>CM034403.1:18064689-19268855 GCA_019925095.2 Dendrolimus kikuchii
GCCCATTCTTACACACCTCACTTGCTTCTTTGACATTCATAACTCTTGTCATGCACACTCGTCTGTTCTTAAGGCTCCTGACATCACCCTCCGCTAGTACACGATCAATTTGATCATGGAAGGTGTGTCGTGGCCTTCCACGACTTCTGCATCCATCCACTTTTGCATTGTATATCTGTTTAGTCATTCTTTCATCATGCATTCTTTCCACATGCCCGAACCACCTGAGCATTCCTTTCCTTACCTTCACCCCGACACTCTCTTTCAGACCAACTCTCTTTCTTACTTCGGTATTACGAACGCGGTCCGCGAGCGTCACTCCGCAGATTTTGCGCAGTGCTCGCATCTCAACCGCGTTTACTCTACTTTCATGCTCTCTCTTCCATACCCAACTCTCGCTTCCATACGTGAGCGTAGGTACCAGCACCGCGTTGTGTATGGCGAGCTGGGCCTTCTGGCCATTCTGTTAATACGAGACCTTAAAAAGGTAGACGGTTCAAAATACTTCATCGTTTCGATAACCGAACAAAGAAAGAACACGAATAACCCCTTCTGGTTGACATGCAATAACGAAACGCCTAGTTAATCAAAATTATCGTGACCTAATCTAATTTTATTATACAATGCCGCTCTGGTGCGTGATGGCTTAAGCGATGGCAATTTCGCCGTTCAATAGTTAGTAGCTAATGTAAAATAGCAATTATCACTTGAATAGAAAAAGTTTACGCGTGATTGCACTCCAGGCGTCTTACTCAAGCAAGTTTCAGTCTTGTCTAGGGATGATAAATGTTGATTATCCAAAGTATCGATTCTAAGATTATCTATTTGAAGTTATTGTAAAAACGAGTCTTATAAATATATAAATTTTCTCTTAAAATTTTATCAAGTACAATTTAAAGCCATAATCTGTAACAAATTATTTAATATGTTCCTAACTAAAAAAAAACCTTAAAAGATCATTTTCAGACAGTACAGACAAATTTTAACATTAACACTGTTTAATGATGTCTAAATATCTTAAGTCAACTTAAGAAACATCTAAATATTAAAGCAGAAAATCTTTTGAATTAATATCTATACACAGAACGTAACTCAACTTGTATTCAAATACATATCTAGTTAAGAAAAAGTAAGGTATATGTATATCCTTCTACCACAGAAATGGGGAGATATTAAGAGCTTGAAGCATTTATATGAGTTCACTTTCACGCCCAGGGTCCACTTTCCAACTTCATGTACATAAATTTGTATATTTAAATATATTAGTATAAATATGTTATTATAAAGATTGTGGAATCAATTAGGATATTCGGAATATATAAGTACATCACTAATCGTGACTGGCATAAGGCGCCCATTCACAAACACGTTAATTGCCGCATCGGCTGGCGCCGCCGTGACAGAGCTGACGAAGCTCAGCAATAGGCACTTCGCGTGTCTAAACATTTAGATTTGAGTTTTCGTACGACTAAAGTCGATATGTATATATGTATATGTAAGATCGTGAATGTAACTAATCCTTTCTAATTTTATCCGATTATGTATTATAGAATTTTTGTTGTTACTTAAAGAAGCATTGACAGCATTGATGAATAAAATAAGCCTTTATATAAACTCGTTTACATATACATAAATAATTACACACAAGTAAATCATTATAAAAGAGGTTCCCCAAGATTGTAGATGACCTAGCTTAGAATCTAGTGCACCTTTAAAATGTTAATTATGTTCTAATGTCATTAATTTTATTATTAATATTGTTGCGAGTGCGGGACTCGAATTAAAATGCCGTTGGAATTACTATAGAATTTATTAGAATTATACAAACACGTATGACACAGGTACAAATATAACTGGACGCAACCAGTAAAAACTGCACAATTCAATAATACGCGCAAAGTCCGTCACTATATCGCTCATCGAATGTACGTCTTGCTCGTATCGTAATCCTCGCTTGACTGTCTTCACCCCTCCTTTCGGGCATTCTTTTTATTCTGTACAAATACAATAAGCCTCGACGCTAGACAATAAATTCTAAGAATTAGTTCGACACACCTGCCTAATGACTGGCATAAAACAAGTACAATAACAATAGAATGTTTTCCTTAATTACAAATTTTAGACACAAAGTAAACAAAAGAAGTCTAAATGCGGGAAAGGTAATAAACCAGGTTTATGGCAGGCAGATGTGCATTCGATTTTTGTCGGCATGTAACAATATCTAAGACATATTCTATTGAGTTTTACAGCCTTTATTTGCCCTAATTTGTTTTTTTATATATTCCTGATAAAAGTCATGCGTTTTATTGTATGTGATCTCATTAATAACCATCTATAAGAATATAATATAATATCTGGTTGATTATTTAGTGTTGTGTAAAATTATCTAATTGATCCCGTACTTTTGGAGGGAGGCACGGGAGGTATGTGTTAGGCCTCAAATTGAAAATTTGTGATCACAATTGTCAAAACAACCGTTGAGATATAAGCTTGATTTACTTATTTTAATTTTGTTTACACATTTCCAATTGGCATGTGAAAAAGTCACAAAAAAGATCACAAACAAATTAGTTATTTTCATATAATTTTCATATTAGAATGTTTTTCTCCTATATGAGTAACTTTTATAATTTTAATACTTTCATAAATGTAAATATGTATGACACGACACACCTTCCATGATCAAATTGATCGTGTACTAGTAGAAGGTGATGTCAGGAGCCTTAAGAACAGACGAGCGTGCATGACAAGAGTTATGAATGTCAAAGAAGCAAGTGAGGTGTGTAAGAATAAGCCTAAATGGCGCTCTGTTGATCGTGCCTACCCCGCAAGGGAACTGGCGTGAAGTTATGTATGTATGTATGTAAATATGTATATGGTTTTCAAAACAGTTACAAAGAATTCATGTTAAAACAGCCTATTTGTATTCGAAAAGCTTCAAACATGTCATAAGCAACTTTACTTGTATTAAAGTGCTTCGATTGCTTTTATAACATGCCACTGTTCGTTTTGTTACAGGTAAGTGACTCGCATACGATTTACTAATGCTGACAAGTTGAGCGCCGATACATCAGGCGTCTTAACTACGATCCCAGTGTACGCGATAAGGTAAGTAGGCTAGAACGTTTCTTCTTATATAGGCATTCCGTCGTCAAACCGTTGTTTACTATATAGAAAATGTAGCATATGATGCACTAGTTCTTTGGATTATTGATATAAGATTCATTTTATATATCATTTATATTGTTTTGTAATGGCTTTGTGTGACAATAAAAAGATAATTTTCTATTACATGTTTATGTATGTATATTATACACACACAATAATAACTATAATAAATGTATTGATATTGTGTTAATCAGACATAACTATTTGTGGACAAATAGTGTTTTCTGAGTAAATTTCTAAATGTTGGTAAGGATTTGGCCTCTCTGACACAGTAAGAGGCAGCATATTCCAATGTTTGACAGCCCGCACTGTAAAAGAATTATCATAATAGGATAAAGTGTGAGCGGGTGTCATAAGTTTTCGATACGTATCAGAGCGCAAATTGTGGGCAGTGGATAGGCGAAGGAATTTAAAAACATCCCTTAAAGTAAAAAGTGAAAATAGTACAAATCATAAATATTAGACTTACTGAAGAAAATGATATATACTATAGAGGCGTGTTACAAAACTAGTTATGCCAATGCTTCTTTAATATTTATGTGCTAAATTAAGCCAGATGGAAACAATTAAAAATATAAAATGCTAAAATGTAATTTTAAATTAAAACGAAGTTCATAAAAATTTGTATCCATAATTATTATGAACTTTATATTAAGGAACTCCTGCTTGTTAGACAAAGACTGTTAAAAGCAGTTTAAATGACATGTTTTACATTTGTCCGTGTTTTCAATCAAATGTTATATTTTATGATATCCGTATCTTGAGTTAATGTAATCAGAACTGCCGAAAAGCGATTAAATTGTCGGTTTAATTTTATTTCGAATACAAATTGTAAACTATTGGTTGCACGGAAGCAAAGTCTATTATACCCTTTCCACGCATTTATTTTACTTTTGACAGCTTGATGACGGATCAATTAGTAATGTCCTAATGTGTTACAGACTCGATTTGTTATAAAAATCGACTTCATTAATGATAAGTTAATCAATTTAACTTAACTATATATTTAGCTAAAATACCATATCGTGTAATAAATATACCCACATTTCTATGAACATATTTTACATATATTAATAAGCTATTTGAAATGGCACTTAATTTAGGTATAGTGTCGATGATTTAATAGGTCGTGCGTTACATAACTCACGGAACATCACTATTACGTCACCTACAACAATAAAATACGACAATTATGTCATTTGTTTTATGTGGGCTTTAACTGTCAAGAAATATGTAACATGGTAGACGTGTAAATGTCAATAGTAAAATAAACGCTTGGAAATAGTATAAACGAAAGTGTAGTTAATTCTGATATCAGACGAATCGATCAAATTGAATCGACTTGGTTGAAAGTTACAGATCTGAAAGGACACAATGGTATTCAATAACATTAACATTCAAGTTTGTGTTTAATACATACATACACACACATCCATATATTATATAAAAAATGTAAAAAGCAACATTACGATTATTTATAAACAATAATTAACTCCCATTTGCATTAAGACGAGATAAGACGGAATAACGATTAAAAAGAGTTAAAATCAAATTAAAACTTATTTTAAAAAACAAAGCGTCTCTTCGGAACTTGTTTAAGTTTAACTCGTCCAACTTCCCTATCCGAAATGGGTTCTCAGTTCCTCGGGGACTATTAAAACCTACAGAAAGGCGAGTTTGTAGCAAATGGAAAATATTTTATTTACCTCTTTGAAAATATAAAATTCGACAGGTTTAAAAATGGAATATTTCTCGTATCTTAAACCTTTACCTTTACCTTAAACAAGATTCGGTTGTATATATTATAGTCACTTGCATTTTTGCGCATAAAAGTATGTTGTGTTCATAGTTGTAGAGAGTGCCTCGTCACTAGACTGGTAGTGATGAGTGATAACCCGTATAGGATGGAGGAGCGAGATGGATTGCTCCTCCGTCTCAAAGGAAGATCTTCCAACGAGGCTATCGTTGTTCCTCGCCCATTTATTATTATTTGGAAATTTGTATATATTGTTACGAATGCGGGACTCGAATTAAAATGTCTTTGGAATTACTATAGAATTTATTAGAACTATGCAAACACGTAAAACACAGGTACAAATATAACTGGACGCAACTAGTACAAACGTGATGCACGATTTAATAACACGCGCAAAGTCTGTCACTATATAGCTCATACAATGTGCACACGTCTTGCTCGTATCGTAATCGTCGCTTGACTGTCTCACCCCTCCGTTCGGGAATCGTTTTATACTAAACTATACAACACAATACTCAACCACTCGGGCTGAATTTTCCAAGAACCATACCTGGCTAACGACCATCATAAAAGATTATAATACACAATAGACTGATTTTCTAATTACAAATTTTAAACACGAAGAAGTCCAATTATGGGAAGGTAATAAACTGTGCTTTATGGCAGGCAGGTGTGCATTCACATTTGTCGGCATGTAACAATATTCTTTGTACGTTTCGGGAATCATTTGCGACCTCAATTATTGCATAGCGCCATCTATTGGCTTTGAAGTGTTCCACTACATACTAGATACTTATAACAACAACAAGTACATCCCTACCATTTCACAACACTCATCATTTAGACAAGACTGAAGAATCAACCTACTTGCAAATAGTAGTATATTTTCTACTTAGTATCTAATTTCATCAATAATAAATTAATACGGTATTTGATTTCCTAAAGAAATGACGTCATGACTTGTTTCGCTTGTGCAAAATCTAGGCGTCCTTGACGTATTGTTAGTTGATAAAAAGTATCTCAGTTGATATGACTATGAGCTACCGTGTTATCCAAATAAACTCGCTTTTTCATTTATAACTTAGTGTGGGTAGATCCATAGTAAATCTCAGTTATCTGGGCTAATGGCATACTTCTTGCTTCTAACGAGAGCAATTACCCACCACCGCAATTAAAGGTAACCCGTCCTCTTGCAACTTGCAGATGAAACTGTAATTCTTTAGTATTAAGTTCTACGGAAAACAAGTTTTGATTTTACTTGTCTTAATCTTAAAATACAAGTCTGAAAGCTATTTATCAGAGAATAAAAATGGATATTCGTTTATCAATCGTATTTATTCTATATTCTTCCACTAGCATGCCGATATAATTAATTAATTATATTTAGTTATAGGATATGATTCTCGCACAATAATTAGTCACCCAAGAGCGCTACTACGACATGTGTATCAAACGAAAGCCGAAGTGACAATGCCTGCCGTCACTTGTCTCGTTTACTTTTATATCTCAACGAGCCGAATAGTAATTAAGAAACTACCCGAAATTATTACTCTTCCAGTCAGTAGTAAAGTCTACTATTATTACACATAAAAGAACACGCATTAAAATAACATCTTATCACATAAATTTTAAAATATCATGATAAAATATGTATACTTTTTCAAACACTGTACTATTTGACTCCTTTTACTAGTACCTATTTATGACGTCATAATCGATTTAATTATGTATATTATTATGTATAGTAGTTTTTTTTTTATTGTATATAATTACGATTGAATTAGTTTTAATTTAGTTAAACCACCGAATATTATTCCATTTTTCTTTTAGATTCTCCTTGGATACCGGGTTGCCTGGAACAGATCGCTATAAGCGACAAGGCCGCCCATTGTTCTAATGGAAATGTAATACATACTAAATTGTGTAGGTTTAAGCTATGGTGAACAATAGTTTTCATTAATTCATAAGTAGGTACACTCGTACAAAATCTGTGAGATAAATTTGATTATGCGCTTCACTATTTTATAACACTTCAATTATTACATTTCTTCATTTTACTTTCTCAAACTCGTATCTTGAATAAGTGGTTTTTTTACCCAATCCTCATAAACTCACTACACTCATGCAAAATTTAGAAAGCTGCAAGCTGTTTTGTTGGATGATAAAAAATATGTTAGTAGATTCGACTGGCAACTACCCTACTAAACGGAAAATTGTAATATGTGTTGCGCTGCGGTTTCATTATGTAGACAAAATTGTCATACCGGCACACGTGTGGCAAATAAACGCCTCCTTAGGGCGCAATGTAATCTTGCTGCCTTTTTGTTTCAAATCACATCCGGGACCGATTTTACTGTAATTGGATAGGACTTATATTGCATATAGACGCCTTAAAGGGTTTGACACCACGTTTATAAATGTTATACATATGAATATTGGTTCGAAGAAAATATGTTTGGATTTAGCAATTTTACTAAGTATAGAGAGTTCCATGTGATATGACCTGCGTTGAGTTCAGTTCCTGTTATACTAGAAATTATTGTAAATACTGGTTCATAATATCTTTGAAATGAAACTTCTTTAGAATCGTTGTGATTTGAAACTCGATGAAAGGAAAAAGCGACACGAAAAAGAGATAAACAGAAAAATCTATAGGACTAATCCTGCAAGAGAATGAGATACGAGTTTTAGATTGTGCAGCACAGATTAGAGAGTCAATAAGACCGATCATTAAAATTAGGTCCAATTTAGACTAAAACAGTGAAAAATTTAAAGTGATACTTAAAAAGTTTAATTATAATATGTTGGCGGCTAATTAAATTATATTTATCTTAATAAAAGTTAGAGAAGAATTATCTGTGAGTATATTCTCTGAAGTTTCACTTCTACTTCGTGTTAACTGCACACACATTTTTTTCTATTATAAATTTTTGTAAATACTGATTTATTATTTTGTATTATATTTAAATCGTAAATATTTTCGTAATATTATATCAACTTTTGATACCTGTCTTTATAAAAAACTCTTCATTAAAAGACTTATACGAAGAAATCTTATTTCCTGGTTTAGGAGGAGGAAGATATACAGACAGACGCGGAAAACAAACGACTCTGTTTTATACTATGTACACAAAATAATAATAAAGACTTAGTACGGATTTGGATTACTAGTTTCCATTTAGAATAGAATAGAATATACTCTATTCTCTCTCACTTTTCTTTCACCTTCCAATTATTGGGGTACGGTACAATATGTCTTTTCCTTCCACACTCGCGTCTATTCTGACATACGCTCTCAGTCACACCACAAATCATCATATCATCCTTCACACAATCTTCACAACACATCAATCTTGCAGTTTAACATTATTTTTGTCACGTGACTCATCCCTCCTCAATACATGCCCATAGCACTTTATATTGTACAATCAAATTAATATAACAACACAAAAAAGCAGCTTAGAAATATGTACAAGCGGTGGTTTTATCGCTGATAGCGATCTCTTCCAGACAACCTTGGGACGAAGAGCGGAATATGATATAAAAGCTAGGGCAGGATTGTTGTTACACAATATTCTAAAAACTTTTAAAAGTGGAATAATTTACATACATACAGACACATACAAACACATTCAAATTTCACTACAACTACATTTACCATTATCCCCAACGGTCGAAGTTGAAGGTAAGCCGCGTGACCAACGCGACGCTGCGCCGGCCAATTGGCAACTTCATCCGTCGTATTCACGCGAGGCGACAACTTAAATTACTTGGCAAGTTCTGGCGTATGGTGTCTGGAAACCAGATGCTTGGGAAATTGTGACTTTTAGTTATATTTAAAGTTTTGTTTTTCTGTACCTGCACTACTGCAATACAAAGTTGTATAACTATACATTCTCAACAAACTGACTTTAATGTTTTCTTATTCTTCATAGTTTTAGTGTAAGAACAGTTCCGATGACTCACTTCCCCCTTCCCCATATCCCTATTTCAATCCTACATCCCATCCCGTCTATCCTATCTCCTGTCTGATACCTCTATCTCATCCCCCTCCCCCCCACCTCGTCCTCTTTATTCCATCGAAAACGCCTGTCAACAGAACACGTTTTTACAACAAGTCTTATATCGACCAGGCCATTCAACTCTGATATACTACCACTGAAGATCAAGCAGACACGATCATTACCTTCTTTTAACATATTAGTTAAAGATTACTACTACCTCAAGCTATAGTGTTACTGTTTACTTTTGTATGTGTATAATATAATATGTGTATAATTATGTATTATTGTTTATAATAATCTTTTGGAGAAAGGTTAAGAAGTCTCGGGGTTGTTCGTCAGCTTCCAGAATGGAAAGAATAAAATCTAAAGCAGGGGACGTTCTTGCTAACCCACAAGAGGTGTTAGCGCGATGGAGTGAATATTTTAGAGAAATGTATGATAATATCCCGGATGCTGGCACCACGACTGAGTCTGTGACTGTCTCCGAGGAGTCAGCATCCGAGATCACTTTGGAAGAGATCGAATAGTCGATAAGAAGTCTGAAAAATGGAAAGGCAGGAGGAATCGATAGTGTGTCTGCTGAGATGATCAAATATGGTGGAATCTGCGTCCGGGACGCTTTCCTGTCCTTATGCAACTTATGCTGGAGGACGGGAAAGGTTCCCAAGGATTGGAGGCGCGCTGTCATCGGGCCCTTGTATAAAGGCAAGGGGTCACGTATGGAGTGCGCCAGCTACAGGGCCATCAGTTTGATCAGCACAGCATCTAATCTGTATGCGAAGATTATTGAAAAGAGAATGAGAGTGGTATCCGATGGATTACTGTGGGATGCACAAGGTGGCTTCAGAAATGGAAGGGGATGTATGGATCAAGTTTTCTCTCTCCGCAATATCGTAGAGAAGCAGCTGGCTATGGGCCGTAAGGTTTTCTGCGGTTTTGTGGATCTAGAGAAGGCATTTGACAGGGTTGTGCGGAAGGAGCTCTGGGACATATTGCCCGGATATGGGATTAATGGCCAATTGATGCGTGCTGGCTGTGCAGTCCACTTACGAGGACTGTATGGCATGCGTGCGAGTGGATGGCAGCCTGTCGCCCTGGTTTGACGTCAATATTGGCGTCAGGCAGGGCTGCGTGCTGTCGGCTTTGCTGTTCATCCTATACCTGGACGATTGTCTCCAGAGAATAAGATTGATAGATGTTGGGGTGCGAATGAGTGATCTAGTTGTAAGCACCTTGCTTTATGCGGATGATGCCGTGATTTTAGCCGAATCGCCATCAGAACTGCAAACACTAGTCACAATGATGAAAGATGACTGTCAGGCGAGAGGCTTACATTTGAATGCGAAGAAAACAAAGGTTATGGTGTTCGAAAGAGAAGAAACCAGAACGAATGCAAGGATAATGGTCGATGATGTTATGCTGGAGCAAGTGAATGAGTTTGTATATCTTGGATGTGCTTTTAGCAGTGATGGAAGGTACACCACTGATATAGAAAGAAGAGTGAATTTGGGGAATAGTTTGAATGGAGCGTTAGGTAAACTTCTAGGCGCTAAGAACCTCAGCCAGAAGGCCCAGCTTGCCATACACAACGCGGTGCTGGTACCTACGCTCACGTATGGAAGCGAGAGTTGGGTATGGAAGAGAGAGCATGAAAGTAGAGTAAACGCGGTTGAGATGCGAGCACTGCGCAAAATCTGCGGAGTAACGCTCGCGGACCGCGTACGTAATACCGAAGTAAGAAAGAGAGTTGGTCTGAAAGAGAGTGTCGGGGTGAAGGTAAGGAAAGGAATGCTCCGGTGGTTCGGGCATGTGGAAAGAATGCATGATGAAAGAATGACTAAACAGATATACAATGCAAAAGTGGATGGATGCAGAAGTCGTGGAAGGCCACGACACACCTTCCATGATCATATTGATCGTGTACTAGCGGAGGGTGATGTCAGGAGCCTTAAGAACAGACGAGCTTGCATGACAAGAGTTATGAATGTCAAAGAAGCAAGTGAGGTATGTAAGAATGGGTCTAAATGGCGCTCTGTTGTTCGTGCCTACCCCGCAAGGGAACTGGCGTGAAGTTATGTATGTATGTATGTATGCAGGAAAAGATAGAACCAGAAAGGAGGATCTCTGCCAGGCAACCCTTGTCAGGGATTGATAGATTTTTAATACAGACGGTGGTGCAGTCTATAGATAATAATAAATTATAAGTATAAACTGAACATATAAGTACGGAAACAATATAAATATAGAATTTTTATAAAATCTGAACACTATATATAGCAAATCAAGTATCCTGCAAAGAGTACTAAACAGTTAACTCGCTTTCACGTAAGACGAGCAGGGATTAGCAAGTTTCCAAGGATCCCGGAGACCGTAAGCCTAAGAGAAATTGGCTCTCAGCTTTAGCCCCTCAGATTTAGAGCACTGAACGTGACGCGGATTTTGCATACCTTTAAAAAGGCCGTGTTTTTGTTACACGAAACTTGAAATAAGATTTAAGGAACGTTACATAGTTAGGTAGGCTCGATTCCAAAAGTGGTATGTCGTTGATAGGATAATTCTGATATTAGACGGATCAACTTAATTGAATAAATTTGCTTGGAAAGCAAAGAACTTAAAGGACACGACGGTATTCAATGAAATACTATGGGTCTAATAGTCTTGGTGTGGTGGTGGAGTTTGGGTCTTAATAGTTTTGATGATTGGATCCCAAACAGGTGGTACTTGGGCATCTTTGTCTTCCGTGATCACGGCCACTGAAAAGTGGCCCAAACGTCGAAAAAACCAAAATCAAATAAGTTTCCGCGCTTAAAACCGTTAAAACGAAATTGAATAATTTATGTTTATGTTTTTATGGATGATCACTTTAGTTGATTCGTCCGAATTGAAACACAGAAATTAACTATCTAATATCCACTTAATGTTTTTTATATATTATATATATTTATTTATTCGTGCAGGAACGGAGAAAGAATACAATTTCCTGCGGTCGGCCTGCCGTAAGAGGCGACAAAACAACCCACAGTCAGTTCAGGTTTAGAGGTTGCTGCCGTAACAATCTTGAGTTGTGTTCCGGCATTAGTGGCCAGGTTCCTGTCTCCCTTTAGAGAGCGGCAGCAGATTGGTAGGGCCTTTGCTGTTATAAATGTCCATAGGCGACGGTAACCGCTTCTCATCAGGTGGGCCGTCTGCCTGTCTGCTGAACTCATGCAATTAAAAAAAGGCTGGAATACACCAGCCAGGCTGACGGCCCATCTGATGGAGATCAGTTACCGCCGCCTATGGACGTTTGCAAGATGTTACTAACGCGCTGCCGGCCTCGAAGAAATTTTATGACACCCTTTTTGAAAACCTCCATATCGTAACGCTTTGGAAAAACCTCAGCTGGCAGCTCATTCCAAATCGCCACGGTACGTAAGAGAAACGTTCTAGCGAACCGTTGCGTACATGAGCGAAGAGGCTCGATTATTGCTAGTGGCCGATTAGCGGTCAAAATTTATCGTAGTTCATTGATTTTCAAGTTTCGAAGTCATCGAGGTTCTATTGTCAAAAACAGTAAATATTTCTATAATCAAATTGTATGTTGAAAACATTTTAAAACTCGTGCGATAATTCTTATTATGTGCGACTGTTTGACTACAGAGTTACGTGTTTGACATTATCTCTATAAAAGTAAACAATTAATGTTTTATTTCATCTACTGTTAAAGTCATAAGTTTAAACGCTTCTTTATGGTTCTTGAAGAAGCGTTCAAACCTACTCTAACTCTCTATGAATACATACATACATACATAACTTCACGCCAGTTCCCTTGCGGGGTAGGCACCAACAGCAGAGCGCCATTTAGGCCTATTCTTACACACCTCACTTGCTTCTTTGACATTCATAACTCTTGAATAACACCGTTAATATATATTATTTTAAAAATTTACATTCAGCACTTCTCCATACAGACGTTAATTGTACTAAATCACAGACTCCTCCGTGTACGCAATGTGCTTAGAGGAATAAAGTATTACATTCACGTATTATTAATAATATGATTTTTTATTGATATTTTTGTATTTTTTTTTTATTTATTGATGTATTTTTATATATTTACTAGTTGTGCCGGTGACTTCGCCCGCGTGAAGCTTTTTTCGCGGAACCCTAAAAAAAGTAGCCTAAGTTACTCATAAAATCAGCTATATGCCAGTGAAAGTCACGTCAACATCGTTCCAGCCGTTTCAGAGATTAGCCGTAATATCCAGACAGACAAAAATTCTAAAAAACGCATTTAGGAATCTCCTGGTCCGAATTATACCCCCTGATTTATTTCACATTTTTATTTTGACATAAAAACAGACACTTCATTTTTATTTATCTGTATAGATATTTAAAAAAAATGTACATATATATGCAATAGCAATACATATGTTGAAATATAACACAGAGATACTTTTGGTGATATATAATATATCGTATATGAAAGTTCGCAACGTTTCATTTCATCTCCGAAACCGCAGAAACTGTGCGCGACGACGTGTGAACGGATGTGTCTTTTGATGCGCTTTAAGCGCGTTATATCATTTCGTGCTTTAGGGTCAACACGGTTGGATGATTTGCTCGGTAACGTCGGCCGTTTATGAGTAATATTGGTCTGAATATATTAATTTTTGTTTATTGCCCGAAACAGGCAAGTAGGTAGACGACCTACATCATGGAAAGTAGTATTGGCCGCTTATTTATTTATTATGGACCATCAAAAGGAAATACATCATACACGTGTCTCTTAAATCTAAACAATGCTCATGCTAAATATACTCCCTACTATCCCTACCTATACCCTATAGGTGGTCACATCATGCAGTCATATTTTGTTAAATGTCAATTAAAAAGTTAAATTTATGCAATAAAACGAGAATTTGTGTGGGTGTGTGTGCAGCTTACACGCAGTAGAAGTGAAACAAAGAGTGACAACGGGTGGGGGGGGCATTCTTAATTTCCTGACGTCGCGAAATTTAGAAGCTATCCCCACCCCTTGTCACACTTTGTTTCACTTCTACTGCGTGTGAGCTGGATTTTTTTATATATAGAAATGTATATGAAATCAAAATTAAATGTAAGTAAATATTTTGTAATTTTATTGTTAAGTTTTGTGTAATACAGATTTGTCATAACTCGTAAGTAAATTCTGTCAATTTATATGTTAAAAATATAAATAATAAAATAAATCATTGACATAGAGCCCTTAATAAGGCGTGTAACTCCACGATACCGCCAATATAAAGTAAACTACAATAATAACGCAAATTATTAGATCTAAAATGTAAACATTCAAACCAATGGCTACTTACGTAGCACGTAGATGTGGGGCGTAGCATTTGTAATCGTAGCACGTCTACGACCGCTTAAACGGGTAACCGTAGAACGCGATATAGATTTCTTCTGATATTTTATGCACTGAAAGTTCGTTATGTATATGCATTACATGGAATACTGTAAGTGGTAGAGAGGAAATATTACTTATTTAAAAGACGAAAAACAGTTCTACAAGAATAAAATTTCGAAATATTTGAATTTACAAATAATAGAACAAGATTAATTTTAATTGGACATATACGTAGATTCATAATAATATTTGTTAAATTATTAAATCATAGCCATACCATAAGCGGCTGTGAATAAATGAATTTTAATGTAATTTGATTTGCAATTTGACTGAAACTTTTGTGGCATAACAGGCGTGAAATTGCAATTTAAATGTCAGTTTCTAAAAAAATATTTTTCATCTAATATCTACATTCAAAAATTTTGGAATATTTGTTTTTCGAATGGCCAAATGATGTGTGTTGTGAGTGAAATAACCGACTTATTATTAGCAACTGACAAGGACATTACCAAAGTCAATCACAATTTCTAAATTTCCAATCATCTTCATAAATAAAGGTAATTTCAATCCTTAACTTTACCCACCTGGTTCGACATTTTCATTAAAAGCTTCTCAAAAGCAATTAATTTTAAATTTTATTTTATTTCAGTGCAATGTTTAAACGGAAGCAACAGGCCTTGTTTAATCAAGCCAGGCGTCAGTAGACCGGAATGTAAATGCAAAAAACAACGATTAATCAAATGAATAAAGGTTGCTTCAAAATAGGTCAATATATCCATGAGTGAATGTGGCTTTAGTTTATATATATGCTCATTTTTTTCTTTCTTGGGCATGAAGAGAGAATGGATAAAAGGCTGACGAAAGATGGGTATGGTAACACTTCTAGAGTTGGTGCCAGTAAAATCGAGACCTCACTATGATCAAATCGTAGATATAGAACTAATGAAAAGATTTACTGTACATGTACAAATAAGACTATGCGCACTCAATACCGACCCACTATTAGATATGTAAAACTATCTCCAGGTTGTCTGGAAGAAATAGCTATGAACGATAAGACGGCCGATTGTAGAATAGAATAGAATATACTTTATTGTACAATAAAATTTATGAAATAATACACAAAAACAGCTTAGAATTAGGTACAAATGGCGGTTTTATCGCTGACAGCGATCTCTTCCAGATAACCTTGGGATGGAGAGAGAAATATGGCACAAAAGCTAGGGTAGGGTTTGCTGCACAATATTTTAAAATTGTTACATATTTTATATATTAATATTATTATATAAATATATTACGATAAACGATTGTACTAATTGAAATATTGTTAATTCTGATGTGTACTGTTTTCATGAGTGCAATAAATAAAATTCTATTCTGTTCTATGTATACCTATATATATTCTATAATATTCAAAAAAATGCCGTATCTGTACATTGAAGCAATAAAAAAAAACAACATCATCAACAAACAACAACAAACAAAACATCATCGTGGGGGCGGTCGATAGATTTTGAAAAATCTTGATGAGGTCCTTTAACGCCTTTTTATTTAATACAACGAGTTATATATTAGTTTCTAAAGTTGTAAAAATTATGTGTATGTATCCCCGTCTAATTTTCAAAGCTACGTTGGAATGATTAATTTCGGGTTAAATTCTTTATTCATTTAGATTATATTAGATTTACGTTTCGATAGTCAAATTATGAAAACAGTGGATTATTAGGGTGGGTCCCTTTATTTGCACAAAATAGCTACGAAAACCAAGAAAAAACTCTTAAGAACATTAAAAACTCTCAACATCATAATAAATCACGGAACTTAGATTCTATTTTCTGTTTGTCTGAAAAATTATCAACGCACACATCGACTCTTCATAATTTGTTGGTTACACACCAAAGGAAAGGAAGTGGTTTTTTGCATGTTACAATGTCGTAAACTACGAAATGTGTATCTAGGTGGCTATACAATTTCTAATTAATTCCACAAGCTCTATACGACAAGGCTCAACCAATATTGGTGCTTGTTTAATAGGATGGGTTTTTTAGAGCTTACTTTAGGTACGATGTGGCCATATAGGTCAATATCGACCGAGTTAATAAATGTAAAAAAGCCTTAGACAGTCTGGAACCATTCATTCTAAGCCGCGCGCAGGTTTGCCGATGACCACTTACTATTATTGTATTATATTACTTATGTAAAGTATATACAATAATAAATTAAAATTATACATTTATTGCAACAACTATTTATGTAATCTTTTTGTCAACCCTACTGACCATAGACGCGTGGCATGATGAGGCTATCGGCAAACTTTCTGCGCATGGGTGGGCTAGTAGTAGTAGTAGCTCTATTATCTACTTACCTTCTAAATTGGATCCGTATAAAGAAAACTTTACTGACTAAATTCATTTTGGAAAATATACATAACCGAATTTCTGTTCAAAATAATATTCTGCAATATTGTAAGAAGTGTATAAATCTGATCCAAATATAAATCTGATTATCATAACAATTTGGTAGCTGCGAAGGTGTTCAGAATCAATTCTCTACACCTGCTACAAAAATAGTAGCATAATAGCAAAAATGTCGCATATTCAATTGCATAGGTGGATGGTGGTGAAAGTGGGGCCCTCGGGTGGCTATCGGCGGCAAACTCACCGCAACCAATTTCCAACCAAACGTCCCGGCGGCAAATCCAATAGGAAACGTCATAATCATATGATAGGTGCGGCGCATTGCGCCCACCTGTCGCCGCGCGTGCGTCCCGCTATGACGTCACGAGCGCCCCGAAATAGTCCGAGCGTACGCGGAGACGCACGAACTCGTCCAATCCGCGGCCGCAACGGATTGATCCGACCAAGCCTCCGCTAGCCTCTAATCAAATGAGCCTATCGCTTTTACCCTCCAAACTCACCTTTACACCCTACGTCCTTTGACGACCAACAATATTAACTATCTCCATAAAATATTTGTGAAATCGTATACCCTGACTGGGGCTTTCGGAACGTGTCTCTTCACGGCTCCTTATCCAGTTCTTAATCCAAGATAAATATTACATCAATCGGGGGAGGAGACGGCGTGGGTTACGCAGGCGCGGCTCTCGTCGGCCCAGTCCCGCTCCGGCCGCGCTGCCCGCCGCACTTCGCTCAAGCGGGCGCTCGACCCGGCGGCGACTCGCCCGCTGCCTTCTACGCGATCCCGCAGATAGACACAAGTGTCGAACTCGATCCGCGTCGACCGTCCCGCGATTTCGCCGAGCCCTGCTGCTCGCGCGCCACGCGCCCCGCGTCGTCTCATCGCCGAGCCCGTACATCCACGTGCCGATCCCGTTGCGTAAGTCGGGAAAGAGTCAATTGTAAACGAACCGTCTCCAATTGGCACGCAAGAAAAACAAACCTACTTCTGTATCGATCACACCGTGTTTATCATCGCCATGGCATGGCGTGGCGTGCCGATGCGGGCACTCCACATGTTTATGCCGCGGCCGAAGTAAATAGTGTAGCGAATTGACGTGTCGGCTGAGGTTGAAAGTGGCTTTCTTTTTTAATGGGGTAATCCGGGCCGCGCCCCCGGTCTTTAAGCCGCAGTTGTACGTAAAATGCTGGTTGACCTTAAAAACGGTGACGAGGGTTGAAAACTTGTACAATAATTAGTTGGCTTATGAGGTTTTATGGGATATTTCAGATTTATGTTACTCGTATTGGGGCCTACTGTAATAACATCTTTCAAAAATACTACTAATTACACTTGAATTACGTTGTCTTTGAATTTATATTCATTATGGTCTCAAGTCGTATCATCCTCGTCATTTATGATGCTTCCATGCTTCAGAGTCATCTTGTATTGTCTTCTGCATCAGTCTTAAAGTTTTCAGCTACAATTAAGTAATTATTCATGCACTATATTTTTTAGGTAGTGGATAAAATGACATTTGGTTTTTTTTGATATCTTGTAAGCTTCTATTATTCTTCGTTGTTTTGACAACTGTAATAATGTTAATTCGATAAATAGCCCTACGTTTATTATGAGTAGATGCGTATAAAATACCTACCAAATTACAAAATCTATAAAAAACAATTGTATTCAACTTAGGCAATCCCTTTTGTCTCGATTTTTTCGTCTTATATAGAAAAAATACTACTACCATAGAACTGTGTAAACCAGCATTTAAATAATTACCATTGCTTTTATTTTTTTACGGACAAGACGTAATTGACCAAAAGTCGAATATAATAAACATTTTTTTTTCAAATTATATATGATTCTTAAGGCAGTTTACCTGTATTTTCCAAAATTCCTATACTGTCTCGGTTATTTCAACAAGATATGTACGTTGTGAACAAATATCAAACACTGTTTGTTTGTTCTTGATACTATATAGTTGCAAGCCGACACTAATCCTATGCAGGTGTCTTATTACCCCTTTGAATTTGAGTGATCTACTGTTCTCGCAAATCTTTTGGTTCACGCCTCCGTAAAACATCATAAAACCCCCTTTCCTCTGACGGTACTTCAAGCGAATTCTTGAAGCCATTAAGCTGACCATTTATCGATTTCAAGAACCAGTGGGTGGCATGTTGCTGGGAGGCCATGTCTAATTTACAAATGGATGAGGGTCGGTCAGTCGGGAAATGCGCCAGTCGTGGTCTGACTGCGAACGAGGCGTTACCTAGTGCACTTTCGGAGTGAGCATCTTATAACGACGAACTTTGCGTGAATTATCTGATAACGATTTTCTGCTTTACGGTTTGGTTTTATTGTTTTCGGTTATACTTGTAAGAACTGTGAATTACGTGTGTATACTAGAAGTACACACACGTAATTCACAGTTCTTACAATAAACTTTGTGATAATTCCAATGGCATTTTTTAATTTACATCCTACAAATCCCCTACAAATTCGTAACAATATGTATTTTTGATAAACAATACTTTTTATCGTGGATGGTATGCGATGGGTTCTAATTTTTCGCAACCAAAATTGGAGGGACTTTTTAAACAAAAATTTAGTCAGAAATGTGTAATTTTAATAGTTGGCGTTAATTACACAAGTAAAACTTAGAATACTAGCAAAAATAAAGATGGCAGAGGACAACTGATGAGGGACTTGTATTTTTATAGAAACTTTGCCAGAGTCAGCCTAAAAAAAGGCTAGTGAGTTAGCCAGCTCAATATTTATAATAAAATTTAACATATACGTTACTGTATGGTGAAGAGACGACGGGACTCCGGACATGTCTATGTGGCAAAGTCCCAAATAAATAAAGAGAGAAAAAAGTAGAATACTGACCCCAGGTCATCGAAGTCAATAGGTAACATTCCTAAGGGCAGGATTGAGGGATTATAGGTAGAATACAATATTACTACTTTTTAATATATTGTTTTCTTAAGACATCTTTGTCTTCCGTGATCACGGCTACTGAAAAGTGGCCGAAACGTCGGAATAATAAAAAATCAAATAAATTACCGCGCTTAAAACCGTTAAAACGTAGTTTTATTAATACTACTTTTAAATTTAATGTATATTTATCATGTACTCGAATAATGTATAATATGAATAAAATAAATTATGTAATTAAAACGAGCCCAATTAATTGTTTACTTCAAAACCCTAGGAAAATAGTCATAATTTCTGGTTAAAAACATAATATAGCATGGCTTAATCAACCATATTTATATTCGAAAGAGCTACAACTTTTTTCTAATGGCCTTTAATGACTTCTTTCCCTAATTAATGACGCTTGACATCTTTGGAGGAAATAATAGGGAGATTTTATTGTTCCTCAAAGCAACCTTTCGGTTTCTTTTGAGTTTCGCCACGAAATTTTCCATACATTTGAACTTAATTAAAAATATGGACTTAAAATGTTCCTTAATACCTGATGGACGATATTCTGTTGTATACACGTTTATAAACACTCTTTCAAGCATAGAAAAAGTCGATGAAATTTTATACCTATAATACTGGGCATAATATCATGCGTCGCACTTATTAAAAGCGTTACCAAATTCGAAATTGAAATAAATTGATTTATTATTAATAAATGAACTTGTCTATTGTTTTTTAAGTTGGTTTCATATATATAGGTTCGGATTTAACCACCATCAAATTATACAGTACTACACTTACATAATAGCACATGTCTTCCTCCAGTATTTAATTTTACTTTTTAACATTCTATATTTCTCATACTAGTTTAAACTGTGTCACGGCATAGTAATATTCCCGTCCAATACTAAATACTTAAGAAAAAAAAACGTTTGTTTTGTATCTTTAGTTATTCAGTCCGTTTTTGTGCTAAGAAAGCACTCCAAAACATATAACAACTTAGAAACCTGATACAAATTAATAATCTCTCTTTGATAAAAATGTACTTTTCTTCCACACTCCTCTATTGTAACATACATCTTCTGTCACACGACAAATCGTCATATCATCCTTCATAATTAGTTCCTTAGAATATTGTTACAACTTAGACCCCGACAAAGACAAATTCCACATAAGACCTGTAAAAGTACATTTTATTACCTGTCGGCATTTGAACTAATTGTGATCCTTTTATGATCGTCTACTTTTGTTCACTTATTTATTGGCATACGTTTCTAAGTTATTGTGGAGAACAGCGTATTGTTCTATTGTACTCGCTCATTAGCATCATGAGCCAGGTGTTGCGGATTTTGATTTCAAGCTAATTCTAGGAAACTGTCGATCTTGTCGGGCAGGCACATTTTGCATTTGTGAAGTATAAAACGACGGCTTGATGGAGAGAGAGAGGAGGCAGTTGAGCTACGGCTACGATACGCGCGTGACGTGTGTACATTCGGGAATCTAATAGTGACGGTCTTTGCGCGTTTTATTGAATTACGACCTTCTGCATTATGTTTGGATTTGTTGTGTTCGGTTATATTTGTATCTGTGTTATACGTGTTTGTATGGTTCTAATAAACTCTATAATAATTCTAACGGTATTTTAATTCGAGCCCCGCTAACTCGTAACAATATGACTAAGATTTATAATACCTTTACTGTTCTCAAATCGAAACTTAGGAGAAATGTCTATGATAAAATATTTTAAATTATCTAGTTTCATGTAATGGTATAGTACGCCAAATATTTATCTATCTAAATTAATCACAATAACTTTTCATTTCTTTTCACCTCTTCCCAATCATTAGGAGTTAGAAAAGTACCTATGTCTTATCCATTAATACTCTTCTGTCCTTTTTCACAGCACAATTTCTCATGTAATCCTTTGTAATCCATTCAATATTTTTGGCCTATATTTATTCTTACATACTATATCAATTTATAACTTACATACGTACATATATGCTCGTTTTATTTAGTTGAAAGTTAACCAGCGAGGTTTGGGGTACATAATAATACTAATACTTAATACAAGGAGCATATATAACTAAAATAAAGATCCAAAAATGTAATATCTCTTCGAAGAACAAGGGTATAAGAAAACTCAAATATTCCTTGATAATCCCGCTAAAGTTTTGTTGAAATCCTCTCCCTTTAATTTTACCGGAGTTTGTACCAAATATAAAAGCTAATAGCTCAGTTACCGTCTCGTGAATAACTTGGTAATAATATCTTTAATATTTCTTACTTAATGCGAAATGAAGGTAATAAAAGGTAAGATAAAGTAAAACGGCTTAATAAGATAAACTCGTAGAATATTTGGAAGGTGTTTCAAAAGTTGAAACTATTTCTAACAAATATTTTTCATCGCCTATGTATTGTGGCACCAACGACCTTTAGAAAGATGTTGACGTCACGTTCGATTACATCCGATACAAAGAATACAATTGCCTGCGGCCGGGTGGCCTCTCGTAAGAGGTGAAAAACTACTCGCAGCCAAGTAGTAGGCCATTTGCCCATCTGGATAGCTACCACCCCCGGGTTGAGAGTATGCCGCCATAACAACCTTGAGTTGTGTTCCAACATTACTGGCCAGGCTCCTGCCTCCTTTTAGAAAGCAGCAGCGTTTTTGTAGCACCTTTGGTGTTGCAAATGTCTATAGGCCACGATAACCGCTTTCCATCACGTGGGCCGTTTGCCTGTCTGCTGAAATCATCCAACAAAAACAATAAAATATGTTAATTACAGTCACCAGAATTAAATTATAAATTCAGCCTAGTGCGTGTTAGCATATTGCACAACGAACGGTTCCGTAGAGCTGATAATTTATTCCAAAACTATTTAGATAAATAAATAAAAAATGTATTTATTACTTTTATTTAAATGCAGCTACCTTGTTACTAACGTACCTGACAAACTCGCAAGTTCGTCTGCCGAGCTGGTTTGGCTAGGTTATGCGTCGGTCTCAAAAGTACTCCGGTAGAATATGTCTGTTTGTAACTAGGAAGCGAAACCTATTAGACATGCAAGAATTTAGCTGGACTTCGTAAAGGGATATGCGATCCAATAGACTGACGTAGTGACTGTAGTCGATTGGGTAGCAAGAACCGGTGCTGATAATTGCCAGGCAAGAAAGAAAGTAAAGATGCTAGAATTTAGTCTAGCTAGCTACACATTGTTTATTATTCCGTATTCAATGCTTTGTGAATGAAATGATTTTCAAGCAATTTATATTAACGAACCCTTATGGGGTCGTTGTGAGTATGGAACACTTTTTTTTCTGAAAAATTGTATTATTTCTTACTAGCATCCTACAGGACTACATGTTATATTAAATTTTGGAATATGTCGAAATTTAAAAAGGTCATTGAAAGGAATGACCAAAGTTCAAGGTTCTAATAAATAATTCCCCTTAATTTTTTTCATGTAAATTCCTTATCATCGCGTATAATTATTATAAGGGGAGTTTTAGCCGGTAAAGCGGATTAATGCGAGGGGCACTCACGATAACCACAAAACCTTAGTACGTAATTTTTTTAAACCTGTACGTATTACAGTTTAATTTTGTAATATTGCATACATCATTTATATTGTTATATCTTTGTAAATTGTGTTTTTTAATGAATCATAGTTGTTGGTTTTTTGTTGTTTAAATGGAAAATCTTTTCACGCTCAGGGAAGGTACTCAAAAATAATTATATATGTAATTCTTATGTTCATATGTATGTCATTGAACTCCTCCTGAACTGTTACACAGATTTTGATGAAATTATTTGTATGGGTCCCAGGATGGTTTAGATTTACAATTGGACCCGGTAGGTGGCGCTGCAATTGGGTTCTAAATTTTATCTTTCCAGGGCAGGACAACGTCTGCTGGGCCCGCTAATAATATATTTATATGTAATAGTAACAATTATTCTTCATCAAGTGGCCTAACAGATTTTTTGCTGTAGCCGCAAAATTATACTGGATTCAACTCAGAAAATGAATAGGAGCTCTCTTTGGAAGTTACCATTTAAACCTCCTTTTTTAAGTCAGATTAGAACTGTACAATATTTTATGTAGCTTGCAAAGCAAAGCCTAACTTGGCTCCCATATAAATATTTACAGCGTTTACTGCCATTCATTTGAATGTGTATTACTTTTATTTTCATTTTGCTTAGTAATGAGTGACTAAGTTCTATTAAACGAATTGGTTTTGAAAGCCTTTGTAGAATTAATTATTAAAAAACAAAAAAATCAAGTTCCAATAAAAGAAATAGAGACAATATTTATTTCAAATTGCAACTCACACAATACAAACTGATAGAAAATAGCAATAAAAGAAAACCGCAATATATGGAATGAGGTTGTAAACTTTATATATGACTTTTATTGTTTATTTTTCCAATTTTTTAAAAATATTTTTTACTTTAATATTAATTATTATTTTATACGGGATACGCAAATCAATTAAATACATTTTGCTCACATCAGAAGTTGTTAAAAGGAGAATTTTATATTTAAATAGTTTCAGTCTTCGTTTTATGGTTTAATAAAACGTTTATTTTATTTATAAGAAACATATATATTTTTTTTTAATTATGTAAACTTATTTCGAAAATCGAGTGGAGTTTGATATAATAATTTGCAATAATCAGTCGATCAAACATAAGAGTAGTAATGTTTTAAAGGAAAAAAATAAAAGGAGAATAAGATTTTACTTTTTAGTACCTATTTTCTCCGTGTTTATTTCAAATATCTTAGGTAGAAATATAATAAGCTTGTATAGTCCTTTGCTTAGAAAATTTGTCTTTATATTCAGTAAACAATCCTTTTCGTCTTTCTGTAGGTTTTTTTTAAATTAAAATACAGGTACTTTATGTTTTATGTACAGTCGCGGAATTAAAATGTTCGTCACCTTAAAGTCGACTTTTGCTTGCACGAATACAAGAAAAAATACTGCCAACATTTTTATCAATGTTACGTTTGAAAAAAGAAAATTGCAATGTTGACAATGACAGACGCTGAGACTAACAATAAGAAACAAAGAGGGTATAATCACTATGCTTAACACAAATATTAAAAACAATAAAAACGTTTTACAGATATGTAAAACGATCTTCTTAGATCAGATAAAAAATCAAACAACTTTAATCTATGTCATTTTAAACTTTATTGTCAAATAGTTAAACATCATCTTCTGTGGTACAGTTTGTTCAGTGACTTAAGTTTGCAAAAGGTAATATGTGCTCACGTAACGTTAAATGGATCAATTTGAAAACTGGCGAACATTTTCATATCATGACTGTACATCATTTTTATATGCAATAATAAGTATTAATTCCTTTTTATAGTATAGTAAAACTTACAATACAATATAGGTTTTTTTTTATTTTTATTGCTGAGTTCAGCAGACAGGCAGACGGCCCACTCGATGGAAAGCGGTTACCATCGCCTATGGACATTTGCAACACCAAAGGTGCTACAAATGCGCTGCTGCTCTCTTAAGGGAAACTGGAACCTGGTCACTAATGCCGGAACACAACGCAAGGTTGTTATGGCGACATACTTTAGACCAGGGGTGGTAGCCATCCAGTCGGGCAAATGCCCTACCACCTGGCTGTGGGTTGTTTTGTCGCCTCTTACGACAGGCCGCCCGGCCGCAGGAAATTGTATTCTTTCTCCGTTCCTGCACGGATAAAACGTTGCGTCGGATATAATTCCGATACAGCAATAAGCCGAGTGCAAACTTTGTTTACTGAGAATGCTGCAAATTTACAAGACTTGATATTTTTTAATATTATTTATTTACATCATAAAATATGTAATCAATGTCAGTGCGTCGCTATTTTTTCAAATAAAATCTTTCTCTCTCTATTTTAGAGACCATTTAATATGTAAATAAATTGTTTAGGTAAAGGTCAAGTAAGATGTTTATTTTGTAATTGTCGTTCATTTCACATAAATCACTATGTTGACAAAGAGATTACCTAAGCTCATTCTAGGTTCATTGCTGGACCAACCTCCATTAATATATAATGTCGCACAGACAACCTTTAAGTCTCCAAGGACGAAGCGGCGGGAGGTAGATATAAGAAGCTATAGACTTATAATTTACTAGCGAATTATTTTTGTCACAGCAGTTCGTTGTGTAATATTAGTTTTCATTAATAGCAATGCTTAGTGAAAACCTTATTTCTTAATATGCGGTATATAACTTTTAAATATGTTTTATATGTGTAATAATTATTTTTTCTTTTTTTTAACATAACCCTAAAAATACTTTTGACTTTCTATAAATAATAATAAATATATCTACTCGCGATTTTTGTTCAAGTTAATAAATATACTAAGTTTACTATTCGTTTTGGATTGTTCAGATAACTAGACATAGACAACACTTAATTGTTCACCGATATAAAAATTACAAAAATGCACAACAAAACAATAGTGATTTGGTAAAACAAAGGGCGGCCTTATCGTTTAAAGCGATCTCTTCCAGGCAACGTGACTCAAAGGAAATTCTTAAATTATCTGTAATTATTATGCAACAAAGAAAAAAGAAAAATATATAAATAAAAATGACATAGACAGCAGATTACAGTTTAAATTATTGTAAACTAGCACATACATTATATATAACTTTTGAAGATTGCAAAGTATAATAGTAAAACAACGGTGTTTGTTTTTGAAATTATGTACACGGTTACTTTACTCGCCAGCGCCATACACTTATTGCCTATGCTATGCTGTTGTCGTGACGTGTAATGGCAAAATGGCCATATAAAAGCTTAGCCAATTTATTTAGCTAAAACTTAATAATATACCGCCCCTTTTATTACTACTATACATTAATATAATAAGTCTTATAAAAATCATGTTAATTTCATAATGCTACACACGGGACAGTTGGTGCCCTTAGGCTCGATACACACTACGATTCATGGTCAAACATTCTTAAACAAGAAAGAATCAGAGTATTCTCACTATCGTATCACTCTAGTTATACGACTAAAGATTATCTAGACGACCGAACCGAATGAGAATAATGCGATCGCTACCAAGCTCGTTCAGTAATTATTTATAAAAATTACTTTGATAAAACTTTATATTAGTTTAAACTACATTAAAAAAAAACGAATAATTGTAAAGTAAAAAAGATTCGTTACTGGGGAGCTGCGCCGCTTCTTCTCTTTTAACAGTAACTGAAATTGTTTTAGAAGCGGTGGTAGACTCATGAGTTCCAATAATTTATCTGTAAGATTCCATTTTGAAATAATACATGCATTTTCATTTTCCGATCCGACTGAAGCAACACAAACTAACAGCAAACTAATAGCAATGTACACACAGCGAGATTTGATCGGACCGAGACCAGAACGAGACTGAACCGTGAACGGCATCATAGTGAATTGAGCTTTATAGTGTCGGTGCCTTCGTTCTGCATCAAATGACGTCGCAGTACAACGGAACATTTGTAGACCATACAATAAACTGATTATAATGTCCTGTTAGAGTTTGCGCTCATAATAGTGTAGATTATAAACACGTTCGCATGTATTTTGCACGATAGTAAACTGACAAGTGAAACATTTGTTTGATAATAAATACCACGTAAAACATACGTCTGGAAACACCTGTAAATCACTCGCGATTTTACAATAAATCTTTCACAGTTCATGCTTGTGCCTGTGGAATGCGCTACCTGTGAATATCAGGCGTGCGCAGTCTCTACAGGCGTTCAACGGACTCGTGAAGGATTATCACCTCGGGTTCTAAAGTTAATTATCACACTCTTATCTCTCTCATATTTACGTAATTCTATACATTATTACTATGATGATTATTATTATTATTTATATATTTATTAATATATTGTTACGACGTAGGTGCCGACAAACACAAATTCACACCTGCAGCCCTGTAGAAACACATTCTATTACTTTTTCGGCATTTGGACTTCTTTTGTTTACTTTGTGATTAAAAAAACAGCCCATTGTGTATTGTAATCTTTTACGGCCTATTGTTATATTGTGATCACTGCCAGGTGTCTCGGATTTAAAAGTACAAACTGATTCTAAGAAATTCAGTCCACGCGGTCCGGCAGACATATTGCATCTGTGCAGTATAAAGCAATGCCCCAATGGAGAGATCGGCAGTCAAGCGATAACCACGAGCGAAGCAAGACTTTTGTACATTCGGTAATCTATTTAGTGACGGACTTTGCGCCTGTTATTGAATCGTGCATTACGTTTGGACTGGTTGTGTTCAGTTATATTTATACCTATATTATACGTGTTTGTATATTTCTAATAAACTCTATAATAATTCTAACAGCATTTTAATTCGAGTCCTGCAGCTCGTTACAATATGTATATTTTTGTCTTATTTCTATATTTATTATATTATACTTGCCATTTCAACGTTTTATATATACGTATATACTTTTTTTTATTCTAGTTATATTGCAAAACCCAGAAGTTACACAATTTTTCTCTAATCCATCCTAAGGTTGTCTGGAAGAAATTGCTTTTAGTGATAAGACCGCCTATTGTCTTCTGTACTTAAACTTCTTGAATTGTATCTTAATGCTGTGCAATAAAGTATATTCTATTCTACTGCAACTTATTTTAATTTGATTAGTATTAGACAGATCTAGTAGGTAGTCTTCTGACTCACTCGATTAGTGTTAAGGACTTAGTGTCGTCAAAACCTTTTTTGTATTCGCAATGTGTAACACAATAGCATAACAATATTCAATATCTAATGATCTAGTCTGTTCCTCTTTTTCAGAAGTCATTTCTCTATGTTTTGCGTCGATCGCCATGATAGATAATTCTTTATTGTAACACCAAGGCATAGACAAACAGAAGTATAAAAAGATAAGAGATAGTGCAACGGGCGGCCTTATCGCTAAAAGCGATCTGTTCCAGGCAACCCTTGACAAGGATTTATAGATTTATAGTACTATGAGATTCTATTTCTATGCTTCGTATATTTTGTTTCTATTATTTTACTGTATTGGTTATTTTAGTTAAGTTTTCGTCCGCAATGATATAGTATATTCTGTTAAACATTGTCGTATTTAGGAGACTGGCGGCAGCGTATTTGTCAGGGGCGAAATCCAAGATCTGTTTTAACCCGGAAGCTCAAGATACTATACATTTTGGTATTATTTTTATATACATTTTGGGTTTTGCATTTCCGTTTTTATCTAAATCTATTGTACATCAGTGTTGTCTCTGATGAGGTTCGGCCCAAACTGTTCAGAATTTCATTGTTCAAATAATTTTATGCAATATTCAAGTCCCTGCAACATTCTAGACCAATAAAAAATCTCTCCATCTCTGCTGATATGCGTAAAAACATTGTATTATATAATATTATGAATAAAAACACATATCGTCCAGCAAACTCGAGCAAACGTCACACCATGCCGGCATTGTCATTCAGTGCCAAATGACACGTGCCGTGCTAACAACTCTCGCGCCTCGACGCAGTCGTGACAGCCATTGTGCTCTAGAGCAACTGATGCCCGGCTCTATTATTAGCAAGTTAGTTCTTAATACCAGCTTTATGCAGTGTTATCTCGCATTTCATCCCTGGAAAGCTTAACCACTCACTACTTGCAAATATGTGACTATTAAATAGATATTGTGAGATTTAGGCCTGATTTGGTCGTTCCTTCTCACGTATAAGGCATTTAAGTTTTTACGTTTTTTCAAAGTTGCTTGTCTACTACTATACTTATTCATATGTACCTATTAATTACTTGACCTCAGTCTGACTGACGTATCAACGCACAACCTAAACTACTGGGTAGCCCCAGTAGTTTAGGCTGTGTCGTAAAAAGTTGCATGCGGGTTTTTCTTATACTATAGGTGAGCACTAAAAAAGGATTACTGATCATTCAAATCCTACATACATATTATCACGTCTGTTTCCCATAGGGGCAGGCAGATACTATCGATCTCCACTTGTGACGATCTTGACTAACAATATTCGCTTCATCTACTTTCCTTAATCTCTTCAAACCCTAAGGAGGTAAAAAAGGGGATTCGTTTCCGATTTTCACACAAACTTTCGAGTTTGTGTGAAAATCCGCCATTTTTGACCTAGTATTAATTTTCAATCCAAAATTATTACAATTTTAATTTTAAGCTTCTCGTTAGAAATAATATTTGTATACGTGCATCGGCGTTTTTGGAAATTCAACCGCTAAGGAGGTGAAAAGGGAGATGAAAGTTGTGATTAATTTTCATCAATACATACATACATACATAACTTCACGCCAGTTCCCTTGCGGGGTAGGCACGAGCAACAGAGTGCCATTTAGGCTTATTCTTACACACCTCACTTGCCTCTTTGACATTCATAACTCTTGTCATGCAAGCTCGTCTGTTCTTAAGGCTCCTGACATTTTCATCAATGACTATTTTAATTAATTATAACTATGAGGCTTACATTTGAATGCGAAGAAAACAAAGGTTATGGTGTTTGAAAGAGAAGAAACCAGAACGAATGCAAGGATAATGGTCGATGATGTTAAGCTGGAGCAAGTGAATGAGTTTGTATATCTTGGATGTGCTTTTAGCAGGGATGGAAGGTACACCGCTGATATAGAAAGAAGAGTAAATTTGGGGAATAGTTTGAATGGAGCGTTAATTCTAGGCGCTAAGAACCTCAGCCAGAAGGCCCAGCTCGCCATACACAACGCGGTGCTGGTACCTACGCTCACGTTTTGGGTAATTTAAACGCGGTCGAATGCGAGCACTGCGCAAAATCTGCGGAGTGACGCTCGCGGACCGCGTTCGTAATACCGAAGTAAGAAAGAGAGTTGGTCTGAAAGAGAGTGTTGTATACGTGCATCGGCGTTTTTGGAAATTTAACCGCTAAGGAGGTGAAAAGGGGGATGAAAGTTGTGATTAATTTTCATCAATGACTATTTTAAATCCACGCGAGCGAAGCCACGAGTAACAGATAGTTTTTACATATCTGTCAGCACGTCTAATTGCATACGACACACATACCAAAGAAATTTATAGAGATTATTCAATTGAGAAACATGTTTCTCTACGGAGTTATGACGTTATAAGTTATATTCATGAGGTGAATTAATTATAAGTAAGAGTTGGAGTTCCGTGTTCTATCCTAGTTGTATGTAAATTTGTACAATAGGGAGAATGTGATTCCGTGATTTTATGACGAATACGAGTCGTAAAATAGTTTAAATGCTTCCGTCATTTTGTTATAGCTATGGCGTGATATATGTACCTATCTATGTAATCGGATAGTCATCAATATTAAAAAAAAATATAACTGGAATAGACTATATAAACAATGAAGAACACGCTGCAATATTTTTTAGATTTCTAGTCTGTTCGGGCCGGTTTAGATGTGGTTTTCGCTGATCCACAGCAATTTCTTAGACTTAAAATCTGCGCTACTTTTTATCCCGGGAATCCCGGCGGAATCTTCCCGGAAGCGGTATGTAGAGTAGTTCGGGTGTATAAAAATTAACTTATTCCGACACAGTATTCACTAAAACGATAGTTTACATTCGTTTTAAATGCCGACCCCCGGGAAGCCCGCGGTAATTTCAAGTCCACCATGGATGAAGTCGCGGGTATATCCTACTGTTACTTATATAAATATGTATTTGTCATGTAAGTTTGATAAATTATAATTGTAATGCTTGCTTTTTATAAAGTAATCCCCCATGTGCGTATATGATTCGCATTTTGTAAAGTATTAATCAGCTCTGAATCTCGCCGACCGCTAATTACGGACACATTTATTCGTTTTTGTCAACAGTTATAAGCTGTTTTATCAATTTGACGTGTTTTAATTAAGTATCGACCTGACCTTCTCTATTGTATAATAGAACAAACTCACTAGAATTATTCAGTAGAAATTCGAATTAGAAACGTATTTCAAATAAGCTGACGTGGCTACTTATTGTGTTTTTTTTCTAAATATTTTTTGGATAAGTAAGTCTTTAGTCCACACATATTCCTTCCGAAACTTTCCCAGATCGCTACTTTGAAGTTCTCCAAAAACGGCGTAAATAGATATCAAGAAAGTATCAGCATGGTAGGCAACTCCATCAAACCTTTCAGTATTGCAGACGTCCATGGGCGTTGGTAACCACTTATCATTAATAGCCGGTTCCTATATATTCATTCACTTGCCTTACCATTGGTTAAGTTTTCACATTACACACAACTCAAGGTTGTTATGGCGGTATACTCTAAACTTAACCTGGTTGTGGGTTGTTTTGTCGCCTCTTACAGCAGGCCGCCTGGTCGCAGGAAATTGTATTCTTTCTCCGTTCCTGCACGGATAAATCTTATATAAGACTGAGTAAAATTCAAACTATTTCCAACTGTACCGTTGTAGACGCGATCGGTGATGTTGGTTGCTGATTGTATTCAGTTTCGAATGCGACCGACGAATGAAAACCAATCAGATTTGGTTTCGCTCGTAATTGGAATCTGCAGAAGCTTTGTTCGAAAGGTTAAGTTACACTATTGCTTTTATATTGACACCCACCTTTTATTGACTTTGAATAGTTAATTAATGTCAGTGAAAAGAACTACGACTTGTTATTTCGAGCCTTTACGGTTTCTCTGTATATAACTGTTATTTTTATCCGAACAAGTTTATTAGATATTTCTTCATTTTTTAAATCGATTTAATATAACAAGTAGTACTATTTGTTTTGTTTTTATAATATTGTTTTCGGAGGTGACGTTAACGGTAAATTGAAATAAGAAACGCATCGCCATGCTGGTTTTAGCGTCACATTTATGTATGTTAGAAATGCTGACACAGATGAAAATAAGTTTTAAATAATTCTTATAAAAAGCCAAGCTATTAGGGCTTAACTTTTGTTTCAGTTGCAGAGACATCGACACATTTTACATACCATGATAACCCGTATCTTCCGTGTTAGAAATATTGTTTATGTCGGCCTTTACATCCTATAAATTAATAAAACGGTACACATATGGCGATAGTATCCCTAATGACTGATCACTTTAAAAAAAAATGCTTTGGTGCGGTGACGTATATAAAGATATGCATTTTTATTTTCACTTCCACATATTTTATTTTTTTCATATTTGTTTTCATGAAAATCAGTTGATATCCTCTGTTAGTCACAGTTCCAAATGTAATGGGTTCGCAATAGAAAAATAACTATATAATATTTACGAACATAATTATCTATTTCCTTTATCATAATACGTAACAAAACAGTTAGCATGGCTTTTACTTACATTTTAATAAGCGGTTCACAATTTAATTCCTACAATTTAGTCATGGACTCTTTAACTATTCTCTTTTATAATTCCAATTTGTCTGATTCGTAATTATCAGGGCACTTATGTCTACTTCAGCATTCCGAATAGGATAATGGCTCTTTTGGTTTTTAAGTTGAAACACCAATGACAAAATGTAACTGACGGTATCGATTGAAATATATTTTTTGCTACCCTCTATTAAAAATAAAAACACGGTTACCAGCCGTCAAACACAGGTTATTATTTACTGATAAAAGAAAATGTAGACTGTTGATGGATGCAAGCTAACACCTCTTTCACAAAAGTGTATGTAAAATGTTGTTTCGTGCTCTGTTTTTAATGTTGGTCCCTCAAGTAGACTTGGGTCCTGTTTAAAGATGCATAAGACCTATAAAACTGCGTTGAAACGTAATTTAATTGTGTTCTAGTCGCGAAAAGCATAGGACTAAATAAATATTTCATTTTGCGTATTCTGTGACGCACTTGGCCGGTTATTTTAAATTCTTATTGAATTTTCACTATATATATATGCCACCCTTTTTATTCTTCGATAATCTGTCGTTCATACCCTTCTACTTTATTAAGGTCAATGTACTATAAACGTATTAAGTATGACGTGAGATGCGCTGTTGATATAATTAAAAGCTCAATCTCGAGTTTCCAGTGGGTCGGTGTCTCGTTTAAAGACTAATCACTCTCGTACTCGCTGACCCGTGTATGGACGCAAAGCTGAAGCGAGATAACGACGTGTTAAACAGTCTCTAATAAGATTGAGATGTCTATATTTAATTCACGTTAAAGTAAGGTAGATACGAGGAACGTTATCAGGAAAATTAATTTAAGATCCATTGCTTTGTAATCCGCGCATAATGAAGAGTTCTGTAGAGGTAATAAACCCGTCCTTGTTATTTGTCTACGGAACCATAGAAAAGTATTTAATCAAAAATATTCCATATCTCAGAAATAACTCAAAGGATATTCTCCGAATCAATTGTCGTTAAAAATATTTTAAGCACTCGTTTACTTTTTTTTCAGAATTTTAGATCTAATGTTTTAATATTTGAGATATTTGACTTAAAATTATAATTAAATTTAAATATGAATTTGGAAAAAAATATTTCGAAATCTATTGACTTAAATAACAAAGTAATTAAGAAGCATCGTTACGATTTTACAATATCTGACCAACAATACTCTGAACGTGTATGAACATTGAAAACAATCAGTTATATGTATGGTGGCCAACCCTGATTTTTTATCTTTTCTCACTTTCACTACAATATAACGTGCCTGCATATAAATGATATATCTTTACCTCTCTCTATCACACTCATTTGCATTCATATAAAACTAGTAATTTCTATAAAAATTACTGATATATGTACAAAGACAATCGAGCAGACGGACGGACATAATGAATTCATAAGCGCTTCGTTTTTGCTAAAATAGCTGCGGCACACTAAAAATGACCCACAAACATTTGACCTGAGTTCACGGATGCTTTACCCACAGACCCACCGAATTATTTTATTATTTGGTATGAAATAGAGTTACACCAACACAGCTAACAATAGCTGAATTAATAATAATACATCCAACTGGAACAAAGGGGTTTTTGTTACTCAGTGTATATTTTCGCCTGGTTTGATAGCCTGTAACACTCAGGAACAACCGCTACAGATCTTACAGTTTGCCTGAACAAGCGTTAAAACTTATCCTTTTCAAGACGCGAAGATAATGAAATAAGTTTAGCGTCGTAATAATCCAGTGTTTTTGTGGTTCGTCTTACTTTCACACAAAGAACTATACAGTATAACCCCGGGTGTGTTTTATATTGTATACGTTGCAGGGAGTGTTTTATGGTTTAATATAGGCCGGAGTTATGAAAGCGTTTCTCAGAAATTAATTACAGTGAAGTAAGTATGAACGAAACATGCGAAGAATAAAAGCTTATAGTTAGCTTTGTAGACCTAGAGACATTATACATATTAAGGAGTATAGAATAAACGCTACTTAAGTTACAATAATTATAATAATAAATAATAATATATACCTGCAGGGGGGCTTTGTGGCGAAGCCTTAGGTGAGTAGCGACACCTCGTACCTGACTCCGGGGCCCAAGGCAAGGCCCCCGCCTCCGTGCTTGCCTTAACCAGCCGGCTCGGAGTGGAGATCGCTAGAGCTAAGACTCAAGCTCCAGGGGTGGAAGTGATAAATGGCATCACGTTAGAAGTAGCTTCGGTGAACCTGCAGCCCACCTCTCTACACCCCTTAGCCACTCACACCCATGTTGCCCCTGTCTTTATGGCATTTTTTGGGGCCCATGCAGGGAGTGGTGAGTCACCGTCTGCCCATTTTTCCATGTTCCCTGAACATTGCGACGGGCAGACGCCATAGTCCCTATATTCCCAGACCCCTAGTACCACTAGCAGTTCACCCCAATAGCCCGGTACTTTTTGTCCTCATTTCCCACAATAGTTCTACACTGGCCGGGGCTTGTCCTTGGGTGCATTGTTATATGGTGTAGACAGGGATAACCGCCGGTCAGTGTCACGCCACTTTTGCATTAAATTTGTCAAAAGGCCTCTACGTCTTGGCCTTCCCATGGCCCCACGCAAGCCCTCCAAATGTCCGGGCCATTTTTATGGCCCGTGGTCTCCAAAGGCGTATAATAATAATATCTACTATTAAACATTGTGCGATTTTATAGTTCGCAGTGACCTCTTGCCAAACGTCAAACAACATAACTTTTAATTAAATCTGGCATTAAAGTGTATCGTGCCATCAAAGATATATTTTATTATTTCTTCACTTATGTGATATTGAAATCATTTTTATCTTGTGCCAGTTTTCCGCTAGTAATTTAATAACAAACAACTTTCAGATGTATAATTATAATCTTATCTATTCTTGAACTGGAGTCGTATTAAATATTAAAGTAACGTTGAACGAAATATTTGTTTGCATTATAAATATTCAAAATTATTTTTACTTCACTTGTATGGAAAGTGTAGCGCTATTTTTTATTTTAAAACAAAACGATTAAGGCATGTACACAATATTATAAATGTGAGTCTAATTCTATCTGTCTGTTACGCTTTTACGGAAAAACTACTTTACCGATTTTGTTGAATTTTGGTTTATTTATAGTCTCAATGCTGAGAATGGATATAGGATACTTGTTATTCCTGAAAACGGGATCATTTTCGTGAGACCGCTAGAAATTTTCAGGGGATTAATAGTGCTTATATAAAAATTTAATGCAATGTAACTAGCGTAATCTATTTGACCCGGAAAATGGGATAGGCTTCCGCGGGATACGGGTCGGAACTTTCTATCTTCTTCTAAACCTATACAATGTATTTACCAGTTTGTATATTTATATCTATAGCTAGATTTAGACATAGTGTAATGAACTATATTTATTTGTGTAGCCTTGTTAATACTGTGACCTATAAACCTCTTACAATGTTATAAGTCAGTACTTTCAAGGCGAAAGCACTTTGTTTATCGTCATATATCAGCGGGGTTTCCATCTCATTTATCGTGAAACGACGAAACAGGATAAAGTTGAATAAACCCGAATTAGTGCTCGTCACTGCGATCCTATCTACGCAATGAGATATGAAATGGAACCCACTGGCCGTTGTATAAACAGAAATACGCGCGATTAGGTCGCCTGCCAGCCATAATAGGATGGAGCCCGTTGGAAATCAACCGCACACATAAATTCACCAATGCCTTTTGTATTTATGTGATTGTATCAGACTGACTGATTTTTTTTTATTAAGTATCTAAATTTTGTAAAGTCTTTTTGCGATTACTGAGTGATAGCTGCAGTCAAAGTCAAACGATAGTACAATAATAATAAAACTTAATCATATCTGCCTTGTCACTGATAAGTTCGAGTCTCCGTAATTTAGGAAAACAAACAAAGGTATACTCACCATGCTTGCCCGAGAGCAATAATTGTAATTCACTTACCAGAAATTTGGATGTTTACCTACAGGTTATCCCGTTTTAATTAACTATTGATAGGTGATAATTGTAACATATAGGTAGGTAGACCTAAAAAAGATGGATGGATTGCGTGAAGGATGATATCATGATATGTGGTGTGACAGAAGATGTATTTCAGAATAAAAGAGTGTGGAAGGAAAAGACATTGTGCCGACCCCAATTAATTGGGATATAGAGAAAGAAAAGAGAGAGAGAGAGAGGTAACCATTGTAACAATATGAATATATAGTCTAAAAAATGTCGAACTAATGTACGCTTCCCGGATAGAATTCGAAGCCACACCAGACACGTCTGCTTTAGCTAGTAAGTTAACACGACTTAATAGTTTATGATGATTAAAAAAAGTAGCTACTTAATAGATTATTACGTACATCGTCTGGCTAGCATCGCCAGTAAAATAATTACGTTATTTTTAATTAATTAGTAATAAAAAGAAAGTTTCGTAGGTTTAAGCTCTTAATTAATTAATTTTTTAACTGTTAGTAACCATATTAAATTGTATTCATCTAAATTTTGAATAAAATGGCCAAATATTAGGAATGGATAAGAATAATAGCCAAATATTTTGTTTACTTCTGATCTCATAATTTATTTAGACTTTTAAAGTCCTCTTATTGTAGTGACACTTCGCGACATTCAAGTCTCAACTGAAAAGATCGTTTGTTATTTTCAAAGTGACTAGCTAGTCATATTGGCATGTGGACTAGCTTTTACTTGCGTTGAAGCTAATTGCCTCGAGCTCGGTCAAAGGAGATTAAGTCCGTGTGCACAATCGCTTGCCCCAAGGCTTCTGGGTCGCGTCGTGGTCGGTCACTGAAAGGGATTAAGGCATCGCTAGTGCAGAGAATGTTTTGAAACTACACACTAGTCAATCTTATAAAGCTAGTGGACAAATTTAAAGTACACACAGAGTCGAATTTGATTAACTCGAAGTCTAAAGGCGAATATTGTATAAGGCATTATTTATACGTCTTCACGAGAATTTTTCTTGTTATTTGTTAGTGATCCTCTTGAAAAGGTAGATTTGCTGAGTTAGTCGCTTTTAGAGATTTCATATAACTGATCCTAGCTACAGAATTTATATGCATTGAAAGTTTTAAAATCATCTATTAGGAGTTGCGGTAATATTAAAATAACTTTCGGCATGGATGACGGGCTCATAAAAATTAAAAATACAATTAAAATAAATCCTGCAGGATTAACAGAGTAGTTTGAGTTATATGGATAACATTGTCAACGACAATTAAAAAAGTGTAATAATGGCGTGGGGATACTGGTCAGCTTCATCGGTGATGCCCGATCGTGGACGCAGTCCCCGACGGGCCGGTACATCGGCTGTCCATGCACACCCGAACCCACCAACCGCGAGAGAGGTGATGGAAACTCACGACGAGAGCATCATACACACGGCGTCAACGTCCCGCGACAGTCGTGATCATTCCGCGTCGCCCCATTCCTCATCAAATGGAGGCCATTCTCACCATCAGCACGAATTGAGACACGCGGTCCCAGCCAGTGCGTTATTCGGTGACAGCTACGGCGAGCTCTCGCGGAGACCTTCGCTAGATCTCGGTTCAGTGAGAAGTGCTTTAGCGTCATGTTCGGGCGGTGGAACGTTAAGTGCAGGATCGACTTTGACTCGCGGAGGCACATTAGCGGATTATTTACCGCCGACGCCCTGTCCGCATCACCACCGAGTGTACGTGGATCACCACAAACACTACGAGCAGCCGATTCAGCCGGTACATGTAGGTGTTGGACATCATTCGCACTCACGTGCTTCCAGCAGACATCACACGGACGATGAAGACGACTTAGAGCCGGCGTATGCTACAGGTGAGCAATCTAATATAAAGATATCTTTCTTATAGAGTTAGCTGCACTCTGGATTTTTATATATTGAATCCTATGTAACGTTGTGTAAAAGTGGGCGTATGTTACTATCTCTTGAGGCGCAATATTTACAACACGTAAACGTGACATATGATCGTTTTTAATTGTTTATTTCGTTACGTGTAGCTACGTTTTGCGTAGTGGTCATTGACCAAAAAAAAAAAAAATACAATTTCGTCCAACAATAATTCATTTCACATTATACACTGATTTATCTAAAGACTAAGATTTTTAAAACTGGATTGCATCAGACGGTGACATGCATAAAAAATAACGTAACTCTGCCCTTATATTGTCTCGTTTAAACATAAGTAAATACATTAAGAAGCGTAACGTGCATTATAAATGCGGCTCCTTGCTTTGTAGCGATCATAAAATGGTATCAGCCAGTGAATTTACGATTGGCAACACTGACAGCTTTATAGCTGCATACATTTTATTCCCGTATAATGGATCGAGAGATGATAGAAAGCGTATGTCACGCGTATATTAAACGTTTATTATAGCTAACAACTTTAATAACAAGCTTTTGCGTAACGGCATATGAAACGAAGTAAACAACGCATCGACTCTCTTGGTGTTTATAGATACCCATAGAGGGCAGTAAACACTTACCATCAAGTGGTCAATCTCCCCATTTGCTTACAAGCCTATATAACATTTATCTAATAAAAAGATGATTTTTCAATTCGGATTAGTTGATGAGATTAAATACATAATATCAGTCCATAAATGTCCCACTGCTGGGCTCGGGCCTCCCATTATAGGGGGAATGGACAGTATACCCGCCACGCTTATCCAAGGCGACTTGGCAGGTTGCATCACGAGGTTTTCCTTCACCGTTGTTAGCACGTGGTAATTGTAAAAATATGCACATTAGATCAGAAAACTGACTAAGTGGTGCATCATTCCGGCCAGGATCGTACCTGCGCCCTTTGAGTTTAGGACGCGTGCACTAACCATTATTACGCTATCACGACTTTATGAGATTAGCGTACTTAAAATCGTATAAAAAGAAAAAAGAACTTACTATTTTTATTACTTGTATAGACACAAGTAATTATTATTTTATTGTTATTTGTACACTCTTAAAAATAGCTAATAGCATCGAACAACTAATTACTTAAAAGAAAATCGGAGGTTGTAAGTATTTAATATCGATTCCTTCAAAGAAACCCATCAACAATTAATTAAAAGATGTGAGAATTTTTATCTTCATTAAACTAAGTTATTAATTTGCTATCAAACAAGTATTGTGTTAGGTTAATTGTAAAAGTTTTCCATCTTATTTCGTTAATGTATTTGTAGGTTTCATGGCGACCTAGTTTCGGTGGGAATTTCAACGCGGTCAGTGTTGCCAAGTTTAACTACGCTTTTACCTTAATGCGAAACGAATTAAATTGTTCGCAAGAGATGAACTTTGGTTAGGCAATAATTGAGCTCTTACTTATAGAACAGGATTTATTATTAAAGTTATTTTAACTGCCAATTGAGTTCTAACAAATGAACTAGGCTACTTAGGTCGTGGCAACCAAGTCGTTACGTTGAGGACGGGGGAATTATTTGCAGCCAAGAACTCTCAGGTGACTTTACCGGTAGTGTCTATGTGAAGCTAGTAGTTTTCAAGTCACAAGTGAACAGCTATCTTCCAGGCAAGTATGCTCCATCCTAGACCGCGTCATCACTCAACTCGGATGACACTGGTTAAACGTGAACCTATACAATCATAAAGAAATGGCGGCCGAGACTAATACTGTTATTTCTATCCGTGCAAGAACGGAGAAACCTTACAATTCGCTGCGGCCTGTTATAAGAGGCGACAAAACGACCACAGTCAGGTGGTAAGGTATTTAACATAATAACTTTGAGTTGTGTTCCGGCATTAGTTGTCAGGTTCCAGTCTCCATTTAGAGAACGGCAGCATATTGGTAGCGCATTTGGTGTTACAAATATCCATAGACGACGGTACGCGCTTTCCATCAGGTGAGCCGTCTGCCTGTCTGCTGAACTCATGCAATAAAAATATATACTCTCTGGATTCTCTCTCTTATTGACTCTCTCTTCCAATCCTCCTCCCTCGCCATTTTCCTGTGTGAAAATGGGCATAATATAAACGAGAGGTAAGTTTCAAACGAATTGAGGGACCTCGATAACCACGGCTGATCGCTGGCCTCGTATGTCGCGTAATCTTATTGGTCGCGATGGCTAATCGTGGCCGCTGGGCGCTTGTAATAATTAGCTGCGTGTGGTATTTAAAATTTATGAGCAATAATTAGATCTCATTGGCTGCTGAGACAACAAGACAAGTTTGCAGGCCTAGTATGCTTTACTACTTTCTGGCTCGGGGTTATTTCATTATTATATGAATGAATGTTATACGATTACGCATGTCCAAGGAAAATTAATGGGTGTTAATATTGCCATTCACACAATAGGACTTAAAAAATGTCAGTGAGTTACTTCTGTGCTAAGATTTTCTTTTGAATATTATTTTAAAGATTGTGGGGGAATTCTTTCCATACGCAGATGGCGTACTTCTTAATAAACTCAAATTTCTTTTCTTTTATATTCTTTTCTCCACTACCACTACTACATCGTAGTTAATAAACGATAAAAATCCTCAGGATACCTCTTGCGAAAGTTTCATACCCGAAGAGTATTGATAATAAGTAATCAGGGTTTGAACGGACCTTTACATTTTATTACCCCGGCCTATCTCCCACAGGGTAAAGGGGATTTACTGTCTTACCACTAAATCCCGGCGTGACCGGACTAAGAAGGGCACTATAAATTCACTTATTGGTTTCTGGAGAGAAGAGGTAAAAGATCAAGTTTTATCATAGTATTAAACAAATTGTTCGAGCGGGTGGTAATCCAGAAATTATAAGGGATGTCGTAGAGACGAATAACGTCCACTGCATTCGTCATTTAATTGAGGAACTATAAAATAAGCAGTTATTCGAAAATACCTTAAGAACAGACGAGCGTGCATGACGAGAGTTATGAATGTCAAAGAAGCAAGTAAGATGTGTAAGAATAAACCTAAATGGCGCTCTGTTGTTCGTGCCTACCCCGCAAGGGAACTGGCGTGAAGTTATGTATGTATGTATTCGAAAATACCCCATATCTCAAAAGCTCCTAAACGGATATTGTTTAAAGGAATATCGGTGAAAGTATTTTTGAGCTTGGTTCCTTTTCTGCCAAAATGGTTATAGAGCTTTAAAAACGCGTTTCCATATACAAAACAAAGTTGTGTTAGTTACTCCATTTATGACTCAAGAACGGCTGGACCAATTGTTATGATTTTGTGCTTTTCTTTGTCCGGAATATGATAAAAGTATTAAAATATGATATTAATCAATAAAACAAATTATCATTAAAGTCACGACATCAGTCTAGCCATTCATTTCCCGGCCGATTTCGGCAATGGTGACTGCATTTAAACTCACATTAATTTGTTTGATTTTGGTGAATTAGTTTTGTGTGGCTCCCGGGATGGTTTAGATTCAATTATGAACCAAGTAGATGGCACTGCAATCGGGTTCCAGGATATAGGAAAAATTATTTTCGGGTGCGTTCAAGTGGATCCCGAGATGGGTTAGATTCACGATTGGACCCGGTAGGTGGCGCCGCTCAACACCTCTTTAACGGTGGGACCGATTTTGAGGAAATTTATTGTGCTTTCAAGTAGATTCGGGAAAGATTTAGATTAACAATTGGTCCCGTTTGATGGCGCTGCAATCGGTTTCTTGATTTTTATTTTTTAAGGGCACGACAACGTCTGCCGGGTACAGCTAGTTTGATATAATAGCAAAGAAAACTGTACACGCATATAAACTAGTTACGAACACATTAAGAAGGATATTTGCCTCCGATGTACTTTTTACAGTCAAAGATAACATCTATACACTTATTGGACCTACTTTAAGCAAAGGGAAAAAAAATCGTATGTAAATATAAAACTCTGAATAGAGAAACGTAAGCGTTGTATAATAGCAAGAAAAATTTGGAAGCGCTCCCACAATTTTTATAAAGCGCTGCAACTTGCTGCCTGATGTATTTTCACTGTGCAGATATGAACAGACTCCTGAATGAGTGAACGAATGAATAGGGACGTCGAGAACTCTCTAAAGCGAATGTAATTATGCAACCTATTCACCTGCGACACGATGAATGCGACCGAACCCAGCTGTCCTGTATTTGATGTATGTAACTAACGACATGTTGTTGTAATTTATTCATTCATGACTGTTAATTCTTTTATCATTGGCATGATAAAGTGGAAGCTGACCTGCCGGAGCTTCAAGCTTATAATTGGCAGGATAAAGGAAAATGGTATGCTCTCGCTTCGTAGGCCAAGAGTCACTTTGGGTCTCTGACCCAACTGGGTTAGTTATTTTACCTTACCATTGATAGAAAATTGATATTACTTGCATGGAGTATGTGTTAAATTTTAACTGGTAGTTAGACATCAAAACTCCGAACAATTCTACATTTTTGGTTTTATTTTAATCATTAATGAAAAATTACCCATTACTAAATTTTACGACTGCCAGCGAATATCTTGCCACTTAGCATAATTTCAAAAATGATTATCAAAGGTTTATGTGATTTTTAACGACTTGAATTATGGTGTTCCTCAAGTCTATTAATACTGAATTTTTCGACCCTTATTTACATTTATGGCTGCCACCCTTAATTTTTACTTAACCATGATTTGGTTGACCAAAAAAAGATGGATAGATGATAAATTGATTTGTGGTGTGACAGAGGACGTATGGCAGAATAAAGAAGTATGTAAGGAAAAAACACTTTGTATCGACCCCAAATAATTGGGAGAATGTGCAAGAAAAGAGAGATTCGACTATGGCGTAGTGTAAGGCGTATAGAATATATCTTACGAGATTTTATCCGTACAGCCAAGTAGATTACGTGAAATATGTCAATTACAAAGATGTATAGATGAATACGACGACTTCATAAAGGTTTCATTTCAGCTAAAATGGTTACTTGTAACTCTTTGTACCCAGATTGAAAACCAATTTTAGTTTTAAACATTCATAGTTTTTAAATTACTTCTTTAAATAGTAATACACTGCACAGCCTAGATATTGAGTATGGTTTTTAGTTAATACACTGCACAGCCTAGATATCAGGTATGGTTTTTAGTTTTTGCGCTTATTGAGACCTTATTTTGGTAGCACCGCCAGTGTTGAAAATATCCATAGACGATTACAGCCACTTTCTGTCAGGTGGTTCATCAGATTGTCTGCTGCATCTTACTAAAAAAAATCATCAATAGGCGTTATAACTAGTCTTTAAAATAGTAAAGTTCTTACAAGAGGAACACAATTTACATGAATCTTTGGATGAGGGTGGATAAGAATTTATGGTTGTCTTGGGCACTATAAACTGCTACGGAAGCCTTTTTGTTTCAATTTGTCTCCATACAAAATTTACTGTGTCGATAATTCTAGTTTACGACTAGGCTTTTTTATTCCGGCAGTACAGCAGGCTGCCTAACCGCCCAACTTTATGAATAGAGGTTAGAGTCGCCTGTGGAGATTTGAAATATAAAGGATTACTGCCCACAAAAAGTATCACTTTTATATGTATGCGTGTGTATACAAGTGACTTCGCCTGTATTTTTGTTCGTTTCTTTTTCGTGACTTTTCAATTAACCAAATTACATAAAATCGGACATTATGTATTTACGATAATGATGATGCAGTGAAACCTGTATAACTGGGATCTGAAGATCCTATTTTTTTTTAAATTACTTATATACAAAAACAAAAACAAAAACAAAAATGTATTTATTTCATTAAGTCCATACATTATAGTCCTTGCATTTACAGTTTGTCAAATGGTAGGTTAACATGACAGTTGTCTTATTTATAGAGGATCTGACTATGAGAGGTCGAAATTTACCATTTTTCATGTAAAGAGGTGGAAATGTTAATATGGGAAAGTCAATATAATGGAAGGAACTTGTCTAAACCTGATAAATTGCCACACTTATACGGGCTACTGAGCTACAAAGTCATAGTTATAGCGATCAAGAAAAAAAAATCTAAGAAATCAAGTCTCAGTTAAAAAGGTTTGAAAATTCCCAGTAATAGAAGTATTTCAATGCAAGTGTCGGGATATCATTGTAATTATCAATAACAGAGGTTTCTCACATATCAAGGGCCCACTTATCCATGTTTCACTGTATATGTATGTACATAGAATATTTTACACCTAATATTAGTACGGAATCGCCGGATTAGAAATGAATGAATCTTTATTGATAGAAATACAGGTAATATAATTTGTTCATAGGTACATTGTGTAATAACAAAGTCAAGTTTTCTCACTGCATTTGACCTACATACGGTCATAGTCATATTTAGAGTATCGTAAACATTGCGTTGGCTTCTTAGGTCTGGTTTTTCTGCGCCGGTATTATTTCAGGCTGATAAATACGTTGATCATAAATAGTTTCTGATGAAGTAAGTTGATCATAAAAGGTTTTTGATCCTGACGCATTTTACTACTAATAAAAAAAATGTTAATCAAATACTTTACCTGGTGTTTAAGTGAATAATTAATTATTTTTACATAAAAATCATAACGAAGACTCTTTAATCTGAAGACGCCATACATAAATGTAGCAAATGGGCACAAGGTTACTCGGCGACGTGATGAATGGCGTACTGCCCTCTGAATACAGAATATAGTCGCACCGTCTCCCAGCTACCTGGGCGTTGCGTAACTTGTTTTAACTAATGGGCAAACTTTATTTTGAATTGACTGAGTTTTGGAGACATTTTAGTGTCTTATATGTTTTAAGGCGATGTACTATTTCCCATTTTAGGGTTCCGTAGCGTAGTATGAAGATCGTACTCTCTTTACCATATTAAGAACCTGTATCTGTATTTGACTCGCGTATTAACACGTTATTGAAGATATAAACTGACAGAATTTACTTATGACAAATCTGTATTCTATAAAACTTATCAACAGAATTACGAATGTTTCACGAAAAAACCATTTTGATTCGTACATAATTTTATTTTCACGGGAATTGATTTTATATATAGTCGAAATATATAAAAAAATAAAATCCAATTTTCTGTGTTAACATTCGTAATATAAATGTAAGTCTCTCAGGACCACAAGGCCATAAAAGTGGCCCGGACTTTTGGAGGGCTTGCGTGGGGCTATGAGAAGGCCAACACGTAGAGGCCCCTTGATAAATGTAATCTGTGACAGCCTCTGTGGTTGAGCGGGCTAAGCCTTTGCCAGCCGAATTCATTGCAAGTCTGAAAATTTTTTCATTATTTATAATACTATGGTCTGGGTGTCTGGGACCGGCCCCAGAGTGGGCCGTCGTGTGTTACCCATAACACAAGCGTAACTTGCATAGCTTGGGGACTTACTATGTGTGTGTGCTTTTCCGCCTATTTATATTCTAAGAAAAAAAACTAAATGTGACGTAACACTGACCGGCGATTCGTGAACACAATACACCATATGAACACACTACACCCTATAAAAATGCACCCAAGGACTCGGTCAGCGTAGGAAAGGTAGGCCAGGCTATTGGGATGAACTGCTAAAGGAACTAAAGATTTGGGTTTATGGGGACTATGGCGTCTGCCCGTCGCAATGTTCGAGGAATATGAGTAAAATGGAAAGACGGTGACTTGTCACTCCCTGCATGGGCCCCGAAAAAATGCCGCACAAGATTGGCGAATGGCAGCAGTGTTAAGGTTCGTAGAGTAGTCTATGTCAATTTATTTATATCTTCATACATTCAGTAATGTGCGAGCAAGATAGTGAACTCCATTTAGGTAGCCGCTTAAGTTACTCATGACTACATCAATGGTCCCCAAACTATTTTGTCTCGTAGACCCCTTACCAATTTTTACCGCATCCAGTGGACCCCCTATCTTTTTATCCAACTTCAAAAAAGAAGAGGTTCTCAATTCGTCGTGTAAATGTAATATATTTTTTTTATTTATGTTCTGTAACTGTTTTATTTCTGAACTGAATTTGACAATTCTTTTTGCGTTGGATTCAGTATAGTTTCTAGTTGGCCCCATACAAATTTTATAGTTCGCGAATAAAATAAAATAAAAATAGAAATTTATACATTTCTTTACGACTCGCTTAAATGGAATTCACTATTGTCGACCTCTATTTGCAGCTTGCAGACCCCTAGGTTCTGTTTTCGCTGACGTGGACCCCTTGAAGTTCAATATGGACCACTTTGGGGAACTATGTTCTACATCATACTATGCCGTTCCCGACTAAGGTTACTTTAAAAGTCTTTTATACGACTCATTCAAAAATTTTCTCTCTCTTCCTTCACCATATCCCAATTATTTGGGGTCGGCACAATATGTCTTTTCCTTCCACACGCCTCTACTCTGGCATACATCTTCTGTCACACCACATATCATCATATCACACAATCCATCCATCTTTTTTTGTACTACCTTAACATTTGTACCCATCTATCTTGTAGTTTAGCATTCAAAAGTTATATAAGTCTTATATCCAGCAAAGAATTTAATACCAATGAATAACATCCTGAATTATAGTTACCATACGATAATAAAATTTTATTTCTTCTCCAATAACTACGCACTAGCCATATACTAAATATGTTCGGTTATATAAGAAAGGTTAACAGCTTAATCGAGTATATCGTAAACGAATATCTAAGTGTTATACGTGAGCCAATTTACTATAAATAGGTCGGATATTCATCTAGAAATAGATTTCTATTATAGCATTTTCAGAATAAACTTCGTTGCTTAGTGCTGAATGCATTCGCGTCTCATTTCAATCACGTGGGTTCGAATCCCGGCCGGGAAAGAAGTATGGGCCAAGGGTACCTACCTTACCTACTGAGCATATATGAATATCAAGTGAAGACTTCACAAGTTCACATGCAATATTATTGATGACCACCACAAGTGTTAAACACCTATGAAGGGGGTGACCCGTACAGGATGGAGGAGCGACATGGAATGCTCCTCTTTTTCAAAGGAAGATCTTCCAGCGAGGCTAATGTTGTTCCTCGCAGGCCTAGGCCCATCTGTTATAGTTGAAATTTTTTGTATATATTCTTTGTATGTTTCGGGAAACGTTTGTGACATCAATTATTGCACAGCGCCATCTATTGGCTTGTAAGTGTTTCACTACACCTATATAAATAAAACGAATAGCTTTTAAATAATGCGTAAAAAAAATTATAACTTATATTTTTCATTTATGAATTTCGCTTAATATAGAAATACGTTTAATTCAAAATAACAAATATATACAATCATAAACAGGAATAAAAGAAAAAATACGAAAGAAATCTAGGAGTAGCAAAAAAAATTGTTATTATGAATTATCACCGCACTAACTTTTTATCTGTACAAGTATAATTGGGCTTTCCTATCAATAACGCTTATCAAACAATTGGCTACATCATAGCCCTCATAAATAGCCCTACTCCATCACGTAGGGTCACACGTACCCTTGTTTTGTCTCAACCGATGTCATACACGTCAATCTTAAATGATGAGCGGTCTACGATACATAGAAATAATTAAGGTTCAAGACCATATGGCCCGAGTGCAAAACTGGGGCGATTTGAAATTATAGAAAAATGAAAGATAGGATATTTATTTAGAACTACATAAAATGTAAAATATGCTCATAAATAAGAAATATTACAAGCGAAATATTTATTCTTGAATAAAAATTTGATAATTACAGATATGTATTATGAAGTACATGCATGTACAAGTAAGGTTGCCAACTGTTTTTGAGAAAAATAACGCATTACATTTGTTATGTATGGGAAAAATAAAGTATTAGGAAGGAAAAAAAGTATTTTTCAAAATTTCATTTATTTCTTCTCTTGGAGACACTATTTTTGTATGCTCCTAGCACACACTGACAACTTTTCATTATCCTTAAATTTTTGGAAGCTATCTTTACATTCCCAATTTAAATTTAAATAAACAAACAATCATTTTTTATTTGTATAGAAGTCCTGTTCCTTTCTTCTCGCCATTTAAGATTCACTACTGAATAAACTGTTTCAGTGAAAGCAGGTTCGATAATAGTTCAATAATTATATATATAAGTGTTTCGTTTTACGTATCAGAGTAAAGATTGGAAATAGAGTATTTTCACATACTTTATTTTTATGCAAAACTATAAACTATATTTACCAAAAATAAAGTAGGATACGTTATTATAAAGTATGGTGGGCAACCCTATGCACAAGGTAAGTATTATTATATCGATAAATGTATTATTAATTTGTAAAATAAATTTACGTTGCACGTTCTAATAGATAAATAGGCACGTGGCTTTCTTTGGATCTTTATCTCTTCCTTCTCCGTGGCCTTTTGGAATGAACCGATTATTATAAAATTTAATTTACATTTCTTTTAAGATTAACATTATAACGTAATCTAAAAGGATTAATAAATAATTTACGTATAACCTAAATGAACTAGTATTTATACTAATAATATGGTGGACACATTAGGGGCGATCCACAAATTACGTCACACGAATTTTATGATTGTTTGACCCCCCTCCCCCGTCCTAGTTACAGCTGGTCACATTCGTGAGACAAATGTATGACATCATATATTTTGCACATTTATATGAAGAATATATAAATTAAAACAGCAGTTCCGTAATGAGTTTAATTTACATTTAAATTATTGTCTAATAGTTTAAACGCTCAATTGCTCATATAGATAGAGTTGGAAATACTTTGAAGATTTTCTTTAATAGTTCAAATATCGTGTTTTAAAGCTTAAATATATTATAACGATATACATACATACATACATACATAACTTCACGCCAGCTCCCTTGCGGGGTAGGCACGAACGATATAATATATGAATATATTAAATGAATCGGAGTGTGGCGTTATGATAGCGAGATATCTATTCTCTCGTCACTCGCGCCATACGTGAATGGTTGCTCCCAGTTTACATATTGCGGACGTAACCCCGTGGCTAATAGCCGGGTAATTTGTTGTGTTCCGTCGACGCCAATGGCCTCTTCCCTTCCGTTATCTTGTTATCAAAGTGGGTTCACGTACGACTAACACAATATTGATTGAATGGTTAGCTAGGGCATGAAGGGCTTTTCCGTTTTGTTTGGGACTATTATTTGCGCATAGCAGTCGAGTTTAGTAGAAACGTACTAAAAAGGATTTTAATAATATGCTCTATCCTTTTAAAACAACAACACACACAATACATTTACTTATTTTTGAAGTGAGACTTCTTTATAATCGTTGTGATTTGAAACTCAATGAATCGAAAAAAACGTCACTAAAAAGAGATAAACACATAAATCTATGAGACTAAGCCTGCGAGAGAATGAGATAGAAATGCATTTATTTCATAATTTAAACACTATGCTCATACAGTTAAGAGTTGGAAAAACTGCACACACACACACACACACACACACACACACACACACACACACACACACACACACACACACACACACACACACACACACACACACACACACACACACACACACACACACACACACACACACACACACAAACACACACACACACACACACACGCACGCGCACGCGCACGCACGCGCACACACGCACACGCACGCACACGCACGCACACGCGCACACACGCGCACACACGCACACACACGCACACACGCGCGCACACACACACACACACACACACACACACACACACACAATTTTTTGTGATTTGCCATTTTCGTCATTTTGGTAATTTTGGTAGTTTTGGTGGTTTTGGTACTTAGTATTGGCAGTTTTGGTAGTTTTAGCAGTTTTGACAGTTATGGTCGTTTAAATAGTTCTCAGAGAGATAGACGAGGGATAGATAAATAACATTAGAACGGGTAATAGGGGATGAAAGTCCCCAAAGTGGGAGAACAATCATTCGTCAAGTTTATAAGTATAAAAATTTATCATCTATTGACTACTTAGCGTTGTAGATATAATTATGTTTGCCTATATATTCTCTGAAGTTTCACTTCTACACTTCTACTGCGTGTGAACTGCATACACATACATTTTTTTAAATATAATTTCATTAATATAGATAGATAGATACGTAACACTTAATAGTACACCAAAGTATACAATTACAAAAACAAATCATATTTACAATATTTTCTAGGCAATACAATAGGCGGCCTTATAGCTTAAAGCGATCTCTTTCAGGCTAAATTTAAGGAATTTCTTAGCTAATCCGACGACGTAGATGGTGCAGGAAAAAGGGGCAATAGATACATAAATCTTTCAACTAATTCAAGAATTAAATATACAGATACATACGTACATAGGCATAAAAATATATGTGTATAAATAAAAATATATAATAAATGTAATTGCATGATTATATTGTGTTCATCAGATACAATACCTGTTTGCGGAAAAATAGTGCGTTCTGAGTAAATTTCTGAATGTTAGCAAAGATTTAGCCTCTCATATTATATAACAGGCAACATATGCCAAAGTTTGACAGCCTACACTGTAAAGAATTATCATAAAAGTATGGCGTGTGTGCAGATGTCTGAGGTGTCACAGGTTTTCAATATAAATAGGATTGTAATAGTATGTTTTCATTTGAATTAATTTAACTCTACTGAGATAATGTACTCGTAATTTCATAAGATTGAATTGTGTGCGTAGGATAACTACTAACGAGACAAAAGTATATAGAGCTATATACGTTTGTCGTATATAAATATTGTTACGTTAGATAGTATAGTATTTTTCTGAGGAAAAATTTAGGCTGTATGACATCAAACTATGTTGTTAAGGAATAGAGTGGTAACTATGAATATCAATTTATGAGCCAAGCTGTAGGCAAGCCAGAACAATAGTTACAAGGATGGTTGCAGGCAGTGTTGCATATGGACAATTAGAATTCAATATAGATAAAACTATGAGGCATTATAAGCTTAAACATTTTAAACATGTCTACAATTAGAGGAGGAGTGTAGGAAGGTTTAATTTTGAACCTATTATGTAAAATCTAAAAGTTTTCTCCGTTGAAGCTTAGTTTAAATGAACAATTTTAAAGATAACAAATTCTTCACTAAAGTATTACCGCAAATATTTCGGTAAAATGGTTTGAATATAGTCGATTTCAAAATACCAGTAGCACGTAGAAGTACTCGGGGCATCGAGTGGGTTTGAATATGCAAATTGTAGGGTAGCCTCGGATAAACCTAGAGCGTCCCCGCTGAGAATATTATCATTGGAAATGCTCTTGTAGACAAGAGTTGTTTCTGGGAAGTAGGTTGTTTATTAGATGGTTCGGTCGAAGTGGTCTAATTTAATGCATTTACTATTTTGTCGCGTTCGATTTTAAGGTTGTAAGTGAACTTCATACTGACACATTTTGTTGTTGGATTGACCATGTAATTTTTTTAAAAATCACTTTAGTACATTACTGATACGATTTTTACAATCAATTACACTATTTAATGATATTTAAATGTCTTTGTCTAATTAAGGAACATCTAAAGTTAGATTTTAGTGTTAATAACGCTAGGGCGCTATTATGACATGTCCATCCAACCGAAGCTGAAGTGAGAATGATCTTTCGTCGCTACGTCTGCTCGCTTTTATGTCCGAGCGATAACGAAACGAGGCGAGTAGTATTCACAACTTCCCGCAAATATTACAATAGTACAATAATAGGTGGTTCTACTTGGAACAAACGTCATTAACAGTAGATAAATAATAATCAACCATCTAAGCACTCAATTCAATTTATTCAAAATATTATCTCGTAAGAACAAAATAAGGTAATATACAAACTGCTTAGTTTACTTTATGATTTACAATGTATTAATCGTAATTATATTGATAATTATCAAACCGCATGTGTGTTATACGACGTCTTTCTATATATTTGCGAGAAAACAGTACAATAGGTAATGAAATAAACATAAATATCAGTCGGAAAGTTGCAACAACATTTGACGTTTCTAATATGAAAAGGGCGTGCATTTGCAAATGGCGTCACATGCGCGTAGTAAAAATTATAACTACATATTTCATCTAATTTTCTCTAAAGTATTAAAGTGAGAAAAATGTATTGATTAAAAGCGCTTCTAAAGAGCTTCGATTCTTCAGTTTATATAATCTCGTAATGTGAAACTCCTTGGTGGAATTCTTATATCTTTTAGATGTAAGTACCTATTTTATCACACGTTCCGTTGTATAGTGAGTAAATTTTAACTTTCGAACAATGTATACAGGCTTCGTAAATTGTTGAGCGAATGTTGAAAAATACTATTATGCTATGACAGCCGCTAGTCCGCGCCATCCTTTTTCCATAAAGTAATTTCGTCTATATTATTGAGTTATAGAAAGGTGATAAATTTCTAAGTAATTCCAATTGATTTCATTGAATTAATGCGTAATAGAAAATATTGTTCTTTAAAAATATTTTAATGTCGTTTGCGGTGTTAAATAAATACGTAGTCGAGTATGCTAGAAAGAAATGATTTAAAACGACTAATCAATTGAAACGCCCCGGCCACGACAGTTCACTTGACGGCGGCCGACGCGACAAACGGGGTAGCGAAGATTGGCGCTGAACGCGACGACTCGTGGCGTGCTTACAATAACTTAATATTTTTGTTACGGTCACTCAACTCGTCGCTCATAGCGATAAGTACGTGGCCGGGCTGTAAAGATGAATACGTTTGACCTTTGAGTTAATCGAGGTAAAAAGTCAGGTACTCCCCCTCACTTTGGAGTACATTTGGGGTTTCAGATTCGGGACACGTCCACCCCCCGGGAGTGGAAGGGATCGACTCGTAAATGCGCGACGTGGCCGCCCCACTAATTATAATCCGTTAATTGTGAAAAATAACAAGCTACCTGAAATTGCGAGGCACGACGAAACTTTTAAATTGCAGGGTTGTTCTTGTGCTTTTTATTTTTGTTATTTGTTGGGCTAACTACCACGCTCAGAGATCTTAACAAATGATTAGCTTAAAGAGTAATTAAGATTTATTATATTACAGATTTTGTCATTTTTGCTACGCTATAAAATTATATTAGACGGGTCAACCAAATTTATTCGATATGATTGAAACGCCCAGAACTGAAAGAATACGACAGTATACAATGACATTGAATGATTGAAGTTTATGTTTATATGGATCAATTTGGTTGATTAATTCAATTGAAATACAGGAATAATCCATCTAATATTGGCTTTACATATTATACTTAAAATGTAATGTCGACAATTTATATTTCGTATTGTAAACTTAGATCATATAAACGGTCTTTATGGTTGCAAATATTTAACGCGAAACATAAACTTTTGCTACTACTTAAGAAAAATGGTTCATTTTCTTTCTGAGTATGACAATAAATCAAATAGGCAGCTGGTTTCTTCATTTAGCTGACTACCTACATAATATGTATTTTTATGTATAAATATATAAATAAATTAGTGAAAGATAAAGCATAAGTTGTATGCAGACTCGTAACTTGAAAGCCATTTTATTTACTAACCCCTTTGGTATATACGTATAAATATCTATAATATTATAAATTTCTAAACATGCCGCATCTGTACATTGAAGCTATAAAAAACAACTTGAATACATTAATACTTATATAAACGATGGAGAACACGATGATTTTTTTTAGACTTCCTTTCTGTTTTTCTGTTTGTTCGGGATTCACGTAAGAACTGCTGGGCCGATTTCGAATCGATTTTTCCTGGGCATCCTGCGGGAATTTTTCAGGGAATGATTTGAAATGGCCCGATTGAATATTTGTTCTATATGTAATAACAGTTAGAATAAGTACCTTCTACTAGTCTAAGTTTTTCTGTAATGGTGTATAATAAAAAGTTATCTATCTATCAACATATGCCCATCCCAGTGTTGGGCTCAGGCTCTCGCATGTTTTAGGGGAACGAGCAGATTACCCGCCATTATTGTCGTGAGTTTAACGTGCTGGTTACCTGGAGGTGCAGATTTCATCTCGATGTTTTTCCTCACCGTCAGTTGATGGTAATTGATATAATATTCCCATTAGGTCAGAAAGTTGTTTAAATTGTGTACGTACGCTTTTTGGTCAGAATTCGAAACTACATCATTTGAAAAGCAAGTATAAGGCGGCTTTTCGTGGTTTCTGGAATGAATTAAATATCATCAAATTCGATTAATATAGGATACTTTTAATTTAGAAAACAGTATATTTTCTGATATCAGAATATATACAGATATAACGTTGCCTTTGTATGTTTAAATGTTTATTTTGAGTGGAGTTTTCTTACGTTTCCAGGAACAAACTGATTTTCATGAAATTTGACGGCAGAAATATGTATGTGCTCCAGATAGAGGAAATTAACGTGGCAGACATAATAAAACCACCGGCAGAGCAATATCATTTTCTATAGTATTGAAATAAACCGAGAGAGGCGACCACTTTGAAACATCTCCATAATTTAACGTAATAAAAAAAATAAAAGCATCGGAACGTGGGAAGCAAGAAAATGAGAAAAATCACTAAAGAGCTCTTGAATATTAAAAAATACGAGAGCGTGGTGGAAGAGTATGTAAATACACTTATGCGAAGTGATCTCGATTAAATTATCTTTTTATGATCACAGCTTCGTTTGCATTGGAGTAAAAAAATAATGGCGTTATTTTTTACTTTTATACCTAGAATTATAATACATTTGGGAAAGGATCAAATTTATGCAATGTGATTAAATTTGTTTATTAATTTATTGAGAAAAACAACAGCGAATGCACAAATCTTATACTAATATATAAAGCTGAAGAGTTTGTTTGTTTGCTGGAACGCGCTAATATCAGGAACTACTGGTCTGATTAGAAAAAATTACATGACGTAGTTTATATGCTATACCAAGGCAGAGGCTATTTTTTATACAGAGATACGAAATTGTTTGCCTGGATTAGTCAAGTAAAATTAAAAATAACGAAGCTGTTGCAAATTTAGAACGGACCTTCAAGACGACATAAGTACTTAATATTAAAAATACTACTAGCCTTTTAGCTAAACTAGACTTAGATTTTTAGAGGTAGAATTTTCAGATAGAACGTTTCTAGGCTTCTTCAGTCACCCTAAGATTTTTCACCTCTCTCTATTTTCGTTTTGTTATCGTATGAGCCGGTCATCGAAGGGCACTCGTCGCTTCATATTGAATTCCGACGTTGGTCAAGTGAGGGCCGTTTGCCCGTCTTTATTTTTATAAGTGTGAAAACGCATCATTTAATCCCTAGTTCATTTCGAGCATAGCGACATAAGAGTCGTTGGCCGACGAGACAGGCCTATAGTAATTACAAAAGTATGACCCTTTATGGACTAAGCGTGTGAAACCTCCTTGTTTAAAAAGGTATGGTGTTGCAATTATAATTCTAATTTTACCCATTAAGTTAAATTATTTTCAGCTAGGGTGTTAAGTATTTATATTCTTTGGTGCTACGTCATTGACTTCAATATACCAGCCAATTATCTTTAATAAAACGTTTTAACGGTTTTAAGTGCGGTAATTTATTTGATTAATCAATCAAATAAATTACCGCGCTTAAAACCGTTAAAACGTAGTTTTATTATGTGTACAAGTCGCCAAAACTTAGAATATATTACCGTTATATTTCTCGGGATGCGTTACGTATCAAAGACACCAGTAGAAAGTTGGAATAACCTTTTATGTCGTTCTTCAATTCAGTTATTCTTATTGAGTCGAGTTAAGGTAGTTCCTGAAAATAAAACACTGTTAACTAACCTAGCAAATTCTATGTATCGCTGGTTTACCTCAGACGAGTCAATTCACTTCCCACCTGATAGGTAATAATTGGTTTATAAGTACTATCAGTTGTCGAGAATGACTTTTCCAGAAAGTTTGTAAGGAACCACCGCAAATCTGCCACGTATACCATAATCGTACCGTGGATTTTAACTCCTTTACTTTTTCACAATTTCAGTGGGTTTTCTTTTTATGGCCGGATTGTTTATACCCCTTGAGGAAACACTGCCTGCACATAGCTGGTGAAGGCCGCCCTCTTCGGTTCAGTCGAATTTAATTATATTTTAATTTATACCTTATTCAACATTCTACTAAGTAAGTCTTTGTCCTAACAAACCTTGGTTTGGTCGTAGGTAGCCTTCTTTATCCTAACTAGCTGTGGCTTCCCACAACTCAAGATATAAATCGAACCGAAAGAACTCAATGCTCTATTAATATAAATAATTCAATGCTAAATCAGTCAATGTACCTCATTCGGTTTATCCAGAACCGAAGGAGCGACGACAATAGCATCATGACACCAGTTTTTGTTGTTGTTAAAGCTGTAAGTCATTTAATGTAAAAGGTGATAAAACGAATACAAGAAAAGACCAAGCAATTCTTCAAGTTGTATGTTTAAAAGGTATTTTATTTAGTCCCGAACCAGCAATAAACTGCACTAGGAAGAATTCATCAAAAGCGGCCTTAACGTAGCCCCTAGCATGAAGGATTAAAATCGAATGTAACACTTTTAATAATAAACGAACTTTGACCCACGCCCCTTATTGATAATAGAGGTAACAAGAGTTAATATGCTGTATTTTTGTTTGTTTAGTACATGATATTTTAATTGTAGATATTTTTCAAATCTAGACAACTGATAGTTTTTTTGTAAAGTGTGCTACAAAAAATATGCAACTGGTGGAATACTATTAAAGCTCGCCCTGATTGTATTACATACATACATACATACATACATAACTTCACGCCAGTTCCCTTGCGGGGTAGGCACGAACAACAGAGCGCCATTTAGGCTTATTCTTACACACCTCACTTGCTTGCATTACAAATATATAACTCGGTTATAAACATTTTTACAGCACAAACTTATTGGGAAAGTGTTTGAACTCACATTTTAGTAAGAATCTGTTAAATTGGAATTACTTCAGCTCATATATCAATCATGCTCAGTCCTCACGACCGAAGAGGGCTCCTAATGTTGTCGCATAAAAAAATTGGATTTTCCTCTTGGAAAAAATTTCCCTGTAATCTAATATGTACACAAACTACGGCCCATATTTACCTGCAAGAGTGGCGTTCCCCTCGACCATTGATGTATATAGAAAGGATTCGCTTTTCGTCAGTAAAGGCGTAAGTCCAAATCAAGTTAACGGCTTTTTATCAAGTAGTCCAAATAAGGTTAAGAAATTTTCGGTTGAAAAATGTTTCTGTGACCAATATAAGGTTATTAAAGATTTTTTGTTTTGATTATATTATAGAGACAGTATTATTTTGTAAAAAAAAAGGAATAAAGTTAAATACTGATATATTGAATTTGTTATTTTGTAAATTAAATTTTCAAATATAACCCTTAAGTACCTTACGTCAAGTATTTTATATTGTATTAGATAATATCACTAATTTGTAAAATTATTTTTCATTTCTCATATTCTGAGTTGCCTAAACACAGGGATGAAAACAGCACTTTTCGTCCCTGGGAAGCGATTCTCCCTGCTGTCAAAAATTTAGAAAACTATGCGAACCATATATAATACATGCGACTCATGTCCCAACTTTTTATACAACAACTATCAAATCGCGGCATGAATAATAATTGTAATAAAAATTATCAACAATTTTGTAACATCATTTTATAGTTACAAATTACTTTTAACTAAATTATTATTTAATTTACATAAATTTGAGCTAAATATTTGCTAGCATCAGTGACAAAAAAAACTGGATGGTGGAATTGCTTTACGTTTCATATGTGACGTACGTGATGACTTTTCATCAGATTTCGATATGAATTTAACGCCTAATTTTGATATTGGAGAAGTAGTTGTTTATTTAACTAATCAGTTTTTATTTACTTTCCTCATATTCAAAAAGAAAAACAGAGTTAGAGTTAACCTCGGGTGAAAGGCCTATTTAGGCACTCGAATCAGTAGCGGCCTCGCTACGCTCGAGAGCCAAACTATCTCGTGCCTAATTATGTCACTTTTACCTCTCGTGTAACAACCTACTATTTAAAAACCATAAAAATATTAGATTTGTCATGCTTACAGGGTATGCGTGAATTAATTGCTACTCTAAAATATTAGTTCTTAAACGTTTTCACATACTTACGTGTATCGAATTAATTAATTATAATTTATAAATAAACGATTATACGTTGTGAAGGGCATTAAGATCCTTTAAACATACAAAAATAAATATAATTGCATAATATATATATACATACATACATACATACATAGCTTCACGCCAGTTCCCTTGCGGGGTAGGCACGAACAACAGAGCGCCATTCAGGCATTGGTCACGCCATCACGCGTGAATGGCGGGACCGATTTCGTTAATTCTATTTTTGTTGTGTTTCTTATTGTCAGGAGAATGTTTATATGTAAGAAAAAATTAAGAAAATTGCACGGAAAATTAGAAAATTTAAGAATACTTAACCACCATATGAAATTAATTCTAATCTAACCTTAGCGCTTTGGACAATATAAAGTTTTTAAATGTAACCTTATGGCGTTTGATATAGAATTGACAGAATGCGTGCTGCAAATATCGTCAAAGAGGATGTAAAAAAACTGAATATCATTTAAAACAGATACTTCGGTCGGAGTTATTTTATTGATAACATACATGTAAAATAATTAATTTAGCTGTAATCGAGTTCCAATATTTAGGTGACATTATTTTTGTGTGTGTTCAACTGGGTTCCGGGATGGTTAAGACTATAGATCTACCGGTAGGTGGCACCGCTAAAGTCTTCCTAAACGGTTGGACCTATTTTGATGATTTTTTTGTTTTTATTAAAGTGGATTCGAGAATGGTTTAAATTAACTATTGGTCCCGGTAAATGTTGCTGCAATCGGGTTCTAGATTTTTATTTCTAAGGACAGGACAACGTCTGCCGGGTACAGCTACTTGACATATATAAGAATTATGTAGAAAAGTCAGTCTATGCATTATTAATTGATATTTTACGTTCAGAGTCACTCGCGTACACAGTTATTGCAGTCGTATAAACTTCTAAAAAATTCTTAAATTAATGTGTTAAAATGTAATTTTCCATAAGAGAAATAAGACACGAGTCAAGAGTACTATATCGCCTCCACCTTTCGAACTTCATGTTGCTTTAAGACTAGAGGGTTGGTCGACCCTCGCTTTCGAATAGTACTCGCCAACCCAAGGCCCCTCACCTTTCAGGGTGCCAGTGGATAAAAAATACACGTGCGTTATGCGTGGACGTGGTTCACATTACAAGATGCCCGGTTGTATTATAACTTGAAACATTAAAGAGTTTTGTAACTTAAATCCTCTCCTTTATTGTCAATGATTTTATTAAATCAATAAAAATATACTTCATTAACGTAGAAGTAAATAATTTATGTTTAATTAAATTTTGTGGATATTTCCGTTCATAGCATTAAGCAATATGAACGTTAATGAAGATGGAAGACGCCAGGATTTTAATTTTCAAAATACTGTTTTTTAGAGTAATGCTTTCCCTAAAATTCACGAATAATCTATTCACCGAGGGTAAATTAATTGACTTGGAATCCGAATCATTCATCTTAACATATTGTGACATTTCAATTTCGTTTTTTACTTAAAAAAAAAGGTTCTTATAGTAAGTTTGTATATGTCCTATGTATTTTCAAGTATAACTTCTTTGTTTAATGACTGATTTTAATGATTCTTGCTTTGAGTTCACTATAGTTCACAGAAAATACCATATTAGTATATTTGATATTGGTCCTCAAAGATAACTAATATATCACACCAACTATTGACCCAAGTAGTATTTTGTATAGCTAGTAGATGCTCACATGACAAAATTATTATGGTTTCGTGAAACAGCATATCCGAATACCGCGTGCAAAGTGGCTCTAAGGCTTCGTAAGGAATAATTTACCGCTTTGATTACAGCTGAAACGGGGTGGACGTTACAAGGCATGTTTAATGTATAATACAATCTACATGCCGATGACCATTGTTCGTGTATTGCTCTGTCTCTGGCCGCTTATATTAACAAATGCCTGGCCAGCGTCCAATCGCATACAAGATTGTATTCACGATACGTCCTGAGGTATCTAGGTCTATTTGCAGAAATTAAACCTTTGATAGCACTATTGTTGAACAGCGGTCTGTATCAAGACTTTTCTAACTAAGCAATACCCATACTTAGATATTAAAGTATCTCTTGAAAGTGTTCCTAATTAAATAATCTGATTTTTCAGGACTTTCTGGAAAATGTTATTTAGTATGTACCTATTTTGGTTTTTTCTGTGTTTGTATTAATTTTCACACAACACAAAAATTTCGTCCTTCAATAAGGGAGTTGACTGTATAATCAACTGAGATACTTTTTATTACTTACAAAATATCGAAAACTCGTAGATTTGTACGTGCTTCAAATTTATGACGTCACAGCTTGTACAAGTAAAAAGAGTTGAATAGCGCATTAATTAAGTAATTATTTCTATCAGGATATTTTAAAAGTAACTAAGTAACTGCTGCGGCTCAACGGCCTAAAATGAGTTCTGGCCTCCGAAATGAGAATACTTCACTCCTTTCTGTTCAGCGCTGTCTCCTGCAAGTCATAGGCTTGAAGCTCGCGCAGATCAGCCTCTACTACGTCATTCCAACGACATCTGGGCCGACCAACTGGTCGTCGTCCCGTTGGTCTGCCCAATTTAAAAGTAAGCTATTTTAAAAGTGAGACAATAAAATGTTATTTTAACACCTGTTCTTTTTTTATACATAAATAATGTTAGAATTTATTGCAAAAGTTGTCCGCATTTTCTATTGTATGGAGACCACCCAGAACTTTAGTTTTTTCGCAATTTCGCTACGTCTTTGTATGATGATGTATAAGTTCATCGTAAAGCCAAATTTCTACACAGAATCTAGTACTTTTGTGAGAAAAATTACTGTGACATAGTGTAATAAACATAGATGAACGGGCGGATAAATGTTCCCTTTTTGCAGTGTCTACAGAAGAGACCTTAAAAACAAGAAGTAAATTTGTTAAAAGCGTTTTCTTTTAATATTTCAAATTATTTTTCAACGTCAGAGTTTTATTGTCGTCGAGTTATCCAAAGAGCCCTTGCAGAACTGTACTTTATTCGAACAATAAACGCGGCCTCCGTACGAGTGGCGTCGCCGGCCTTTGTGCTCTTGTCAAAATAATTTCGACTCAACACGGCGAGGGTTTCGAGAAAGAATTCAATTATCGCACATTTTTCATCAGTTTGAACGTTGAGTTTATCATTTCCTAGTGACTCCTGCGGCTTGATAGCCCAAAATTAAGTTAACCAAAATCAAGTCGGCTTGGGTTCCTTAACGAAAAGGTCCACTACCTAATTGAGTAATATTGCTCGTCGCGAGTTCTTTTTTCAAATCCCATAAACCATTTTGTGCCCCATGCCTGGGGCCCAATTCTGCTATTTTAATATTTGCGTTGCGAACATAAAGTACGATTCCATTGCAATAGTGTCAAAAATTCGCTTTCTACTAATTCCACAATATCTTTTCGATATCGTCATGGCAGAAGAATAGTAGAAAAAATGGTATTACCATTAACATAAATGACGTTAGTCGAAATGAATATTGAAAAGCTATTAAAAAATTTAAACATTTATTGGCGATTTTTCACTTATATATATAAAGATAGAGTGGCGTGCCATGGGCATGCGATAGAAATGAACAAAATACTGAAATCAGCAAACCTACGATTGAGACGATAGTGTCCAGTGATTTTAACGAGATAGTAAGAAATGGGCCCCTAGTTTTTATATTGTTAATGATATTTTTGATCATTGGTAAGAATTTAGTAAAACAGAAATCAGGAATATTTTATTCATAACAATGTTTGTTACACGTCAATAATATGATAATTACGGTCTCAAGGTTATAATACAAACTCGTCATGACTGCAAAAGGTGTGTTCAACTGACCACTTCATGAGCCGTATTTTAAACGTATTTACGGATGATGAGTTCGTTATTCTTTTGGGTAGCTTATTGTATGTCAACGGTCGCATGACATGAAAAACATTTGGGTTATGTAAACTGTCATATCATAAAATTAAGATAAATCTATCTATCACTTCATACAGCTGGCGTTGTTATATATTATATGCTATAATCGATACCTCGGGGCTCAAAGGACGTAACCGCCATTTCGGCGAAATTCACTTTTGAATGCAGCCCTACTTAATTTTTTCTCCTCTATCGATCAGTATATGTAGTCTTCCAATTCGCCAAAAAATGGTATTTACGACCCCATATTTTGTAGACAATAAAACATATATTTTAAGATTTTGTGTCGTAACAGCAACCAATGTTAATGATCATAAACGCGAGGGTAGTAGACGACACAGGAGATGATACAATTAGTTATCTGAGTTGATAAATTGATATACTAAGTTCATAAATAAAATTGAAATTAAATAGGCAAAGAAAGAAAAGAATTTCTTATTTTCTCTCTCTTTACTTGATATTTAGTCAACTGAAGAAAACAAAGCAACAGTCTACAAACTGATGGAATTAGTAGGCAAATTGGCTGTTACAACCATCTTTGATCACACATCCATAGATTTTTAGGGTGTAAACGCCCCAAACATGCAATTTTCCGGGGCGTATAGGAAAGCTGTTTTTGTTACTTTTAAATCTATTTGAAATATAATTTAACAGTGTTTAGCATCATAAAATTTTAAGACTTTTGGTTTTAGAAGGGTTTATTTAGGCCAAGAATCAAAAAAGTTATGTCCGAATTAATATTTTATATTTTGTTTTTCGGCTCTCCTGAAAAATCGAGTTTTGGTGCTTACGCCCTTTGAGCCCCGAGGTATCGAAATATGTGTCCTCATAACCAAAATAGACCGAGGCTCCCAATAAGTTTATAATGATTTTTACAGGTTATTGGACAATATGATTTTCATAATCGTTTAATATTCCCATGTTCATTGTTTTGGAAACCCAATGAGCCATGAATGCACTGAGTCATTTGCATGTGTATGCATTAATAAAATTGGTTCATTAGATTTTCGTTATGATTTAATCGCTTTATGTGTTATAATTTAATATTACTCAGAGGTTTCAGTTTTTTTTTAAATAAAGTAATAGCAACAAAAGTTGTGTGTCTTGGAACGAACCATAAAAAAATACATGCACAAATAAATTCATAACACATTCATAGCACATGTAGTAATTTTAATTCGCAATAAAATGTCTGTACAGACATTAGTACATATTTATAAGTCTGTTAATTACCAATACTAATGTAATAATTCTAAAAAAACTATTCATAATGGCAAATTATTTTCGTGTTACACATCATGTTCACGAAGGTTATTAGATGACTATTTATAACCCAAAGATTATCCTGCGCTAAAAGTCAGTGAAATTATTTGTAATAGTAGACTTGGAACGATTCAATAGGTTCATATTGGGTAGTAGGCTTTATGTATAATCCAAAGTTTATATCAGTAGTAGGAACTACAGGGTAGGTACACGGGATAGTTTAATGCAGGGACTTAAGAGCAACTAAACCACTTGAAAAGGGCTATTATAGAAATAAAAATATTCATGTCCAAATGTTTTTATTCAAACTAGTTCAATTTGATTATTTTCTGAATTAAAATTAGTTTTTTATCATATTAATATATTAAATTATTTCTTTATTAGGAATTAATGGAGATGCAGCTAACAGAATATAGACAAAATTAATATCTTAATTATGACAATAAAGAGTTTTCTATAATATTACTAGCGGCCCGGCGCGGATTCACCCGTGGTCTGTCTCGCTCCCGTGGTATAAAGCGTCATGTTATATAACCTATGACACTCCCTTTTAACGTAGCTTTCCAACAGTAAAATAATTTTTAAAATCGGTTTAGTAGATCCCGAGATTACCCCCTACAACGTCACAAACTTACAAACTTTACCTCTTTATAATATTAGTACAGATAACTCCTACCGAAGCATCTGCTTTAAACGATATTCAGTTTTTTTTTACATCCTCTTTGACGATATTTGCAGCACGCATTCTGTCAATTCTATGTCAAACGTCATAAGGTTACATTAAAAAGTTTATATTGTCCAAAGCGCTAAGGTTAGATTAGAAATAATTTTATATGATGGTTAAGTATTCTTAAATTTTCTAATTATCCTTCACACAACTTACATCTTATCGGTCACGATCATATATAATTATTTTAGGTACTTTATTTCAATACAATTGTGCCGTTGATAAGAAAATATAAAAAACATAGTGTAAAAATATCTCCGAAAATGATTCAAAATACTTCCTTTCAAAATCCATCTCTTTGTCCAACAATATGCTACAATTGGATTCGTAGGAAGTCTAAAACGTAATATAAACTAGTTTAAGAAAACCGGACACACAAACATTACATGTCTGTTTTCTATAGATTTTTACAATTATTCATATTTCATAAATACAAAAAAATCGTAACAAAAGTCCCCAAATTTTGGAAAATAAGTCACACTTCTCACCTGACAACATCAATCAATTCGATAACCTTGAAAATGTCGAAATTAAATTTCACGTTTTTACAAAGAAATCATGAGAAAAGTGTTAAGTTTTCCGATTAAATGACATCTCATACTTATCCTTTCCCGTTTTAAAATAGTTCCGACACATTTTAATAGCGCAGGCCGGCATAATTATAGTTTGCGCCATGACCTGAGCCTAAGGGGGAAGGCGTCATAGAATTTCTTCTATGCCGTCAACGTATTCATAAGCATTGGTAAAAAGTTTCCATAAGGATAGCTGTTTATTTCTTTGCCTGATATTAACACTAATACATAAAATGTGGCAGTATGTTTATTTGTTCGAATGTTTGTTGGTTACCTCTTTATGCTTTGATGTATATGGGTTTCAGGAGATATTTATGTATGTAATATAAGTATCTCAGAGACTGGAGATGAACGTAAAATGTTTATATGGAAAACGCTTAATTTCTCGCAGGATACATGACACGTGGCCATAGTTTACGTATATATTACGTATAATGTATGTATCGCAATACAATACTCGTGCCTGAACTGCAGGCAAACTTAGTTCTGTTAAGTGCTCTCTGTTCAATTACGGGTAGGTAAGCCAGCTTGCCTGCGGGTGGGCGTGCAATGTTCCCAGTTTCGTGGAACTTGAAAATCGAATTATGTATACTGGCTCGTGTTAGCGGAGTGTTTATTTTGACGGTTGGTTGTGATTTTAGTTTCATGATGCTATATGTATGTCTCGTTCGTATATGATATGTTATTTAAAAGATATATGTAAGAAAGCATCTGTGTCAACTACAATAACGGTGAAAAATACTCCAAAGTATTAACATTTTAAACTGTTATGTGTGAATGACGGCACGATGGATGTATTGTACTGCGATATTATTATAAAGCAAACACTCAAGATATAATAAACAATCCAGTATATTTTCTTGGTCAATTGAGTTTACAATTATTACATTTTTCTATGTTAAGTAAAACAACCATAAATCTACTAAGAGTTTTTACATTAGGTACATTTGTATCTATAGTTCTTTTACATGTTCGTCAACTTCAAAAAAAAATATTTCATTCGTTCTTTTTTTAATTTTATAATTTTAAATCCTCACCTGACGAACGTGATTGTCAGGTTCGGATGTTCTTAGTTCCTTTTAACGTGATAATATTAAGTCTGATTTGTTACATTAAAGTTTCTACTTTCTATATTTCTTTGTTTTCTTTCTCTTTGCATTCTATTTTATTTTTATCTTCTCTAACATTCTTGTTTTAGACGGTAGTATAATAATTCTAACTTTGACCTGGACCCCATAGCAAACATTCGCGTGGCACAACCATCCAACCTGTCGGAGGCGAGCGTTTTGAATTTTTCTAATTTCAGTAATAACAGACTTCGTTTTCAAAGTAATATTGTGGGTACATTTTGCCATGAATTTACTTCAAAGCATATTACAAGAGAGCTTTGCGGTTTTCCGTTTGTGAATTTATTTTTATTTTCCGGTAATGTAAAACATTTTGAAATTTAACCGTTTATTTTCTTAGCGGGTTGACTCACATTTTGAATGTTAGCATGTAAACGTCCTACTGCTGCATTGTTCAGGGGCGGGAGTGAAATATCCGCCCAGTTAGCCAATCATAGATCGGCGGGTTTCACACATCATCATACCTAGCTTAGTGGTTAATGCAATCGCATCTCACTCCAATGTCGTGAACTCGACTTCGGGAAGCATGCACCGTTTAGACAGTTTGCTATTTTAATGTGTATATTGTTAATAATTTCCTTTAAAGAAAATGTCGTGATGAAACATGTACGTCGAAATAACCAATGCATGAATCTCGCCAATTCACATTACAGAAACGTATACCGTAAACGTATTTACCGTTCCTTTTCCCACAATAATATTATTATTTATTATAAGCCTGTTTTTTCTTACGTGATAAAATTTTAGATAAAAGGTGTTTAGATGATTAACTTAAAACATTTTTACTTTGATGATGTTCCTTAAGCTGACCAAGACATTATTAAAACATGAATGAATAGTGTAATATATTACAACAAAATTGGGTGTTGTGCTAAAATGATCTAAGGTTTTTATTGTATTGCTGAAGCACAGCAGACAGGCTGACGGCCCAACTGTGATGGAAAGTGGTTACCGTTGCCTATGGACATTAGCAATACCAGAGGTGCTGCCAATGTGCTGCCGGCCTTGAAGGAGAAACTGGAACCTGGCCACTGATGCAGGAACACAACTTAGGGTTATTATGGCGGCATACTTTAGACCAGGCAAGTCGGGCAAATGCCCTACCACCTGGCTGTGGGTTGTTTTGTCGCCTCTTACGACAGGCCACCCAGCCTCAGGAATTAGTATTATTTTTCCGTTCCTGTACGGAGAAAGGTAAAGTAAGGTAAAATAATGTAGGTATACGTCCACTGGTCCAAAAATGTAATTACACTGGCCCACAAAAAAGTAGTCTGTACTTTTGAATTTTCGATGCGCTGAATCCGAATCTGGGGTCAGTTTGGTCCATACATCATCAAATATTTGAAGGTGTATGGACTAAACTTACCCCAGATTCCGATTCAGTGCATCGAAATAAATTTTTTGTGGGCTGGTGTTATTTGTATCTATGACCTAGTCAGTACATAATATTCATCATATCAATTACTAGCGGCCCGGTGCAGTTTCACCCGCGCTCTGTCCCGCTCCCGCGGTATATAGTCTCATGTTATATAGCCTATGACACTCCCTGTTAACGTAGCTTCCAAACAGTAAAAGAATTTTTAAAATCGGTTTAGTAGATCCAGAGATTATCCCCTACAACGTCACAAACTTACAAACTTTACCTCTTAATAATATTAGTATAGATTACTATGAATATTATGTCATATTAGGTAATATGACGCATTGATTTATTCAATAAGATGTATGCCTCAATCGAGGCTAATTGTAAAGTAACTCTACTTGTGTTGACTGTTGAGGCTATTCGTACTTGTCCTTGTGTTGTGAATTACTTTTAATGCATGTGAATATATAAATAAATGATTTGTAACGAAAACTATTACATTGTTTTTTTAACATTTACTATTTTTTGTTCTCCTTTTATAAAGAAATGTTTATACATTTGTCTTATATCCTCTTTCCATTGTTCCAGGTAAGAACTATTTTGAATATAAATAGAAAAATTCCACAATCTGTTCCCGAATACTTTGAATTCTGCATCGACTGGAGGAAGGTAAGTCATTTATCATGTGAAAAATGTTCTGGAAATAATGAAAAAGTTGCTCGTTCCTTTTTTCAATGCGTTGCCGAGCGGTAAATATGGTTCATCCATCACATTCAGACACTTATTGGAAGATTTGGAGTGGGATAAATTCATAATGAGCTGTAATTGTGTACTGCATGTACTGTTAACATTTGAAACTAATTCGTTTAACGTTCATAAGTTAGATATTTTGTTTAAGACACTAATTTGTAATATCATAAAACGGTTATCATGATCATCATCTGAGCGTTAAATCCCGGTTGCGTGCGGAGCGTTCGCTCTGATGCCCAAGATCCATGTTTCTACTTTTTCTTCTCAACTTCGGACGGTCTTCGGCATCCGCCGTTTTGAGACCATTGGTATGCATGTCATTCTTCACAACGTCAAGCCAGCATTTCTTAGGCCTTCCCCTTCGACCAGGGCCTGGCGGAGGCGGCATATAATAAATTTGTACATAAAATTTAATAATAATAATAATAATAAATCTTTATTAGCCTTCAGTATTTTACAATTTTAACAAAAATAGAGACACACTAAAGAATGGTAAGATGTATAGATGTGTTAGTTTAAAATTCAACTATGTAATTTAAAACATAAGTAAAAGTAGGTACACCTTTGACTCTCAAACTAGGAACAAGCACAGGCTTAAACCTAGTTTGAGAGTTTTGAGTCAATCAAAGGTACCCCTCACCTATATGGTTAAACAACGTAATTATAGTTCTTTGTTATGTAATTGTATTGTTATGAGTTGCAGGACTCGAATTAAATTGCCGTTGGAATTATTATCGAGTTTATTAGAACTATACAAACACGTATAACACAGGTACAAGTATAACCGAACGCAACAAGTCCAACCATAATACAGAAGATCGTAATTCAATAACACGCGTAAAGTCCGTCACTAAATAGATTACCGAATGTACACAAGTCGTGCTTCGCTCGTGGTTATCGCTTGACTGCCTCGTCCCTCAATCGCGTGGACCGAATTTCCTAGAATCAGTTTGTACTTTAAATACATCAATACAATCATTAGCCAGGTGTGTCGGACACCTGGCTAATGACTGCCATAAAAGATTACAATACACAGTGGGCTGTTTTCTAATCACAAATTTTAAACACAAAGTAAACAAAAGAAGTCCAAATGCCGAAAGGTAATAAAATGTGTTTCTACAGGTATGCAGGTGTGAATTTGTCTTTGTCGGCGTCTAAGTTTTTTTAAATTTATTGCAGGAGTTCAGCAGACAGGCGGCCCACTTGATGGAATGCGGTTACCATCGCCTATGGACATTTGCAACACCAAAGGTGCTACAAATGCGCTGCTGCTCTCTTAAGTGAAACTGGAACCTGGTCACTATTGCCGGAACACAACTCAATGTTGTTATGGCGACATACTTTAGACCAGAGGTGGTAGTCATGCAGTCGGGCAAATGCCTACCACCTGGTTGTGGGTTGCTTTATCGCCTCTTACGACAGGCCGCCCGGCCGCAGGAAATGGTATTCTTTCTCCGTTCCTGCACGGATGAGTCGTACCAGTATAATATATGCTTACGTGCGTGTCTGTGTGTGTGTCGCTGTGAGTGTGAGCGTGTGAATGCGTATAACGATGTGTGATTGAATGTGTATCCTGAAGTAAATAACGAAAATTTTGTAAAGTATTATAAATCAAAATTTATAGTGACAAGAAATAATAAATAACAGTTTATAATTGATTCAGACGCATCATAATCCAAGGGTTTTAGCCGTTGAACGACAACGAATTTAAAAATCTAAAATATTATAAAATTGTAAAAGTGTAGTCTTTTGTTTTTTGTCTTAGTTTGGGACTCACGTAGAAACTATTGGGCCGATTTCGATTCGGTTTTCGCTGATCGATAGCAAATTCCCGGTCTTAAAATCTGCGGTACTTTATATCCCGGGAATCCCACGGAAATTTTCTTAGGAGCGGTTTAAAGTGGCCCGCTTGAAAAAAAAATAAGATTCCGATGTAATATTTTCACTGATCGATAGAAAATACTTGGTCAAAAAATCTGTGATTCTTTATATCCTGGGAATCTGGCGGGATTTTCCCCGCGAGTGATTTCAAGTTGTTATGATAAGTATAAATTAGCTTATTCCGTCCAACGTGGAGGAAATCGCGGGCGAATCCTAGTTTAAAAATAAAATGAGGGCTGCTAATTCAGATCAGCATATTTCGAAAACGCAACTTTTAGAATTTTGTCTGTCTGTTTGTCTGTTAAAGCAGCATATGAAAACTACTGAATGGACATAAAAAAATACTTGACACAAAACTAGATTATTTCGCAGGTCAACACTTAGGGTACTCTTTATGCCGATAAATCCAAGTCCGAAAAAGCGGCAGGCAGATTTAGTCATAAAGTACAAATATAAATAGGTACCTGTCTCTATAAGTGCACATGGCAGACTTTGTCGATTACTTTTTATCTTGCTGTTTATTAACATTGTAGCGTCGAGTGGTGTCAGTGCCAACCGGCGCGGCTCTCAGTTTCGGCACTCAGCGCTCTTGGCTCTGCGCCCGATTCTCTCATTACATTCGGTAGATCGCATTTCATCCAATATGACGGTTCTTTTCTATTTTATATAAAATTAATTTAATAGAAAATAACGTATAAAACCATAATTATCATAACATTTTTAAGCTTAGAATGCATGATGAAAGAATGACTAAACAGATATACAATGCAAAAGTGGATGGATGCAGAAGTCGTGGAATGCCACATGATCAAATTGATCCTGTACTAGCAGAAGGTGATGTCCAGGAGCTTTAAGAACAGACGAGCGTGCATGACAAGAGTTATGAATGTGAAAGAAGCAAGTGAGGTGTGTAAGAATAAGCCTAAATGGCGCTCTGTTGTTCGTGCCTACCCCGCAAGGGAACTGGCGTGATGTTATGCATGTATGTATTTTTAAGCTTAGGTCTTGTTGGTGGAGCCTATTCAAATGCTCTCTGTTCTCGGCCCGCTGTTTCACTTCTTTGTACGACACGATTATATGTGTGGCGACCATCCGTAAGCGTTCGTGTAGACGGAACCGCCGACATGCCGATTCCGACCCGCCACCGTGTTGCTGTTTGTGAATTACGTGTATATGCGAACGTCGTCGCCCGTTTGACAGCGAAAATGTGGCGATGCGGTGGCTGTGTCGTATACACGCACGCGACACATAACTTTATGTATAGCATTACAATTGTCTGTCAAAATTGACTCATTTTTAACCGACTTCAAAAAAAGAAGGTTCTCAGTTCGTCTTGTATTTTTTTATTTTACCCAGTACTTTCCAAAAAAAACTGGGATACAAAGACAAACGCAAGCAACCCTGAAAAAAGTCATATAATAATAAATAAATTGTACATACATATTTTTTGCTTTCTCTACTAATTAGTTTATAGGTACCTTATAGTGATATAATTATAACTTTAAATATTATTTAATTTTTACTATTTAACATTGCTAATGTAATAGAAGACTTCGCTTGTAATTTGGCAAGAACTTTCGGTAGCACTTTGAAATGGCATGTTGCCCTATCTGTTAGGTAAATGTTTTTGCCATCTAATGCAATGCAACAGTTTCCGAGTACATTTTCTTAGCCTTTTTTCACGTAGAAACTGTATGTGATTAAATTTAATTTCTTAATATTATAGATTGTTTAGACTTTAGAGAAAACTCAACGACTAAATAATACAAAAATGTATGTATGATACAAGTTATGTTTTATTCGAGTTCCGTAGGCATTTTAGAGATATTAGTTTTCAAAGCTGCAAAGATTGTGTCTCTTCTAATATGTTTTTAACCTCGAAATTGAGAATCTCGTGGCCGAGCCTAACATAATAGGAGAAATAAAAGCTCACCGCCTCCGCTGGCTCGGTCACGTAGAACGGATGGGAGAGGATCGCAGCGTGAGGAAAGCATATTTGGGACGGCCGGTAGGTCGGCGTCCGGTCGGCCGTCCTAAATATCGCTGGAAGGACAGAGTAGAGGCAGACCTGTCGGAGCTAGGAGCCAGTAATCGGCAAGAAACCGCACAGGACCGAGAAAAGTGGCATGTTCTCGTTTCGGAGGCCAAGACCCACTTTGGGTCGCTGAGCCAACGGAGTAAGTAAGTAATATGTTATTAACAAAGATGGATAAGGTGAGAAATGAGTACATAAGGGGATCTTTGAAAGTTGCACCTGTGACAGAAAAATTGAGAGGAAGAAGATTAAGTTGGTATGGGCATATAATGAGGAGGGATGAAAGTCACGTGACAAAAAGAATGTTATACTACAAGATCGATGGGTACAAATTTAAAGGTAGACCAAAAAAAAGATGGATGGATTGTGTGAAGGATGACATGATGATATGCGGTGTGACAGAAGAGGTATGTCAGAATAGAAGAGTGTGGAAGGAAAAGACATATTGTGCCGACCCCAAGTAATTGGGATATGGTGAAAGAAAAGAGAAAGATGTCAAAGCTTTTTTAAAATTTTGAAGTATTTGTAGCTTTAAAAATAATTTCAGCATGTTTGAACAAGATTCGTATAGAATTCTTTGAGATATAGGTATGCATGTATTCACTACATACATTTTATGTGTGCAATAAGAATATTGAACAAATTCAATACTATATATTGTTGAATTTGTAAATGAATATATAACGATTATGATGAAATTCAGCCAACCCTAACTGAATTTTATTTCACTCTTTAGAAAACCTAGTGATTCTTAACACTTTAAACACAAAGTTTGTTTGTTTTTATCACTAACAAACAGACGCCTTTTCGTACTGGTTTAATTCACTAAAAAATCACATTAAAACTAACTATCTAACATAGAACTAAACAATACCTTCAAATACAACAGCAGCGCTGTTTAAATCACTGCAGTCTAGAATTTATGACGAACGAAGAGCAAGAATAACAAGAATACCTAAAAGCGCTACGTCGTTATACAAAAAGGCCGTGAATACCTGGCAGCACAAAAAATATCATTGTTTGAATTAAGTTTCTCTTTTGCGAAAAAAAGGAATAACGGAAAAGGCTGCCTCTTTCGTAATTGTCCGCAAACCCTTGAGAGTCCCCGAGAGCGACTAATGACAGTCTCTTAGAAAGATTTAAAATATTTCCCTCGCTTAAAATATCGCTCTCTTAATTTTGATTAATTAGACGGCAATTTTTTCAAAAACATGTCACTAAAGGAAAAGACAATTTGAATTTACAGAACTTCGTAAATTGTATCTCTTGAACTTCTGGCTTGAAATAAATGAGATGATATAAACCCATTGAATATTTTAATATCAAATATCTGTTGTTCGTGCCTACCCCGCAAGGGAACTGGCTTGAAGTTATGTATGTATGTAATATTTTAATAGTTCCCATTGAATATTTGGAACCCGATTAGTATAATTGGGTGGATATCTCAAATATCGTGAATGTCTTTACGACGGATCGATTCAGACTGATCGTTGAGACGCGGAAGTGCGGGGTAAATTACTTTTTCGGGGAATCATCGTTCGTTAAACATCCTGGGGCCCGGGGAAAAGGTGACGGCTCCCATTTATAGTGCTGACTAAGTGCTGTTGTCGTCGAGGGGAAGACGAGCAATGATTGATTCGTTCTTTAAATTTAATGGTGTTAAGAGGAAATCTTGTGACATAGAAAATGAGCTCGTGGAAATTGAAAGAGTGACAAGATGTCTTCGACATCAGCTCGACTTGGTAGCAACAAAACATTAATCATCAACTCGGCAATTTCAAAACATTAATCAATTAATTTATTATCATTCGTTGATGTATTATGCTTGCCAAAACATGTAAAGACTATATAATATGATCTCGCTCTCAATAAGCTTATAAATACTTTTGAAATGGTATATTGTTTAAATTCATTACATTCTATGTATTGTGTTGTAAAATGCCCGTCTGGATGGCTACCATGCCTGGTCTAAAGGATGCCAACATAACAACTTTAAGTTTTGTTTCGGCATTTTGGTAGTGCCTTTAGTGCTACAACACCGTCTACGAATCTGCTGAACCCTGCAATAAAAAAAAATACATTAGAGTTTTCATTTATAACTAGACTTGGCAAAGAGAAGAATGTCGGCTGCAAAGTGCACTGGCTTGTTGAATTAACTATGAGAGAGATGTCTTGGAATGTTTCTTGTCTCTTCGCTGCCTCGGGATTGTTACAAAAGACGTAATTATTACTTGAAAGCTTGAAATGTTAAATTAGACTGCTCGGTTCTGTGATATTCGAAGTTGTATTTTATACTCGGCTTACTAAATTGTGTTAACTATGGTTTAAAGTTACAAAAGTTGCAAATGAACAAAGAATTCCACTAAACTAGGGAAGCCCGAAGACGTAGAGAAAAACCATTGACCAGGTCATTGGGCGATCTAACGTGTGTGAGAAATGCCTCATTATTTTATCTTACGCTGTTGCATGATACGAATTGAAATTGTGTGACGATGTCAATTATTATTGTTGTTATTGTCAACAATAATTCTGGTTTGACTTTTATCACAGAAAGTACTATTTTTTATTACTACAGTACAGGAGTCAGACGGCCCACCTGATAGAAAGTGGTTACTGTCTCCTCTGAACGTTTGCTGAGGACAGAATAAATAACTTTGGAAGCAAAAGACGCAGTATATCGACCACAAATGATTGGAAACAGTGAAAGAAAAGAGAGAGGCGTTACCAAAAAACCTCATATTGTAACGCTGCAGACGGTGAATGAATAAAAATTCTTAATTTTTCACCATTAATTTAAATGTAGAAAATTATTTTTGTACTGTTGAATAACGGGCGACCTTATTCCGTCATAACGATCTCTTCCAGGCCACCCCTTCTCCAAGAAGAGAAATAAAAATGAAACTATACATTGATGCTGTAAAAAACGGACTAAACTAAGCTAATAATAATTAATACTAATGAAAAATATATGACTACATACATCCACATATATAAACAAGTATATAAATTACATACAGAAACAAACAAGAATATAATTATGATATTTAAACAGTACAATTTTGGCCGTAAGGTAATTAATTTCATCTGTCTAAAGTACATATAATAACTTATATGTATTTGTTATAGTAGATGAAAACTAGAGATACAAGAAGCTGAATGTGTTATCAGAAGAGTGTTTTAATATGGCTGTTTTTAACTTTACACATATGTGCACAACTTTACTAATATTCAAATGGAAAAGTTCATACATTAGTCTGTGAACTTTTGATATTACGCTGTAACTCATATTGGGTGTTGTTAGAACTAAAAGTGATATTTTATTTGAACTAATATCGAAAGGTCTGACTCAACTCAAGTTTGAACTTGAGAAATGGGCATAGGAAAATTTTCCAGACGGTATATATAATGTTGTAAATGTTGAATTACATACATACATACATAACTTCTCGCCAGTTCCCTTGCGGGGTAGGCACGAACAACAGAGCGTCATTTAGGCTTATTCTTACACACCTCACTTGCTTCTTTGACATTCATAACTCTTGTCATGCACGCTCGTCTGTTCTTAAGGCTCCAGACATCACCTTCTGCTAGTACACGATCAATTTGATCATGGAAAGTGTGTCGTGGCCTTCCACGACTTCTGCATCCATCCACTTTTGCATTGTATATCTGTTTAGTGATTCTTTCATCATGCATTCTTTCGACATTCCCGAACCACCGGAGCATTCCTTTCCTTACCTTCACCCGACACTCTCTTTCTTACTTCGGTATTACGAACGCGGTCCGCGAGCGTCACTCCGCAGATTTTGCGCAGTGCTCGCATCTCGACCGCGTTTACTCTACTTTCATGCTCTCTCTTCCATAAATGTTGAATTAGTTGTTCTAAATAAAAGTTGTGTTATTGTTTTTATGTCTCATACTAGATTATTTACGTTTTTCGCGTAAAGTGAGCTTGCTACGCATTTGCTGATGAATTTTAGCCTTAATAAGTAGTTTTAAAATCCGTTGTGTTGTAAGATAAAAGAATAGAAGATAGTTTATTTTGAGAAGCACTTGCTAGGTGAATACATTACCTATTCTGTATTCACCTACAACAAAATACAACACAAGCTTTTGGCAATAAAAAAAAATGTGTGTGTGTGCAGTTTATACGCAGTAGAATTGAAACTTCAGAGAATATACTCACAGATGATTCTTCTCTAACATTTCTTAATATTAATATAATCACTTCAGCCTGTTAGGAGCCTTAAGAACAGACGAGCGTGCATGTCAAGAGTTATGAATGTCAAAGAAGCAAGTGAGGTGTGTAAGAATAAGCCTAAATGGCGCTCTGTTGTTCGTGCCTACCCCGCAAGGGAACTGGCGTGAAGTTATGTATGTATGTATGTATGTACTTCAGCCTGCACCTGTCAATTTATTATTATAATTCAAAATAAACTTCTTAAGTATCTCTTTCCATTTTTCACTATTTTAGTCTAAAAAATATTATTAATTATTATCAGTTTTATTTCGGTCCAAATTGAACCTATGTTTAATCATCAATCTTATTGACTCTCTAATCTATGCTGCACAATGTAAAACTCGAATCTAATTCTCTCGCAAGCTTAGTCATATAGATTTATGCGTTTATCTCTTTTCAGTGTCGCTTTTTCGTTACATCAAGTTTCAAATAACAACGAATCTAAAGAAATTTCATTTCAAAAATCTTGATAAAACCTGCATATCCAGATAACCTACGTGACAAACACGGCAATACGCCTTGGAAAAACGTGGCGGGTATACTATCTGGGCCCTTGGTCTGTAACTCAAATTCGCAATCGAATCGAATTGGAATCGTAACTTTTGACGATTTTAGTAGTCTGTATGTAAAACCATCTCGCCTCAATAGTGAATCAATCTTAATTTGATCGAGACTGATTTAATATGAATTTTAGAGACTGCCGTTATTTGACCATCGTCACTCGAACGGATCTTGGCTCGCATTGGCACGGTTTTTTTGCGAAAGACTTGGGGCCAATAAATAGGAGGCCCGAATTGCTAGGCTCAGTGGGACGTCTATGGGCTGTTATTATATACGGCAACAAAAAAATACAAACACACAGTAAGGTCATATTTTATATATTAAACCTTCTAAACGATAACAAAATATAGAGTTCCACCTTTTGAAAAATTCAATTTCTCAAATGTACGTCTTTGATGTTATTTGTGTTTAACATGATAAAGTGACTTTATTTATGTCAGTATAAAAGCGTTTACGGCGTATAGAGGCCCACTCCAATCCATCAAGTTAATGATCAATACGTTGTTATGATACGTGGACGGACGGTACGTATCAATGGGACATTTATTATAGTTAAACTAGATGAATTCGCGCAGGTTCGCTCGCGTATAATTGCATCCGTATGTCTAAAGTTTTATAGAAGATTTATAGACTCGTTTATCATCCGTGCAGGAACGGAAAAAGAATACTAATTCCTGCGGCCGGGCGACCTGTCGTCATAAGAGACGTACAAAATAACCCAGGTGGTAGGGCATTTGCCCAACTGGATGGTTGCCAACTCTGGTCTAGAGTATGCCGCCATAACAACCTTGAGTTGTGTTCCGGCATCAGTGGCCAGGTTCCAGTTTCTCTTCGAGGCCGGCAGCGCATTGGCGACAGCTCTGGTATTGTTAATGTCCATAGGCGACGGTGACCACTTTCCATTATAGTTGGGCCGTTAGCCTGTCTGCTGTCCTTTAGCAATAAAAAAATATATGTATAAGCGTTAGTATAAGTAAGAGAAATTATATATAAAAAAATTGTCAATGACGTCAAATAGGGTTGACAGTTAAATAAATTATGACAAGTTTTCGAAAATTTCACAGCTTCCTAGATTCTTTGTAATATTCGTCTTCCATGTTTGTAGTGTATTGAGTTAAACGTAATAATTCTAATGATTAAAACAACTTATTAATTAGAGAGAGTCACGTAACGTCATATTTTGAAAGTATGAGCAAGTCGATACATATATTTTGCCGTCAGCTCCTTTTTTAATTCTTTTTTTTTTTGCAGGAGTTCAGCAGACAGGCAGACGGCCCACTTAGTGGAAAGCGGTTACCATCGCCTATGGACATTTGCAACACCAAAGGTGCTACAAATGCGCTGCTGCTCTCTTAAAGAAGACTGGAACCTGGTCACTAATGCCGGAACACAATACAAGATTGTTATGGCGGCATACTCTAGACCAGGGGTGGTCGCCATCCAGTCGAGCAAATACTCTACCACCTGGCTGTGGGTTGTTTAGTCGCCTCTTACGACAGGCCGCCGGGCCGCAGGAAATTGTATTCTTTCTCCGTTCCTGCACGGATAAAAATACTAAATTACTTAAATATCGAAACTAGCAATTATAACTTGTATAAAATAACTGTTAAATCTTAAAGTATTAATTATTAGACTTTACTGTGTTCCTTTGCCAGTGTATAATAATTCAGTTTTCGTTCATAAAAGGTAAGCATGTTTTCTCTTTTCTCTAAAGAAAATATATAAGTAATTTCAGTTAACTCAATTCCTATCGAATACGATAAAGAAGAAATAAACAAGAGTCCAAGAAAACTTAATCATTTATATATTAACTGGGGATTTTCACGCTCTGTGAACTTTGGTTCATTATATACCACGCCCACTCTTGTATTCTCCAACGGTAAAAGTATTTCATGTTTATCTTCTGTCTCTAAAGTGCCTATTATGCTAATCAAATGAGAATAGAACTGTCAAGACGCCATTTTCTTTCGTAACGCTCGTCAACTTCAACGTTGATGCGTAGGGTGTGAAAAGACAAGAAAAACAGATTATAACCTAGAAATACATATTTATTTATAAAACAATGTTACTTTCATTGCTGGCTAGAGACTTTTATATGTTGTTTAAAGTGAAATTTAAGTACATTTACACTATTTAGGGGTTCTGGTCTACGCCATTGTTTTACAATAGAAACACACCAATGGGAACGAAACGTTTTGCTTGCACATGGCTTCTGTGTAGGGCATAGCTGTTGAATGCGCTACCAGAGGCGATGTTGCCCGAAAAGTACAACCCGGGTGCGTTCAAATCTCATATGAATAATTTGGCGATTAGTATTCTTTACATTTTTGTTTATGCCCCAAACAGGACGTTTGCAACACCAGGGGTTTGCCAATGCGTTGACGGCCTCTAAGAAATTTACTTCCATATTTCACTATTCCCTGTAATTTTTTACACAAGCCATTGACCTCTTTTTTGAACTATCTTTAGTCAAATATTTTTCAATCTTGCAATTTAACGTTATTGTATGAGAAAAGTACATGTGTGCAGTTCACACGCAGTAGAAGTGAAACTTCAAAGAATATGCAGTTGAATATAATTATATCTAGAACGCTTCGTAGACAACAGTGTAGAAGGTACGAAAGCTACTATGCTATAAAAACTAGCAAAATGGCAGATCACAAAAAAATACCTCGGAATTTAGTGTCGCTTTTTCGTTTCATTGACTTTCAAATCACAACGAACTTCTACAGAAGTTTCACTTCAAAAATGTGATCCATACAAATACATCTTATCCGTGCAGGAACGGAGAAAGAATACAATTTCGTGCGGCCGGGCGGCCTGTCGTAAGAGGCGACCAAACAACCCACAGCCAGGTGGTAGGGCATTTGCCCGACTGGATGGCTACCACCTCTGGTCTAAATTATGTCGCCATAAGAACCTTGAGTTGTGTTCCGGCATTAGTGACCAGGTTTCAGTCTCCCTTAAGAGAGCAGCAGCGTATTTGTAGCGCCTGTGGTGTTGCAAATGTCCATAGGCGATGGTAACCGCTTTCCATCAAGCGGGCCGTCTGCCTGTCTGCTGAACTTTTGCAATAAAAATAAATAAAAAAATACATATATGCCAATATTATTTGAATTATCTTCCACTCCACGCAAGGTCGTCTAAAAGGAGTAAAGAGAGTCACTTACACATGCACAGACATCTTCAGGCTGGGTTCTCAGTAAAGTAAACATTTATTACACGTTCCACGAGTTCTTTGTGGTTTTGCTCTTAATAATAAGAAGGTTTACGATGTCGGTTGTCTGTAAAACGTGTACTTTTAGGAGCACATACCATTCACAGGTGGTAGTAAAACGCTTTGCCGACGCGCTTCTTGTGTTTTTATTACTGTGTACCAAATGGATAGTCCCCACGGTATTATCGACTTAGTATCTCGTTTGAACGGTTGCCTGTCACAGTATGTCATGTATCCTACGTTCAACTTTATTTTCAAAGAATATACATACATACATATACATACATAGCTTCACGCCAGTTCCCTTGCGGGGTAGACACGAACAACAGAGCGCCATTCAGGCTTGTTCTTACACACCTTACTGCTTCTTTGACATTAAAGAATATAAATATATCTATAAAAAAAATTCGGCAGTATGTTCGATGCGAAGTCTCATAATCCATGTTACCAAATCATCTACGGCCTTATACTCATTAAGCCTATAGCCGATTGTTACAATTATTATTATTGTTTAGGATAAATATATCTTAAATATTATGAAATTCTTAACATGCCGTGTCTGTACATAAGCGATGAAGCGATTTGTTCGAAATTCACTTAAAAATTACGGGACCGATTTCGATGCGGTTTTCGCTGGTGGACAAAAAAAATCTAGACTTAAAATCTGCGCTACATCTTATCCCGGGAATCCCGGGTGAATTTTTCTGAGAATGATTTAAAATGGCCAAATTAAAAAAAAAACAAATTCAAATGCGATATTTTCACTGATCGATAGCAAATTTTATGTAATAAAATCTGTGATACTTTTTATCCCCGGAATCCCGCGGGAGTTTTCCGGGAGCGGTCCGAAGTTGTTCGGATGCATAAAAATTGGCTTATTCCGACACAGGTTTCACTAAAATATAGCTTACATTATTTTTTAAATGTTGTTATACTTTGTGCCCTGCGAATCCCACGGGAATGTCGAGTCATGCGTGGACGAAGTCGCGGGCATATCTTAGTTTTAAATCGTTTTGTTTCTGGAGTTGAACTGAGTTAATGAAATTCAACAACCCCTTGGTTGAAATTCAACAAACACTTAAATTAAAAATAATAAGCCTTAAAGGCTGTAACTGTTTTAGTGTAGATTAAAAAGAGAACCGAGTAACGTTAAACAAAATTATTTTATACATTCATTAGTAATGTGGCATTAAATTTAGTTAAAACTTTAATTCTAAATTCTGCGAGGATACATTTAGCAGTAAAGTAAACATCACTCTGTCTACAACCGCTGCTACGTCTATTGCTACGCATTTACATATATTGCTACGTTATCTAACGCTCGTAGCGGCATACGTAGTTTACCTGCGGATTATGACCCAGTGAGCTAGCAGCTATATATTACACGGCTAAGCTGATACATACGCTACAAATAGATGTTGCAAGAATATCTGATTAAACTGGCTTGCTGCAAATTGCTCTAGGATATAGATTTTTAATTATATTGAGATACTTTATCCGTGCAGGAACGGAGAAAGAATACAATTTCCTGCGGCCGGGCGGCCTGTCGTAGGAGGCGACTTAACAACCCACAGCCAGGGCATTTGCCCGACTGAGCGGCTACCACCGCTGGTCTATAAAGTATGTCGCCATAACAACCTTGAGTTGTGTTCCGGCATTAGTGACCAGGTTCCAGTTTCCCTTAAGAGAGTAGCAGCGCATTTGTAGTAACTTTGGTGTTGCAAATGTCCATAGGCGATGGTAACCACTTTCATCAAGTGGGCCGTCTGCCTGTCTGCTGATCTCCTGCAATTAAAAAAGAAAACTAGAGATTGATTCGTGGCGCAAGGCGTTAATACAGGTTACAATGTATTAAATTTTTATTTTAGTGTTATTTGCCCCCGGAAGATTCACGTCATTTTATATCGCAAACTATCCCATCTCCCGGAATGAAACGTATCTATGCCTATTTCCGGTATTAAAACTATATGTGTACAAAATTACACTAAATCGACCAAAATAATCAAAATGACAAATCACAAAAAACAAAACCTATCCTACTTTCTAGGGTAATCTTTACATAAATGTATCCCATTATCCGCGATGAAAAGCAACCCTTGTCCACCCTCGGTATTAAAATTACACATATACCGAATTTCAGCCAAATCGGTCCAATAGTTTTTCCATAAAAGCATAAAAAACATAGAGACAAATATATTTTTATCCCGGAAACTATCCCACTTTTCGGGATAAAAGTATCCTATGTTCATCCTAGGCATCGAATATATACATATTGACTTTCAGCCAAATCTCCCGTCCCGTAGTTTTCCCGTGAAAACAGAACAGACAGACAAAGTAACTTTCGCATTTATAATATTAATAGGGATATAATTATTTTAACTTTGATTTAGCACGGTATACAGGTTAGTATCAATCTATCAATAAATACCACTGCCACGGACTCTTAAAATATTTAAAATAGTAATATCTAATTTAACAAGAAACAATAATTTCATAAATACTTAAAAAGGACAAGAAATGGATATAATTTTGTTAAACATTTATTTCTTATTTTTTAGTTTGTTCGGTTTTTTTTAACCGTATGTTTATTTTGGAAAAGTAATCCATTTTCAGTTGTGATAACGTCGTTGAAGATCAAATAAATGTCATTTCAACTACATACAACAAAGTTAAGCAATTATATATTTACCTCAAAACGGTTTTTCATAAATGAAAATTACAGAAAATATGCAATCCCAATTTCCATTAAAAAATTGTACGCCTAAATAAAGAATTGAAAGCCTTATTTTGTTGTAAAAACATTTCTAAACGACGCTTAGCAAGTGTTCGGTAATTCTAAATCGGATTAGTGAAATGGAAAACATTTAGCCTTTGAGTTAATGTTGTCCATTAGTGCTCATAAATATTCCACTCAATGAAAATAAAAATACAAGTGCCAGCTTAATTTATTATTCAAATAGGCCCACTTGGACGCTTGGAAGGGCTTAGAACTAAAACGTAATTTATGGTTACTCACTAACCTGTGAAAAAGAAATTTTAATAATTAATTTACTTTTTTTATTGCAGAAGTTCAGCAGACAGGCAGACGGCCCACTGGATGGAAAGCGGTTACCATCGCCTATGGACATTTGCAACACCAAAGTTGCTACAAATGCGCTGCTGCTCTCTTAAGGGAGACTGGAATCTGGTCACTAATGCCGGAACACAACTCAAAGTTGTTATGGCGGCATGCTCTAGACCAGGGGTGGTAGCCATCCAGTCGGGCAAATGCCCTACCACCTGGCTGTGGGTTGTTTAGTCGCCTCTTACGACAGGCCGCCCGGCCGCAGGAAATTGTATTCTTTCTCCGTTCCTGCACGGATAAAAATCTTCTCACTTCTCATGAATAATAGAAGATAGAAATCACATTAAAAGTATTGAATCAAACGAAGTTCTAAGCGGTTTTTTTAAAGTCATGATAGAGATGTTCCCGTAAATAAATAAAATACTTGCTCGTCTTACTGCGACTTATGACAAATAAAAATTCCTCCCACCCATTTTAATATTGTATAAAATGATTAGAGCTAGGCATGTTTGCTGAAGAGTTTCTTGCGCTGCTTCTTCTCTTCAAGCCACAACACGTTGCGAAGCGGTGGTAAATTAGATTAGGCTCACATAGAGTAAATAATAACCATAAACAAAATTAAAACGAAATAATTAAAATGAACATGTTGGCGGTGAGCTAATTAAAACTTTAATAATACTTATTGACACTTGACATCTTTGCCTTTCGTGATCACGGCTACTGAAAAGTGGCCGAAACGTCGGAATAATAAAATTAAATTACCGCTCTGAAAACCGTTAAAACGTACTTTTATTATAACTTTAATGAATTAGATATTTTCTATCACTCAAAATTAAATTTTAAATCAAAGATATTAGAGAAATTTGGATGACATTTTAAATATTTGTTAGGCATAAATATCAAACAATACGCCTTTAATATAGATATGTTAATAATTCAATGTTTGTACTCGTATATTATTATTTTTTAGTTATTAATATATTATTTATAATATATACACTATATAGGGACATTTTATCCGTGCAGGAACGGAGAAAGAATACAATTTCCTGCGGCCAGGCGGCCTGTCGTAAGAGGCGACTTAACCCACACCCAGGTGGTAGGGCATTTGCCCGACTGGATGGCTACCACCCCTAGTCTAAAGTATGTCGCCATAACAACCTTGAGTTGTGTTCCGGCATTAGTGACCAGGTTCCAGTCCCCCTTAAGAGAGCAGCAGCGCAATTGTAGCAACTTTGGTGTTGCAAATGTCCGTAGGCGATGATAACCGCTTTCCTTCAAGTGGGCCGGCTGCCTGTCTGCTGATCTCCTGCAATAAAAAAAAGGGACACTTAAACAGGGGTTATGTTAATAAATATTTCAAAGCTCATCGTGAACTCTTTATAACGGTCTTGCTTTTGTACAAAAAATTATAAAGTGTAAAGTATCCAGTAATTGACGAAAATCGTATTAAACAGAGTTTATTGTCTATGCTATAAATATTGTAAGCTGTTGGATATGTAATAAATAAATACATTTAAACATTTTTTTGTATACATATAAAAGAACGTTGAAATAATTACTATCAACTTAATAAATAAAATAGAAAACATGATAGAAATCGTTTGAATTACTGTTTTAACAATAATGAATGCGATATTTGACTCTTTCTACTTGTACATATAAACGTATGACGTAATAAGTAGGTACGCTCGTACATAACGTAAAATGAAAGCTGCTCGATAATGAAATGTGTATTGTTTTGTGGAATATCATCGCGACTTACAAGGCAGAAAATTTTATGAAATTGAAAAAGGTGATATTCATAAAAAACGTCCTCAAAGCTGTGAAGAATATTAAAAAATCTCATTCAAGTTCTTGGTTTTACAGCTAGGTATACACCCTACTGTCTCATTTCCTAGTACTAATTTAGTTTTAACTTTTTGCTAATAGGCAATTCTATTGATTGCTATTAAAGAAAATGTCTAAAACAGCCTTGTTACATACACCTAAATATTCCAGCCCATTGTTAATCGTGTTTCAAACCATGAGTAAAAGAACGTTTCATATAATTTCTAGCAAAATTATGTTAATGCCTAATGACTCTAATGCTAGTCATTACTAATGTAATAAATAATATTTCTCTTGTAATAAAATAAATAATAAATACAGCTTACATATTTTTCAACTGAATCGCAAAAAATACTCGAGTGACCTTTGTACGAAAAACTTTTAAAGTTTACGTCACAAAAAAAGCGAAGCGATGCGATTTTTTATATGGCATTCAGTTTTAATAATTCACTCAATGAAATTATTTGCCGTCTTATTTAACTAATAGTAGCGTCACATTTTAAAGTTAGTGGCTATTTCTATTATTAGTTGATTAGTGGTATAACAATATGTCTTCATTCATTACATGTTATCGTGTTACAACAATAACATGTATTAAATATGGATATATTTCTTGCTGATTAGACCAATTAGTTACTAATATTGTAATAAAATTTCATTTATATAATATTATTGGTCAATTACTCTACTTTGTAATATTGTTACGTCATTATAATACCATGCACTATTGCACAGGTATCACGCAGTACACACGCTCTGTCCTGTCTGTATATTACTTATTTACTTGGTTAATATGCTCTGCATATTATACAGTAGAGGATTACAGACAGTGTTGACTTAGATTGTTGATGATCTAGAACAATTACCTGTACTTATTGATAGCTCCGTATCGCCATGCTCACACAGGAACTCCAGCCTGCATGTGAAAGGTCATAGTGGATGGAAGTTTCGAGTTGAAATATTTAATATAATCGCTTAAGCTTTGGGATTTTTGTTTGCGAGTTCATAAAATATTTTGCAGTTATGTGAAATAAAAATGAATTAATATAGCATTATTCAAAATATTTACGCGGCATGTTTACATGCCTGCCATTTTAAAATAATACTAAGTGCTTTTTAGTGTAAGGTTAACTCCATTTTAGCATAAAATTATCACGGGTGCACTTTTTAAATAGTTTAAGTAGAACGTCAACTATAAATACCTTATTATATAATTTCAATAGAGTTCTTCAACTATGTTAGCAAAACAGACTCCTCCTTGTCTAGAAGTATCAAAAACAAGACTCATGAACAAAAGCGTATTTTGTATGGCTCCAATAACTTACAATAAGTTACTTAAAGACTAGAGAGATTTAAAACTAAACAAATGCCGTAGTCAATAGCTAGTATAATAGTAATTATTTTAAAAAAATGATTTTTTTTTTGGGTTATTGTTATGACATTTAATTTTATTTATTGTTATAACTTTTCTGTGCCTAATTGGCCAAACATGATGCACCTTTACCATGTTTTATACCATTATGCATAGTCTGATATGTAAATACTCATGTTTAAGAAATAAATAAACTTTGGCTTTGTCTTTCATCATGTCCTAGACAGACAATTTTTTTCTGCATACGGTCATTTATTATTAGGCGTCATATAAGCAGTTCACTGAAGTTTTATTATTTATTTCGAAATCACAGATGGATACTTCAATTTTATTGCTGTAGATGATTTGTCCCATGAAAACAATTACCGCTTCTTATATTTTGTTTTTAGCTGTAATCATTATGTCAATTCATACAAAACGGTACGCGACGCTGCTAATAGTCGCAGCATAGATACGCCACAAAAGGTCATTTACGAAATATTAAGGACATTACACGGAAAAGCTTCTAAAGAGCCCTGGGGTTGTTTGCGTTACGAATTGTAAGAATGAAAGGCCGAGGACGCCAGGACGTTTTATCTCTTTGACGGCGACCGCACAATGGGCCGATACGACCGCAAAAACTATTCAGCTTTTATCAAACCATGTCGCCACCTGTTGGCGAAGCGAGTAAACAAAACGGGTCTTATCTACGCCTCCGTTGGGCTTCAAAGTATTCACGTCGAGCACAAGGTCCCTGTAGACAATGTTTGATGGTTCGAGGAAGCTGTTGTTCTCTCACCGAAGGCGTTTGTGTATGTTGAAATCTAATTACAAATAATGTTAACTGTACTGGAAGATTCACTTTATATCATAAAGGTAGGCGTGCTAATTGTGTTACAAATGAGGATGCTGAATGCTAGAAATAAAATAAACACTTGTAGGATTTTATACAATGCAAAAGTGGATGGATGCAGAAGTCGTGGAAGGCCACGACACACCTTCCATGATCAAATTGATCGTGTACTAGCAGAAGTTGATGTCAGGAGCCTTAAGAACAGACGAGCGTGCATGACAAGAGTTATGAATGTCAAAGAAGCAAGTGAGGTGTGTAAGAATGGGCCTAAATGGCGCTCTGTTGTTTGTGCCTACCCCGCAACGGAACTGGCGTGAAGTTATGTATGTAGGATTTTATAACTTGATAACATAGCTTTAATGCTAAGTCTTGTTTGTTTTTTAGTGATGGTGTGGAGTGATACCTGATTAGGTTACATATTTTTTGTGTGTTCTTACGATGACGATAAGCATGCAGCTAAAAATAGTTACAGCAATTGGGATGAGCTCAACACTGTCACTTGTAGAATAAATCTCTGTACGCATAATAATGTATACAGATACTTATACTACAAGTGAAAATGTTGAGCTCACCCCAATTGGAACATGGCTTACAGAACACGACTTTGATAGATGTACTTTATACATCTTTTTGATTCGTGTATTTGTTTAAAACGCAGCCTCAATCAAGTTGCAGAGGGTCTAAGCCGCTTTTGAACAATCGTTTAGTGAAAATGACACGTGTCTAGAGGTACTGGTATTTCTAAGACAGAACAAAATGTGCAACTTGATTTTTATACTTGTCATGTTCGTCATACGAACCTGCAAAAGCCGCCGCTTTAGTCGCTCGTATCTTTGATTGACAACGGGTGTCGTGTAAGTACCCATAAATTAAAAAGTCACAATTAAATTACCTATTTCTTAATCTTTTCAAATTAGACGAGTAATGCTTTGATCACACGTAAATAGGACAGTGGCGAGACAGGAAAATGATAGCCGAAAGAGTTGGGCGGGCGAGCAGGACCTCAAACGTATTTTGCTTGTATAGCGAGTCAGTTTACTTTTGATTCACTGCATCAACAACACTGATTATAGAAAAAAACAATATAACCGGGATTTTCCCTTATTCTACGACAAATATTTGAAGAATTGTGAAATTCAATAAACGAAGAAAGTAGAAGTGTTTAGACGAGAAAATGGATTGCAAGGAAACTTGCTGTTGATGCAATAAATAGTATTTTTCATGAATTACAAATAGAAGATCCCAAGGAATTTAGGGCGCATTTAAAAATATTTATAACATTGAATTATTTTTTAATGTTGTATCTAAATTCCATTCATTATTAATTGCCATTTTGAACACAAATTCAATGTAGTAGCAAAAATAAATCCGTTAGAAAACGAAATGCAAAATACCGCTGTCGTGGCGAACGAGTAGCAGGCGAGTGTCAGCCGAGCTTGTATTCATACCTGCCGAGCGGGATTCCGAGTCAAAGCCGGGGCTGAAGATTGAGGCGGAGAGCAGGGTACTCGATCTAGCAAACAAATCGTGGATCTGTGACTCTCTCGGCACACTACTGAGCCGAGCACTCGTTAAAGTGTTTATATGCACCGAGTATTCAGCCGAAGGTACTCTCTCGCCACTGTACTCGTTACGTGTAATCAAGCCTTAACGTGCGTCGAGCGAGTATAGTAGTGACGCGTTGACTATGTCTCTCTTGTTCCCATAGTCGATTCGAGCCGACTTCAACCGAACGAGTATAAATAACCGAGCGTGACGGCTCGGTGTCATTCAATACCCACAAAATAAAGTGCTCGACGCGCCTAAAGAAGTTTTCACTTTAAAAATTTTACGGCAACCGCACAGTAAATTTCTTGCGTTCTAACCTAACTCTAAATAACAAAAAAGTGTACAAGTATAACAACGTCAAGATATTACCTTCCACCATTAAGTCATCTTAACATGATCCCGCATTAAGCACACCTTCGCGTCGCTCCTCGAACGTTTCAAGTGCTCTCGGGCGTCCACCGCAAAAACACTCGTGTCACTCCCCAGGTGACATCAAAGCACTCTTAAGGACTTATTAATTGAGCAAATGAGTTTGCAAATTGCCCGCATTGGGGTCCTTTCGAGGTCTAATTGTCGCTGGACCCCGCCTTTGTCTCTCGTCGCATTCCATTATGCTTTTTTATTACTGTTTTAAGGTACCATCGGTAAATTCGAAAAACGACTGCTATAATGAATTCTATTTTCTTTGATTTTTACTAGTTACGTATTTATGGTTCTAGTAAAATTTAACCTAAATCAGCTTAATGTATTTACTCTTATTCCCGATTTAAACGTATTAAGTAGAAAGTCAATTTTAAAGAAAAATTTAAGTACAACTTCTTGCAATTTATTACTAAAACCATAAATTTCTTTACTTTATTTATTACGTGTAAATCCAATGCTATTTACAACTACTCAACCGATTCGTAATACTTCTTATGTTGCCTCTTCACATCCTAACTAATATTATAAATGCGAATGTCAGTTTGTTTGTTTACTTGTTACACTTTCATGCACAACGGATTTTGTGAGGAGTATACAAAAGGATATATAGTACCTTTCATCCAGAAAAAACCTACTGTTCCCGAAGTATAATAGATTAATAAGTGAATCGGCAGACAAAGACACACTTTGTATATCACCAAGCTAAACAAGTTACGCGTGTATGCGTGTATTATGGGTCATATACAACGGACTACTCTGGGGCCGATTACAGACAACCAGACCCTAGTAAATAAAGGAAAATTCATTCACGATGTTTGCCATGCCTGCAATTGAAGAGAGAGAGAGAGAGAGGGGGGTTGGCCTGCAAAGGCGTAGCCCACTCAACCACAATGGCCATCTGAATAAATATATAAAGAAGAAAAGATGGTGATCCAATCACTTTTTATGGTCGCCACCGTCTTAGTCTTCGAGAATGCCAGACCCAATTATGTGTCTATTTTGCAGAGATAGTCAGGCATAATGGTTTTATAATGATTCCGATTTTACTCAAAATGCCCAAAGGGATCCTAAAATCGTACCTGCTCGCTTTTTTTAATCTTAAATAATTTTGGCCACCGAACCGTGCCCTCACAAGCAGCCCGATACTCGCTTGACCTTTAACTTTTTTCCTCCACGATATAGCTTTTCATTATTTAATGTAAGAATATAAATTTGCCGCGGACGGTTGCTCTCAGTCGAAATTAATAATAGAGAGAAGCGAGCCGCGGCCCCCGTTGGCGATTTATCGCCCTATTATGAGCGATAAATCCATAAATATAAATAATATAACATACATTTCAGACGTTTGTGCCTGATGAACATTGTTTTAGGTTACAATATAAATCACACGTGTTATGTGCGTGTCTTTGTCAATTGTTACACTGATATATAGTGTACTAGATGAGCCACGAGATTAACAGTGATCAGCAACGCGTTAAATTTTTGCCTCTTATTCAAAATATTTATATACGTTCATGACCGAAGAAAAAATACTGTTACTGTGCCGCCAAAAGTAGATTCACCCCTGCATACCATAAATGCACACTTTATCACCTTTCGGCATTTGGACTTCTTTTGTTTACTTTGTGTTTAAAGTTTGTGATTAGAAAACAGTCCATTGTGTATTGTAATCGTTTATAGCAGTCATTAGCCAGGTGTGTCGAACTGATTCTAAGAAATTCGGGCTACGCGGTCGCGCAGCCATATTGTATTGGTGTATATAAAGCAATGGCCCAATGGAGAGATCGGTAGTCTAGCGATAGCCACAAGCGAAGCAAGACGTTAGTGACGGACTTTGCGCGTGTGATTGAATCGTGCATTACGTTTGGACTGGTTGTGTACAGTTATATTTGTACCTGTCTTATACGTGTTTGTAAACGGCATTTTAATTCGAGTCCTGCAACTCGTAAAAATACTATAATTATCACAAATTAAGAAGCCCGATTTGACAGTTTTCATTACAACATATTTAGGGATTGAAACCTCCAAATCGTTAACCAAGTTACCCGATTATCACAAGAAATCGATGATAAATTATAAGACTTTGTGATCAATTGATTTATTTTAAGTTAATTTGTGTCACACAAATACCTCTCATAATCGATATGGAGCGCAAAAGTTTTATCTCAGATCGGGTTTTTCGTACCGCTTGCATTTATCACACACCACAATTAATCTATTGATTTTTTTTTAATTTTACCCGTATAATATATATTATATTTATTCAATCGTTTTGGTTTCGAATATATATATGTACAATTTTGTAATATTGTTTTACTATAAATACATAAATGATCTAAGGTTTTGGAATAAATTCGTATATAGTTTTTCCTGAATCGAATTGAGTTAATGAAATGCAACAACCTTTGATTAGCAAGACTAAAATTAAAAATAAAACGCTGTTTCATTTTTAATTTTAGTGTGTTTTTTATTGGCTTTCAATTTTGTTGATATTATGTAAAGTTACGTTCTATTGACTTCCTTAAGTATCAAAGCGGGCTTCTTATTTTGTGATTATTATAATTTCTGCGGCCTGTCGTGAGAGGCATCAAAATAGCCTATGCCATATTATTGAGGATTTGCCCCTATGGATAGCCACTGCTGCCGTAATAACCTTGAGTTATGTTACACCTGTGGCCTCCCGTCATATATTATTAGCGCGCCGTAACTATAACCGGCGACGAAGATGCGCAAGCGCGGCTCTGCAGCGGGTGTGCCTACGCGACGCGACGGTTATCGCCCGTGGACACGCACTCGAGTCGTTCGATCGGCAGTGCGGCGGAATGACCTACATAAGTGTCATATTCTCCTTATAAAAGTGCGTACTTTAATGTTTGCTTGATGTTATTCAACAGTGTGTGACTTTAATCACATATCGAACTATTAAAAATAACTCTTTCAATATTTGTGAGTGTTATTCGGTGTTGCAGGGCTACGCCGCCAACGCCACACCACCCACCACCTCCACACACCGTCAGTGGCGAGGTTCCAGGCCCCCTTTCAATGCCGACAACACATTGGTTGCACCTTTAGTATTGCTCATGTCCATAGACAACGGTAACTTTTTCTGTCAAGTTGGCCGTCAAACTGTGTGCTGTACTCTAGCAAATACTTCCATCACTGTTGCCCCACCAAAATAGCAAAATAAAATAGAGAGAGAGAGAGAGATAAAACTTTATTGCACACCAAAATATACAATTACAAAAACAGACTATATTTACAATATTTTCTAGGCAATAGAATATGCGGCCTCATCGCTCAAAGCGATCTCTTCCAGGCACCCTAAATGAAAGAGATTTGAATTTGAATTTGCGATATAGGTGGTGCAGGAAAAAGCAATAGATACATGAATACTCAAAGTAATTTAAGAAATAAATATACAATATATATACATATATATACGCAATAATACATTTCAAAATATATAAATTATTATAACAAATGTATTAGCATGATTATATTGTGTTAATCAGAAATAACTATTTATGTACAAATAGTGCTTTCTGAGCAAGTTTCTAAATGTTGGTAAGGATTTGACCTCTCTGACAGTAAGAGGCAGCATATTCCAAAGTTTGAGAGCTTGCACTGTAAAAGAATTATCACAATAGAATGAAGTGTGTGCAGGCGTCAATAAGTTTTTGGTATCATGGCACGTATCAGGGCGCAAATCGTAGGCAGTGGATAGGCGAAAGAATTTAAAACGTTCCTTAAGGTACTGGGGACTATTGGGAGTAAATAATATGTTATAAAGGAAAGTGAGAATGTGAGTATGTAGTGAGTAAAATAATGTTTTAAGATATGTACAATTAGGAACTTCGAAACTGCAGGCTGTTTGCCTTTTCGTAACTGCAGGCTGTTTACCTTCATCGTACATAAACCCAGCGTCGATCGAACTTTTTTACGAGTGGGATTTTACGATTCGAGCAAGTTTCGCATTTTCGCATACATATCGCATCGAATGTCGAACGCCGAATATCGTATGCGAAACGTCCGTTGTTTACTGTTCCGCCCTCATAAATTACAGTTTGTATACAAGTAAAATGTTGGAATGGAGGGTACTGTTGGAACTCTTGTACAAATTGAATGTGTGTTGGTATTTTTGATATATTGTAAAGTTTGAAAGAAAATCGTTAGTATTGAATACGTAGCAGTTTTTTTCATATCGTTCGAATTAACTGTCGAAGCCAATTTCTCGAAATCTGTCCCATTTTCTGGGATAAAATGTATTATGTATTCTTCACCGCTACGAAAAATATATATATCACATTTTAAAATATTCGGTGCCTTCCCAAAGCCAAGGAGAAAGAACTAACAAACATTCCATTATATAAACATGCAGTCTTCCAAACAGAGGCATTTTTAGATTTATTAGTGTTTGTTTCATCTTTACGAACTGGCGTGAAGTTATGTATGTATGTATGTATGTTTCATCTTTACGATATGAGGTAAGGGCTACTTTTTAAACAAATATTATTTTATTTGTTATGTATGTTGACGGCCTCTGTGGTTGGGCGGGCTAAGCCTTTGCCGGTCTACCTCACTGCGATGCAGCAGCTCCGGGTTCGATTCCTGGTATAGTAAATTTCGGAAACGTATTTTCTCCGTTATTTACTATGGTCTGGGTGTCTGGGATCGGCCTCAGAGTAGTACGTAGTATATTACCCATAACACAAGCGTAACTTGCTTAATTTGGGGATATACAATATGTGTGTTTGTCTGCTGATTATTATTATTATTTGTATGTCTTTTGAGACCACGGGCTATAAAAGTGGCCCGGACATTTGGAAGGCTTGCGTGGGGCCATGGGACGGCCAACACGTAGAGGCCCCGTGACAAATTTAATGTAAATGTGGCGTGACACTGACCGGCGATTATCCCTGTCTACAACATATAGTGATACACCCAAGGACAAGCCCAGGCCAGTGTAGGAAGTTATGTAATAGATAAACTTAAATTAACTGTTAACCTACAATTAGTACCAAAACTCGACACTAGATGGATCTATTTAAGAAGGAATATCTAATATTTATTTACATCAAACAAAAACGTCAACAACAAAACGTCAAACAAAAGATATGGAATAGATAAACGCCTAATATTGGTCAGTTAAGTTGAACCTAGTTTAACTATCGTACGATGGTGTGTTCAAAAACGTAATTTTATAAGTTATTGAACCAATAGCGCTAACGAACAGATAAACTACAGTTAAAAGTACCTCAGAAACCGGGCATAAGGAGGTTAGTCGTTACAGTACACACACATAAATACGTATGTACGCACAGACATACACGTGCATGTGTCACTTTTTGCAAGTATTTTATTTCATAATTTAATAACATTTCGTACGTAATGTGTGTACTTGCTTTAGAAACCGTATGTGTATAGTATACACAGATTATTTATGATAGAAATACACAATTATATCCGTGCAGGAACGGAGAAAGAATACAATTTCCTGCGGCCGGGCGGCCTGTCGTAAGAGGCGACAAAACAACCCACAACCAGGTGGAAGGGCACTTGCCCGACTGGATGGCTACCACCCCTGGTCTAGAGTATGTCGCCGTAACAATCTTGTATTGTGTTCCGGCATTAGTGACCAGGTTCCAGTCTCCCTTAAGAGAGCAGCAGCGCATTTGTAGCACCTTTGGTGTTGCAAATGTCCATAGGCGATGGTAACCGCTTTCCATCAAGTGGGCCGTCTGCCTGTCTGCTGAACTCCTCCAATAAAAAAAAAACAAGAGTTCGCAACGAGAACACCAACAACCGCTACTATAACAATTCACAATAATTGTTACTTAAATTATCCACAGTACTGTTCTTTAATAGGATTATGGTTCAGAGTGATAATGTAACAAGTTGGTAATCCACAGTATCGACTTTCGATAATGCAGTGTTTCGCAATGTCGTCACTGGTTTGCGTTATATTAATAAATAGAATAAACCAGTTTGTTGGAAAGCACTACGGTATTTGCACTTAGTATCGTAAATCGTAAAACAAGTTCATCGCCAAATTTAATATATACATACATACGTTTTTGAAGTGAAACTTCCTTAGAATCGTGATTTGATACTCAATAAAACGAAAAAGCGACACTAAAAAAATAAACATAAAATTCAACCTTATGTAATTCGAAATAAAACATATTTCTCTTTACCGGTCAGTATTAATTTTCACTTTAAATAAATCTCAAAAGATTTCAAATTCATTTCAGCTCTATCTGTATGTATATACTTTTATCAGATATTCTTTTATAGGTAGATCAACAGATACGTAGATACACATATGTGCGTAACAGTGCATTGAATCTTGAACTTTATGCTAGTGATTTAAAGTGTAATTTAGATTGATTTATTACGAATAAAGGTTAAAATACCTAAGAATAAAGACGTCTATAATGGAATAGAAATGCGAAAATATGTTTGTGCAGTGTGCACTTGACTACTAAGGGTAGTAACTATAATTATATTCGCCTGTGTATTATTCTCTGAAGTTTCACTTCTACTGCGTGTGAACTTCACACACACATTTTTTTCTGGTTGTTAGCAGATTTCTTTTATATTGCGAAGCTGGTAAACAAGCAGACGGCCCAACTAATGATAATGATGATTGAATGCTGATAATAATGAAAAGTCATTACTGTCGCCTATAGACCTTTGCAACACCACGGGTCCAACTCTGCTATTTCAATATCTTGGCGTCGAAAATAAATAACAAAACACGGTTCCATTGCGATAGTGTCAATAATTCGTATTCTACTAAATCCGCAATAACTTCTCGATTTCGTTGCGGTGAAATAATAATACAAAAAAAATTGATATTACCATCATCATCGTGTGCTAGCAGAAGGGATGTCAGGAGCCTTAAGAACAGACGAGCGTGCATGACAAGAGTTATAAATATCAAAGAAGCGAGGTGTGTAAGAATAAGCCTAAATGGCGCTCTGTTGTTCGTGCCTACCCCGCAAGGGAACTGGCGTGAAGTTATGTATGTATGTCCCATCACCAGAAATGGACCTTAGTCAAAATGAAAATTGAAAGCTATTAAAATTTTAAACATTTATTTCGTGAGTTTTCGCTTATAAATATTTATAGAGTTGCTTGCCATGGGCACGCCACTGGAATTAACAAAATACGGAAATCAGGTGAAGCTACGATTGATACGATAGTGTACGGCAATTTTGACGATATAGTGATAGCAGAATTGGGTCCCAGGGGCGAAGCTAACGCGTTGTCAGTTTTAAGGATAATAGAAGGGATAATATAGAGAAATCAAACAGGAAGAATGGGGCAATGGTATAGGGAGAGAGGGAAGTGGGCCATCGGAAATCTCACTCACCGCACGAAACACAATTAACCCAAAGCAAACCGTTTCATGCCGATATCCTATTTTTGAATACATTTCCTAGCAAGATTTCATACTGTCATATTATGAACTGAAGCTTATAACACTAACTAACAAGCTAAAATCCTAACAAGCAATACGGACCTTAGATGTTGCGTGATTGGCAGTGTTGAAGGATACACATCATCATAGTCAGATAAATATCTTCTAACGGTCTTGGATATTAGTGGAGGCTAAACAAACTCTTTTACTGAAGTGAAAACTTAGGCATGCCGAGCACTTTTTTTTGTGGATGTTGAATGAGACTGCGCCGTTACGCGTCACGCTCGGCTATGTAACACTCGAGTCGACTAAGGGAGCGAGAGAGATATAGTCAACGCGACACTGCCATACTCACTCGGCGAGCGTTTCTCGCCTAAATTATGTTTTCACTTCTATCATGTGGTCTTAAAGCACACGTTAAGTTTTATTCTGTCTTACTTTGAAATTAAAACGTGGATACTAATGCTTAGTGAACTATGAAACGTACCGTGCCCGGAATCTTCCTTGTGGTTAAAATCCGAAATCATCAAATTCGTCAGAGAGCCTATTTAGCCAACATAGCGTATAAAATATGCAAGTTGAAGCGGTAATAACCTGATCACGCCCCTGGTAGGACCGATGGTCGATGGAGCACACATGTACTACAATGGAGAAGGCAAATATGTCAAATATAGTGTAGGACACCCACCACCAGCCATATGGATTGACGACTTTCGGCGAAGGACTGGAATATGTGGTGGAAAATTTGAGAGGCCTACGTTCAGCGTTGGTTTGCGATACACTGTCAACAATTGCAACGTATCATTTGTTTTATAAAAATAGTGTGAAAATTAAAAAAGCAGTGACGATAGCTATGAGTATAATAGCAGAAACAGACGCTATCTATGTAACCAGACTCCTGATCGGAGTTATTCTGCATCTTCAATTTTTATGCTAAATAGAAAATAAAATATTCTAAGAACCAACTAATTTACGAAAAACATCTACGTATATGAATAAAGAGTTAGTTCTGGTTTGATATATTTTCAATTTCCAGTAAAAGACGTGTGAAGCGTTACAAACGGGTGGAATATTTCTTAAAAGATGCCATCTCCAATTTTTAAACATACTAAATATTAAAAGACGCCATATCGATTGGAAGCATCTTATACCCTCATCAGCACATTACCCGCAGTCCCGCCTATTCGATGTCCGACCGGCAAAAAGCGTACGACGCGTCTCGTCTTTGCTCGGCCCAAACTTTCTTAGAGCAGCGTTTTTTTTTACACATTTACAATCTATCTATAAAGAAGTGACCTAGTTTTTCTTGCGAGCCGTTATCAGTCATCTCCGTGAGGTTGGATTTTGATTATAGATTATGAGGTATACTAAGTTTTTGTCTTAAGTATAACGCCAAAATCTGTTAACTTGTTTTGTCTATCATATAATTTCAGTAATTAAGGGAATCGTTCTTTTTTTGTCTATAAATGAAAACAATATATTCCATCTGGTATTTGAGGTAAATCAAAATATCAAAAAATCAAATATATGGCGATCTAATATAAATAAATGTGTGTATATTTGTCTGCTATGCGTTACTAAATCATTGAGCAGATTATGATGAAAATTTGGTACGGTGTTCTGAGGACACATGCGAGGGTTTCTGGCCCAAAAACAGAATATACAGCCAAATAATTTCTTACTTTACGTGGCATTGCAAGGCACGTCGAGTGCAGCTAGTACGTATATGTCGTAGTGAAATGACGAAAACCGGGATTTGTTTAAATCCCTAAGGGAGATGCTATAATCACAACTTTTTGAGTGATTTCCCTAAAGAAAGTTTGTGATTTGATCTTTTCACTAAAGCAGTTCAGGGGGTTTGATCAAATCACTAACTTTCACTAACTTTGTGATTGTAACATCTCGCGTGAATTAGGGATTTGAACAAACACCGCTTTTCTTTATTCGTCATTGTACACAAAATAGTTACATATAAAACTACAAAATAGTGGTGATGTACAAAGGCAAGCTTAACCGTAAAACGAGTTTTCTTTCAGCAAACCTATGGGTTTAGCCAGAGTTGGAAAATAAGAGGCAGGGTTGTGTACATTAAAGTTTATATGCATAAGTATATAGGTTCTTATACCTAAATGTACATTTACTTATTGAAAATATTTTTTACATAATAAAATACATACAGATATACATATATGTTGGCGCGGGCGGGAGCGGGGATAAAAGAGATGGGAAGGACTTACAGGATAAGGTCGCCGCACCAGACACGTTACGAACTATGCGGGTTTCGCAGCGAGAGGCACTTCTTCCTCGTGATCCTTTCTTGGCGTCTTGCGGTTCCTTCGATAGTGGACCAGCTGAAACGGTGCAGTGGGCACCTTCAGCGCGCGGGTTGATGAAAGCGGGTGTAATATGCGGCACAACACACAAAACGCGGCGAGGTTTGTGCGGAAGCAGCGGTGCGTTCGGCGGTCGGACGTAGACTGTGTCACATTACATAGTGATAGATGCGGCGAAAGAAAAAAGCTAACAAAGAGGCGGTGACCAAATAGGTCGGCGTTAACAATATACATGCGTTATTTTATTGCGACATATATAAATAAATATATCTAAAAGCTTTGTTTGGATGTTTATACATTTCTTTATCGCGGTTTTGGAAGTAAAAAGAGTGTTATGATAGTTGTCTCATATTTATACATTCGGTAATGAAAATATATTTTCTTGGTAAATGTAAGTGAGATAGCTGTCAAATGCATTCCAAGACAATAATTATAAGATTATTGTCCTTCTGAAGTAATCTACTGGTTTTTCTAGAAGCTATTCTACCATTTTATTTTCCCTTTTTTTTTATTGTAGGAGATCAGCAGACAGGCAGACGGCCCACTCGATGGAAAGCGGTTACCATCGCCTATAGACATTTGCAACACCAAAGTTGCTACAAATGCGCTGCTGCTCTCTTAAGGGAGACTGGAACCTGGTCACTAATGCCGGAACACAACTCAAGGTTGTTATGGCGAAATACTTTAGACCAGGGGTGGTAGCCATCCAGTCGGGCAAATGCCCTACCACCTGGCTGTGGGTTGTTAAGTCGCCTCTTACGACAGGCCGCCCGGCCGCAGGAAATTGTATTCTTTCTCCGTTCCTGTACGGATAAAACATCCCTCCGGTTCGAATTGTCATATTTTATTATATAAAAAAAACTAAAAGTAAGAATGAATTTATAATCAAGTCTTTCTGGACGCTTCTTAAAACACCTAATATACTGGTTTTTTATAAAACCAAACGAAAGCAAAAAGTCAATCGATATTGAATAGCTTCAATAACCCTTAACCCTTTCAATATGCGTGTACCGCGCGCCCTCAGCTAAACTGGCCAGCTGAATAGCCCTTGACCGGCACCTATTGAGTGCTCATAACGCTCCACTGAAGCCTCGTCTAATTGCTCTGCTTACCCTTTTTATTTTTTTGTCGGTCGCTGTGGTTGAGCGAGTCAAGTCTTAGTCGGTCAAACTCGCTGGAACGCTGAGGCTCCGGGTTCACTTCCTGGCACGGTAAATTTCGAAAACAAAATTTCTATTATTTACTATGGTCTTGGTGTTTCGGATCGACCCTAGAGTAGTCCGTTATATAATACCCATAACATAAGCGCAACTTACTCATCTTGGGGATATAAAATGTCTTTGTTGGTCGATTTTTATAAAAAAAATTAAAAATAATTTGCATCCATCTCGTTATAGAAAATATATGAACTGTAACTACCAAGGTACTTCGATACCTGTGTTTAACCGTCTTCAAAAAAAGGATGAGATTCTCAATTCGTCGTGTAATTTTTTTATGTAGAACGATTCACCATGGATCGTGTAAAGAGATTGAACAAGTAAGCTAATTGAATTGCACTAATCTGATTTACTTTTTTCAAGTTTTTTATGTTTAAATTTTTACCATCGCAATGGGTACTAACAAAGCTGCGAACTTTCTATGAAACAAACCAATTTACAGAAATGAATCCCAAAAACCGGTTAACTCACATGTTACATATGTACATTTTTTTTATTATCTAATTTATTTAGGGGCCTTTAGTGATAATGTCACCATGTCAGCCGCATCTTACCCTAATCATACAATTCCACAAATTTATATAAATAGTTTCACTATTTTATAAATTAAAAGATTCGCAGCAGACTGTGGCCGCGACAAAATGCTCTGGAAAACACCCACGTTCATCAGATTAATTCCCAGACATATGTACATATCAAGGTATTCTGTAAGTTTCCGTAAAATAATAATTATAATTTTTTTGTGTGCCAGTACAAGATTTCCAGCCTTAAGAATAAGAGTAGTGTAGTAGTGACACGAGTTGAAAAAGGAATGTTAAGGTGGTTTGGGCATGTAGAGAAACTGAATGAAAGCAAAATCACAAAACAAGTATATGACAGTAATGTGATTGATACAGTCGGTGGCGGTCGACCGCGACGTACTCACCATGATCAATAAGAAGATATTTTGAAGAAAGGATATGTAAAAAGCACTTTAAATAAGCGTGTACCTATGAAGAGTTTAATGAAAGTTGATGAAGCGAACAGTATTTGCCAGGATCGTATTAGGTGGAGATCCATCTTCTCTTCGCCTACCCCTACCCCAATAGGAAACACGCGTGACAATATGTATGTGTGTATGTAAGAAAAGTTTTCCTTGCAATAACTAAAACTTGTGTTGATCCTTGTGTTGTTCCTCTGTTTGTGCTGTTAAGAAATAAATGTTCCCTGCACTGAGGTAAATATAATTAACTATAATAAACGTAGAACTTTGGCGTTCTAGGTTTATTAGACAAACGGCTGTGCTCCAAGACGCAATTTGAAACTTTATACTCTTGCGGAATTATTTCGCTGTTTCTAAATACGCATTCAACTAGCCGCTAATATAACTGGCTGTAGATAATTAAGTGTAACAATGTGGTGGATATATACGTGCGTACTGCGCGACGCTTCAACACACGTAATGCTTTTGTCTTAAAGTTTTAAGGGGCCCTTTGTTAGAAAATAATTCTACTGTCTGAGAGCGTGCGGTTATGCCGGCCTTATTTATACGATGAATTACCTATCTGGTTTTATACTTCATTATTTCGCTGTAATGTGGCTGTTAGTATTGTCTTATTTAAATCGATCATGAATGTTAAAATATATGTTTTCTGGTTATGTCAACGTTCATTACTATATTAAGTCCCCTTATAGTTACTGATAGCTATAAGAAGTAACTTAAAAAAATTTCAACAAAACTATAAACTCTAACATTATCACTCCCAATAAAGCTCCATAAATAGTTTTGAAATGACATATCGTAGAAGTTCATGGCATTTTTGTGATGCGGTGTAAAATTTCTTGGAATGCATCTTCTGGGTATTTAAAATGCACATGATTAAGATATTTCTTTCGAAGCCTTAATATTATTGGAACTAAATTCTTACGTATCGGTCTTAGAATGAATTGGAAGAAATCAATAAAAAAGTTATGACACCTCCAGGCGACCTGTTTTTTAAAATATTCGAATTTTATAAAAATTTCGAATTTTAATGCAAACAAATAAGATCTAAAATAATATTAATAAGTTTAAGATACAATGTTTTGTAATTAGAAGGCCTTGTAACCGCCTTTATTCGGGCGCTGTCGCTACGCACGTACACATGCTGATAATGATGTAATATTATATTTTAAAGTGAGAAACTTCGTTCCTGATGTGAGTTTCCCAACCGCATCATTTTTTTTATGGAATCCAAAATTCATTTTTGCGCAATAATTATGTCGATAACTGTTCAGTGTAATTAGGTGTCCCATCCCGTCGCCCATACCTCTCGCTTTAAACGATTCGAGAGGGTACCTACTCATTAATTTCGATGTCGAGTAATTCCTCCAATTTCGAGATAGCGTTTTACGATCCTACGTCGACCCTTTAGGTTTTATTGTTGTCCCTTTTAGTGCCACCGCTTTATAATTTCTCCGACGCGAAATTGTCATGGTTTCGTTGGGGAATTTTGGCAATTTTATTATAGGGACATACCTGTCGAATATCTTCGGATGTAGAGAAGAATATGCACAAAGTGTATCCCGATCGCCGATGCGGCAATCAAGTAGAAGCCAGGATTAGCTCGTGTCCATTGCGTGTTAGTTAGGGCAGTTCATCACTTAGTATGTCCTTAAATTTGTAGACGAACGCTTACTGTCTGTGTTTGCCTTATAGGCTAGATATGACGAAACAAATGCCCGTGCACCAACGGCTAAAATATACCTATAGTTTTAATAGTGTCTGGACGCATTTTCTATGGAAATAAAAATCGGGGCTTTTATTTTTATACAACATGCGCTCGCTGTAGCCTAAATTGATTTATATTAAAATTATATTATTACTACCTGCTTATACCCTTTATCCGTGCAGGAAGGAGAAAGAATACAATTTCCTGCGGCCTGGCGGCCTCTCGTAAGAGGCGACTAAACAACCTACAGCCAGGTGGTAGGCTATTTGCTCGACTGGATGGCGACCACCCCTGGTCTAGAGTATGCCGCCATAACAACCTTATGTTGTGTTCCGGCATTAGTGACCAGGTTCCAGTCTCCTTTAAGAGAGCAGCCAGCGTATTTGTAGCACCTTTGGTGTTGCAAATGTTCGTCTGCCTGTCTGCTGAACTCCTGCAATAAAAAAAACCCCTACGCGTGTACTGACGGTAAAGCAAGATAATGAGGCCAAACCAAGTTACCGATTTACAACACTATCAAAAAGCGTGGCGGGTATAACGTTCATTCCTGAAACGGAGAAACTCAATTCAAGCATTGAAACATTTATGGAAGCTGGTACAAGTTACGTCAAAAGAAATTATTTTACGCAACTTACAGTAGAGTGAACTGATAGAAATCGTCACTTAAGGAAAAGGCGTTATGCTCCTCCAGGTGACCTGGTTGGTACACCTAACACAACTTAGACGGTATCTTGAAAGTTTCAAATAAGAAGTTGTGTTAATTAATAGTGGTCAATTTTTAGACCTTGTCGATCCCCAAAATGAGTTTTCGTTTATGTCGAGCCCTGGGAAACCGATTTCGACCTCAGGGGGTCCAGGGTCGACCACTTTGGGAATCCCTGATCTAACTTATAGAGTAGCAGTAGCTAGTAAGTAATTACATTTTAACTTGATATTCTACAACATAAATTATATCTAAGAATATGTCCATTGGCACTTTACTAAGTCACTATGTGGTAGAACGCATTCACATGTTCTCTTGTCCTATACATCACTTATGTTCCTGCTACATCTGGGACAATGCTAGAGGTAGTGACTCTGTCCAAATGCGTCCTTTTTATATAGCATTAAAAATAACACCGTTACTGTATACATCAGCTATCTGTCAATGTACAACCAAATTGTCCGTTAAACCAATTGCTCACTAGATCTGCGTGACACAGTCACTAACGTTATCCTAGATTTAGCAGAGCCATTTAGCACTGTTTCTAATATTTCACAAACCCTACAGTACAGAAACAACACACGAAGATATTGTAATATGTACACAACACCAGTAAAGTTAATCAACCAAGCGAAAAGGCCTTTTATAAATATTTATTGTGTTTTTCTATCAACTTCCCAACATAACATGTTGCGTGAGGCTTAGTTAATGTCGATACATGAACGGACCCCCTGATTGATGACACCGCCTTATAATTGTGTGGCGTGTGTACGTTTACAAACTCGGCAATTATGCCACGGAGCCGTGTTGTTTTTCATTAAAACCCCGCGGGTGTTAGGGCTGTTGATATCGGTTTATGTATATTTGACCGGGATTAAGTTGACTTGGCAAGGGTTGGCCCGTAAACTCTAGTGTTGAAAGGGTTTCAGTAGCGGTCTTAGTATTCTACAGCCTTTTTTCTTTATGTTTGAATAGTATTATACAAAAATAATTCCGATCGGCAGTTTTACTTTGCGCAGATAAGGTAAATCGTCGGTTTGCGACATGTAAATCATCTACATTGAACTCTATTCGCAAGGGCAAAAGGTAGAGTGTTGCTTGCATGTATTTTTAGCTCTGTCCCGCTTACACGATTTATACACTGTTGCGTGTATTATAATTGGTTTACTGCGCAGGTACATCGGGAGGAATTATTGGTTGCGTTACTATAATAGATTTTGCGCTCGACTTCGCTCGCGTTAAAAAGGATATTACGTATGTCATGAATGGCATGTTATAACTCTTAGAAATGTCCAACTTAATTTTACTTCAAAATACCTAGTAATAAATAACCGTAATGCCGTGTAGCTAATTGCCGGTTCCTATATCTTTACTATTCATCCACTTGTCCTACCATCGGTTGAATTTTAAGATTATTTATATGAAACTTATGTATTTCTGTATGATAGTAAGACAAATGAACAGTCGGTAAGATATAGGAACCCACCATAAGCGAAGATGGAACTAACCACGAGAGCAAAACGTTTTAGCATTGTCGCTGTCATGCAAAATTTCGTGACGATCTGTCGCGAAGTTAATGCGTGAAAATATCACAAACAAAAAAACAAACTTACTTTCGCATTTATATATAATATTAGTTAGGATAAAACTGTTTAAGCAACCGTTCATTGATACGTTATAGTTTGGTCAAATTTAACGGGAAGGTACTAAGGCTATATAGATACATGATTTTTACTTAGTTTCGGTTTTAGTTCCTAATAATATGTATCTCATACTTATGAGATACATTTTTTTTTATTGCAGGAGTTCAGCAGACAGGCAGACGGCCCACTGGATGGAAAGCGGTTACCATCACCTATGGACATTTGCAATACCAAAGATGCTACAAATGCGCTGCTGCTCTCTTAAGTGAGTCTGGAACCTGGTCACTAATGCCGGAACACAACTCAAAGTGGTCATGGCGGCATGCTCTAGACCAGGGGTAGTAGCCACCCAGTCGGGCAAATGCCCTACCACCTGGCTGTGGGTTGTTTACTCGCCTCTTACGACAGGCCGCCCGGCCGCAGGAAATTGTATTCTTTCTCCGTTCCTGCACGGATAAAAAAACATCAAAAAACATACTTATGTATTTATATATTCATTTTAAAATTTTAATATAATACTTTAAAAATATATATACATTTGAATTTATGCACCACCTACTTCACCACATTAGCATACAATATCCTATAAGTTAAGTTACCTGGAAGAGATCGCTCTAAGCGATAAGGCCGCCTATTGTTCTGCCGAGAAAATACTGTAATTAATATATTGTGTCTGTAATTTTGGTGATGTCAGGAGCCTTAAGAACAGACGAGCATGCATGACAAGAATTATGAATGTCAAAGAAGCAAGTGAGGTGTGTAAGAATAAGCCTGAATGGCGCTCTGTTATTCGTGCTGCCTACCCCGCAAGGGAACTGGCGTGAAGGTATGTATGTATGTAATTTTGGTGAGCAATAAAGTGTTATATCTATCTATCTATTATTACTTTGTACTAAACCTGAAATGTCTGAGATGTCACTCGGCTGTTTTTTAAACTTATTTACTTAATGACTTAAGGTCAATACGTGGGAAGTATTCGTTTTCAGTCGTAAAAAATGTGCTCCCTCCCCCTGTAATCATCCTTTTTACCTCCCCTGTCCTTCTAATTTTTAAATAATAGCTTATCAAATTCTGAAAAAAAAAACAAGGCGGTAGAAAAGAACTCCAAAAACACTTAAATAAATAAAATAAAATATAAAAGCCTTTTAATTCTTACTTTTTACAGTAGGTATTCTTAGTATGTTAATTGGTTAGTAATTTTAAATTAATTGTTAGTATTATTGTTGTTAGTTTGTTAGTTGGATAAATTATATAATAATCCCAGTTTGGGTAAAGGTCTCCTCCGAAGACGCCCATCTGTCTCTGTCCTGGGCTATTTGATACCAGTTGGGGCCGGCTATTTTTTTAATGTCCTCTTCCCAGCGCATCGATGGTCTCCCTCTGCCTCTTTTGCCTTGTGGTCCTGTCCACAGAGTTGTTTTAACAGTCCATCTCTGGTCTGTAAGTCTTATTATGTGACCTGCCCATTTCCATTTTAACTTCTGTGCATAGCTCAAGGCATTAGTTGCTTTTGTTATCGCTCTTATTGTTGTGTGTCTAATTTTGTCCATTTTCTTAACCTTGAGCATGCTTCGTTCGAGACCTCGTTGGCAGGTGGCTAGTTTGTGTTTCGTCTTGGCCGTAAATTTCCATGTCTGGCATCCATATGTCAATCCCGGTATGAGGTTAGAGTTCATAATTTTTGTTTTCAAATTTATGGGCAAGTTACTTTTAAAAATTTCTTTTAAACTCCAGTATTTATTCCATGTTTGTTGTACTCTTCTTTCTATTTCTATGTCGTTGTTTTTTTCTGTCGAAACCAATTGTCTTTCCCAAGTAGATGTATTTATCAGTTAACTATTATATTTATAATAGGTTAACACTAACTATCATATAATAGGTTTGAACAAAATCGAATATCGGCTTTTGATATTATAATATTTTCTATCAAATGGTATGTTTTAGTTCCATAACCAAATGACAAAAACAATTAACGTTGATCACTTTTAAGGAATCCTGCACTTTGTGTGGCCAATTTTAATGTAACTGTCTAATAATACATTAACCATACCTTGCCCGCGTTGAATTCAACTCTATATCCAGTATATTGACAAGAGATAACAAACATATGTCATCCAATGTACAATTAATATATATATATAATATCAGCCCATAAATGTCCCACTGCTGGGCTCGGGCCTCCCATTATAGGGGGAACGGACGTATACCCGCCACGCTTGTCCAAGGCGGCTTGGCAGGTTTGACACATCGGTTATCTCGATGTGCAGGTTGCATCACGATGTTTTCCTTCACCGTTATTAGCACGTGGTAATTGTAATAATATGCACATTAGATCAGAAAACTGACTAAGTGGTGCATGCGTTCCGGCCAGGATCGAACCCGCGCCCCCTGAGTTTGGGACGCTTGCACTAGCCATTACGCTACCACGACTCTCAAATATCAAATCAACAATTAATATAGTATGCATAATTATATTATAGAGGAGTGGACAGTCAAATCTACGGGGATACTTTTTATAAATTTACAAAATGTCGCAGTCCCATATATTTCGTACTAACGTACAGTTTTAGACAATTTGTAATTCCGACGGCAGTTTTCGTTTGTGCAGACCGGCTTCTCACATGTAAGTAATCTATTATTGCAAGCAAGATACTAATCCTTTGCAGGTGTCTAATTTGAATTTGAATTATCTATTGTTCACGCTAATCTCTTTGTTCACGCCGCCGTGAGACGTCATAAAAACTTTTTTCCTCTGTTGGTGTTACGTGCGAATTCTTGGAAGAAATTAAGCTGACCATTTAACGATTTCAAGAACCAGTAAGCGGCATGTTGCTAGGAGGCCATGTCTAATTTACAAATGGATGAGGGTCGGTCATTCGGAAAATGCGCCAGTAGTGTTCTGACTGTCAACGAGGCGTTACCTAGTGCACTTTTGGAGCGAGTATCTTATAACGACGAATTTCGCGTGATTTGTATGATAACGATTTTCTGCCTTACGGTTTGGTTTTGTTGTATTCGGCTATACTTGCAAAAACTGTGAAATACGTGTGTGTAATGTACTTCTAATAAACTTTGTGATAATTCCAACGGCATTTTCGAATTTACATCCTACAAATCCCCTACAAATTCGTAACACTATATTGAACATTATTCGCAAGCCGACACGGTGGTGTTGCTTGCTATGCACTCTTAGCTCCTGCGTACACTGTCGTGCGTTACTAAAGTTGGTCTACTGTGCAGTTACATCGGGAGGAATTATTAGTTTAGTAAAACTACTTATGTTGTCATAATTACATAGGTATGTATATGTAAAAGAAGTCAAATAACACATTAATTGTTGTTCGAAAAGTAATTAAAATTATTTGTATTATGATATTTGGAAAGTTAGATTATTAGATGTTATTTTATCGTCTGTATGTTTAAATATTAAAATTTATTGTAACATGTGTCTGCAGCCCTATTATTTGCTCCTAAATGTTTGGGCTTTTTATTATAGGTGTAATTTTCATGATTGTTGTAGTTCGTCTGTTTTTTCATCGTTTTTATTTAGATTTTACGGCAGCCCTGGCCGTTTTTCCAGGTCCGTGGCGCGCCTACTGCCCGCCGCTCGACTGTCCGGGGGCAAAAATTGAATTTGTTTGATCGCGTTGGCCCCCGGCTGCCTATCCCATTAAAGGATATTACTCGCCGGCTATTAGCACAGGGCTCTTACTTCAAAACTGTATTAAAATGGGAAGTTTTGTTACTTTGTATTTCAATTTTGCCGTGGCCGGTATTGCGTTAGGCTTTTATAACAAATTATAACGACTAGACGTTCAACGTAGCTCTCGGAGTTAATGTATGCTTTATTTTAACGAAAGCCCTATTAACATCGACTTGTTTATACCTGTAGATAAATTGGTCCGTCTGTGAGTTCAATTTGAATGGCAAAATTTTGTACGAAAACTGTTGTCTACACAATGTTCTTTCTGTGTCTGTGTGTCGGTCTGACGGTTTGTCTTGAATGACCTCCGAAAACGCTGGACGGATTTTAATTAACATATTAAGGCAAGAAAATCATTTCAGTCATTTTTTCAATAAAGATTAATCCGTGTAAAAAATTATTTAAAAAAAGTCGTGGGCAGTTTATTGATTACCGTTCTCGCATCCCAAACTTAATTGACGCGGATTCGAATTGTGGCAGGAAAGCATGCACAACTCAGGCAGTTTTCTGACCTAATGTTCATATTATTACAAGTACCACGTACACACGATGAAGGAAAACATCGAGAGATAATCGACGTGTCAAACCCGCCAATCTGCCTTGGACAAGCGTGCCGGGTACAGTGTTCTAGAAATGAGAGGGCGGAGCCCAGCAGTAGGACGCTTACGGCTGATATTATTATTATTATTTATTATAAGAAATTAAAATTGTCTTTTAAAATTTCCCACTTTTTATTTAAATTTTCCTGTAATGTATAATGTCTTATTTCACACAATTTCATCGATACTACCAACATTGTCTGAAATAAAGTCACGTTTTTTTTTTGTTAAAATCTATGCACTCCTCTCCTGATTTAAAAGATTGCTTTCTCAATTAATTTTGGTACGATTTTAGTTAATTTTCAAAATTTTATTTTTTTGGTTTATTATGTGATTAGTATTTTAGTTATTTATTAACGTTTGAATGGAGACGGGTATGCTTTCATACATTCTCGGACTCAGATTATATAAAGATGAGATTGATTTTAAATTTTCTTTTTGTTATATCGAATTTTTTTTATTATTGCAGTGTTATATATATTTTGAATGAATTAATCGTGCAATGTACATAAGTGTTTTCATATTATTAATTGTTGAAATTCATTTATATAAGTCGATTGTGGTAATCGGTAACTTATTTTATTTGTCACCTTATTTTTAAGATTTCTCGTCTTAATAAAACTACGTTTTAACGGTTTCAAGCGCTGGATTTTATTTTATTATTCCGACGTTTCAGTCACTTTTCAGTAGCCGTGATCACGATTTCTCGTCTTCCAGATAGAATTTACGGCTGATATTTTCCATTTTGTAAAAGAAAAATATAGCGCTTTTTTAAGCCATATCTTTACTCATTACAAGTTGTCGTTAAAAACCCAAGTGGAAAATTCATTCCGTATATTAAAAGTACAAAATATTGTTTTCTATGTTTTATTGCTTAAACACTACTAATTAAAATACTTTCTGCTCTTTTCAGGTAAGTTCGAGGCTCAATAAAACTAGAAGACCGATTAAAACGGTATTCTGAACTAAAATAATACTTGTAAGTATAAAACTTCTTTGCCTGAACGTTAAACTTCTCGATGAAAGCAGGTTAAAGCGGTAATTACCGATTGGCTGTACGAGTCTGCTGTTCCAACCAACTCGTTCGTCCAAATAGAGTTGCCAGCGATAAATGGTTTGCCGACATTTTAAACAATATATATAAAATAATAACATCCCACTGTTGGGCTCGGGCCTCCCAATATAGAGGTACGGACAGTATACCCGCCACGTTTGTCCAAAGCGGCTTGGCAGGTTTGACACATCAGTTATTTCGATGTGTAGGTTTCATCGCGATATGTTTCTTCACCGTGGTTGGCACGTGGTAATTGTAACAATATGCATATTAGGTCAGAAAATTGCCTAATTGGTTCATGTGTTCCGGACATACTTCGAATTCGCGCCCTTCGAGTTTGGGATGCGTGCGCTACACGACTTACAGCAATGAATTAGACAATTAGACATTCAAGCAATGCCTTAATAACATTTTCTAAAAACTATTTATGTATCGAGGATAGGAGCGTAACATTCTTTGACAGTTATAGTAATATGTGTAAAAGTATGTCAGTGGGTGTTTGTTCTTTCTCCACTGGCATAATAATAATAATATTATAAAATTGTTAAAGTGTAGTTTTTGTTTTTTAGATTTTTTTGTGTTTTTCTGTTTGTTCAGGTTCCACGTGAAAACTACTAGGCCGATTTCAATGCGGTTTTCGCTGTTCGATAGTAAATTCGCGGACTTAAAATGACTTACTTCCAAATTTCACGTGACCGTTTTTCAAGTGTTAATATGAAGGAGATACATATTTTACGCATGATATTATTTTAATTACAAATTGTATTATTATGCTACCTTAATTTTTTTAGTCTGGTTATCTTATAAATATGTCGGTAGATTTGAAAATATTATTTTTATTGTTTTTCTCTAGCTTTTTATTTTTTCCAAACTGGCAACATTATTCTCTAAGAGAAAAGTTCGTGTTTAATTATGTACAAGTTTTCGTGGTTTACGTATTTGTACCATCGACGTTCGGAACTTGTATTACGGCTTTTTCCGACAAGCACCTAACTCTGAAACGATCGGTATTTGATAACATACACCTATGTGGGCTGTTTTCTTGTTTAAATATTTTAATTAATAAAGGAAACCTGTTTTTGTTCACTTTTACAAACACTAAGGTTTTCTACGTCACTTTGACCTCGGTATTTTAATAAGTACTTGTATATATGTACATATATTTTTTTTTAATTAAAATCAGGTTTGTGACAATAAAGAAATATATCTCTGCTAGATCTTTCGGTTTCAGCCCCGAAAAGACACAATTCAATGCATTTTCCGCTAAGAAAGACACAGTTTTGCTAGAGCCTGAGTTCCAGGGTACTTCCCTCAAGATCTTGGACAGCATCGGGAACTTTGGCTTCGATATATCGAATACATTTTTTTTATTTTTTTTTATTGCAGGAGATCAGCAGACAGGCAGACGGCCCACTTGATGGTAAGCGGTTACCATCGCCTATGGACATTTGCAACACCAAAGATGCTACAAATGCGCTGCTGCTCTCTTAAGGGAAACTGGAACCTGGTCACTAATGACGGAACACAACTCAAGGTTGTTATGGCGACATACTTTAGACCAGGGGTGGTAGCCATCCAGTCGGGCAAATGCCGTACCACCTGGCAAAACATTTTGAGTAAACAGATAATTAAAGTAATGACAAGGTAGCTAACCCATCAGTTACCTTGATGTTGTTATATCCGTGGGTGACTCTATCCACTTACTATCAGATGAGCCGTATTTCAGTTTGCCTACAAGCAATAATAAAGAGTATGCGTAAATTTGTGTAAAGACTTACGGGACGAAATTTTTTACGACATTATTATCGTTCTTATTTTAGATTTAATAGCCAGTTAATAATGATAATAGTTTTTTCAACACACTTGCTCATAAAGTGGCTCTATGGTCACCGCAATTAGGCACAGAATGACACCCATTATCAAACTGTGAGTAAAAAACATTATAACTCACTAGTGAGTTATAGATTTTTTTTTTAATTTATTGGTTGAGTTGCTTTGTTATTAAAAAAGTTTTTATTAAAAAAAAAATCGTGTTCTATAAAACAAATAAATTAATGTTCCTATTGCTTGCTCCTTTCATGCAACTTCTTATTTAACTAGATAATTTTAACTCGTACGTGTTTAATAAATAAAACTTTCACTCATATATAACTTTTTTTTATGTACTAAATAAAATGAGTTTTTGTTGTTATTTTATTCACAAGTGTGTTGAAAAACGTCGTATGATACACGTGTGTATTGATGATTACCGTCCTCGGCTCTCTTAAGACCCTCGCCTACGGCTCGAGTCTCAATGGCGCCTCGGCGGTAATCACCAATGTTACACACTAGTACCATAATGTACTATTATTTCAGGTTACAGATCTATAGTGAAATGACGAAAATTGTGGACTATTGTCATTTTTACGGAATTCTTAACAGTTCGTGGAAAATATATATAGTAGGTGCAAGCTTCTATCCAACCTCCTATAGTAGTGATACTAAACTGTACATCTACCAATTGTTGGTATATTCAGGCAGCCGTGACTGTGAATCGTTCCACGAAAACGTCACGCTGTTTTTTTTTTCTAAAACTGTATACTAAATGTGTCCTTATCGACGCGATAGAGAAATTTCAGTTTCAAAATTGTACGTCGTGTATTTTCGTAATAGTAAATATTATAGATATGTGTAATTACTAAGTCATAACTCGTATTTGTGTGCCATTAACAAAATGAATGTTTGTTTGCACTGATGGTAGCGACAGCTTTGGTAATCCTCGTTAATTGTGCACGACTCGGATATTTTGATTGCTAATTAATATTGCGGCTTACCCTGTATTGAACGGGAAGCGTAGAGATAGTGGAAAGCTTTTTGCATATTAACTAAAGAATATGTATACTCATAGTATGTATATGTTTGAAGTATATTTGCATGTGAGGTTAAGTTAAACGATGTGATAAAGAAATCCGCGATCAATGGAAGTGCTGGTTTGAGAAAAATAAGAAAACTCGGCCAAGTGCGTTTCAAACAACACATGATAAAGATTTACTCGTACTTATTAATTACTAGCTGACCCGGCAGACGTCGTACCGCCTCAGAATCAATAAATAAAAAAACGTTTATTTCTAAACGACGAGACGAACATCAAACGTTTACATTCAAAACCAAAAAAATGAAAAAAACTTCACTTTTAAATTTAATTTGATTTCTGAACGAATTTCAAGTTTAATTGATTTCTAAACGACGGGACGAACATCAAATGTTTGGCAGGTAGAGGAATAGCTTCTAAGGGAAAGCGAAATTGTTGTTTTTACTGTATTCCAAGCATTTTTTTTCCATATTTACTCACCTTTTAAACCTTCCCTGGACACAACTAATTCAAAACCAAAATTAGCCAAATCAGTCCAGCCGTTTTTGAGTTTTAGCGAGACTAACGAACAGCAATTGATTTATATATTTTTTTTTGTTTATTGCAGGAGTTCAGCAGACAGGCAGACGTCCCATTTGATGGAAAGCGGTTACCATCGCCTATGGACATTTGCAACACTAAAGGTGCTACAAATGCGCTGCTGCTCTCTTAAGGGAGACTGGAACCTGGTCACTAAATGACGGAACACAGCTCAAGGTTGTTATGGCGCCATCCAGTCGGGCAAATGCCCTACCACCTAGCTGTGGGTTGTTTTGTCGCCTCTTACGACAGGCCGCCTGGCCGCAGGAAATTGTATTCTTTCTCCGTTCCTGCACGGATGAAAAAATATATATATATATACACACATATATATATATATATATATATATATGTGTGTGTGTGTGTGTGTGTGTGTGTGTGTGTGTGTGTGTGTGTGTGTGTGTGTGTGTGTGTGTGTGTGTGTGTGTGTGTGTGTGTGTGTGTGTGTGTGTGTGTGTGTGTGTGTGTGTGTGTGTGTGTGTGTGTGTGTGTGTGTGTGTGTGTGTGTGTGTGTGTGTGTGTGTGTGTATTCAACACAAAAGGTTCCATAAGAGCTAATCTATGGTTGTCATGAGCAATTTTTTGGATAATAAATTAGTATAGCTCTAACAAGCATTAGATACATTTTATTTTAATTATTTATTTAACAACACAAAAAACATTTACAACTTATTGCTTCATACATAATATAGAAAACCTCTGGGGTTTATATTAGTGGTATGGATGTGTACGTCAGTAGCATATTATAATTTTAACACTACATTAGGTATGTGTGTGTATTAAGTACATTTTTTTTTTTTTTGTAATATGTTCTAAGTTCGCTGGCATAACGATCGCCTTAAAATAAAATTAGTTAATCATATTAAACTGCCTAAATACGTTTTACACAAAACGTATTGTCAGTTCTTTAAACATATTTAGCGGCAAATTTTGCGTTGTGCAAGGCGCTAATTGTATTTAAGGGTGTTAAATATGTTTTGTATTTCTTCAATAAATTCAAACAACCTTATGCAAGCGGCCCCTAGTGTAATTCTTTCCCTAAACTTAACTGGTAAATTCTTTTAACAAATGGAAAACTAAATATAAACATACGTTTGATCTTGTTTTTAACGTACAATATTTATATATTATTTATGAAAAATCCCCCATATTGTAACGGGAAAACCACTGGAGGAACTAATAGACAAATCCTGTATGTGAGTTACCTTACCATCAAATTCGTCACCTCCGTGTTCTACGGAGCCAAGCTCCACTAGACAGAAGGCGTCCAATAATGGTACTCTAGTTCCGTACTTCGTTTTATTATGTAAGGGTTAATGCAAGGGAGGAGTTGAAAGCGGGATGGCTGGGGTGGAAAGTGCTCAGGTTTAAACTGAACACGTAATACGTGAAGTGGGCGGGGTGGTAACACTTTTATGGAGATATTAAATTTATAATGACAACGTAGACACGAGGCTTATACCTACATACATAATATGTACATGGATATAGATGTACTTAAAGTGAGCTGTGTTAAACGCTTAATTTAAATGTCAGTGTAGTTAAACTCCGCGTACGATTCTACCGACTTCTTTATTTTTTGACAAGGAGAAATCCATTACGGACATCTCACCGTGTGTGGATCACAGTGAGGGCGTGTGAAGACTCGCCGGCCTTTTGCGGAGTACACACTAGAACTCCCCGTGTTCCTTTCAGTCGCCTATAGCTAGGGCCACGGGAAGAGGCTATCGCCTACCCGCATAGGCCTTGGCAGACACCAGCCGACACGACTTCGTCCTTTGTCACCGCAAGACGCAAAACGCCTTGTGCAGAACAACTTCGCGGCCGTTTGCTCACGGCTCCGGAGATCATCCAGGCCAAACCGGCGCCAGAGTCTTCGCCTGCGTGGGGGTGGAATTATGCCTCAACGCCCCTTCTTTCGTCCGAGTGCTCGTCATTCAACTAAGTGACGGAGTTTCGACGCCGAGAATCACTCTGTAAACTTAAAAAGTCTCAGAAGTGTGTCCATGGCAGTAAGGGCAGCGGGTGCACAGCACCACTACTGGCACTGACCCCCTTGCCGCCAGCCACCTCGTCCTTCGACGCTCCCAGCCATGGATGAACCACGGCCGGCATAGGGTGTCGTCATCCATGTATCCTCGCCCTACGTGTGTGGAGTGTGAAATCCGACCGACATCTTTGTCAACTAGATGACGTTGTGATCAATAAATGTATGTATATTTAATTATTTGTAGTAGTCAACGGAATAAGAACTTTATCTATATTAATATGACAAATACAAAAGTTTGGATGGATGTCTTTTGCTCAATCACGCCAGAACGGCTGAACCGTCATGTAACTGAGGGCCGCAATACATTTCTCAATATACTATGTAGGCGTGTGGAATGTTTAGTCAGATCTTGAAAATTCATAACTATTTCCCCTAAATATTAAAAAAAATTAATGGTGAGCCAACATACTAGCTTCCAAAGTCGTGAAATATGTGTTTTGCACAAAAACTCCCCCAAAACCAACTTTTACACTATTATAGGTAAAAAATTCCTAAAAAAATCAATGTGATAAAGCCACAGTCACGCACTTCCCAGATTTATTTACTATTATGACCTGGTGACTAAGACCTTTAGGCTTAATCTGTTAATAACATGGTACCCGGCTCGAAGGATCAAATGTTAACAATTTATTTATTTAATCGAGTAGGTTGTCTACATGTGTTCGTTGCAGAGTCGTACAAGCGCTGTGTAGTGTATTATCTATGTCTGCGGTTTGGTCTTACTCCGTAGCACATAGCTCAAGACGCCCCTCTAATTGCGTAAAGTTTAACGTCATTGACAAACTCATTTAATTCATTCGTCACTGATTTAATCTCCACCATCAATTAGGGTTTTTAACTCACGCCAAACAAAGAATCTTTACGGAATAAACATAACATAAACACGGAAGTCCTGCTTTTAAAACTTCACATATCCTACAACGGTTGTTTATTTTTAACCACATTGATTTATATTTTGATCATAAAACTGCACAATAAACCCTTCAAGTTCGCGTTTAAGAAGCCTAACCTCATTAGGTCTACATAACTAGTTATGTGTTAATTTAAACATCTGTATTTGCAACGTCGATACTCGCTTGGCGGCAGTCGCGAGAGTCAATAACACGAGCTCCTCGTCCCGGGGGATGTATCGCGATGTCATCGTGTAAACAAGAGTTTGTTGCCCGTAAGGACGTTCTAACGTCAGATCTAATCGTAAATCATCTCGTGTACATTCAATTTCAGATTCATCGATAAAATGCTTTGACAACTTTTTTTAGAAGACTTTCATTGGTAAAATGGTTTATTTTTGTCGTAGTATGTACTTGTGCTTCAACCTTCCTATTATTCATTTGACCATGATAAGACATGTAAAACTACATTGATTATTGTTACGTCACGTCTCATGCACCTATTTATTAGGGTATAATTTAGTACAGTTAAAGAATTGGTGAATGCATAAACATGGTCATAATTAACTAAGGCTTGGGCTACCACTTTAGTTCCATTACACCTAAGAACTGCTGAGAAGATCTTCTGATTGAGTTTTAGATTTTCCCCAATTTAATGAATTTATTATGCTAAACGTATCAAGACACGACGCTTTGGAGTATCGTCATTATGAGGTACATTTTAGTGCTTGGCTCGAATTTTCACATCCCAAAGACAAAACATTTTTTTGTCCCCCGAAATCTTTTGATGCAAGCAAACAATTTTGGGGAGAAAGGCCCTAATCTGAAGATCCTGAAACTGTGTATTTTTACCGTATTTCATCTCTAAAGAAGGTTTCTTCGATAACAATGAAGAAACTATAAACGAAAGAAGCCTATATCAGTTAATTCCTATTTGTGCCAACTTAAAGAAAAAAACTTTCTTACCATACAAGCAAAACTCGAATTAAAAGGGGAAGAAAAAATAATTCCGCAAGCGCTCTTCGAATGAAACTAAACATTTCATTCATCTCGATGCAATTGTATTCTATTCACGTATAAGGTTTTTATCCTTCCCTTTTATTCATTTAGTTTCGGTCTGTTTGATTACGGTAATGTTTGGACTGTGTAGAAGTTTTATTAACATTTCTTTGAAACTTAATACTTCAAGTTTGTGTATGGGAATAACAATCGCCTAATAAAAAATTTGACTTTTATTTTTATTGCATGGGTTCAGCAGACAGGCAGACCTGATAGAAAGCGGTTACCATCGCCTATGGATATTTGTAACACCAAAGGTGCTACCAATGTGCTGCAGCTCTCTAAAGGGAGACTGAAACCGGGCCACTAATGCCGGAACACAACGTAACGTTGCTATGGCGGCGTACTTTAGACCAGGGGTGGTAGCCATCCAGTCAGGCAAATACCTTACCACCTGGCTGAAGGTTGTTTTTGTCGCTTTTTACGGCAGGCCGCCCGGCCGCAGGAAATTGCATTTATTCCTTCTCCGTTCCTGCACGGATACTATGATTATAATGATATGACTAAAAAACCTTCTATATTCTATAATAATACTTGATGGCGCCATCATTATATTATTAGGTTTATTTTCAATTTTAGACTGCTTTGGTTTTATTTTTTTATAAGCAAAAAAATTCGTTGAAATTATTTTAGTAGCTCTAAAACCTCATTTAATTTTTTAATAAAAATTCTAATTCATTACTCAAAAATTAATTATAGGCCGTAATAACTAAAACGTATGGGTTCGGTTTTTGCTAAAATGCCTGGGTACCTGAAATGGTACCATGATAACCCATCAAGTTACGTTTGCAATTTCATTCGATTTAAATCGCGAAAAGCTTTTACCCTTCATCTCAACCCTATAAGGGCAGAGAGCCTTTTTGCGGTAGCTTTTACGTCGTAAAGGGAGAAGCTGTTAAAATTTCATCCTGCATCAGTAGTTTCATCTCGACTTTGACGAGTCGCTCAGGAATTCTTTACTCGCATCACGTACATTGGTTCTGTTACTATAGCACATCACACATAAATACCCTAGTTAGACACTAGAAGCATCGACATTGTCTACGCTTACTCTGAAAAATCTTAATATACACCCAATCGACAGTGACGCCTGGCCCGCCAGCGGGACGCGAACAAGACCATGACGCGAGTTATGAGAATATCTTTACCAATTATAGTCTATATATATAATTGAAATCCACGTATATAGTGACTCAACACGGTATCTCAGGAACTGTAATACCTATAGACTTGAAATTGGGCATGGACCTTCCTTTCGCCAAGTAGAGGTCAGCTAAAAACGATTTTACGGCACGCGAAGCGGGCGGATATCAGCTAGTATTTTATATATAGGTAGGTACAAAAGTATATGCAATGTGCAATCAAATTTCTGTTTAGTATTCGTGATGTTATTGTTGAGATTCATAGAATACAGATTTGTCGTAAGTTCAGTCAAAGATCTTGATATATAATGGTAATGCTGCAAGCGAGATACCGAACTCCGTTTAGGTAGATCCTTAGAATATTCATCGCAGTAATATTTACGTATTAGAAAATACCTACATAAAGTTTTACGCACATAGATTGTATAAAAAAAGGGCACATTATTTATGTGTGTGTGAATATTATGTTACAATGTATATTATGATTGTGTATGCATTACATATCGCGTGTAGCGTATGCAAAGACTAGATAAGCAGATAGATATCAGGGTCTGCCGAAATGTATTTCTGTATAATTTCAGATTTATTTTGTCTATATTTTTTAACTAATGTTAAAAATGAAATTTTTTTAAATTTTCGTTTGGTAACAGTAAAGAGCAAAGAACAGAGTAAGCAAAATCCAGAGCGCTGCTGATGGCCTTTGATCTCGTGAAATGAAACGTAAATTAATATGTTTTAGAGACCAGAAAAAACTCTGCTTAGGACGAGCGGTTTATAGATGTTTTAAGGAAAGTAGGTTGATGTAATATTAATAATTTTGCCTATTAAAATTTGTTGGTATAATGTAGTTTTATCTTTTACTTGATTTTAATATTTTATTTATATCTTGTAACAATAATATAGTAAGAATATAAAAAATAAATAAGTAAAATAAAACAGGCTTTTCTACTAAATTAGATTGAACGAACTAAATTTGTGTAAACGTATAATAAATATATACATAAGTTAATAAGTGAAAGAAGTATATACACATATACATACATAATAACAGATACATGTTAATATATACATACAGAGATATCTAAATAAAATACATTAATAGATAAGTATAAACACACATAATGTACGATATCGTTTAAATATAGAAATATATTGATATTAATTAAACATTAATAAATAAAATACGTAGAATATCAATCAATACGATCAAACTTATATACGATATATTTTTAATCCTATATGGCGTAAATTTTCCAAACATACTAACTGATATTAAACACACGTAAACCGATACCAAAATACTTGCAAGTAAATATTACGCCAACTACGCCGTTTATTATACGTGATTTGTTTTTTGTTTATTTTATTGACATTTTATTATGAGTAACATTTGTACTGTTGTACGTAAAATAAAGTTTACACAATATATATAGCCAGGAAGAAATAAAAGAAAATTTTACTTGAGAAATGATTAATGATAGGGCGCCCACGCCCACGGCCTCGCACTTATAGGGGCCTTTTTTATTACTGTATAGGTTCGCGTTTGACCATTATCTCGCTCGATTTTGATCGGAGATATGATCTAAGATCGAGCACGCTTACTTAGAAACCTATTCACACGGGTCTTGGAGACTCCCAGGTTGTAGGTTTCGGGAAAAACAGACTGTGGCAGTGAGTTCCACTCCTTTGCGGTGCATATAATAAAGATGGAATCAAAGCACTTTGTTTGTATAGATGGTATGTTCACCATATAGCGGTGCCGCATGCCAGTGCGTAGGTTTTTTTTTTATTACAGGAGATCAGCAGACAGGCAGATGGCCCACTTGATGCAAAGCGGTTACCATCGCCTATGGACATTTGTAACACCAAAGTTGCTACAAATGCGCTGCTGCTCTCTTAAGGGAGACTAGAACCTGGTCACTAATGCCGGAATACAACACAAGGTTGTTATAGTGACATACTTTAGACCAGGGGCCTAGGTATAGGGGCCTCGCGCCAGCAAGGCGCCTATACGTGCGAGGTTTAAATTTTGTGTACCCAACTGTTACCAAACATCATAAGTTTTAAAATGAGTATTTATTTATAAAATTTATTAATAATTTACATTATGTAGTTTAATTATTCAATTCATTATATATTTCGTGGCTTTCGTGAAAGTCGTGGTAGCGTAATGGCTAGCGCACGCGTCCAAAAACTCAAAGGGTACGGATTCGATCCTGGCTAGAACGTATGCACCAGTTAATCAGTTTTCTGGTCTAATGTGCGTATTGTTAAAATTACCATGTGCTAACAATGGTGAAGGAAAACATCGTGATGCAATCTGCACATCGAGATTAACCGATATATCAAACCTGCCAAGCTGCCTTGGACAAGCGTGGCGGGTGTACTGTTCGTTCCTCCCTATAATGGGAGGCCCGAACCCAGCAGTGGGACATTTATGGGCTGATATATTATTTATATTTAATATATTTCAATTGTTAAAAATATGTTGCAAGACGTTACCTTCATGTTTATACTTCTATCAAAATTATGCTGACTATGCCCGTTAGTACAGCATTTGCTAAAAATAAATTTATTTGAAGAATAGTATGAAGCAGGACCTGTTGTCTGCTTTAAGAATTCTTTTGCTTTAAATATTTTATTTCATTAATCATGAGTATATATATCCTGGGTTCACTTTTGTATTCACAAAAAGATTGATCTTAAGAAAAGGTATGGAAAAAAGGGCCTCGCTGATGCATCTTCGCGCTCGTGTATAATTAGCCCACGCTACGCCATTGTTAATGATTTACTACATCTAATTCCATTAATGGTGTACAAATTTTCCGAAAGCAACCTAAAATTGAATGAAAACTATCGAGTGTAATTATTATTGATGTCGAATGGCACTGATATAATCAAAATAGAACCAATCAAAATGTAATTTCTGTGCCACTTGAAGTTTATTTAAAGTTCCACGACGAAATTGGCTTGATTTTTCGTAGCCTTATTTTTATATGAAAATAGGCTTTTCATTTTGTGATATTTGATATTTTTATAAATTTTTTGTCGTAATAAATAAACATTTTGCATGTTGAGAAAGATTTTCTATCATAAAATGTATATGATGTAATCAATGTATGAATTGTTTTTAAATATTACTTCTCAACTATTTTCTAGAACTTATATTGCACGTACAAAAATCTGTAGTACTTGACAATATACATATCTTTAACACATAAGATTATGTAAAAGGGGCGTCACGTAATTTCTTCAATGCTGTAACAAACTGTGCTTGGTAACACACCTGATGCTGTAAATGTTCATAGGTTTGACTTCCATTGAAGCTGCGTTTGCCTGGTTACCGGTTTAAAAAAAAAAGGGCATGATAAAATATAATTATAACCTTTTAAGTACTCGAGCTCATTTCGCGAATTCGCCAAAAAATGTTTCGTTCTGTATCCTGCTAGAATTCTTGTAGATATATTTCTAATTCTAAAATGTTGAATATTCGTCCTCTTCCTCTAAAAATGTATTAACATTTATTCACATCCAACATTGTCATATAGGGATAAACAAAGACGAGCATTCAAACAAGTTACACGCTCGAACATGTTAGGTATTATTAGACTAATATATTTTTTTCTTTAATTTACCCATTTATTAATTGGGATCAGCCCAATATATGTTTTTCTTCAAATTTTTCTATTTTAGTTAACAATCCTTTCTTTATTGTTCACAAAATAATTACATATCTATAATATTATAAAATTCTGAACATGCCGTGTCTGTACATGTGAATCCTGTGGATCCCACGGATTTTTTTCTGGGAATGATTAAAAATGGCCAGATAAAAAAAAATCGAAGTCCTATGTGATATTTTTACTGATCGATAGCAAAATTAATGTAATAAATTGTGTGATATTTTTTATCTCGGGAATTTTCCCGGGAGCGGTTTAAAGTTGTTCAGATACATAAAAATTAGCTGATCCGACACGGTTCCCACTAAAACGATAGCTTGCTTACATTCTTTCTTTAAATGCTGCGATACTTTGTGTCCCGGGAATCCCGCGGGAATTTCAAGTCAAGCTTGAAGGTAGTCGCGAGCACATCCTAGGATAACTATAAAATAGTGGTGGTATAGGTACAAAGACAAGCTTAACCACTAAGAATAGTTTTCTTTCGGCAAACCTATGCATCTAGCGAGAGAGCGAAAATAAGAGACAGCTTTGTCTACTATAGAGTTTGTATGTGTAAGTACATAGATACTTATGCCTAAGCGTACATTTACATATTTGAAAATACATCCTCTATCTTTATGATATCATCATAAAACAACCTTTCTGATAATTTATCTTCGACACATCATTCTCTAACTCTTTTTGACCGATTTTAGGTCTACAGAGCTTTAATGTAACCAAATATAAGGAGAAGTCCACATACGGAGTGCGGACCGGCAGTATGTCCGGTATCCGGTTCCGGAATCGTTTGATTCATGATGTTCTCCCAATGTACCGGCACGGCATGTTTCCGCACGGCTACGATATCGCAGAGCCCGACCGAAATCGGATATTTATAAGTCAGTTGTATTTCGAAATTGGACATTTGTTAATGCGATATTTGGTTCGCCTGCCAAAAAAGCATTTTAGAGAACAAGTGGAGTTAAATAATTAAGCTACGGACCGAGCGATGGGTATTACCTAACTTGTACAATGAATTGCCCAAAGATATTTTAACCGCAAATAATGCAAAACATTGCTTAAAATATTTAAAAACGTGTAGCAGCGAGAGGTAAAGGTTAAATGATATTTCAAATGGCAGAGATTAGTATTCACTGTCGAGTGCTGATGTGAACTGAAGTGAACTAATTTATTTTGGAAACGGTAACCTTGAGTATAAATATTAACAAGTAGTACAACTAATACAATATATAGCACAATATGTAAGCGGGACGGATGATGTGCGAGCGATATAGAACAACTATTAATATGTGCGCTCTCGCGTTGCGCTAGCCAGACACCATCGAAATCCGCTCATCGTGTTCGCGTCCGATTATAAGCCTCGGCGAAAGGCTCTCGTGCAACGACCGCGTCACGTCTTCATGGGTCGACGTTATTACAAAACGGCTGGCCAGGATCAACCCGCCCGTGGTTAGGACAGCAGGCTGGCAGGCACCGACAGACAGATACAGACGGCGGCGTCCCCGCGCGGGACGCCAGGAGACATAGCCCCCCCATAGGATAGACTAGGCGTGTTGCTGGGAAGTTTCTTTCGCCGTTTCCTCTCTCCCAGCCATAACCCGTTGCGAAACGGCAGTAAAATAGCGTAGGCCGCCGCGAACCGCCGGAATCCTTCCCCTCGGGCTTTATATTACCCGTCGCCCGTTCTCAATTAGTACATTGTGTCGCCCTCTAGTCGGCATCGTTAGATTCATCCCCCTTTCATGACAGCCGTCCACCCGAGGTAAAGCCACCTAGGGAGCTCCCTCGAGCAAGCTGCGCCTCAGGCTCGAGCGCCTTCACCTCGCGAAGGCGCTCGCCCCGAAAACCCCGGTAAAGTTGTGAGGTCTTCGGACCAACAACATAAAGTCAAGTACAATTAAAAAAAGCGCTAGCCAGTTGTTTGTGGTCCGCTGCGATGACTAGACGTATGCAGCTATGTCGCTTATGATTGAACCGTATTATTAATGTGATATGATGCAGTCAGCCTTTCCTCTGCGCTGTACGATATGTATGGAATTGGGTGTTTAAGAAGAACGCCACTACATTTTTCCGAAGTCCACAACCCATTGTCAACGCCCTTGGTGTTGCAAACCCCTGCATGAGGCAGTAAATAACAAAAACCCGTCTATCTTTCCCGACCGATAGATTTTCAAAAAAAAATCAGTCGACACAAATGTTAAAGAACATTTTGCTGTACTTGTTTTAAATGCTCGGAGTTTCTGAACAGCAAAAGTACTGCACTGAAAGAATGATAAAGTTTTCATTTTTATTTTTTCACTGGTAGTTTGCGCTACTTCACTCAGGGAGTTAAAGTGGTCGTTTTACTCATATATGCTCTACTGCGTGGAGTTTATTGTTTTCATATCTCCACGCCGATTCTTATCTATAGTATAATATTATAAAGAGAAAATATTTGTTTTTTTGTAACGAAAAAACTCACAAACTACTAGACAATCGGTCCAGTAGTTTTTGAGTTAAGCAAAAGTTCTTTCACAATTCGAATGCTACATTATCCCTGATTGATATACCTAGGCTATATAAAAATTAGGGATCCCTACTAAAACTTCAACAATGACATTGAAAAATAAATTTTGTGTTACGCAGCGTATAAAACTGAATTAACTTATCGTTTATTTTCCAAGCTCTGGAATAAGTAAACAAGCAGGACGTAGTTATGCCAAGAGCTCCCAACCCGTTTCCGCATAAGATTGATTTAGGGACCACAATAGCACTGCGATCATCAATCAATTTCAACAGTAGTTGCTACAACACACCCAGATGCGGTTGCGGCTGGGATTGTTACTCATTATTATAGGTGTACTTAATTATTATGTAGGTATTTATTATCTATACATACATATAATAAAACTGTAGAGGTCGAATTTCTGTGCAATGAAAAAAAATGCTTAAAACCGAGTCAGGGGGATGTAAGAAGTGAAATAGAACTAATTTAAATTTTCTCAAATTTTTGTTTCCCTGTTTGTCTGTTTATCTGACTGTTTTAACGGGCCAATCTCCGAAACGACTGGACCGATTTAAATGAAATTTTGTATGGTGGTAGCTTATATTCCTGGTTAACATATAGGATACTTTTGTTCCCGAAAACTTAAAGAGTTCCCGTGGGATAGTTAAATTCGCATTATAATTGGGTATGTAGCAGTGGAATCAAATGAGACACATTTTTTTTATCGCACACAAGACACAACCTCAGCATTTTGTATGAGAATACTGCCTTATGACGTCACAATTTTAAAGTGTCGAATGATTTATTAATTAATTATTGTTTATTATAAAGAGGATAGATTTGTATTTTTATACTTTTGTATGTTTGTAACGAATAAACTCAAAAACTACTGGCCCGATTTCCAAAATTCTTTTACCATTAGAATGCTACATTATCCCAGATTAATATAGGCTATATAGACATCGGTGTTTTTTTTTTGACCAGGGGAAATCCTTTTGAGGACTAAGCCGCGACAGGTACAGAAGCCTGGGGGGATAGTTCGCGACCCGTGTGTGGGATTCGCCAGATCGGAGGTGGCACTAGCACGCCCAGTCAGAACTGGTGCCACGCTATTGCCACTCCTAACTGGGTAGTTAGGGATACCCACTAAAACCCCTGGGTGTTCCGTCCTGGGCCTTATGCCAGGGCTAGGAGTAAATGGGATTCCCGCCTCCGCGGCCCTGGCAGATATAGAGATCCCTACTACAACTTCAATAATGTGACGCTAGGTGTAAAAAAAATAGTGTTTGAGTGAGTCCGGGGATGGTTTAGATACACAATTAGACCCGGTAGGTGGCGCTGGGATCGGGTTCTAGTTTTTTTATTTTTTTAGGGCTGGACAACGTCTGTCGGAACCGCTAGTTATTTATATAATGAACTGTTGTAGGTAACACAATTTTAGAATTTATTATAATATGTGTGAAATACCCAATTGTTCTCTGTAGAATTAAGGTATTTTATTAAAATCCCATGTGACTATAATCACTTAGTATTTAAAAAAAATAGAAATACATATAAGAATATTCTGATCTCAGTTGAAAAATAGTCTTACTATATTTGACATGTCGTAAGAGGCGACAAAACAAACCATAGCCAGGTGGTAGGGTATTTTCCCGTCTGGATGGCTACTACCCCTGATCTAGGGTATGCCGCCGTAACAATCTTGATTTGTGTTCCGGCATTAATGACCAGGTTCCAGCCTCCCTTAAGAGAGCAGCAGTGCATTTGTAGCACCTTTGGTGTTGCAAATGTCCATAGACGACGGTAACCGCTTTCAATCAAATGGGAGCCGTCTGCTGAACTCATACAATAAAAATGGGTTTGATTTTTTTTAGCATTTTGTATAATGTCATGATATCGGAATGGATATCTTCTTTTCAATACATTTTATCATCTCATAGCCAAAAATATGGTATGAATAATGTTCTCTCTTTTCTTTCACCTCCCAATTATTTGGGGTCGGCACAATAGGTCTTTTTCTTCCATACTCCTCTTTTCTGACGTACGTCCTCTGTTAAACCACAAATGTTATAGTGACATCATTATGTAATATTGTAATGTAGCTTAGTGTGGGGTTCATAAACTTTTTAATATTGTTACAACCTAGGCGTCGACAAAGACAAATTCCACGTAGATTGGTAGAAGCACATTTATTACCTGTCGGCATTTGCACTAATTGTAATTCTTTTGTAACGTATTGATTGGCATACGTTTCTAGAGAACACCCCATTGTTTTATTGTACTCTTTTATGGTCGCTTGTGGCCGAATCATTAGCCATGTGTGGCGAATTAAGTCGACTACGATACGGTCACATTGCATTTGTGCAGTATAAAACGATGGCCTGATCGAGGGAGGGAGGGGGGGCGAGCGAGAACCACGATCAAAGCGAGACGTGTGTATTACAATCGGAAATCTAATAGTGACGGACTTTGCGCGTTTTATTGAATTACGACCTTCTGCATTACGTTTGGACTTGTTGTGTTCGGTTATATTTGTACCTGTGTTATATGTGTTTGTATAGTTCTAACAAACTCTATAGTGATTTTAACGACATTTTAATTCGAGTCTCGCAACTCGTAACAATATATTGAATCCCGATTGTGTCTGCAACATCAGGAGCGTGAGGCTCACTTTCCTACTTGTTTTCTTAACTTCACACTGTTTTCAGCACCATTGTAAGAATATTGGCACACATATTGTCCCTCATGACGTCAATATAATGGCGGCGATAAAATTTTATAACTGTTGGCCGCTTAGCTTATTAGGAAACTTATTCGTTCCAACATAAGTTTCGTTCGTAATGTCTGGATATAAGAAATACTCAATATAGAATAATCGTTTAAAATATAGCGCATAATAGAAACAGTGAGAAGCCGAAGGATATTGTGAAGTAAGCCGGGGTGGGGATTTCCATAAAACGTAGTGTTGACGATATTATACCAATTGTGAGGTGGAATTGTGAGCGACTTTGTTATTTTTCTTATCATTAATGAAATTGAAAAAATAATCTAACCTATATTTTCATATATATAATTTACTTATAACCGTGTAACATCTTAATAAATTAAATTATGTGTACATTTAGTAGTATCTCCTATGGTGTGCAGAATAGAATAGCGCTGGTCGTAAGGCCAGTACAATACTGTGAGTAAGTGAGATCGCGTCTGTCTAATTGACTTGAGCTTTTATATGTATTTGTAAAATAAAACGCGGTGCTGGTACCTACGCTCACGTATGGAAGGGAGAGTTGGGTATGGAAGAGAGAGCATGAAAGTAGAGTAAACGCGGTCGACATGCGAGCACTGCGCAAAATCTGCGGAGTGACGCTCGCGGACCGCGTTCGTAATACCGAAGTAAGAAAGAGAGTTGGTCTGAAAGAGAGTGTCGGGGTGAAGGTAAAGAAAGGAATGCTCCGGTGGTTCGGGCATGTGGAAAGAATGCATGATGAAAGAATGACTAAACAGATATACAATGCAAAAGCGGATGGATGCAGAAGTCGTGGAAGGCCACGACACACCTTCCATGATCAAATTGATCGTGTACTAGCAGAAGGTTATGTCAGGAGCCTTAAAAACAGACGAGCGTGCATGACAAGAGTTATGAATGTTCACATCTTTCAAGAAGCAAGTGAGGTGTGTAAGAATAAGCCTAAACGGCGTTCTGTTGTTCGTGCCTACCCCGCAAGGGAACTGGCGTGAAGTTATGTATTTATGTACGTATGTAAACTAAAATGTATGTATTTCTCTCTTCTTTCGAAATTTATACAAGGGTGATGATGTTTATTAGCTAAAAATGACATTACTGATATGTATAATTGATATAAGCAATGTGTTATATTTAGTTTCTTAGACAATTCGTTTCAATGTCAATAGTTGACCTCGAAAATTAAATGTATGATGTAACATGGCCTGCTAGTTACGGAGATAGATCCCAGCAAAGATAATTGTTATCAAACTAATTTATTCATTTGCTTAAATTGTAATTGTACTAATTCAGATAATTCTCTAGCGCTACGAAATGGAGTTTTTCAAAAAAGGTATCATTAAATTTCTTTGAAGCCGGCAGCGAATTGGTAACACTTCTGGTGTTTCAAATGTCCAAAAAAGTGAAAATCCATCGTCTCTGCCCAGCCCCGTGAGAAACAGGCGTGATAATATGTATGTATGTAAGTATATTTTCTCAGAGCACGGCGCATGAAAACTAGTAAAATGACTTTTTAATAGAAGGTAAGTACTTAGTTTTAACATCATCATCGTCCGAGCGTTAATTCCCGGTTTGCATTCGGAGCATTCGCTCCGACCCTCAAGGGTCCGCTTTTTTACTTTTTCTACTCCACTTCGCGCGGTCTTCAGCATCCCCTGTTTGCAGACCATTGGTGTGCATGTCATCCTTCACAAAGTCAAACCAGCACTTCTTGCGCCTTCCCCTTCGACCGGAAAAGTAAGTACTTAGTTTTAACATACCATCTGAAAACGGCCCTTTATACGTCCAAAAAAAGGTTGTTTCAGTTTATTTGCTTACAAAGGCACCATACCCTACGTTCTAGACCGGCGCCACGACGCCGGCCTCACGCAGCGACGCTACATTTGCATAATAATGCACACTGCAACTCCGACTACTATTTAATGAAAATCGCAACACTTCCCGCCTCGGAATGCTTTCAAGTGAACTCTGTACACCATTTACCACTTACAAGTACTTAATACCTATCCATTTAGGTAATAAGTGGAATACTAACTGAGGAAATACCATCCTAGAGTTTGTTAATTACAATTATAGCTATTTAGTTGTTTCATGCAGTGTGTTTGAACAGGAATAGCATAGGTATAGCAGTAGTATTCTGCTATAACAAGAGGCTCAGATCAGAAGCCTTAGTAGCTAAGTGGTTAAAGTCTACATCTTTTTCTTCAACTAGCTCCATTGTTGGACGTAGGCCTCTCCATGTTTGCGCCACATATCTCGCGCTTCCATCTTCCTCACCCAGCTCCTGCCGGCGAACTTGCGCAACTCTTCCACCAGGTGAGAAGGTGTTTTACGCTACGTCTGCCGAGATGCAATCTTCATTCCAGGACATGGTTGCTCCATTGGTCGTCGGTCCTGTGACAGACGTGAGCAGCCCATAGCGTACTCGCATCGATTCAAATCGTGACCGGAAAACATGCAACGCTTAGGCAGTTTCTGACCTAATGTGCATATTACAAACAATTACCACGTATTAACGATGAAGGAAAACATCGTGATTTGAACCTATACATCGGGATACCCGATATGTCAACCTGCTATCTGCCTTGGACAAGCGTAACGGGTATGTTGTTCTCTCCCCTATAAATAGGAAGTCCAAGCCCAGTTGTGGGACGTTTATGGGATGTTATTATGTCAGATAAATTGTTCACTAAGATGACGACTTTCCGACTCGATAATAAAAACTAAATAACTATCCGAGGCAATAATAAAAACTATATTACTATAAACCTAGACAACAGATTAAACGAAAACCTATAAAAAGCAATAAATACCTACAGGGTGGATTAAACGCGTGCAATTAAAACTTTGTTGTTTTATATGTTTACAAAACATTCGGATGGTTATTATCCTTTCATAATTATTATTAATAATGTGGAACAAAGAATGTGCGGTGGGTAATTAACCGAATTACCCTTAATTCCGATTTTACCCTCTTTTACCCAGGTGTGGGACGGTTTAGGCTAATGATATCGTAAATTGGGTTGGATTTGCGAGCCTGCCTGCGACGCTTTGAAGGTCATGCATAATAAAGGTTGAGTGTAGAATTTCTGTTTAATTCATTTTTCTTATTTATCATTTCATGATTAAAGCTTAAAAACTTTTATCAAAAAACCTTTGCTTAAATTCAAGTTTTTATTCAAACTAAGTTTCACTAGAGAAGATGTTTTGACAATCAGATTGAGAATGGAGTACCATGTACCCCGAAACTATGGATTGTTAAAAATATAATATTAATAAAGTAATAATTTCTTTATTAAAATATTAGATTTTTAAGATATTTCATTAATAGATTTATCCTAGTCTTCCTGCGTATAATAAATTCAATTTACTATTTTGTTCTTATACATTTTTCAAACTGAAAAAAGTTTATTTAATTCTTACATTAAAAATACAATATAATAAAAAGTAGAACTAAATAAAATAAAACTAGTTAAAAAAAAAAGGTTAAAGATAAAATATTGGTCCCAAACCACTGTCACGTATCGGGAGCGTTCAGTCGTTAAATCTCATCCTACATCTGATGAACGTCATCACATACGTCACATGTGAAACGTCAAGTAATTTTTTTCTGTGGCATTGTACCAGCCAGCTTTTTTTTTTGTCACTGATTATAGTAAATATTTATCTCAAATTTATGTAAATTAATTAATAATTTTGTAAGTAATTTATAAGTATAAAATGATGTTATAAAAATTATCAACAATTTTGTGCCGCGAATTAACAGTGGCTGTAAAAAAGTTGGGACATAAGCCGCAGGTATTGTCAATGGTTTTGACAGCAGGGAGAATAGTTTCCCAGGGACGAAAAGAACTGTTTTCTTCCCTATGATTAGGCAACTACAAGCGTACTTTCACAATATGAGAAATGAAAAATATTTTTGTATTTTAAAATGGAATACAAAAGAGCTACGTTCTTTCGTATTTTCATATTACCCACCACGCCTTACTCGCGTCGTTCCTGGTAGTTGCCAATAAATAACCCGGGACTCAATTTGCCGATACAAATTCGATGCGAAATTGTTTTCGTGTCGCCGCGTCATCGTGCCAATTAAAAATGAAATCGTCTAAATTAATATGGCGACGTGTTTATTTGGGTCGTCTATATTTTAGTTATTAAGTACGTGATGCATTATGATTACGTAGCTGATGTTTATGAACTACGTTGGAAGGAGCATTTCAAGAAGAAACGCAAGGTGTTATGTTAGCATTACGTTTTAAGAATATGTATTGGCTCATAGGTAGACACTCCCCACTCTCAATAAATAATAAACTACTCCTATACAAACAAGTCCTTATACCCGTATGGACTTCAATTATTTTATTTATTTTATTGCAGGAGTTCAGCAGACAGGCAGACGGCCCACTTGATGGAAAGTGGTTACCGTCACCTATGGACATTTGCAATATCAAAGGTGCTACAAATGCGCTGCTGCTCTCTTAAGGGAGACTGGAACCTGGTCACTAATGCCGGAACATATCTCAAGGTTGTTATGGCGACATACTAAACTATGGAGGTCTGAAGACCAGGGGTGGTAGCCATCTAGTCGGGCAAATGCCCTACAACCTGGCTGTGGGTTGTTTTGTCGCCTCTTACGATAGGCCGCCCGGCCGCAGGAAATTGTATTCTTCCTCCGTTCCTGCACGGAAAATAATCAATTATGAAGATGCGCCAAAAATATAAATTTCCAAAAAAAAGTAGGTACTAAGGGACAATGTAAATGCACCACAACTCATAAGAATTGACGTTCTCCACTGGGACCTGAAAATTGAGTTCGTGATTGAGATAGCATAAAAACATACAGAAGCCCACGAAAAGATGGTTCGCCATCATCTGAATGTCGAGGCAATTCAACTGCTCGACACCACAAACCTAGTACGAAGACTCAAAAGAATTAATTTTAGCTAGTGTAGTACAGTGTAGTGTATAGTGAAAAATAAAAACAGAGCGATGTGAGTTTAGGACATGAGATCATGTGGATGCGCCCTAACAGACAATGACTAAGTAAAGTGCCAACGGACACACTCTTTGATACAATTTATATTGTAGAAGAATATTAGGTTAAATTTAATTTCTTATTAGTCTCTGTAGGCTAGATCGTAATCTATACTAATATATAAAGCTGAAGAGTTTGTTTGTTTGCTTGAACACGCTAATTTCAGGAACCACTCTGTCTCAGTCTGATTTGAAAATTTCTTTCAAAAAGCAAGTTACAAAAACCCCCCCGATTTCGAAACATTCTTCATTAGTGCTCCGCTCCTATTGGTCTTAGCGTGATGATATATAGCCTATAGCCTTCCTCGATAAACGGGCTATCTAATACTGTAAGAATTTTTTAAATCAGACCAGTAGTTCCTGATATTAGCCAGTGCAAGCAAACAAACTCTTCAACTTTATATATTAGTATAGATTGTTGAAATATCATGCAAGAAATAAATCTAGCTAGTGCGATGCATTGCATGGACAATGAAAAGTTTCGTAGGGGCGTCATATATCCACTGTTTTCAGTATGTTTATTTTTCACATACGGAGGGACGCACATTGTGATATCACAATGCAAAAACCAATCACGAAGATATAAATTTCCTGTTCATGGTCTAAAAATAGAAATTCAATCATTTACAAACTTACGTGCTTTAAAACGCAACTTGCTATTTGTTAAAAAATAAGTCACGTCCGTCCGTTAAAATACTTCCATATTGTTGCCAGCCGATACTAATCCTTTGCAGGTGTCTTATTACCCCTTTGAATTTGAGTGATCTATTGTTCGCGCTAATCTCTTTATTCACGTCGCTGAAAGCCGTTATAAAACTTTCTGTCCTCTGTTGGTATTTCATACGAATTCTTGAAAGCCATTAAGCTAACCATTTAACGACTTCAAGAACCAGTGGGCGGCATGTTGCTCTGAGGCCATGTCTAATTTACAAATGGATGAGGATCGGTCAGTCGGGAAATGCGCCAGTCCTGTTCTGACTGCGAACGAGGCTTTACCTAGAGCACTTTCGTAGCGAGTATCTTGTAAAGAGTTCTCGCGATTTATGTGATAACGATTTTCTGCCCTACGGTTTGGGTTTGTTTTTAATTCGGCTATACTTGTAAGAACTGTGAATTACGTGTGTGTACTTCTAATAAGCTTTGTGATATTTCCAACGGCATTTTCGAATTTACATCCTACAAATTCGTAACAACATGTTTAAATTGTTAGAACGGCTACAGACCGTATGAGAAGCCTTACTCTGAAACGTATTTCGTGGTTCGTTTTATTTCGTTGTATAAACTTTCTTGTTGTAGTCCTAAATAAATATCCGTTCTTTCTTTCTTCCTTTTAAAGTACTGTTGAATTTTCGGATCAATCGGATGAATACGAAAGTCGAAAGACGTTTTTGGGAGTTACCATATCCCTAAAAATATACAATAGCGTAGAAATGTAAAGTAAATGTCCACTACTGACACATAGATCCATATCTAAGCTGTCATAAATATCTTACTATCCAAGAAAAATAAAAGAAAAAATAGTGTTATAAATCCCACACGGCACTTATTCCATCAACGCAAAGATATATAATATTCGTCCATCCCTACATTCGTATTATTTCCACCGGTTTTGTGTTGTAGCCGGTATATATCACACATTATTAATTATTTGTATTATATTTAGTGTCATAAAATACGTGGAGGTCGGCACACCCTGGCTGTGGGCGAGAATTATCGCTGTCCGGTATAACTTAAGACGCGTCGAATTTTCAAGTTTAATTTTACAATATACTACTGTTATTTTTTTTTAAATTCACTTATTGTCTAACATTAAAGGTTTTTTATTGCTCTAAGCAGGCAAACAGATAGACGTTTGCAACACCAGGGTCGATACTGTTGCGCTGCCACTGGGATAGGATAGGAGGGACGAGTGGGATATCGAGGTATTACATTAAATTTACTGATTTAACATAACCACAGTCTACAGCATAATACAGTAAGAGCATACCTTTGTAGAGATATCAATCTGTATAATGCGATCCAAATAAGAATAGGAATGTCAATAACCTCTATCTGTCAAATGTCACTTGAAAAGTATGGTTTGCAAAAAACTTATTTGCATATCAATAATAATAGTCTTACATCAAATTTAAATAAAAAGGTTAAATTAGTAGTAAATTGTCTTAATATAATATTTAATTATTTAAAGTCATAATTCGCAGCTATGACGTCACAATATCGCGCAAAGTCGATCCTATTCTCATTTGAATCGCATAGTACAAAGGTACAGTAAGAGAATCACCCATGAGAGTAATCTCTCGTCGGGGAGTTTTTACTGTTACAAATTCATATTAATATTATTAATGCGAAAGCAGCTCCGTCTACCTATTAAGCTTTCATGGAAAAATGCAGATACAGATTTTGCGGAAATTGCGACATAGAATACTTATTATCCCGGAAAATGGGATACTTTTTTCGCGGGATAGTTCTGAAATTTCCAGAGGCGATTAACGGCTAGATAAAAATTAAATAGAAACTAGTCTGTGTGAATGCTTGCCCTCACAATAAACTATTGTTAAAACTAGATAGTGTTTTAAAATGAAACACTAGTTTCACGCACTAGTTTGTAATTAGATATATTTTGTTGTTATTAGTTGTCAACGTTTGAAAAATAATAATTATGTCTTGAAGTTATAACAACATTCACCCCGGCCAGCAGACGGTACGTCGGGAGCGACTCACTCGCGTTTCGCTCCGTAAATTCACACAAAGTTACACTCTGTTTGAACGGCGCCGTGCAACTGTTAGCAACTTTATGTTGACTGTGGCTTTGAACGATCACCGAAACTTGCGACTGAGGGCCACATGATGGATGGCATCCGCGACGAGAGCTGTCCTTATGATATTACACTCTGATTATTTGTTTTGAAACATTTGACATGGGAGAAATTTGATTAATGTTTTCCTTATCTGAGATTCTATGGGTATATTTTTTATATTATTGGTATTTTTCTTAGCGGATAAATTACGTTATTATTATAATAAAAACTTTTATTTGCGTCCGTTTCAATTAGTTACCAGCCTTTGTTCTTGTTCGCACACAGATTATGTTCAATAATAAACGTTAATTTAATTTTTAATAAGAAAATTACAATAATAATACAAAATACTAAACCGCAGGGGGGCTTTGTGGCAAAGCCTTAGGTGAGTAGCGACACCTCTGACCCGCCTCCGTGGTTGCCTTAGCCAGCTAGCTCGGAGAGGAGATCGCTAGAGCTAAGAGTCCAGAGCTCCAGGGGTGAAAGTGATAATGGCCTAACATCGGAAGCAGCTTCGGTGAACCTGCAGCCCACCTCTCGACACTCCTTAGCCACTTACACCCATGTAGCCCCACGTCAATCTTCTACGGCATTTCAGGGGCCCATACATTGAATGGCGGGTCACCGTCTGCCCATTTTTTCCATGTCCCTTGAACATTACAACAGGCAGACGCCATAGTCCTCATAATCCCCGATCTGTAACTCCACTAGCAATTCATCTCAATAGCTTGATACCTTTTGTTCTCATTCTCTACAATAGTCCTAAACTCCTAAACTTACCAGGGCTTGTTCTTGTATGCATTTTTATATGGTGTAGACAGGGACAATCGACGGTCAGTGTCACGCCACATTTAGATTAATTTTTGTCAAGGAGCCTCTACTTCGTGGCCTTCCCATGGCCCCACGCAAGCCCTCCAAAAGTCTGGGCCATTTTTATGACCCGTGGTCTGCAGAGACATACAAATACAATAAAATATATTTTAGCATTATAGTTTTTTATTATTTGTGTTGCATGAGTTCAGCAGACAGGAAGACGACCCACCTAATGGAAAGGTGCTACCAATGTGCTGCCGTTCTCTAAATGGAGACTGGAGCTTGGCCACTAATGCCAGAACACAACTCGAGCTTATTATGGCGGCATACTCTAGACGAGGGCTGGTAGCCATCCAGACGAGCAAATACCCTACCACCTTGCTGTGGGTTGTTTTGTCGCCTCTTGCGACAGACCGCCCGGCCATAAGAAATTATATTCTTCCTTCGTTCCTGCACGAATAAAAATACATAGTTTGTTGACACAAATGTTTTCATGTTATTCCGTATTTTTTTAATCAAAATTGAACTTACATTTGCTTAATAAATGCTTATAAATTTGTTTCAATGTAAGCATCGTTAAATGTTTTAAATTGCGTAAACTGGCTTTTTTTCATTGACAAACGTGGATATTATGTTAAAACCAACAATGAAATAATCTAAAACAAAATACCTTCTTACTGTTTCGTTACCATATGATGTAATGGTATATACTAACTTGTGTAACGCAATATGACTTGTGAGAGCTCGTCTACCGAATGAAACGAGTTCCAGCACTCTCCTCGTGAATGATAAATGCCCGCCCATCATTTCGTGATGTTCTTTACCCTTAACATGACTTTCGGCAACCCTACTTTGACCTTAGACATGTATATACGTCCTTCGTACACATTTATCTCATTTCTTGATACCAATACGAGATTATTTATTGTTCAAGAAATATACATACATACATATATAGCTTCACGCCAGTTCCCTTGCGGGGTAGGCATACATACATACATAACTTCACGCCACTTCCCTTGCGGGGTAGGCATGAACAACAGAGCGCTATTTAGGCCCATTCTTACACACCTCACTTGCTTATTTGACATTCATAACTCTTGTCATGCACGCTCGCCTGTTCTTAAGGCTCCTGACATCACCTTCTGCTAGTACACGATTAATTTGATCACGGAAGGTGTGTCGTCGCCTTCCACGACTTCTGCATCCATCCACTTTTGCATTGTATATCTGTTTAGTCATTCTTTCATCATGCATTCTTTCGACATGCCCGAACGACCGGAGCATTCCTTTCCTTACCTTCACCCCGACACTCTCTTTCAGACCAACTCTCTTTCTTACTTCGGTATTACGAACGCGGTCCGCGAGCGTCACTCCGCAGATTTTGCGCAGTGCTCGCATCTCGACCGCGTTTACTCTACTTCCGTGCTCTCTCTTCCATACCCAACCCTCGCTTCTATACGTAAGCGTAGGTACCAACACCGCGTTGCTTATGGCAAGCTAGGCCTTCTGGCTGAGGTTCTTAGCGCCTAGAAGTTTACCTAACGCTCCATTCACACTATTCCCCAAATTCACTCTTCTTTCAAGAAATATAGTTCTTAAAAATAATGCTTCAGCCAAGTTACCTTTACAGTAAGAGTTATATACAACAATACTTCACGTGAAGTCCGTATCGTGTATACCCCGTACCATAGAAATGGCTTTTTCCATTCTTCCTAACATTTCACCGTAAATTCTAAATCAATGTATATAAAATATCTTGGTAGCATCGCACTTTTAAATTAGAAAAATAAAAATATATCTAATTACTGTTTAACAATAGTAAGTAAACCAATCTTGTCTCGTTACAATTAAGACGGCTACTGTCTTGTTCTGTATACTGTACTCACACAAATTGCAAGAGCTTGTAGCGTTTTGTATAATGGTAAATATCCCAGTTAATATTAGTGACAACTACCCTATTATTAATTCTGGATACTGCCAACGTCTGCCTTTAATCTACTCAGTTTTAGTAGCATCAACATCCTAAATTGGGATGGATTAGTTATGAAAACAACAAAAAAACATTTTTATTTCTGGACTTTCGTTGATGCTCCCCGTCAAAACTGCCAAATATTTACCACGACTATACCACTTTTGATTGATCTGTTGTAGCTAGCTCAAATATTATGAGTTGAAAGTTTACGGTACTTTTACTTCGTAAAAGTCCTGGTTTTTCCAACGGCATTTCAAAACCATTACAGGCTTTTCCTAGGTCGCGCGTGCTTAAACTGTTGTGTTTCACTTTGGTCCATAGTTTGAAGTAGAAAACAACACGTATCTCAACTCGGCACGCGATATTTCACTCATTAGTATTCGGCTGAATTCGGCAAGTTTCGTATGTTTCCGCCTTGCGGTTTCTTTGATCCTGGCCATTTGTTTCAAGACAGTGCGTGACATTTCTACACTGTAAGGGGTGATTCATATTAGTGTCGTTCTGGATCCGATCTCGCTTCATTCAATTGTTTGTATATTCCGTGAAGGATCGTATTCGGAGCGTGTAATCAATCTGAAAATTAAGCCGACTGATCGATGTGGCTAATTGAATTAGTAAACTTATGTGGCAGTTGGCCTGTCATATCGGTTGGGGAATTGCTAATCGGCATGATTAAAAAGTTCTCGAAGGGATAGGCCGTCTCGAATAGTATAGACTAGGATGTCACGTACAAGGGTTAAGACGAGCGTGAAACTTGCGTGTTCCGTCTGCAGCCTTGATGCAGAAGACGAGTGAAAAATGTCCCTGAGAATTATCACCCGCTGCTAAAAGTAGTTGAAGTGATCAATATTGTCTATTTAGTGCGTGTGGACCGTAGAATATATGCTCTTTTCTACTCAATACTTCATTGAAATTCAAATGATGTCATTGCTTCATATCAATGCAATTTTTTCAGTTCCGATCCAGAAATTGTAATAGTTTTTTTTATAGAAGTCCTGATTGACAGTTGATTTTCTAGTTTTAAACAAAATTTAAAGAAAATTCTGTATTCAAATAGTTAAACTCACTAAAAAATTCAATAACAATCCAAAGAAGTCAAAATAATAATCGTCAATTGCGGCGATACTCTAAAACGTACTTGACCCCTAGATACTTTTGAGGTGTGTATAATCAAAGTACAAAGTTAATCAATTGAATCCTATTTACATTGGCTCAATTTTCTTTCTGGAATATATACATTGTGTACGCCTGCTGTCGATAATGGATTTACAATTTTGTCGGTACATTGAATTTTGAAAATTAAGCATATTTAAAAAGACTATTTCTGTATTATTTCAAGTACGTATATAAGGTAAAACTGGGGCGCTTGAATAGTGTGTATTGCCTTAACAGATGTAGGCTGTTTATATGCTGTTGTATTATCCCTTTGTTTTGATTACATAACGCAACGGAAGGTCTCTAGAGGTCTGTGTGCGTGATCCAGGCTTACAATACGGTTTGTTGTGGATTTCAATTGGAATTTCTGTATAATTGATTGCTTTGGGATTGTTTTGGCAGTGCAGTATTAATGTAATGAATATTTATTTGTATTAGTTACTACGGCTATCCACGGTGCCCACTCGCATAAATTTCGAAGCCGTATCCCGCGGAAACTACTCCGTTTTCGGGTATAAGATATATAGTAGCTACATAGCGAAGAAATGTCGCTACAGGAAAATACAGATTGACCATCACAATTTAGACGAAAAATAAACGAACTTTCCTGTCGTGGTCATATACCTAAATAATTACTGCCTACACAGTACTTACAACCGCTGTTAATACTATTTTAGACATAATTATTTAAGGGTGATATTTGTAAAGTAGTTAAGGCTTGTAGCAACACCATTGTCCTTGTGGATTTTTTGGTATTGATTTTTCTGGCGATAGCGGGGATTCCATAGACGCGGTCGTATTTCAGATACGTTATTGTTTTATTGTGAATGAAATAAAATAATATTTAAAAAATAACCAAATTATTTAGGTATCTCTTTTTTATAAATATGTAGATTTTTTTATCTTGTTTTGATACATACATACATACATAACTTCACGCCAGTTCCCTTGCGGGGTAGGCACGAACAACAGAGTGCCATTTAGGCTTATTCTTACACACCTCACTTGCCTCTTTGACATTCATAACTCTTGTCATGCACACTCGTCTGTTCTTAAGGCTCCTGACATATGAAAAAGTCAATAATTTGGTGGAAGACTCGGTAAAAAAAATCTTAACTAAAAATAACTATAGAAAAGATTTTAGAAAGATTTTATCCGTGCAGGAATCGTGCAGAAAGAATACAATTTCCTGCGGCTGGGCGGCCTGTCGTGAGAGGCGACAAAACAACCCACAGCCAGGTGGTAGGGATTTGCCCGACTGGATGGCTACCACCCCTGGTCTAAAGTTTGCCCCCATAACAGCCTTGAGTTGTGTTCCGGCATTAGTGACCAGGTTCCAGTCTCGTTTAAGAGAGCAGCAGCGCACTTGTAGCACCTTTGGTGTTGCAAATGTCCATAGGCGATGGTAACCGCTTTTCATCAAGTGGGCCGTCTGCCTGTCTGCTGAACTCCTGCAATAAAAAATAAAAAAAACCACGTTACGTACAGGGGAGGAGGGGGGGCTTAAACTAAGAAGCGTTATATTTTGACGCCCTTACTTTTTAATGTTTAATTTAGACTATATTGCTATTGTCTACTTCTTTGTTTGAATCTTATTATGTTGTAGGCGTCGATCAATATTTCAGAATATGAATATTAATAATACATTTATATTTACTTACATTTTAATGCATACTGTTTACATTTTATTTCGCTGTAAATTACAATTTAGAAAGCTGTCAACAAAAAATAAAAGGGAAATAAAAGCACGTAAAACGTACAATAATGTTTATCTCAGTTGATAAGCGTTGATTTACTGCAGTGAAGCGTAACTAAAAGCTTCGATGCAGTAAATCTTTCTTCTTAATTAAGCCGCTGAAAGATTTATGCCCCTTGTAAAATTCGACCTTTTGTCCAACAAATCGATCGTCTTAGCCTCCGTGTCGCTTCCGCCATTTGTAGCGATCTTTTCACACTGAAGTAGCAAATTACGCTTAGGATATATGTGTATCATTTTCATTTTGAACAATGTTCACTAAAGCTTGTTTTCCAATTACATTAGTTTATATATCTGTTAACTCGTAAATTTACTCGTTACCATCATTTGGATGGTAATTCTTCAGATATGTAATTAGTTGTCCATTAAGTAAACGCCTGTCTAAACTATGATAAGGACTTATACAATAGAGTATACTTTATTGCACAATAAAATTAATCAAACAGTACACAAAAACAACTTACAATTAGGTACAAATGGCGGTCTTATCGCTGACAGCGATCTCTTCCAGACAATCTTGGAATGGAGAGAGAAATATGGCACAAAAGCTTGGGCAGGGTTTTGTTGCACAATATTTTTAAAGATGTTACATACTATATGTTATTCTCAAGATTACTAACTACATAACTAATGCAAAATATTTATTCTGTGAAATTTGATTTCCATCCAAAGATTGTCCTATAGTAATCGCTGATAGCGATAAGACCGCCAATTGTGCCTTACGTCCTTGTTGCACTGCTAATATTGTATATTGTTTTACTTTTCAGTTGTGTGCAATAAAATAAGAAATAAATAAATAAGTCCTGTTATTTTATTAAATGAGTTAATTAAATAGACTTCACAGTACGCTAGTATATATGTAGTAAGTAAACTTTGATTTATTGTTATAGTATTTATTTTATTAAGTTGAAACGGCACTTGCGTTGATAGTTAAGGAATGTGAATAAAAATACTTGGTACGCGTTTTACTCTTATTTAAAAGGATAAATCATTTAATAATTTTAATCAGCCATCGTATAAACGTAGTAATACCAATACAAGTACTACGTACATACTGGCTTTTATATTGGCTGCAGCTTTATAAGAGTGGCTAACACCCGGCAAGTGGCCGCGATCAAATGGATCGCTGGGGCTTACCGGCTGAAGTTCTTCGACACTTGTGACGTAATAGTACGACATAACCGGTAAACAAGTTTTGTGTTTTATCTTCACAGTACAAAGCGGGCGACTTTTTTTAAATTTATCTAATAATGTCGTAGTTTACAAGAAAATGTATTTTATTTCCCAAGATAACGTTTTATTTTTGACCTAAATAAAAATTACAAAGTAAAGGTTACAATAATTTTTGACACAATAGGCGGTGTTATCGCTCAGAGTATTCTCTTCCAAACCAGCAAACATAAAGAAGAATTTGAAAATTAGGTATATTTGTTTAAAAGAAGATAAACAGGTATAAAAATTGTTTTTTAGCTACGCCAAATAAGAGTATACAGACGAATGACAATAATCCAGTAAAAACCGTAACTCGTAACACACTGCAATCTCAATTAAAACTTTCAATTAACGTCTAATTCTTATGCGTGATGTATGCAACAAAACTTATAGAATTTAGAGAACTGTTTTATTTGACTTCTGTAGAAAGACTGCCGATCTAAAGTACAATTAATTTATAAGTTATCATTTTCGCACATTAATTGGCTACCCTAGAGCGCTACTACGACATATGCCTCCGCCCAAAGTCGAAGTGAGAACGGTCGTTATTCGCTACGCCCGCTCGCTTTTATATCCGAGCGATGACGAAACGAGCCGAGTTGTAGTAGTCACAACTAACCGCGAATATTACATTAATATAATATAGAGTGAGATCCCGGTCAACCCAGACTTACGTAGTTTTAGGAAAGATGAAATTTTTAGGTTCGGTAGTTTAACATAAAGTTAGAAAGGAATGGATACTTGCTAAGCTGAAAGCGGGGCCGTTTTCCAGGTAGCAGGTATCAAAGGTGGAAAAAAACCATACTAACTTACGTCAAAGTAGCAAGGATAATTTTTGCCAGACAATTCCTGTGAGTCATAACTTTTGACAGACACTTTGTGACAACTTACGTCATTTTAGGAAGGCTGAATTTTATATATATTATCAAGTATAATATTTTAAAATATTTTCCAATGAGCCAGACAAATCTGACGGGCCGAACATCTTCCCAGACTCGTCAAGAGTTCCGCTGTGTTAGGAAGCGCGAGAGCATTCCTTTCTAAGTTTATGTTAAACTACCGATCCTAAAAATTTCATCTTTCCGAAAATCACATAATTCGGGGGTAACTGGGATCTTGGACCAATATAAGTTGGCATTGACATTTACTTTGAACAATTGTTATTAACGGTATGTTAGGTGTTAAAATAGCTTTTTGAATATATTCTACAAAAAATATCCTTCACGGCGACCGCTTTCGGCCTCGGAGAGAAAACAAATTAAGGGTCGTCCGTCACGGACGTCGTGTCGTGGGCATTGAAATGCTATCGCTTAAGCCCCGAGCGCGAGTCGGTGACAACGTACAGATTAATAAGTTGGCGGCTTCGACACTTCGCTTTAGATTTATGTATGCACATGTTCGACATGGCTTGTCTTATTGTTTGCGTTTGAAATGATCGTAAAAAAGTAAATACATACATTTCGGTTCATAACGCAAAGAACCAGTACATATACGCTACAATATGAAATATATGGTATAATTATTTTAAAGATTTTCAGCTGCTTCATTTAATTTTGGTAGTCAAGTACAATCTAGGTAAAATTCACCGGCAATGATATTAATTTATAGTCCAGAACTTGGGATGAAGGAATCTTATGATATATTATATATGATATGAATATGAAGATCCGAAATACTCGTATACTTAGGAAGAAAAACGAACGAAGAATGAATTAGTGAAAGATTGAATACAAAAATTCGCCCCTTCTTGAATCAATGTAAGTCTTAATCACTGTCGGGTTGCAGGTACATGTAATGTAGTTGATGGTATGCAAAGTCGTTAAGGTACAGTCGTGGTATGAAAAAGTTCTCCATTTTCAAATTTATTCGTTTAACGTTCCACGAGAACATGTTACCTTTTCAAACTAAGTCACGTAACAGACTGTTCCACAGAAAATTATGTTTAACTGTTTGACAATAACGTTTAAAATATACCATTCCGCGACTGTACATAAAATTCCATTAATATTTTATTTACCGTCGTAGTAACCTAGTCTCATGGAATTTGTTAGGATTAAAAACAAAATTCAGTGTGTCTACACCCTTATGTTAAATCTACAATATGTTACACAAGCATTTAACTAATATAAAGTTTTATAGCATATTACCGTCACTATCTCAAAACCTTTTCTGTCCACGCAATACAAGCAGGTTATGCCGATTAACCGTCGTTGTGAAATCATCACTTTTCAAAACTAATAGTCACCGTATGCTAACAATAGCCACTTTTGAAACTAGAACGATTTTCATATCTCGCATTTCGCCAGGGAATAGTCGGGACCGGTCCAGCGAAACAGTAATAACGTATTGAACCGGAGGGGAAAAAACTGTGTTAGAAATTGTACGGCAAGGGGGTATGGTCGTTACTTTCCTTTGTTAGTGGAAAATATGTGTAATTTATGCTGATCTGGGTATCTGTTTTAAGAGTCATCATTTTTGAAGTGAAACTTCTTTAGAATCGTGATTTCAAACTCGATGAAAGGAAAAAGCGACACTAAAAAGAGATCTATAGAACTAAGCCTGGGTGAGAATGAGATACGAGTTTTGTGAGTAAGTGTAAGTCAATAAGACCGATGATTAAACATGGTCCCAATTTGGACCGAAATAAAACTGATAATAAATTTTTTTACACTGAAACAGTGAAAAATTGAAAGTGATACTTAAAAAAAATATTTTGAATTATAATATGTCGATGGATGTAGGCTAAAGGAATTATATTTATATTAATAAAAGTTAGAGAAGAATTATTTGTGACTTTCACTGCGTGTGGACCGCACACATTTTTGAAGTGAACCTTCTTTAGAATGTTGTGATTTAAAACTCGATGAAACGAAAAAGCGACACAAAAAAGAGATAAACACATAAATCTATGGGACTAAGACTACCGGAGAATGATATATTATATTTAATAATTTAAACACTATGTCCATAGAGATAGAGTTGGTAATGTTTTGAAGATTTTCGTTAATACTTCAAATTTCGTGTTTTAAAGCGTAAATATATTATAACGATATAATATATGATATGTGACTTCACGAAGTTTAGAATACAGGAAAAGAATTTGTCACACTTTGTTTCACTTCTACTGCGGGTGAACGGCACACCCAGACTATTTTTTTTTAGAATTGAATTATTTAAGAAAAACATACCTCATTGATATGACCATCTCATCTAAAAGGAATACTAAACATCAATATATATAAAAATCAATTGTTGTTCGTTAGTCTCGCTAAAACTCTAGAATGGCTGGATTGATTTGGCTAATTTTGGTTTTGAATTATTTGTGGAAGTCCACGGAGGGTTTAAAAGGTGAGTAAATATGAAAAAAAATGCTTGGAAAAGCTTTTTTATTTATTGATTCTGAGGCGGTACGAAGTTTGCAGGGTCAGATAGTTTTAAATATAATTGAAATTCACTAAAAGTATTCATACCTACTAAGAAAGTGTCCATTAGCACTTTTTTATGGTCTCTATTAAGGCGAAGACACTTTGTTCATGTGTTCTTTATTAATAGCTAGGACATTACACTACACTTTCGTTTTGTTTGTAGCACTAGTGTCATAAATGAATAGGTTTTTTTTCCTAGTTCGTATCTCATCCCTGTTATTTCATATGTTAACAGATGAAGTTACTACACTTATCTTGTTGAGGATAATATTTACTCGTAACTCGAATATTTCTTTCTTCTTTGTATAAATTTTCAAACAAAGACTCATATTGCTTCGTGTGCATAAAGAAAGTGGAAGCGAAAAGCTAAGATTTTTGATATCGAATAGAATCGAAATTGCTTTCAAATTATTCTTTTTCTTAATATTTGCAGAATATGTATTGTTACAACTCAGGTTCAGACAAAAACAAACTCCACCTGCATATCTGAAACAAAACACATTTTATTACCTGCCGGCATTTAGATGTAACTCTCTTGTGATAGTCTTCTTTTGTTTACTTTGTGTTTAAAATTTGTCATTAGAAAACAGCTCGTTGTTTTATTGTACTCTTTTATGGCAGTTTGCGACGGAGTCATTAACCAGGTGTGGCGGATTAAGTCGACTTAGATACGGGGACATTGCATTTGTGCAATATAAAACGATGACCTGATGGCGGGGGAGGAAATCGAGCGAGAACCATAAGCGAAGTGAGACATGTGTACTACAATCGGGAATCTAATAAGTGACGGACTTTACGCGTTTTATTGAATTACGACCTTCTGCATTTTTTTTTTTTTTTTTTTTTTTTTTTTTGTTTTGAGGCGAGGGAAAATGCTTAACCGATTTACGCACAAACTGGGTCGTTGCTAGGGGAACGACACGCGTCGGTCGGGGGCGATAACACTGCAGCAATAGTATGCTCTTGGCAGCGCTCCGTCCGCGATCGACGTCACAGAATAGTGTGGAAGACTCCGAGCGTTGCTGCACGGGCGAGCAACCCCAATACCCACTAAAAACCCCCTCCTCCCTGACGACCCTGCGCTTTGAATGTGTTGGAAAGGCTGAGATTTAGAACATAGTTACGCCCAGCCGATCCAGCGCAATAAAGTGCCTGGAGTGTGCCCTGGGAGGACACATCCCACTACGTTGTGCGGGGGATGATGTACCTTTGCTCTCCTAGCAAGCTAAAGGCCCCCCGCGGTAAACGGAACCTAACTCAGGGAGGGAAGTAATGCGCGTACCTGCCTCTCCTGCCAGCTGAAGGCCGGCGACCTCGAGAAGACGCATTGGCACGCGCTGCAGGACTTCTCTCCCTGTCTCGTTCTGCGGCCTCCTTGAGTGACATTACTGTCTCGCAAAAAGTAACCGCAGCCCCCCAATTGTCGCTGCTCTGCAGCATGGCCTTGACCAAGTCGCAGAGCGAGTCGACTGGACCTACGTACCTTCTGCATTACGTTTAGCCTTGTTGTGTTCGGTTATATTTGTACCTGTGTTATACGTGTTTGTATAGTTCTAATAAACTCTATAGTAATTCTAACGGCATTTTAATTCGAGTCTCTCGACTCGTAACAGTATTATAGCATCAACAGTATAAGCCAAAAGAAGAAATTCAGTTGCAATATATTTGCATTACTCAAATTGTTGGTTAAATTGCAAATAACTCCTTATCATCATTTGGACAGACTATAGATAGATCATGTACTTGATCGCAAACTTATTATTAAACATGAAAAATTATCTTCAAAACAACAAAAGAGATGTGAGTTTCACAAGTTAACTATTTATCTAATGGAAATGTAAATTAGGTTTTAAACCGAACTTTATGATACTGAGTGCAGTGTTATAAATAAAGAAACCCTAATACTCCCAGTGTACCTACTTTAAGCTAAAATTATTAACTTCACAACTGTCAACTGTCAGACGACATGAAACGCGAAAGTTATATTGCAACATTGTCTAGTCTACTTAAAGAGGCTGCTAAATCAACTGTGACATCATCTGAATTTTAAATGAAATGTAACCGAACAATTTGTATAATCCCCACAGTAAGCGTAATGCAACATATTTCGTGGCTGTTTACGATACGCCCGGATTATACTTCGCTTCACATCGCCCAGCCAAAAAAAATCCTCCAAGGAAATTCATAACGCCGGTTACACGTTTATCCTGGACCCCAAAAGATTACGACAAAGCTGGGTACAGCAATAAAAGATTTTAATTTTGACAAACGTAGACTATGGACGGTGGTTAGTTCGCACCACATTTTCAGTAAAAAATGACCCGTTTTACTTTTTACCTTTTATACAGATTGTTCTCGATCGGTAATAAAAACTTTTGAGTCTTTGTTGAAAACTTGAAGAGCTATTTTGATTTGCAGTATTAGTTTAATAAAATCGGCCAGATACTTGATGGACCAAGTACACAAGGGGTTCCTTAGAGTTCCCGAACGTTCTTGTAATTTATCAACGATACCATAAAGAAGAGCTTTTACATGAAAATAAATGAAGTATCATATTTCTCAAAAATATTGCCGGAGTCTTGTTGAAAGTATTTTATAACCACCTTGATATTTTTTTTCAAAAATTTCCACTCCAAAAGCGATCATTTTTAAGCTTTGAAATTCGTACATACGCTACATCACCCTGTAGTAGAGTAGCATGTAGCTTTATACTTTTAGACCCTGAAGTTGCCTAGCAAAAATGACTGTAACATATGAAAATGTTGTTAATGTAAAATTTAAATTTTTAAACGAAAAACTTAAGTTGTGGTAGCGTAATGGCTAACGCACGCGTCTCAGACTCAAAGGGCGCGGGTTCGATCCTAGCCGGAACGCATGAACCGCTTATTCAGTTTTTTGATCTAATGTCCATATTATTACAATTATCACGTGCTAACAACAATGAAGGAAAACATCATGATGCAACCTGCACATCGAGATAACCAATGTGTCAAACCTGGCAAGCCGCCTTGGACAAGCGTGGCGGGTATACTGTCCGTTCCCCCTATAATGGGAGGCCCGAGCCCCAGCAGTGGGACATTTATCGGCTGATATTATAAGTGAAAAACCTTATACTGCGAAGCCATCTGTTGCTAACTAAGAACATACATACATATTCTGTGTGATGTAATTTGTGGATAGCGCCTTGGTGTATATATTATACATAAGTTATCTGCCAATGTTTAACGTCATTAACAATGTCTCGTCTCGAAAAGAGCATTAAATCCTTGCTTACAATCTATGCAACACAGTCACTAAAATACATCAGTCTTTATGACGGGTGTAGCAGAGCAATTCACCCATAAAATATTTCTTCAATACCTTCTAGCAAAGTTTTACTAGCGACAAACTTAGAGGCGCTTAAATGGTACCTCATATCTGACACCGGCGTCGTTCCCGAATTTACATAATACGCCCATGGAGTGTAAATTAAAATCATAAAGTCCTATGTTAAATCACGCCGACGGTACGGTGATAGCAATAACGGTTTATTGGTGTTAGCCCCCGTTTATTGCGCCCCTGTTTGTTGGTATTAAAATATTTTATTGTTTGACGTGACACCGTCTTTGTCATTTCGGTTATATTGGTTCTAAAGGCGACCTCTTACTGTGACATCTCATCAGCTGATTGTTGTACACATTATTGGAGAAAGTTTAAATTCTCTTCTCTTTGAACGGTTTTTGTTACTTCTAAATTAGCATTTGCGATTATAAAATGACTCGTCTTTTGAAATTGATTGTTAGATTTTTAACTAAATGTAAACGCGAATACTGTGGCGCCGCTATATTCATCGCATTTTCATGCATAACAGTGTTCTGACTTATTTCGTTAGTTATTGCATACAAGATTATTACATATAAAATTCTCTAATTCTCACACAATCGCCCTATTAACTTTACAGACTATAGGACTAACTAGTATTTTAACATGCGAGTTCGCTTCAATTAGGAAGTAACTACGATCTGTCTGTCGCTTGACAATAAAAAAATTAAAAGCTGCTAGAGAAAGTAAGGATGGCAACAATATAATATTTTATATTCTGAAAAACTCGTAATACTGATTATTTATTACTACTATTAGATGATACATTTTATCAAATAATAACAAACATCTTTGCACTTATATATGCTTTAATAATTATGTTATGATTGAAGAATACTGCATATTTTTTTATTATATTAGCGAAAAGAAACACTGCAAACAATCCAAAAAGACATCGATCATTGCATATTATTATAACTAGTATATTCCCAGAATATGTGCTACTCGGCAAATCTATCAGGAGATTTCCACCGACTAGAAATATTCCACTCTCACTCGTAAGTTCGGCAAGATGTTAGTTTTGCTCTTGTTTCAGAAGTTGCACGATAATTTCCCCACACGTGTTCATTAATCCATGGTTAGCATCAGTAAGCATATTACGTGGAACTTTGTGATGTCGAACGAAGTTTTTATGGGATTGACAAGTGAATATGTGTACCTACTAAGTCCACAGTTTATTTTGACCTATAGATATTAGTATATTTAGGTATGTATAAGAAATTACTGTTTCACATAGTACATACATACATACATACATAACTTCACGCCAGTTCCCTTGCGGGGTAGGCACGATCAACAGAGCGCCATTTAGACTTATTCTTACACACCTCACTTGCTTCCCTGACATTCATAACTCTTGTCATGCACGCTCGTCTGTTCTTAAGGCTCCTTCTGCTAGTACACGATCAATTTGATCATGGAAGGTGTGTCGTGGTCTTCCACGACTTCACATAGTAGTCCATGTTAAGCTGCTTTCAGTGATATTAGTCAATAATTTATTTAAATTATTTCGAAAACAAGCCATTATTACGCACAGTTATATTGTAAGCTAGCTGTGCTTGTCACCAAGGCTTGGAAACCGCTAAAAAAGTTGAACCGGTTACAACCTAAGTATATAGAAATTTTTCTTTTCGGTTTTGTTCTAACTTTAACCTCAAGCAAACGGTTTTTGGTTACAAAAGTTGGTTAAATTAGTTTTGTTGAATAAACTGTTTTCGAGCGATTTTGAACGGTTTTTGCTGCACATCTACAAAGTGCAGGCATGTGGTCCAGCAAGTTTTCAATCGCAAACAAACAGGTGGAGAGAGATAGAGTGATACTTCCTCTTCTCATTTTAAACCGATTAATTCAGGTTTATAATACACTCTCTCTAAGGTTTACACGAAACAGTTAACTAAAACCGGTTATAACCAATGAAAACCGGTTAATTTTAAATCAGTTCCAAGCCGTGCTCGCGACTTCGTTTGCGCCTAATTTAGACTTCGAATCTTCTTATTTCGAGATATTATCTGCATGAAAATTTAAGATATAAAATTCCTGTTTTATTCCTTAAACTTGAGTAATTGTTACTACTTCTGTTCCTATTCGTTCATTTTTTATTCTAAAAATGAAATGTATATATATTTTAAGTTTAAACGTGCCATACGGAACACTCTATATTTCTATAACACTCCACTTCCAGACTCAATTAAGAGAGCAGCAGTGCATTTGTAGCACCTTTGGTGTTGCAAATGTCCATAGGCGATGGTAACCGCTTTCCATCCAGTAGGCCGTCTGCCTGTCTGCTGAACTCCTGCAATAAAATACAAAATACGATAGGCAAAATACAACAATAAAAACGTCAATGTAATAATTTGTGGAGTTTCCACTATACAAGATAGCTTCCCGGCAGTCTTCATTATGAAGCATTTCAGAAATTTATTGTAAAGTTTCTTCGCTGTCTGTAAAGCGTTCGAGTTGGTGACGTACCTGATATTGCACATTTTTCATGAGATAAGGTAGAAGACTGCTCATTGCCTACTTCTGGTAATAAAAAGAGACTTTTCTCGTTCAACGTTAGAGAAACGGTAACTATTGTAATAAACTGACTTAATTGTGCTGACATGGCATTCCGTTATCAACAATCTACAGATAATCCCCTATCGTAATATAGAATCAGGTAACAAACAAACCATATAAGGCTAACAATAATAACAATTTCAATGCATCAACCTATCCTTTATAGGTTTTCGATAAAACTTTTCGAATTTATCCAAAAATACATGGAGCTGACATAAATAACCCAAATAAAGTATTCCGGTAACTACATTTTCCTTAAATAACACGGGGCTCTTCCGCCGCGGAGATGACTGCTGTCTAAGTTTTCCTGGTTGGGATTGGACAGGTGATACGAAATATTGGCTCCGGATGTTTTATATCCATAGCGTGTATGGAATTAAGGGGATCTTTGAAAGATGCACTTGGGACTGAAAAATTGAGAGGAAGAATTTCAATGTGATATGGTCATACAAATAGAACAAGAGGAAACTCGTATAAAGAAGGTGACAATTATGTAACTAAAAAATGGCACTCAAGAATATTGATAGATACAAGGATAAAGGTAGGTTAAAGAAGAGATGGATGGATTATAATTCTCTCAAATAAGCTACCTACGCCATACTGCTTCTACTATCTACTACGCGTACAGTAACGACTTCCGATGAATTTCGTTTCGGTATGAGGCCGAAAACAAGACGTGAGTTTGGAGGACCTGTAGACGTCAAAAACGTTTGTAAGTTTGTCAGGAATTTCATTCATATAGAGGAGGGACAATAATGATTTGGATCGGTGGAAGAACCCATTTCATTTGAATCAGGGGCAATCTCAATGCTCAGATTTATACGGAAAGGATGCTTTTCGACGTGATCATCCCTTTGCGAAGCCGATTGGGTGATTCGTTTCGACTAATGCACGACAATGCCCGACCAAACACGGCTAGAGTCGTAACACGCGCTCTTGCCGATGCTCGCATCAACCTTCCGCCGTAGCCTGCTCAATGGCAATAGCTCAACACAATTGAGCACGTATCGGATATGCTCCAAAGAAGAGCTCTGCCGAATATATATGCCGTGCCCCACAACAACAACTGTGATTTTGGGATTCGTATAAATAGTAGTAACTTATATTTTTTTTTTATCTTAACAATGAAAAATATAAAAACACCTTTTTTGCCTTTTTTGCCATTTAATTGTCGACATTAACTTAGCTTAATTTCCCACAATTTGCAAACATAGCAATTTTTCTTAACTTTTTACAAATTAAAGTAAGAAGCCAGTCAGGAAGACCAGATTTGGTAAATATTAATTGGATATTTTTTATAGTTAAAAAGTACTTAAACCCTAGACACTGTTGATATACATACGTACTAGCAGTGTTATTGCTAATCTATGAAATGACAAACGTCATTGTCAAAAATACATACATACATAACTTCACGCCATTGTCAAAAATGTCAATATAATTAGACAAGTGCCAGATCCTACTCTGAAATAATCTTCCCTTCTAATTCAGAGATCACAGACATGGGCAATAATATATAAAATAAAATATCTCAATCATCACAATAGTTTTAAAATATACAACGAGAAATATTGACAAGAAGACAATTGGGTGTTTCATTACGACTATCTATAGATGACCATCTTCCATTTAGTGAGCCGTTTGCTTGTTTGCCTGTTTTTATGGCAATAAAAAAACGTGCCGATTTTTCACGTGATGTTGGGTTGTCATTTCTACAAAATACAATTTTTCTATTATATTTTCCTCTTCGTTTATTATGTCTTGTTCATACTGTTTTACATCGCTTTCTTCATATATGTAAATAATCTACTTTCTTTCTAATCCTTGACTCTGATAATACGTAATAAGTGTTATTCCGCCGTGTTTAATTAAATAAACAGCGAACGCCATGACAATGGGTGATCCAGCGCCAAATGCTGCGTGAAACCGAGAAGCATTCGATTGCGGTAACGATGATAATGCGTAAGTCTGGCTTTTGCCACACAGTGAATAAGTGTTCGGTGGGGTAAGTAAAAATATCATCATATAGTAGTGAATTATTCACATGATTTTATGTCATAATTGAACATAATCTCTAAAAAATTCAATCTATACAGATAAATAAAATTGAAGTGTCTGTTTGTAATATTAAAAATGTGAAAAAAATCAGGGGGGATAAATCGGACCAGGAGGTTTCGAAAATGAAATTTTTAGGATTTTTGCCTGTCCGAAAATTCTGGCTAATCTCTGAAACGGCTGTACCGATTTTGACGGGACTTTAACTATCAGATAGCTGATGTTATAAGGAGTAACTTCGGCTACTTTTTTTGGGTTTCGCGAAAAAAATCCACGTGGACGAAGTCGTGGGCAAAGCTATTGTTGCATAAAATACAATAGAAATAAACCGATTTTATCAAGAATATTAACATTTTATTCACCTAGTTGCACCATTTCCCATTTCTTTATCCGTGCATAAACGGAGAAAGAATACAATTTCCTGCGGCCGAGCAGCCTGTCGTAAGAGGCAACAAAACAACCCAAAGCCAGGAGGTAGAGTATTTGCCCGATTGGATGGCTACCACCCCTGGTCTAGGGTATGCCGCCATAACGACCTTAAGTTGTGTACCGGCATTAATGACAAGGTTTCAGTCTCTCTTAAGAGAGCAGCAGCGCATTTGTAGCGCCTTTGGTGTTGCAAATGTCCATAGGCGATGGTAAACGCTATCCATCAAGTGGGCCGTCTGCCTGTCTGCTGAACTCATGCAATAAAAATAAAAAATTCATCTCGTAAGTATGGTAACGATCAATGTACTACGATACATACACATGTCAAGATTAAAAAAACCATTATCGATTCTATGATCTGTAAACTCTTCAAAGAAGATGTTACCAGCAATTACATTTAATACTGTATTTTATGATTTCATTCAATCATAGACTTCATTTTGTTTCAGAATTTCTGTCTATCTCCTCTTTCTATCTCTCTAAAGATTTTTTCTATCATAACGACGTGACGTGCACAATATAATTAGTATAATTATGCTTAAATACAGTAAATACAGTCGATCAAAACTTTTATTTGACGTACTGTTTATCCTACACTGTGTAAGAAGTGCAGCGCATCGAGTCTAACGATGATGGGATTACACGGTCGATTAACCTTCTCACCTTGGTTAAACTGATTGTGGTAATGGACAGCCTTTGTAATAGCATTTAGCCTTAAACTATGCATTCATGCTTACTTATTGAGGCTTCAAATACATGTATACCTTATTTTAGTAGGTACATGACACACGAGTTATGCCTTGTTTGCTTTATAACTGCACAAAATCGTTGAACTACGATAAAATAAAATAAAATCGTCAATAACATCATGATTTTTATTGGTCACAAAACCAAGATTTTTATATCAGCATTGTTTTTGCTGTTTATGTATTGATAAACATGCGGTTTCAAAACTGTGCCATCTAAACCACAGTGTGATTAAAAATATATAATATTAAAAGTACATATACCTACATATCTAAACAAAAATATCTCTGAACAATGAATGACATGGGCTGTAAAAATTGGGCTTACCAGGTATAAGATAAAGACTTATAGTAAACTAGTTAAGTTGAACTCTGTACTTGGCTTTAATTAAAGAATGCCAGAACTCGCATACTTATTTACATTTAAATTATTACTATATGTTTTTGAAGTGAAACTTCTTTAGAATCGTTGTGATACGAAACTTGATGAAACGAAAAAGCAAAATGAAAAAGCAACACTAAATTCATAAGTATTGTTTTGTTATTTGCCATTTTCGTCATTTTGGTTATTTTGGTAATTTTAGTATTTTTGATAGTTTTTCTAGTAGTAGTTTTCGTAGCACCCTTACTCTTGTCTGCTAAGCGTTGTAGTTTAACAACCTTGAGTTGTGTTCCGGCATTAGTGACCAGGTCCAGTCTCCCTTAAGAGATCAGCAGCGCATTTGCAGCACCTTTGGTGTTGCAAATGTCCATAGGCGATGGTGACAGCTTTCCATCAAGTGGGCCGTCTGCCTGTCTGCTGAACTCCTGCAATAAAAAAATTAAAAATATTACGTCTGGTTTCCTTGCAACAACTAAAATTGGGAACTGATGGTTTTAAATTTAGTACAGATGCCTTGATTACAATAGAGTTCTTTATTCCAAAAAATTAAGAGTTCCCCCAGGATACAAGTCGGAAATTTATAACGGCGTAAACGCATGAATACCTTAGTTATATTAATACGTGAAGCAAAAACTTTGTACCCCTTTTTACGAAAATTGCACGGACGGAGGAGTATGAGATTTCGCACACTTATAGTTTATATAGAGAAGAAGCGACGAAAGCTAATGTTTTTAAAAAATTACGCATAATAAATACATTAAATCAATAAAAAAAAAACATTACACACACTGCCATGTATTTGACACAAACACGCATATATACTCTTTTGTTTATTGTTCAAGTCAAATTAACAGTGTAGCCTTGGCGAAATCTGTGATTATAGAAGTATTGTTTTTAACATTAATTATTATAGTCGAATTTCTAGCACGGGCGAACACTAGTACGTATAATTACATCATAATTTGTTTGTTTACTATTACGTTCAAGCCCATAGGAAAATTCTATTTTTATCAGCCCTAAAAAGACTAGACGCCAAGGACCCCTCCCTTCCGCACCGACCCCCTTTGCCCTTGGACACAGATATCGGCGAGAAAGTGGGTCACAGATAGACACATACATACTCACCCACGTTTCCACCTACTTTCGTATTGTCTGTTCGTAATATTTTTAGCGGTTGAACGTTCGATCGATTAATATTTTTTGTGTTTGTTTTCTGCGACATAAGACATAAAAAGATTTTGTTATTGTGAATTGTGTTTTAACTGTGTTTAAAGTTTAATTAAAATTGTGAACCGTGACAATTATTGTTGTAAATTATCCACAAACTCTTTTTATATTTATTTCTTTATTTTTAATTCAACGAATTTAATTAATATAATAATATTACCTAAGCATCTCACTTCTGGGCTTGGGCCTTCCCGTTTTTTAAGGTAATGGGTGGTACATACTAGCTACGTTTGAGCAAGGCGGATTGGCGGATTTCACACGTTGGTTATCTCGAAGTGCATCCTCTCGAACATCGCGAGGATGCATATATATTATACTTACTGGTAACTATAGCAATATGTAAGCAGGTCCGAAAGTTTGTGTTTCTGGTGGCTTTGCGTTCAGAATTCGAATTGACATCATAGGCATGAGATGCGGGTACTTTAGCCACAAATCTACCATAACGTAAGGTATAGTACTAGGTAATAGACAATGCAAAATAATTAAAAATAACTAGTGAACCACTTCATTATGCCAAATTGTTCAATTGCATATAAAAATGAATAACCTCCAAATCATATTTTGTTAGTGTTTCGTTTGCATTAGCCTTTTGGTCCATGTTTTCCAGTGAAAAACTTGATGCAATATTCAAAACTGCGGATTTTTAAAAGCGGCGCAATAGCTTTGTTACATTTAACACAATGTAAGATGTTAGTGGCAGACCCCTTACCCCCCTACGTCCAGCAGTGGACGGTGACTGGCTGACGACAACAAAATCGCCGGACACTGTCGTTTTAATGGTAGTCTTGTCTGATTTCGGTATTCCGTTAATTCAGATGGCGTGCGCCGAAGCGAAGTCTCGAAATAAATGTTTAAAATTTTGTAGCTTTTTATTATTCATTTCAGCTAACGCCATATCTGCTGATAGTAATATCAATTTTTTCTACTAATATTTTGCCACAATGATATTGAAAAGATATTGTAGATTTAGTAGAATAGGATTTTTTGAAACTATCGCAATGGAATCGTAGTTTAAATATCTTCACAATGACAAAATGTTGAAATAGCAGAATTAAGCTCCTGGTGTTAAAAATGTCTATAGGCGACGGTAACCGCCTTCCAGTACGTGGGCCGTCTGCCTCTTTGCCAGCTTTGGAATAAAAAAAAATACTTTAATTTATTCATTCGTATAAATATGTATATTCGTAATTTTAAAATAACCCAAAAACTTCGGTTATACGTTTGGCATGGTCGCAGATCAGATATTGGCCGGGCGCCGGGCGCCGGTCGACTTGCGGCCGGATGGCCGCACGCTCCGTTGCCCATTCATGTCTGTTCATCCACGCTCGATTGCATTAAATATAGCTCGGATCAATAGTTTTTTATTGAATTTATAGAAGAGAGTACTCTTATATGTCACACATCTTTGTACCTATTTGTGTTAATAAAATAGCTCACCGTTTCTTCTTTTGTAATCAATATTACATCGGCTGCCTAGTAAGTAGTTCCCGAACTAGGTGGAGCTTATATAATAAATTTAAAAAGAAAAAAAAAAACCTTTTTTAAAATACGATTTTTTCAGTATTTTTATCTGTCTGTCTGTCAAATGTAATACTCGCAACAGCTCAAAAGGGTTTATGGTAGTAAAAGAACAGCAACTGGTCACAATACCTTATAATCAAAGAACCTTACCATTTTAGCATATTACAGACATTAACTTTGAACACTCGACAAACATTTTTAGAACACCTCGCCATCCCTCCAACAATTTAACAGTATAAGAAACTTAGCATATTAGCACATCCGGTAGCGGATTGAAGTCATTAATAAACTATTTTAATTAAAAGGTTATGCATGACAAGAATTTAATACATTATTGTTTGTATATTTCAGATAATATTTTATATAAGATATTGTATATAGTTTTATAAACTTTAAGTATAATATTATATGCAATGAAATAAGCCGAACACAGTATAAATCAGTATATGTCAGGAGCCTTAAGAATAGACGAGCTTGCATGACAAGAGTTATGAATGTCAAAGAGGCAAGTGAGGTGTGTAAGAATAAGCCTAAATGACACTCTGTTGTTCGTGCCTACCCCGCAAGGGAACTGGCGTGAAGTTATGTATGTATGTATGTACAGTATAAATCTATCGCGTCTGCCAACATGAAAATAAAATGTAGTGAATACCGTCTATATACAATTGAAAGATTTTGAATTATAATCTGTATACAATTATCACGCATTAGAGACAAACACTAATACATAAAATTATGTTAAATTATAGAGAACTACCTACTCTATACAAAACAGGCGCTAATCACAGAAAAAATAAAAATATAACATTATTATTCAATTAAAGAAATGGCCGATAGTATCATTTAGAAATAAGAGGGTACATAACAAAATTAATTATTAACTTTAAACGGAAACATGACAAGAACAACTATGCTACTAAGTAACTGTAAAAAGGATCACGTGAAAAATATTTCACGAATTTAAATGAAACTCGACACAGAACTAGTTTATATCTTGAGTCAACATTTCGGATACTTTTTATCCCTATACACGTAGACTTTTTCGTAGAATAGACGAATACAGCGACTGGTGTCGCTGCTAGTAGAAATATAAAATACATTGTTTATTCCGTTATATCGGCCTTTGTTGTGAATCGTTTAAATTTTATAGGTCCATACGCATATTCACAACAAATTACCGCAAATATATTTTTTTTATATCCGTGCAGGAACGAAGGTAGAATTCAATTTCCTGCGGCCAGCAGCCAGAGAGCTAGGTCACAGGGTACTTGCCCGTCTGTATGGCTACCACCCCTGGTTTTAGAGTATGCCGCCATAACAACCCTGAGTTGTATTCCGACATTAATAGCCAGGTTCCGGTATCCCTTTAATGTGCTGCAGCACATTGGTAGCACATGTTGTATTACAAATGTCCATAGGCGATGCTTGTCTGCTGAACTCGTGCAATAAAAAAATTACGATACTTTAATCGTATTTAAATCTGAGCATAAAATAGCTTTAGAGAGTCGGAACAAAGGCTCAAAGGTGTAAAATCATTCAAATAATTGATTTCTAATATAATGCTATAAAGACAGAGGTTGAATTTAATAAATATAATTATTATATGTTATCCGAAAAATATTCCCACAAGATACGTACTGGTGAGCGAAGCTGCTGGGAAGGTCTTAGTAAAACATTACATAAATAGGAAAACTCCACAAATAAAAGTGGTAATACACAAGCCTCGTTACTGACAGTTTATGCGTAAATAATTGCATTCATAATATTGCAGTATTATGTTTGGTAGGTCCACTTGTACGTGACTTCATGTGATTTTAAAATAATTCTGATAATATGAATAAATTATCGTCACGTTTTGTACAGGTGTAGCATTTTATAACAGAGTAATAGGACTTTGGACGCGTCTTCACCCGTGTGTTGTTTCATTTAGTATCCCAGTGGAATTAATTAATTATTAGGGTGTATAAGTATTTAAATAAATCCTATATTCATCTCAGTTATATTTAGTAACGTTCATAATATAATCTATCTATAATAATTGTTTTTATAAACATCCATACGGACATGAGTTTGTTTGATTGTGACGCTTATATTTATATATACATGTTCATGACAACGAGAATGACAACGCCGCAATTGTAATCTATTCCTCTAATTATTAGCTCCACCTTCACTAGAGGGCGTTATGGGTATTATCAACTGGTTTGATTAAAAACTAAGTCTTACTTTTCTAAGAATATGCCTTCATGACATACATATCGTTTTTTTATATAACTCTGGAGGATTGCATTTACGCACATCTCCGGATCCGAAAAGAGGTTACTGTAGGACATGTAGGACTCCCAACGGAAGGTCCTCAGCTGTGTCTACAAAATTTACATTAACGCGAGCAAAGCCGGGAGTAAATAATATTAGCATTTATTTTCATATGTGTCATTTAACCAATTTATGGATCAATGCTGCCGTCAGTGTCTTCATATACAGTGTAAACTCTATATAACGACACTGAAGGCACTGTGCATTTTATGGCATTATAGAGAATTGTCTTTAAATGTAGAGAAGTCTATTATTTTTGTCTGACGTCTTTTGCTGCACTAGTAATTTTGTTGTATTTTTTTACTTATTTTATTAATATCTTGCTATATTGAGGCATCTTGGTGATAAAGGAAGTACTTAGAAATTTCGGTATACATTATGCCGACAGTCGAGTTTATTACGGGCTACGATAATAAAGGGATAAAGGAACGTACACAGCTGCGCAGTTTTAACTGTTTTTGGCATCTTAAAAGGTACTTCTTGGTACTTAATTGTTGTCGTTATTGATAGTGGATGTAATGCTATATAGAGTGTATCATTGTATGGAAGACAAGCTAAACCAATCAAAGCCAAGTGATTTCGACGCTTAAGGGAATTTGTCGTTAAATCGAGTGACGTTACATGCAGTTTGCACTGTATATAACTTGATTACGAGCTCATCTCATGAACGTCTCTTCAGAACACCCTCTACGTAAGTTTATCTCACACAAATATCCAACAAAACCCCCCTTTTATTGTAAATAGTGACAATGCACGGGTTTTATATCAACAGGATGGGGTAGACCGGAATTCGTGTCCCATCCGTAGATATACATTCATTAATGTAAATAACAGACGCAAGTTTGTATTTATTGTCTAGCTTTGTGCAGTGACTTAATGGTTTGGTGTTTCCTTTTGGCTGCTTTGTTTTGTGTTAAAGGGTTGGGTTATCTTTGACCGTCCTTATTAAAACTTAAACTTGTAAGCGATTTTGTTTTATTGCTTGTTCTTATATCTTTGGCTTTAAAAAGACCTTTAGTCTATATGAATTTCGTTAAATTATTTATAAATGGTCCATACCCTAATATATCACGTAGATCAATCCACAGGCACTGTGAAGGGTTTCCTAGAGATTCCGAATATCTCCCGCTATATTTTTTATTTATTATTGCCTTTATTTTAGTTAGATGAGATTATATTATAATATTAATAAAGTATTTTTAATACTTACATACATACATACATAACTTCACGCCAGTTTCCTTGCGGGGTAGGCACGAACAACAGGCCATATGTTTAATACTTCACTTATAAAAAAATGTTATTGAATTAAATAAAAAGGCACTGGAAAAAAGCATTATGACAAACGTCGGAAAAACCAAAATCAAATAAAATTACCGCGCTTAAAACCGTTAAAACGTAGTTTTATTAAGCATTATGACTTTCAAGACATGTCTAACCCCACACACCTCTGTACAGTATTGATTTTTTCATCCGTTAGTTACGTGAATGATCGCCAGCTCTAGTGTTTTTATCAGACCACTAGACCATTAAGTAACCACATAAAGAAAATATATTTTTCTGCTAAATTCTATCAATCTTTTTTCTAAGTTGTTCCCTCCTCCATCGAGATCGGTTTTCAGCATGGTGGAGGGTCGAATTTGATGAAATGTCCAGCTGGTCGATTACCTTATCAATCCATCTATTTGGACTATATTGTCTAGGTCTTCATATTCTCTAGGTTTTGTCGGGGTATGTGGCCTAAATTTTTTTTATTGCATGAATTTAGCAGACAGGCAGACGACCCGCCTGATGGAAAGCGCTTACCGTCGCCCATGGACATTTATAGCACCAAAGGTGCTACCAATGCGCTGCCGCTCTCTAAAGGGAGACTGAAACCGGTCCACTAATGCCGGAACACAACTCAAGGTTGTTATGGCGACATACTCTGTACCAGGGGTGGTAGCCATCCAGGTGGGCAAATATTCTATAACCACTACCACCTGGCTGTGGGTTGTTTTGTCGCATTTTACGACAGGCCGCCCGGCCATATGAAATTGTATTCTTACTCCGTTCCTTCACGGATAAATATATACTATGACTAAATTGTATCAATCTACTGGGTCTAGTATAATATAAACCCAGTATTTTTTAAGGAAAATCCATTCATCATTCGTTCATCCTGTCTATGTATAACACAGTAAGTGTTATACATAAACAGCATGTACGGACTGGCATGACGATTTTACAACGGTCCCGTTTTTGCCAAAACGCCTGCGGAACCCTAACAATAAAGGGTGTGAAATTAAATTTATCCATAAAAGCTAAAGTTGCAGTAAATGCAATGTTATGTCGGTTTTACGAGTGTTAGCATATAAAATATTATATATTGCAACATGACACTTAAACATCGTGTGTTATGAAACAGTGTTAGTATTTAATATAACGTGAGAAGACATTATCAAAATGGTGAAAAATAAAGACGTGGACTGTCTTTTAGAACTGTTTTCTTTATTATGTGATGACAAGAAATCTACTAGAAGGAAGAGAAGGCGCAAAAGAGGTAAGTATATCGAGATTTTAAAAATATTTCTAGCAGTTTTAATTTACTCGGAGTGACAGCTTCTAGGAAATTACGCCTTTTGGGAGATGATAGTTTGTTAAACATTTTGTATATTAACTCCAAACTACGTAGTCTGTCTTTGTTATAGACCGGCAAGGTCATAGGTACCACTCCTATAATCGACGGTTAACGGAGCACACATTATGCGGCGTTTCGCGATGATTATATCTTTCAAACATTTTAGTACGTTTAATTGTACCGTTTCAATTGATTGTTAGCTATGGTACGTACTATTCGGATAGCCGTATCAGGGCAGCCGTCCCTCTCGCCGCAATATGCGGTTAAATATGCGACTGCATTTAAGTTGCCGCCGCACAATGAACCGTGTGATGCGTATATCAAACGTCCAGCTGACCGGCGATGAGACCATAGCGGCTTGAGCGACCACGCCGATTCTACGGCAGCCGCAACTCAGAGTATATAGAAATCACATATAGCTTGTTACACGCGGCCACACCTGAAAGGCTAGACGTACTGCGGCTAACTGCATATTGCATATGAGCTATAAGAACGTCTTATTCAAATAAAATGACTTAGCCGCAATATAATTCATTGACAAAAGATCCATGGAACATTTTTGCGTAGTTTCTCCCTAGTTGATTATATTATTGTAGCGCCATATCGCTGTTATCTACACGCATCAGGTGTTATCTTTGACCCACTTTACTATCCCTACACCTTGCGTATAAACCTACTTGTCACGTATGTGTGATATACGGCGAGATCTTGCTTTATAAATACAATATCAAAATCATCATGCTGTGAGTTCCACAACCATTCATTACTAATATAGATAGATATATATTATTAATTCGAATCACACGTGCAGGTTTTCTTAGGATATTAACCTGAGGTAATTACATTCGTTTTTGTCGATTTTAACAGGGAATTAAAGTTTAATTTTTGAGCTACATTTTGTATCAGTTTTATTAAGTAACGAAAGACTAAATTTAAACTTAATAATGAATCTTTGCTTTCCCTTTGTGTAGCTGAAACCTTTCATTTATTATAAGTGATATTTTACATAAACAAGCGTAGTTTAAATATTCATAAATTTTTAAATATACGAGTTGGTAAATGTCGTAAACATAACATCGCCACATAAATGTAACCCGACGACTACTCTATCATAGCTGACGTCAACCAACCATTGTCCACACCTAATTGTAGACTTCCAAGTCTGCTGCCAAAGCCTCATTCCTCCGCTTTCGTCATTCAGCCCCCCCTACAGGCGACCTTGCGCAAGTCCTCGTCAGTCCACCAAACTGTAAGGTCGGCCAACATACAATACCTCTGTCAATGACCGAATAAATGAATGTGACCGAAGAGCAATAATTTTCTTTGAATAAGCTAAATTGTTGCATGTAAATAATGTTGTTAATACTTTACTGATCTGGCAAAGATTAAAAGAAATACCTATTAAAAACAACAGGCTCAAGGTCTACCACTGACGTAGACAAAGTTAGATTAATATAATATAGGATCTTCCATCCCCTTTCGTTATAGTTACATGGTGGACATACCATTGGTTAGAACTAAACATTTCGCCTCCACTTTTCTTGTCCGCACCGCTGTCGAGTGAAACAATTTGCCAGTCTGTATTCTCCGATTCATACAAACCAGTGGTCTTCTAGTCACGAGTGAATAGCTATCTACTAGGTAAGCGTGCCACATCTTAGATCGCATATTCACTTAACATCAGGTGAGATAGCTGTCAAACGCGAACCTATACCACGATAAAAAAAATAAAAAACGTGATAAAAAATATTGAACTGGAAGATTGATGGATACAAATTTAAAGGAAAGGACATATTATGCCAACCGCAAATACTAGGGGAGTGAATTGTCTAATCAACTTAGATTTTACGAGTATATTATATAAACTTACAGAACTTCGCAGCTTCATAGATTTTGCACGAGCGTAGGTACGCTCAGTAGGTATTTATGACATCATAAGTAGGTACAAGTAAAAGAACTCAAATAGCGCTTCAATTATTGTTTGAAAAGTAATTAAAATTATTTCTGTTATCTATCTACTTATATACCTATTCTATACTATAATAGATCTGTATATGGTTCGAGCTTGTACAATGAGTTTAAAAATGTAAAACAATCAAGGGTCTAACTCGAACCAGCAGATTCTGAAAATACAATTTTTAGAATTTTTGTCTGTCTGTCTGTCTGCTAGAGCATCACGTGAAACTCGAAATGGAGCTAGCGTATATCCCGGGTTGTAACTTATGATACTTTTTATTCCGATACATCATTTACGTGGGATAGACGAAGATAGTGAAAAAGATGGTGCTGCTATCGCATTTTTTGGAAACTACTGAACGTATATGAATGAGAATACATTTTATCCCAATAAATTACGTCGTTTCCATGGAATACATGGATTAGAAAAATAGATGGCACTGTAATCGCGTTTTTTTAATTCACTGACAAATAAACACCTACGTTGTCATCAACAACACGTCATTCAATGTATTTATTACTTCAAATCAGATTGGCTTCGACTCACCTCCGTGTTTTGCTTGGCAGTTTTCTAGAATATATGGACTTAGTTTCTTTGTTATTATTATATGTAATTATATTATATGTAAAAAACCGAATTAAGTTTGTAGATAGAATAAAGCCCAGGGTAAACTCTAATGGTATTTTAAAATTAAAATGTTATTTTAACGCTTGTCCTTTTATATGTGAATAATGTTAGAATTTATTTTACCCATCCCTATTACAAGAAGGTGAAAGAACGATGAATGTTCCTAGTGTGAATTCTTATTTGGGTCTCCTTACAGTGGCGTCACATTTTGAGTATCATTTAAGTCCCTGTCAATCCCGGAAACATTAGGCAGCGAATAACCCAATAAAAACAATTTCGACATAGCTACACTATCAGCTGTTTCACCTGATTGTGGCGAACGAGGCTTATCAACGTTATAACAATGTGACAACACGATAACGATAAACCGGCTGTCGGTGGAATACGACCACAATATTAGACAGCGCACGGACTATAAACGCGGCAAACGCTCGGGCAGTTTAAAGATAATTGACTAACGCTAATATTTGAAACAACGTTCTATTTGCTGTATTTAATATTTAAATATCGAAAGTAACTATTAATAACTGGCAGCACCAGGTGTTGTGGAACTTATATGAAGTGCGTGTAACACTATGTCAGAATTTAAACGGACCAATTACCGTTTGGCACACTAGCGCTGTTTGGCATTTCTTTTTTACAGACTATTGATTAGCTAGGGTTTTACACGTGAGGTAGGTTAGTGCTCCCCTCGAAAAATAAACATCACTGTCAATTATAGCGTCTACTTGTTGTCAATGTCCTTATATTGATTGATCAAATCATCTGAGCCTAAATTATATGTAACATTAATTTCTATATATAACTTATGTGTATATTTGTATATATAGTATAGTTATATATTTATTATTAAAATGTAAGTAATCGTACAATAATTATGTATACCACCGTCGCTACTCCTAATCAGATTATTCTTGCCACGGGTTGTCTGGAAGAGATCGCTTCTTAGCGATAAGACCGCCCTTTGTACCCAACTAGACTAATACTAGTTCGTAAGTTTTTCTGTAATGGTGTACAATAAAGTGTTATCTATCTATCTATCTAATTTCAGTAAGCTTAAATCAATCTGAACATTACATACAATATACATAATGGGTAATTTTCTACGGTATTATACACACTACCTAGAATTTTGTATTTGAAACAATTGAATATGCAAATACGCTCCTTGAAAAGAGATAAGGAATTAATATAAAAATTTATAACTCGTTTTATACAACAATAAAAAATATTATTTATGTAATTACAGTAAATGCATAAACGGCGATAAAACCAGACGCGAGTGATGATAAATACTTTACAAGCGATAAAAGAAAGAACAATAAATTATTGAAACATAAAAAATCATTGTGAGAAAGTCAACCAAACAGAACCTTTATTTTATAACTGAATACATTTCCTACAAATGCTATTCTTCATTAACTAATTACAATTACTTAAATGAAACAGAATCGATTTTACAACGAATATAATAAATAAAATAACGTTGTTGATGACTTTATTCGTTACAGTGTTAATTCAACCGTTTCCAAAATGAGTGGGATGTATATTGTATAATCCGACATAAGTAAAAAGTCGATATTTAAGTAATGTGATAGTAACGATGGTGATATTGATATAACTGTTGTGATAATGAGTGCTTTCTGGAACGAATTTTGGATTGCGGCCGCTGCACACCCGTTTCCATCGATGCCTGGTGATCTACTGTCTCCATTCGATATATACGGCGAAGAAAATTGTTAGTATATTTTTTAAGTAATACTTATCTTAACGGGCATTTGTGGTTGAGCAGGCTAAGCCTTTGCCGGCTTACCTTATTGCAACGCAGAGGTTTCGGGCTTGATTCCTGTTATGCTTAATTTCGGAAACGCATTTTCTGCGTTATTTCTTACGGTCTGGGTGTTTGGAATCGGCCCCAGAGTAGTCCCGTTGTATAGTACCCATAACACAAGCGTAACTAGCTTAGTTTAGGAATATACACAATATGGGCCTTACTTATAATCGTTTCTTAAATTTAAAGAAACTGCTCAGCAACTGATTAATGAAAATCTTACCCATAAACTCCTCTTTAGTCGAATATTTTGGGTACAACCTACATTAATCATTCAAATTTCGTTTATCTGTGCTCCTCTTAGGTAAACAACAGGTAATACACGTTTATAAGTGGAAAAAAAGATGTTAATTGATTAGGGTTTGATTCTAATTCTCTTACTTAAGAGATGCTTAATCGTTTCTTAACTAGATTATTATAAGTAGGACTGTATGTGTTTGTCTGTCGATTATTTTTCAATAATTTGATTAATATTAATCGCATAATTTTAAAAACATGTTACGTAACAACCTTGAGAAAGTTAATCAAATAATAATAAATATAACATTCCTTTACATTTGTAAGCAGGCTAGTCAATAAGAAATTTTTAAATTTGTTTGAATCGCTGCAATTGTTTCTTGTACTCCCATTGAAAATCGGTTTTAGAGGGTAAAATTATTCTAGCTTTGGCAATTAGTAGATTCGAACGAGCTATATAAAAAGTTGACTTCACACACCAAATCTTTATAATCCTTTAACAAAAAAATCATAAAAATATAATTTTATATAGTAAGGAATGTAACGGAATTTTGTACCAGTGAGATGTTTTTAAATCAAATCAAAAAGGATAATTTTCGTATCCTACCTTTTTCTTTCTTCTTTTCTTTTGAACTCTATAATACTCTACATAAATCTATAAAGCTATACATTAACAACACTAAGACAGTGACGTGCTCTTCTCACAAATGTCCAGCCAATGAAAATTTTATCCCTTAAAACTCAAAGTCTAAAATCATAATAATGGCTATTCATAAAATAATCTATTTACTATCACGCGGTACATAGAGTTTGTATATTTGGTGAGGCTACTGTTGTCTTAATGTTATCTGTGTATCTAAAACCATAAGTTGATTAAACTTGTTTTTACACTTTGCAAGCCTTATCGTGAATGGAAATTCATGAGATTTATATATTTAATTAAATTATTATTATTTATACTAGAAAACTAAGTACAATAATAATAAACATAAAAGACATCTATATATATAAAAATCAATTACACTTTTCGTTGTGATTTTATAACTTGAGAACGACTTTACCGATTTTGATGAAATTTTGTGTGTGTGTTTGAGTGGGTCTCGGGATGGTTTAGATTCGCAAAAAGAACCAGTAGGTGGCACTGAGTTCGGGTTCTAGAATCCTCCTAATCACCGGGAGCGATTTTGGTGATTTTGTTTTTGTGTGTTTGAATGGGTTCCCAGATGGTTTAGATTCGCAATTAGAACCGATAGGTGGCGCTGAGATCGGGTTCTACAATCCTCCTAATCACCTGGACCGATTATGGTGATTTTGTTTTTGTGTGTTTGAGTGGGTTCCCGGAAGGTTTAGATTCGCAATTAGAACCGGTAGGTGGCGCTGAGATCGGGTTCTAGAATCCTCCTAATCACCTGGACCGATTATGGTGATTTTGTTTTTGTGTCATGAAACAAAGTCTTAGGAATTTAGAAAATATGGCAGTACGAAGTTCGCCGGGTCAGCTAGTAATCCCAGATAATTTTAGTTATCAAAATACAAATTTAACTGTCATAAAGAGGCCTTACCTCTTACCGCCGAAACGACTGAACGAGGCTTGATGAAATTTGGAAGACAAACCTATTAGAAGTATCTGATTAATACAAAAAACTAGATTAATATTTTTTGAAGAAGCTCCTATATTTTATGATGTTACAATATAAGATTAAATAAAGCATGTTTCGCAAAAATAACATTCATACGCGATTAACCAATAGTCTCTGTAAAATTTAAACAGTTCGTAGTATTTATTTTTTTAATTGAAAAAGTAAATATGTAAAGAATATTAACAAGCTATGAATCTATGTATTATTTTAAGACTTCCTCTCCATTCAACGCATTATTATCTCCTAAACATTCTCTCGCAAAGAAAGCGTCTATCGATCGAAGGTTCTTTGAAAGTTAATACAAAAAACAAAATGATATATGCAAACATGCACGAATGCCTCCATTGTTATTTTTATTGCCTACTCCACAATGCGACGCGACCTTGATAAGGGCGATATAAAAATATATGCTCTTTTTCTTTAACGGAATCACAAATGTTCCTCAAAGCATAAACTTTTATAGTTTTAAATGAATCAAGTCCGTGACAACGAAGAGTTCCGCAGAAGTGATATACGTCCACTGATTTTATCATTAGGCTACGAAACCCTAACAAAGCATTTAAATTAATGTATCATATATGTATATCAAAAACTACTCTACGGATATAATATAATAATAATATTTTCGATGATAATAATAATAATAAGGTGCATTACTATATAGTGTAGACAGGGATAATCGCCGGTCAATGTCACGCCACATTTACATTAAATTTGTCAAGGGGCCTCTACGTGTTGGCCTTCCCATGGCCCCACGCTAGCCCTCCAAAAGTCCGGGCCATTTTTATGACCCGTGATCTTGAAAGACATACAGTAATAATAATAATAGTTTTCATTGTAAATATTTTTAAGTTCTAAATTTTTGACAATTTTCTACCTCATTGTATAAAAGTTAAAGGGGCGTTACAATTTTCACAACTTGACAGCCAGTATCTGGCCACCTATTAACTTCATTAAAAAGCCATAAAGAAACATTGTTATGTTTTTTCAAGACTAATGACTACGTATGCACACTGAAATTATTCTATTAAAATCTTAGTCAGGGAACGAATACCGCTTATGTTTTTTGACCGAATATGAATATTCTTATAATTGTCCTATGCTCTCAGTGAAAGAAAACATCGTGACAAAAACTACACACACATTGAGTTTAGTGATGTTGAAACCCGTAAATCCATTTTGAGCAAGCTAGCCATTTGCTTAAAACTTATTTTAATTTATTAATGATATTATTTTCTTTATATGAATATAAAAAGTAAGTGATAAAATATATCAAAGCACTTATTTGATTAATATCTAAAGTCGTTTCACAATTAAATAGAGACGATCACACCAATATGAAATTGATATCGACAAAGAACTTTATTTCACTCGATAACTCCGTTTCGCAAACATTGTTATCGTACCGCTATCTCTCCAATGCTATCTATAACGCCAGATACTCGTCTACAAACAGTAATGTACCTAATCTTCAAGAATACTCATCTTTGGTACTTATAAGCATATGCGGTCTTTGGCATCCGTATTCGATCTTAACTATCTTATCGATAAGAACATCTCGATATCTCACAAAGAAATCACGCGCATCAATGGATCGATTTTATTGGTAACTAGTATTTATCTAATCTATAAACATTCAGTATGTTATCGACATGAAAGGAACGTGTGTCGTTTGTAATGTTCCAAATTATTTTTAAAAGACGTATTTCAGTGAAAAAGTAGTGTAGTGCTTCTGAGTTTTGTAAATGTATTCTCGTGAATTATTTTTTTATTAAGTATATATACTTAAGTTTTTAAAAGTGGCACAACGTTTATTATAGTGATTTAAACTACCATATTAAAAGTGATATACCTACTAGGAATGTCTCAGATCGATTTATTGACATTACTTAATTTATAAAAAAATTCTATGGTCATAGAAATAATGATGTGACTCATCTGATTGTCATCCTATCAAGTGGGGTGTAGTGGTTGAATATGTATAAAGTGACATGACTCGATGTGCGATTAAATTTATCGATGTCACAATTAGTGATATGACACACGTGTGATTGCATTTATCGATATGAAGTTGCCATCAATAACGTGGTCGATAGCCTCTAAGTGCATGCACAAGTGTGCATGGTCGACGTTCTACTGCGGTTTGGATGCTTGTGAGAGGTTATCGGCGGCCCAACATGTGTTGGTCGGACCGTTTCCTAATTTAGACGTGATTATCACAGCGCCATCTTATGCCAAGCACAGTTAGTATATTTTTTAAACTTTGTCGATATATTTCTGAACGGACCCGCGTCTCGTCCCTATGATGTGGGTTAGAATTCTGACCGGAACATATGTATTTTAAATTTATTGCTTAAGACAACGTAGACCACTATACAGGTCTTATAAATTACAAATATAAGTTTGACATTCCTTTACTTAATGGACTTACAAATAAGATTGTTTTATACAATTAATTATATATTTATTAATAGATATTATAGAGTTCCCAACAGACGTTGTCCTGCCCTGAAAAAATAAAAATCTAGAACCCGATCCCAACACCACCTACCGGTTACAATCGTGAAACTAAACCATCCGGGGACTAACTCAAAACACACAAAATGAATTCATCAAAATCGGTAAAGTAATTCTCAAGTTATGCGCGTACATATATTTCTACGATTCATTTTCATATATATATATATATTGTATGTGCACCTCTCGGGTAGTTTTTCTAATCTTATGTGCATGTTACTAGTACCTACACTTGCTAGGGGTGAAAGTAATATTGTGAAGAAACCTGGAGATTGAGGTAACAATAGTGTAAAACAGAGTATAAGATCCCCCTTTCACGAAATAGGTTGAGCCCAACAGTGGGACGTGTAACGGCTAATAGTATAATGTTATACAGTTCAACAAATTTTGTTCATTACCAGCCTTGTGCTGGTAACGAACGACGAGTTAAATTTTTAGAACTTATTTAAAAAATTCCTTAAATTAGTTTTTATTTCGTTACAAATTTTAAATGTCGAGTGTAATCATTAGCAAAGTTAAACATGAAGTGGCACACGTTGTGTTGAATTGTTTGCACCTGCGACCAAGCAGAAACAACTGGACGCGGGTGGGTTTCACGTGAAACAATTCACATTTCCCATTTAAAAAAATAAGTGAAATATTTTATTCGTTTACTTAAGTAGTTTGTACTTGAATAAGACAGTGATACTAAAACTTAAGTAAGTATATAATCAATGAATCATGTAGTCATGATGTCTTGTAATAGGTCTCTATCGATCTCCGGGTCTCTTTTAGTTGTAAATACTCCTAATTTGGTCGGACATTGTCACAAACACCGAATTAGTGCTATGTTTTGTTATGATGTATATATTAATAAGCGAAACTGTGCGCATTGCGAGTATTTTTCATGAAAATATTTTAACATAATTATAGAATTGATTCCGCACCGCATCTAGATTATGTACACTGTTTCCAAGCGTTTATTTTACTTTTGACGTGCGCGTTTACCAAGTTACATATTTCTTGACAGAAAAGCCCACGTGAAACAAATGTCATAATTGTCGTATAATTGTTGTTGTAGGTGACGTAATAGTGATGTTTTGTGTGTCAGATAACGGACAGACTATTAAACCATCGACACTATACGTAAATAAATCGAACGTAAATCATTTGAAAATTAATGAATAAAGTAATTACTTTATTACAAAAATTCCCTAGTAAATGTATGTAAAATATGTTCATTGAAATGTGGGTATATATTATTACACGATATAGTAATTTTGGCAAAAAATATTGATAAGTTAAATTGATTAAAACTTATTTATAAATGAAGTCGATTTTTATTACAAATCGAGTCGGTAACGCATTAGGACATTACTAATTGAATCGTCATCGAGCTGTCAATAGTAAAATAAATGCATGGAAAGGGTATATATTTATATGCTGCAGATTTGAAGCGCACGGGGCCTTTGACGTATTTCGTATGATATTGTTTTCCACTCATGTTCACTTTCCTTATGCGTCTCAGATATAAAGTCCGGTAATAAATCTAAATTGTTTATCCTATAGCTAATTATTAAAGAATGAATACTAGAAAAGATAATCAGTGTGTTTGTCAGTAAAAATATAACTTTTAAGATTCAATTTTTGAATACTTTGATCTAAAAATAATGCTATAAACATAGGTTTAAAGTATAAAAAGTCAAACATTGAGAGAACGCTTGTGGCGCCAACTATTAAGTTAGGATTTAGGAGCACCTACGAACTATATATTTTACTGCATAATAGTCACTCCTAGTACCTTTTTCTGCGTTCCAAATTAAATCACTGGACAATACGTATGTTAGTAGTATCTAGTCAAAATGAAAAATTCTATAATAAATTAAAACACGCTTAAATCTGTTAAAAAGTTTTATATCGAAATATTTCAATTGCTAGACTATTAAGTGGCAAATAACGAACGCAAGCAAACCGGCTTGAATGTATTCAAAATTAAGTGACAAAATGAAATCCCGAATGCAAGCAGTAATCCGGGTATTACGCGGATTTTGTTTATCCAATTCATTTGTATTAACGATATTACACTCGGGGGGCGTTCGAAATGGTTTCGCTCGTCTGTTATTAATATTAAACAGAAAAACACTTCAAAATATTCAAGTTTACAATAATACGAAATTAGGTATATTGTTCAAAACATGTTTCTAGTACTGTATTTGATTAGCTGGTGTATGCATGTCCATATAATGAAAAGGTATTTCACCTGAATATTTTATATTTATTAATTGAATAATTATAATACTTCAAAGCAACAGTTCAATAGCAACTGACGATATTATTATTATAAAATAATAAGGCTTCCGAACAGCAAGTTCTTGTTTAGGTTTCCTACATCAGTCGGAAAAGTACAGTCCGGGAGTCTTCAAGTCTCGTGTGAATAGGTATTTTCTAGGTAATCGTGCTCCATCTTCGACCGCATCTTCGTCTAATACTAGACGTGATCGTGGTCAAACACGAACTTATTTATCACAAAAAAAACATATATTATTGCAGAATGGCAGACTCTCAGTCTTGTGTCGAACTTCTATAATACTGTACGTAGGTCTAAATCACGTTCAAGTAATCATAAACATTATCATTTCAAGATAATCTTCAAGCAAACAGCACCAAATAGGCACTTCAAACACCTCCCTCTTCCCCATGGCCGATCAAATGTTTTTATTACTGGAGTACATGTACAACAGAGACTTGTACCTGATGAAGAGTTGTTATTGTATAAAGATAAAGAGTGGTTACCATAAAAACACTATAGCATAATTTTTCACCATGGCATGTGACTCGAAAATGTACAACAAGAATACTGCTCGAAACGGAACGCGCGATTTAAATTTTGACAGCTGTGACCGTTATTGGGAATTCCCCGTCTTCACAAACTCTCAATGTTGTTGTACGTAATACACGTAATTAGCTTTTACCAGTTTTTATTCATTCAATATTACCTAAAGGAATATTTCTATCACATTCAATAATATTGTGAGTTGACCTCAGCTGAGAAACTTATTCTTAAATATTGTGTAGAAAGCCATAATAAGTAGTTTGAATTTTCAGAAATTGGATTACCCGAGCTAAAAATGTTCTATCGTAATTTCCGAAATTAAGTGTCTAAATGATATGATTCAGGTGAATAATTCATTAAAAAAATCACAACAAAAGATAATAATTTCCCAAAAAAATAACCTCACTTTTTCATATATTGATATGGTCGGATCATTTATAATGTAATGCTTTCCTTTAACCAATAAAATATTTATAAAGGTCCCTAATTTTGACGAAATTACTTAACGAAGCTAGTTGGGACAGAGACGACTTTATTTATTCACAACAGTCCTGTTTTCTTGAAGTGTAACCAAAAATAAACTGACCTTTTGTCTTTTCCTTTCATCAAACTTAGCCCCCGCGAGCCGAATGGTCGGAAGTTGCAAACTGAGTGCCAGATGGTTGCTGTTGGCCTTAATTTGACATGTCGATCTTAATACTAGAAGGGGGACAAGTTGTGGGGAAACTTGTGAGCTTGTTTGTTGACATGGAGGCGTGCCTTCGCCACTAACTGCTGAAGATGATCATCGTTATAGCTGTTATGCTGAGTGTAATAACGACAAAGTTAGGTACAGAATATTATTATAATGTGATGTGAATTTATTTGTGACGCTTTCACGCCGTAATTACGCAACAGATCGTCATGAAATTCTGCATACACGTTATGAGGGGTAATAATAGGATATAGGGTACGTTTGTATGATTATAATGTAATACTTTCCTTTAACCGCATATATATATACATATATTTGTTTGAAACATTAACAACGTGAAACTACAAGATTACAAGTGGCGCGGACTATCTCATTAATAAACACGTGCATGAGCTGATCGAAATATGGTAACAGGCAAATGTAACCACCATCGCGTTGGGATAATTAACTGCTGCGCTTATTGGATCGATGCCGATTGGTGTTGTTGTTAATTATAAAATATAATTATTCAAATATAAATTGTTGTGTTTTAAAGGACGGTCATTTGGACATGTTTACTCCAACGACCGTCGGTCCTTCGACAGACATGACCGTCCCACTGCCATCTCAAATTACTAACTTTGCGAGCTACGTGGGTTACCTTGGTTCTCCCTCTCTCTTACATAATCATAAAAAAGCATAATCGATATTTTTTTTTATTGCAGGAGTTCAGCAGACAGGCAGACGGCCCACTTTATGGAAAGGGGTTACCATCGCCTATGGACATTTGCTACACCAAATGTGCTACAAATGCGCTGCTGCTCTCTTAAGGGAGACTGGAACCTGGTCACTAATGCCGGAACACAACACAAGGTTGTTATGGCGGCATACTCTAGACCTGGGGTGGTCGCCATCCAGTCGGGAAAAACCCTGCCACCTGGCTGTGGGTTCTTTTGTCGCCTCTTACGATAGGCGCCCGGCCGCAGGAAATTGTATTCTTTCTCCGTTCCTGCACGAATAAAAATACTATTTATTATTAAAATACACCATATTTAAAAAAATTTAAAAATAGGTTTTTGTTCAAAGAAATTTTCGATGAGTGTTCTTGTGGCTACATATAATAAACATATTTTTTCAGTATTTGAATGAACAAAAAATTACTTTTGAAAATGTCCTCATAAGACATTTTTTATTAGAATAGTTTTGAAGTTTGTCCTTTTAGAACTTTATCCCTTCGGATAGATGAATAAGAAGTAAACAAAGTAAACTGGTCACAGCTTGACGTCCCATTGTTAGTAGAGTTTCGATGCGGGCTCTTGTTTAGCCCAATTTAGTAGACCCCCTACCTTTTAAAAGCAAAGACGTAACGTACAGTTTGGCATTTAGGAGACTTCAATTCACTGATTTTTAAATAAAACGTGTAGATACGTTTTAAGACGCTGTAGCCGTTTTGGAAACAAGGAGCCCTTTGTAGAATCATGGTATCGGATTTCGTCTGTCAGTAAATTCATCAGTCCGTCTATTTGCAAGTTTGTCTGTGTTAAGTTAATACGGCCTAATTGATTTAAATGACAATTTTATATATTGATAGTTTTCTTTTTTACATTTCAATATCTTGGAGAGATAAAAAACCACGATCACTATATAAAATTCATGTCTAATAACATAAAATTAGTTCATACACGCAAGCTGAATTTTTAGTGCTATATATTTGTAGTGCTGGCACTTTTCACTAACCACCAGATAAATAACCCGTTATAAAATAAATCATTTCACGCCAGTTACAGGAATAGGAATCGTGAAATTTCACGAGAGGGTTATTTCACTGGGGGCACTGTAAAGTACTACACTATCTTTATATATAAAACTCTTCTGTTCGTATGTATGTCACTAAACTCCTCCTAAACCCCTGGATCGATCTTGATTAATTTTTTTTTGTGTGTGTTCGCGTCGGTCCCCGAAAGATTTATTCTCAATTGGACCCGGTAGGTGACGTTACAATCGGGTTCTGAATTTTTGCTTAGGGCAGAAAAACATCTGCCTGGCCCGCTGGTATATTATATACTATTTTTGTAGAATGTATTTTTTGTAACTAAAATACTATACGTAGCGTTTATGAGGTCAGCCATCTGCAAAGCATAAAATACGATTGTGGCTTCGTAGCCGATGCTACGCGCTACGACTATCTACGAGGCTACGTCCCTTACATATTTTAAAGAGAAACAAAGCGATTATAGTACATTATGGTACTAGTGTGTAACATTGGTGATTACCGCCGAGGCGCCATTAAGACTCGAGCCGTAGGCGAGGGTCTTAAGAGAGCCGAGGACGGTAGTCATCAATACACACGTGTATCATACGACGTTTTTCAACACACTTGTGAATAAAATAACAACAAAAACTCATTTTATTTAGTAGATAAAAAAAGTTATATATGAGTGAAAGTTTTATTTGTTAAACACGTACGAGTTAAAATTATCTATTTAAATAAGAAGTTGCATGAAATGAGCAAGCAATAGGAACATTAATTTATTTGTTCTATAGAACACGATCTTTTTTTTTGAATAAAAACTTTTTTAAGAACAAAGCAACTCAACCAATAAAATTTAAAAAAAATCTATAACTAAAATTAACACTAGTGAGTTATAATAAGAGTATTTTTTACTCACAGTTTGATTTAGTATAGAATTTGAGAGTGAGTTTTTTTGGGTATTTTTTTTTGCAGGAGTTCAGCAGACATGCAGACGGCCCACTTAATGGAAAGCGGTTACCATCGCTACAAATGTTTTGTATCCTCGTTTCCTCTTCATTCTCTTCAAGCCTTGAATGTAAAGCAATTATCGTGTAATAAGGCATTCGTTTTGTTAGTTTTCCTATGGTATACGGAACCAAAATTTCATTCGGCGAAGTTCTATTCAAAATATAAATAAGACAGGAGAATCTCATTTCAAAAGAAAAGAAAAACCTGTTAAAAGTTAATCTATTAGCGGTTAAGTAGGTGTTTAGGCAACCATGGTTAAGTGCCTCCACACACGGAAAACACAAGTTTACGCCTTACATAAGAGAAAGTTTTGTTTGAGTTGGAAACTATGAGTGAGTCTGCATTCGATTAGGTTGTTTGTTATTCAATTTTATTTGAGGGATATGTATTGCAAAGAAAGAAGGATTTTTTTACTAAAAAACTGTAGCGGATACACTTATTACAAAAATGTATCATTTTTGTATTCTTCACTTTACTTAGTATACCCTGATCTTGATTACTATATATTGGGGTTTACAACTAAATCTTTCTCTTCTACATATTTGCTGTTATTTACTGTTGCATTAAATTTAACTTGCTCGAGTAATTTACTCATGTAAGGTTCAAATGCAATCTCTTGACATTTGTCGTCTGACAGCAAGTTGTAGACTAAGGAAATCATAGGAACAACATCTTTTTAACTGTGCTATATAATAATCATATCATAATTTCTAATCATTTAATAAATTAAATATATTATACACTTAATCTCTCTACTTACTTTCAATAAAAATTTGTTAAATGATCTATTTTTGTTGGTGTCAACACTGAAATATGATAGTGAAAGTTGGGTATGGCAGAAGAAGTATGACAGTAGGCTACGTAGTTGAAATGAGAGCTTCGAGAAATATATGTGCGGTTAGCTTGAATGATATTGTTACGAATTGTAGGACTTGAATTAAAATGCCGTTTGAATTACTATAAAATTTATTAGAACTATACAAACACGTATAACACAGGTACAAATATAACTGAACACAACCAGTGCAAACGTAATGCACGATTCAATAACACGCTCAAAGTCCGTCACTAAATAGATTACCGAATGTACACAAGTCTTTCCTCGCGGCTGGTTATCGCTCGACTGCCGATCTCTCCATTGGGCCATTGCTTTATACTGCATCGATGCAATATGGCTACCCGACCGCGTAGACCGAATTTCTCAGAATCAGTTCGACACACTTGGCGAATAATAATGACTGCCATAAAAGATTACAATACACAATGGGCTGTTTTCTAATCACAAATTTTAAACACAAAGTAAACAAAAGAAGTCCAAATGCGGAAAAGTAATAAAGTGTGCTTTTATGGTATGCAGGTGTGAATCTACTTTTGTCGGCGTGTAGGTCGTAACAATATGATAACAAACAGTGTGATAAGGGAACGTTGTGGATTGAAAGAAGATGTAATAATAAACGTTGAAAAAGGAATGCTAAGGTGGTTTGCACATGTAGAGAGAATGGATATAAGTAGAAGCACAAAACAACGGTATGATAGCATTGTCAATATTAGAGGTGCTGCCGGTAGACCGAGACGTACATACCATGATCAAATAACAGAAGTGTTAAAATAAGGTCAGGTAAAAAGCATCTCACATAAACGTGCATGTATGAAGAGTTTAATTAAAGTAGATGAAACAAAAGTTGTTTGTTAGGATCATTACAAGTGGAGATCCAGTCTCTGCCGACCCCCATGGGAAATAGACGTGATAATATGTAGGTATGTATTTTTGTCATCGTTACAATTAATACCTATTTGGCTGTGGTAATCAAGACGTGAGAATTTAACTAACCAACGAGATGGCGTATGCAACCAGACCCCTTTGGCTGGAATTCAAACTTGAACAAAGGCATAATATATTTAAAATCAGTTAAGAGAGACTTATATTCTACTGTTATGTACTACGATAGGAGTTTAAATAAAAGTTAGTTTCAAAATCGAAGTTTACATTTGTTTAAGTGTTCTAGTTCACTTCCATCATCGCAGCGCTCTCTTCAAAACAGTTCCTTGAAACTTAACAGGCGTCCACTGCATAGGTTAAACCATACCATTGTGTTAGTGTTTTTTTACTAGATTACTAGAAGATTGTCCTTTGTTGTTCTTCCATGTCCGAAATTTATGTTTTTTCTGTCGCGTTCTGTCCTATGGCAGATTTTCCATAGGATACAAATGGAAAACTCAAGCAAGTGAAGCGGCATGAATTGCCCGAGTTAGATACACTTAGCCAATTTCTTTGTGTCGTATAATAATTTCAAAAACGCAATAAACATTTAAACGTTGAAAATTACAAAGCGAAAGAATGCTTTTATTAACGCGGATTCAAAAGGAAGTCGCAATAAAATGCAATGCGATTTAATTTCAGTAAATAATTTCCTTTATAAAACTGAATGGACCTTGAGTGAGCAAGATAGCTTATTGAAAAATAAGGGCGATAGAAAGAGAAAAGAACGCTTTCCTTTGAGGGAAACAGTGCCAGATCCAATCTCGTCGGAAGAAAAGGAAAACACTTGATCACTTGACTAGAACTTTATTGTTGTATTCTGCAGAATATTATTTGAAATATTTTTATATTCTTTATTCGACCTTGACACGTGACAAAATTTTCTAAAGGTATTATTGTCTTTCTAAATTCGTATTATACAAAAACGGTATCATTTATGTAAAGGGATACAATTATTAAGCAAAATTGCATTAATAAAATACATAATAATAATGGCTTCTATAAATGTGGCAAAATGTATCCCTAAATTTAGAACTGTAGACTAAAAAATCCGCCATAAAATAAATAAAAGACCCTATTTTATGGCCCGTGGTCTTCAAAGACATACGTATATTCTTTTATTATTACGAAAATTATTTTGATCGCGTTGTATCACATAGATGCTTAATATTTGACACAAACGATTATGTACATACATACATACATACATAACTTCACGCCAGTTCCCTTGCGGGGTAGGCACAAACAACAGAGTGCCATTTAGGCTTATTCTTACACACCTCACTTGCCTCTTTGACATTCATAACTCTTGTCATGCAAGCTCGTCTATTCTTAAGGCTCCTGACATCACCTTCTGCTAGTACACGATCAATTTGATCATGGAAGGTGTGTCGTGGCCTTCCACGACTTCTGCATCCATCCACTTTTGCATTGTATATCTGTTATGTAACATTATAAATACCTTAATATTAAAATATTTTCATTAATAATCTGTCTCATATACCTATCTATACCCTAATCGTTGCCACACTAAAATATGCAATCTAAAATGAATCCTATATGTGAATAAAACCGTTTAGTAATAACTAAAGCGGTTTACAGCAAACGACGGTTTTGGGTCGCGTAACGTCACTTCCGAATAGGTTAACGCGTCCGGTTCCAGCCCGCCATTACCCTCCGACTAGACTGTCATTCGACTAGTGATGTTTTTAGGAAATTAGATAGCCGTATAATCGTTTCCGAGCATTATTATTTTAGGTATTCATATGTGTAAAAGGTGAGAAATAAGTACATAAAAGAATCGTTGAAAGTTTGCACCTGTGACTGAAAAATTGATAGGAAAGTTGTATTAGATGATAAATGAATACATAAAAAAACGACAAGCAGAAAACGAAGGTGGTGTGGGCATGTAATGAGAAGGTATGAAAACCACGTGATAAATAAAAAGTCGAACTGGAATATTAATTGGTATAAATGTAAAGGTAGACCAAAAAGAGATGGATTGATGGTGTGAAGGATGACATGATTTGTGGTGCGACAGAGGACATATGCCAAAATATATGAATATGGAAGGAAACGACATATTATTGTAACAACGGTCTTATCCGTGCAGGAACGGAGAAAGAATACAATTTCCTGCAGGGCATTTGGTAGGGCATTTGCCCGACTGGATGGCTACCACCCCTCGTCTAAAGTATGTCGCCATAACAACCTTGAGTAGTGTTCCGGCATTAGTGACTAGGTCCCAGTGACCCTTGAGAGAGCAGCAGCGCATTTGTGGCACCTTCGGTGTTGCAAATGTCCATAGGCGATGGTAACCGCTTTCAATCAAGTGGGCCGTCTGCCTGTCTGCTGAAATCCTGCAATAAAAAATAAAAAAAAAACAACGCCAAATGATTGGGAGAAAGCGAAAGGAAAGGGTGATGGTTATTTTATTACTCCTTGTCCACGTATAGCTGTGCTCACAGAAGCTTATAACTGGTGTAATTCAACCTCATGAAGGCATTTAGAGCCTTATTAGTTTGGGTCGATTGTGATTTGGTGGAGGCTGGAACTGAAAGTTAGCGTTGCAGTAGCTTGTACTTCATTGTCGTGGAATATTGTAATCTTTTCTAAAATATTTGTATCTTTCATAAATTTTAAATAAAATTTTCGTTGTGTGTTTAGGTGCTTAATTTAAAAGATGAGATGTAGATGTTCCTTAAGCAAAATATTTAAGATTTATATACGAAGCAATAATAAACGAAGACAAAGTCGTAACATTAAAATTATGATATTAAAATAATATAATATAGGATTTTTACTCTAATTGTAATATAATTTTAATTAAGTTTTAAAGGAAAAACAATAGGACAAGTGTACTTTTAGTATTATGTACGCATTTCAGATGATTTGCGTCGATAAATGTTGTACTTCCTTCAAATATAATTCAAATATATCTTATACTAATATATAAAGCTGAAGAGTTCTTTTGTTTGAACGCGCTAATCTCAGAAACTACGGTCTGATTTGAAAATTTCTTTCAGTCTTAGATAGCCCATTCATCGAGGAAGGTTTTAGGCTATATATCACCACGCTAAGACCAATAGGAGCGGAGCAGCAATTAAAAATGTTTCAAAATCGGGGGGCTTTGAAAACAAATTCCACGCGGATGGCGTCGCGGGCACAGCTAGTAAGATTATATAAGAAATCAAAGTATACAATAAATTCAGATTATACAAGAAATTCACGGTCGAAAGTAATTTTTAAACTCAGCTTTAACCTTGTTTCTCATTTCAATACGAGTAAAGTAGCGTGCGGTCCCTAGTGTGTTATAAAAAGGAACGCTCGTACTACTCGTAAAAATACCGTTTTGTTGAATCTTTATTTAACAGCGAAATACGGGCGGGCGAGCGAAATGGACACTTGTATCGCCGCGTTTCAGCGTTCATGGCTTATTTTTCTTTTCGGAAAGACCAGAATGCAATTTTGTTCCGGGGAAAAATAAACGAGCAAACGATCCGTGCCCGAATACTGCCTCTCGTACTGTACGGACGTGTTCTGTGGTTATTTTATGTTCGTTGCAGACGGACCTCTTTCGACGATATTCGAAACTGCAATATAAAACAAAAATTTAAATTACGTTCTCTTAATTAATGTCTGTACTTGAATCTACGTCGTGATTTGGTCTTGTTTTTAATTTGTTCGTTTTAGAGTTCCTTAACAATTTGGACATAAAATGGAACCCTTATAAAACCGTCATACTCCTCCTGTAGTCTATGTATGTATTTTATTCTACAGACACAATGGGGTAGAAATCATATATTAAAAAATCAACATATAGTATCTCTCAGATTTCCATAAGTGATATGTATCAACTTATTTCGTATGCACAACTATACAAATTCAGTACAAATACTAAAAAAAATCGTAGTCCTCCACATTCTTCAAATTATGCATCAAGTATCTATTGAAATCGTCGTAAAAAATACTCGTGTACAATAGATGTTACGTGTTAGGTTCACACTAAATTTTAAAAATATGAAGTATATTTTCTGATCACAGCGCCATTTATGAATTATTTTTCATTGTCTTTTCTGTATGATTGAAAATGATATTCGGTAAAATCAAAGTACTTACGAAATTGAACGTTTAAATTTGTGTTCGGTCTGAAGTATCCTTGTAATGGAGACTCTATTCTCGGTGGTTGAAGTGCAATTCCGATTCTAATGTTATTATTTTGCTTTGTTGCAGTGTTCCCGAATGTTCCCGCTGCGCCCGGCATGCCCTGCGCCGGCGAAGACAGTAAGTGGATGAATCCATTTCATTAGTGTAAACAATTTTATTAAGGAGTTTGCAATCTTGTTTTATAACAAGTCTATGTAGGATTTTGAAGTATGATTTTATGGAGTCCTCGTATGTTTATATCTTTACATAGTATAAAAACAAAGCCGCTTTCCACGTCTGTCTACCTGTATATCCACTAACTCCTCCTAATCTACCCAACAGATTTTTAAGCTAATATATTTATTAGAAGAAAGTTTATATATTATATATATATATATATATATATATTAGGGATGGGCCGAATGTGGTGTGAACCGAATACGAACTTCGGCCGAACATTCGGTTAAAACAAAAAATTCGGCCGAAATTCGGCTAGTTTTAGCCACGCTTTCTCAAGTGCAACACATCGTGACCTGATGACAACGTCAACTTGATAACACCGAATTTTTGGCTTTTTTACACCCTAACCTGCCTCTAGTAAATTTTAAGTATGAATAGGTGGATAAAATAATAAATCTTTAGACCTTTGATTGAAAAAAAATCACCATTTCATAAATCTAAATTCATAATGTTTAATTCGTAAAAACTGGTTTCAATCAATAGACGTGTTTTTTTAAAATTCAAGTTACGCATTATAATTAAGCAGTTGCACTACTTACTGACATTTCTTACAGGAATAATAAGTTTATTTTATTTTTGTTTTAATTTGATGTATATTTAATTAGGCAAAGACTCAAGCAAGAACTAATTTCATTTATATTTATCACATTGCACGTTGAGATTTACATTTTCCTAACTAAAATAAATGACCATGAGTATATAGATGCCAATTTTTATATTACGGTTATGATAAATATGATTTCTATTAACTTCAGTCAAAATAGTGCGTATTTTAGTTTTTCCTTGCACCGAATGTTCGGCATTTAAACCGAATTTCGGCAGAATGCCGAAATTTGGCTCAAGCTGCCGAAATTCGGTCAAACCGGATATAAAACGAATTTCGGCCCATCCCTAATATATATAATATATATATATATATATATATATATATATATATATAAAAGTTTAAAGTTTATTATATATACACAACACACATACAAGCTTTTTCCTGGGGCTTCGACTTTATATAATACCTAATTATGTTTTTATGTAAGTAAAATAGAGTTACTTATGGAAAACTCTGGTACACCATAAAATTACACTTGCAAAACTCAGTAACTGAGTGAGTAAATCTACTTCAGTAGTTTCACTGATAAATTGAAAAGAATAAAATTAAGGTGGTATATATATATATGCATGTAATGAGGAGGGATGGAAATCATGTCACAAAGAGAGTATTTAATTTGGAAGATTAATAGATATACGTACGGATTGTGTAAAGAATGACATCAAGTTTTTTGGTGTGACAGAAGACATAGACAGAATTAACAGACTAAGATTATTTACTGAACGAAACGACTGACTTTACTGACTCCGAATGATTAAGAAAAGGTTGAGAAGAAAGGGAGAATGTAGCTTAGCTAGCTAGTACCTTGACTGTTGATGTAGAACAACAACAGTCAGCAACTTTATGGGTCCATTTTTTTAAGAGAAAACTTGACTACGGAATCTATAAAACGTAAATATTGAGCTACTTTAATACTCTTTATACATACTGCCTATCCCATTTCCCGGGATTAAATTTCTATGTACCTCTTTTTTATAAAAGTCCATATTTATACATAATTTTATAAGAACCGCTTCATTCGATATCAATTGCGTATACTTCATTCATGTATCCGGCGGGAATTATCCCATTTTCTGCTAATTATCTTCCAGAGATATATTGTAATTACATCTTTAACGATGTAATAATAAAGCTATTGATTTTGTATACCTACGGTTATTTTTATTCTTTGTTCCAATCCAAATCTAAATTTATATAATAATAATATGTACAAGTAAGTATGGCACTTGATGCCGCGGGCGCAATATTTTGCGAATTGTTCGCCCGAAGCATTTGCATTTGAATGTCGGACCTCTACATGGATTACAAGGGTTGTCGACTTCTCTAATCCCGTTATTAAATTGCAATATAAATTATTTGTTCATAATTTAAATATAAGAAATCTTTTACTATGTCAGACTCTATTTCAGTAGACTCAGAGTCATCTCAGCTACTATTCCGTGCTTCTGTCTCAAATGACTCGGAAGAATCCTGAGGTGGATTTAGTAGGGAGCCAATAGTCGCTGCGAGCGCTACACGACTCACTGTTTCTCCTTAGACAGTGAGTATGAATGAGCTTCGTCACCTCAACAAAAAGTCAGGGTCTCGAGGTTGCCCCGGGTCTCGCGATCCTGGCTTGAATGATCGGAGTTACATCCAATGGTTTTAATGAATATCCAGCAGTCTCCCAGTGCTATTATTTCCAAACTTTCTACAAAAAAAGACTCATTTATGATTTAAGTTAGGCTCAGGATTCTATTATTGGAGATAATTAATCTATGTTTTCCTTCATTTTCCTTTTCATAATAATAAATGTACACACATACAACAAACACACGATGATAGTTTCAGTACCGATGTAGACTCTTTATAACAAATTAATTTTCTCTTTCATATCCCTCAAAAATTATCTATATATATATATATATATATATATATATATATATATATATATATATATATATATATGTGTATATATATATATATATATATATATATATATATATATATATATATATATATCTCTTTCTGGTACATTTTATAAATATGAAATGGTCTCTATGTAATATTTCCATGAAGTGGGCTGTCAGTCTGTTTACTGTAAACGTATTGTAGACATCTAGATGCAACTCAGAAAATGAATAGGACCATTTATTTGAAAATGGATTTCTATAGACTTCAGTTAAACCTATTTTTATGAGCACAGAGTCCTTACAGTGTTTATGTAATCTGATATAGGAACCGGGACTAATTGAGCTTTAGCATAGCAAGAATAAGAAAAACTAGTATTAAAAATGAAAAGCTTCGTCAACCCTGCTGCTATCGTTTTGCTGCTCAATTTGATTTCAGCCGCGTTCGCCGGGTTTTCCTATCGCATCGCAAACTCGCTAAACGAGTCGAGAACGCTATTGTTGTCTGTGTGGCTGTTTAGATTCTAAGTAAGTTCACTTTTGGGAATCAGCCATCGGTATTGATACACTCTAAACATTGAATATATACGATTTAGATTAGCTAAACGATCATGCGTGTTGTTGGTATATTATGGAGATTATAAGGGGGGTTACACGTTTTTACTTTATGAACATCCAGCTGATGGTGTCAGATTTTTTTCCCATTTTAACTTAATTGATATTATAGTCACTTTTCTTAAAAATGAATGGTTCTATATGGATGAAATTTGACAGCCAAGTGTAGTTTGCATGGGGCTACTCAATGGTGTAGTAGACCACGAAATAACTAAAAATTAGAGGTGGCCGCCCTACATGAATGTGTCGATTAATTTTTATTTCCAATGTAGATAGTCGTGTGGGTATCGTAAGTCAGATCTTGGAAAATGTTGACGACGTACTTAAATGGCTCATTTATTTAAATCAATAGTTGGGGAGATATAAGCTTTGAAATCGTATAAGAGTGTCTCACTCTTTACTTATAACCTGAACTATGAACTGAAAAATTCTGATAAAATTCTAGGTGATAAAGCTTAAAAAAACTGTTTCAACATAGTTTGTTTTTCAACAGTATCTAAGTGTTTAGTACTTTTGTCAAGCACTTACTCAATAATTATTATTAGAAAGAAAGAACAAAGAAAGAAAAAATATTAATTTAGAACAAGATATATATAAAAAGTCATACATGATAATATCTAACAATTAATTGTGGTGTCCTAAAAAGGCTCTTGCTCAGCATAACGCTAGTTTCGCAACCAGCGCTGATCTTCCGTAAGTACTTCTAAGTGATGCCACGGCTTATCTCCACAAAGCAAATTGAAAACAATAAACATTAGTTATAAATTATGTAATTAGTAGTAGATATGAACATTGTTATAATTACAAATAAAAGAAAACGAACAAAGAAACAACGGACAGAAGTGACGAACAAGACATAGAAATAATAAATTTATAATGGTTTGTTATAGCGTACTAGTCGACATATTCTAATAATATAAAATATGTATATACTCGTATATTAATACAAATAAAACAAATACAGAGTAACGGTTCTTCAAGTATGGATTCTTTTTATATATATTTTAATATCGACAGTGTCTAACAAATCTTAGCTGTTAATATTTTCATTCGGCGGTAGTTCTCTTAATTTGAGCGCTAGTTATGTTTTTATAAGTGGAGGGGGTTAACTCCTTATCTGATTAATAACGAGGCTGATTAACCCGAAGTATTCAGAACTTGTCGACCCCTCGTTTCGGCCTCGACACCCCAATATTTAATTACTTAACTTTAAACAATACAAAAGCAACCATTTGTTGGCCGGTTTTATTGCGGTTATTCAAAAACTTTGTGGTAACCAAGTAAATGGGATTTATTATTTTGGAATTGCAAAGTAATGTTTTGAGTTCGCTTAATGGATGGTACCTGTTTTATGTAATCGCCTTATGAAATACTAGGTCTTGAAGGGTTAAGGCGAAATAAGTAAGATAGACTTGATTAAGATTCATTTATTACGAAACACAAACCCAAGCACCATTCTTATTACATTGAGAGTACAGGAGAGGAATACAAGAAACAATGTTGCCCATATAATGATCTAAGGGGTGCAAATTATAAATAATCATTATAATCAGATATTTTTGTTTACTGAAAGAATATTAACACTAACAACTCTTGAACCCGTGACTTCGAATTAGTTTAGTTTTAAACTTTACGTATCAAACAGCGCATATAACGAACAGCTCATTATTTTCCCTTACATATATATTATTATGCAGACTCCGAAATTTCTGAAAGTGAACACAAATTCAGAAGTTTATTCATACCAAGTTCCATTGGAGAACATTAATGTATGTATTATCTTACGTATTATATGTAAGTTAAAAATTAAGACTACTTCCCATTCTATGTACACCGCTTCGCAGTATGTTATCGCTGTGTAGAGGAAAGGACCTACAAGAAAAACCCAGGAACACGTCTAGCTAAAACTTCTTTTATATTACTTCATATTTTTCTGTCTCAAGATCTTTTCTTATGTATATAATTAATTAACCGAGAATTAATTAATTAATTGTGTAACTTAGATAGATCAAAAGGATGGACATGACTAATGTATAAGAGTTCTGTTTATTAGCAAATGGCTACAGAACTCTGAAAATACCCTACAGCAAAAATATGCTAAGAATACTTGCGTATTATAAATATCAAGAATGTAAGTAGCGCCGATAGCAGATATTACTAAATAACTTCCATTGAAATCAATATTTCGAAAATAGTCTGATTCAATAAATTTCGCTTTAAAATGATAAGATAAATGTTGATAAATTATTTAGTATCACGTCGGCCTCCGCGCGGTTAATAACGTAGCGCGGTAGAATGCCTGGGACGCCCGATGTCCTGTTCTATACAAATCGCGAAATATATAACAGGTAGTGTTACCAGATATAACTCCCAACAAAACGTATATCATCAACGCCTTTAAACTTACGATTGTCATTATTATTTTTTCAAATTTTTAACACTAGTCGGTGTTGCTATGTGTGATTTCGTTGATTACAATTGTGCAAAATATTACAATAGTTGAGATAAGTGTGACGAATAGTGTTGCCATATACTATGCCTATAACCTCGGATATATTTCGATTTTTAATTAGGTTAACAGGTCAAGAATCATACAATAAAAATTTGTTAGATAATAGCTGATATTCGTAATCGCGAACTTGTCTAATATCAACGTCTCTTTAATTTGTTTGACGCAACAACTGAAGCTTGAAGAGTAATTAAAGTAATAATAATCATTTATAAATGGTTTATACTTCGAAACAGAAATAAAACCGAGGAACGATGCGCTTTATTATCGAACACATTAACTGTATTTAAAGTGTTAATCTATTGTGACACGATATGACCAAAGTGATTATGAATGACTGAAGTGATGTTGATTGTGAATGACTGAAGTGATTATGAGTGGCTAAAGTGATGGGTGTATTTTTTTCGGTCAGCGATGGCTCTGGGGACGATAGTGATAGACTGTCAAGCGCAGGACTCGACGAGGGTATTTGCCATATATTTGGGTTTGTCTAGTGTATTATATGGGATGCGGTTTGTTCCTTTTGTGCGTGTTTTGCTAATTCTTGCTATTTATGTCGTCAGCATTTTTATTAAATCAAAAGAATATAATTATAATATGCTTTTAGTTAACATTTTTCTATTGCCAGCTTTCTGATTATCCACCGTGTTAATGATACTCTCATTATGGTAGAATAAAGTATGTAATTTTTAAGAAATGGGCATTAAATGTAAATTAATAATGACTATTACTTAAACAATAGTTTTATTTATCTACATATTTATTTATTATTCGGGAACGTTGAGATTTGAAATGTCTTATATTTTATAGATGCTTTTGTTTTTAATAAATTTATAAATACGAAATCATATAATTAATTGATTCTTTAATTGTCCTATAAATATCTTAGATATTGAACGTAATTATACTATAATAAAAATTATTACACTTTCGGTGGTACGCATATAATGAGTGGTTATGGTCGCTACTTACACGCTACATATAAACGACTAGTACCTATATAATTTGTCTGTATATTTAACGAAATGTTCTATACTGTAACTATGAAGTGTTAAAGCACCTTATCAACGTGCATTATCTATTGTTGCATTTGCCTTGTTTGCGAGTTTCCTGATAGCGCCACGTATTTGCCAGAGGATTAGACATACATACTGTATCCGTGCAGGAACGGTGAAAGAATACAATTTCCTGCGGTCGGGCGGCCTGTCGTAAGAGGCGACCAAACAACCCACAGCCAGGTGGTAGGGCATTTGCCCGACTGGATGACTACCACCCCTGGTCTAGAGTATGTCGCCATAACAACCTTGAGTTGTGTTCCGGCATTAATAACCAGGTTCCAGTCTCCTTTAAGAGAGCAGCAGCGTATTTGTAGCACCTTTGGTGTGGCAAATGTCCATAGGTGATAGTAACCGCTTTTCATCAAGTGGGCCGTCTGCCTGTCTGCTGAACTCATGCAATAAAAGAAATAAAAAAACATTAGCTTTAACCTTTTATAATTATTGTTTTCATGAGTTACGAAATAGTAAATTAAAATTGAAAGAAGTAAAGTGGCAAGGTGGTATTTGTCCATCTGGATGGCTACCCCATCTCTGGTTTGAAGCGTACCGTCACAATAACCTCGCGCTGTGTTCCGGCATCAGTGACCAGGTTCCAGTCCTCTTAGAGGCCCACAACGCGTTAGTCACTCCTATGGTTTAGCAAAATCTGCCTGTTTACCTCCTTCAGACAATAAAAAAATCATGGTGCCGAAGCATAGAAAAATTCTGTTCATATACATAGATTGGGTAGATTTTGTTATAAATTACTGGGACATATATATCCTGCGATTTTAAAACCATGCAAGTGCATTCTAAGGAGTTTTGCATCACAGCATAAAAATATCTCATGAATTTCAATGATATGCCATTCTAATACTATTTTTGAAGTTTATTTGGACCGATGCCATCTTTCGATACAGTCTTTACATGTTTTCGTTAGTACAATACATCAGCAAATCTAACAAGACATAAATTCACATTCGTTTAAACAATATCAGTTGGGAGGTTTTCAAATTTCACAGCTGATAGACAGTCGGACAAGACGATGTTTGTTATAAGTATTGCGGTTTTATATCCGTGCAGGAATGGAAAAAGAATAGAATTTCTTGCGGCCGGGCGGCCTATCATAAGAAGCGACAAAACAACCCACAGCCAGGTGGTAGGGTATTTGCCCGTTTGGATGCCTACCACCTCTAGTCTAGAGTATGCCTCTATAGCAACATTGAGTTGTGTTCCGGCATTAGTGAGCAGATTCTAGTGTCCCTATAGAGAGCGGCAATACATGGGTGCTCTTTGATATTACACATGTCCATAGGCGACGGTAACCGTTTTCCATCAAGTGGGCCGTCTGCCTGTCTGCTAAACTCATACAATAAAAAAGTACCAAAATGGTCACGGAACCCTAAAAAGAACTTAGAAAGCTTACTTCCAACAATAAAACGCGACTGACTGACACTGATATAAAAGGTAATAGCTTCTAATAAATAAACAAGCAGTTAACGGACTAAATGAAAATCGAATTAAGTATTCAAGTTGATGGAACTATAAAGTTAAATTGAAGGCCTGGAGAGGTCAATTAAGTGATTAGAAAAACATTAGTGATAAAGTTGAATAATTGCTCTCAGTGACAATTATTAGGCTCTTTACTTTAAATAGTTTTAATTCACTTTCTTATTTTCGAATTATTATACCATTTAATGGAAGGGCGGGATGGGTCAATGAAGTGATTATAGAACCGTTAGTGATAAAATTTAGAATTTGCTCTCAGAGACAGTTAATGGGCTCTTTGCTCTTTTTTATTGCATGAGCTCAGCAAACAGGCAAACGGCCCACCTGATGGAAGGCGATTACCATCGCCTATAGAGTTTTGTAATGTAGTAGCAGTACCAATGTGCTGCCGCTCTCTAAAGGGAGACTGGAACCTGGCCACTAATGCCAAAACTCAACTCATGTTTGTTATGGCGGCCTACTCTAGACGGTCGCGATCTAGGCGGGCAAAAAATACTCTACTACATGACTGTGAGGTGTTTTTGTCGTCTCTTGCGACAGACCGCCCAGCCGCAGGAAATTGTATTCTTTCTCTGTTCTTGCCGGATAAAATATTAATATAAAATATTTATTTAATTTCTTATTTTATTCCATTTCTTCCAACTGTACCGCATGGTACTTTGAATGATAGGGGAGCGGACAGTAAAATCAAATATACTTTTTATAAACTTACAACACGTCTAAGCGTCATAGATTTTGCATGAGCGCACCGACCTGTGACGTTATAATTAGGTACAAGTAAAAGGAATCAAATGGCACATTAATTATTGTTTCAAAATTAATTAAAATTATTTATATTATGATATTTTAAAAACTAGATGATAAGATATTATTTTAACGTCTATACATTTATATGTAAAAATATTAGAATGTAATTCATTTCTAGTTACACAAGAACAAATGATAATTCCTACTTCTCCTCCCCTCCCTAAATTGATAGTTCATTAATCCTATAATATTTTTTAAATATATAAAAATATTTAAATATTAATAATATATAAAAAAAAAATATTTAATAATATTTTGTGTTGTATACAAATATATCATCAATTTTTCTAATGCATAAATGTTTATTCATTTACAGGGAGTATATACAGAAGAGGCGCTCGGCGGTGGCGAAAACTATATCGTGTCAATGGACACATCTTTCAAGCCAAACGATTTAATAGAGTAAGTAATATTTTACCACCAAATATTTTTATATTCGCAACTGAATAGTGCCTACTCTAGAAAGCCTGTATTCAATGGTCCGCAATGAGCCATTCACGGCGAGTAAGATCTGTCATAAGAAATAATATCAGATCCCGGAACAATGCCAAATGCTAAAGATACCGCGCTAAAATAAAAACTACGTAGCATCTCTTTTTTCATATAAGATCATGCAAAATAATACCTGAGAGTTGAGCCTGAGTGAGACGAAAAATGTCTTAAACCTGACATTAGTTAAGAAGCGAGTAAATTTGCGAAACTTGTGAATTAGAGCCCTTACCATGATTTGGACAAAAATTTAATTCTAATTATATATACTACCAAATTAGTAATAATAAAAAGTTCCTGACAGGTCATTAAACATTTATCTATTTGTCCGGGAATCCCGCGGGAATTTCAAGTCAATCGTGGACGAAGTCGGGGGCATATCCTAGTAATATATACATTTCAATATTTATTTCTGTGATTTATCTCATTGTATACAATTTTTTTCCCCATTTCCAGCGCGCCTTCTGTGCCTTCTGCCAAGACCGCATATGGGGCTTGGGTCGGCAGGGCTTCAAGTGCATCCAATGCAAATTGTTGGTGCACAAAAAGTGCCACAAATTGGTGCAGAAACCCTGCTCGAACGAGCATGTCGACCCCGTTGAGGTCAAAGATGATGCTAATGGCGAAAGCACGCTTGGGAGAGCTTCGTCTGTCAGGTGTGTTTCGTAGTCTTGTTAGTATTTTTACACGAAGCTAACCATGTAAATCAAAATTTACGACTTTTTAAATTTAACGGTTTCTTTTACTTTAATTTACAGTAAGTCATTTTTTTCTGTTTACGGCACAAATATTTCTTTAATGTTGTATTTATATAAACTGTGAAAATTTAGTATTACTAAAAATAATGTTTGTCTTTTAACTCAAAGATTACGCAATTCCATTGAGATTATAACTTCAATTTTAACAAAAGATCACGTTGTTTATCAAAAATTAGAGCTGCACTTCAAAAAAATAATCTATAAGTGTCACTTCTAAGAATACATTTAATCAACATTAGATGTATGTACTCTTAGAGATCTCGGTGTCTCAGTTTTCGGTGTCAAGAAACCTTTCACATGTAGTATGACCCTAGGGCTCGATAATAACCACTTATAGAATCATTGAATTAGACATTAATTGCGGCTTGTCGTTTGGATCATCGCTTGTACTGTGCGATCCAAATAAGAATAGGAATGTCAATAACCTCTATCTGTCAAATGTCACTTGAAAAGTATGGTTTGCAAAAAACTTATTCGCATATCAATAATAAATAGTCTTACAACAAATTTAAATAAAAAGGTAAATTAGTAGTAAATTGTCTTAATATAATATTTAATTATTTTAAGTCACAATATGGCGAAAGTCGATCCTATTCTCATTTGAATCGCATTATATGTTCGAATTTGAACAGGTTTTGCAGAAAAAGTAGGTAGAAGACGATCTATTTGTCGTTCTACCTCTTTCTATTACTAGTTGCTGATTTTTTACGAATTCGGATGTTTTCACTGTATTCTGCTAATCGTTTCCGTTATAGGTCCCGCGCGGAGGAACAGCCCCCCCTGGCGGAGACGCCCCCCGCGCCCGCGCCCGCACCCCTCCCTCGTCCCGAGGACCTGGAGCCGGGCTCGCAGCGCCAATACTCTCTCGAGGACTTTGAGCTCATCAGGGTCATCGGCCGTGGCTCCTACGCCAAGGTGAGTCCGACTCAAATATAAATCAAAGTCGGAAACCTACAATAGAAACTATATCTTTTTTTTAAATTTTGATAGCACGAAGTCGGTTGCAGTTTGATATTAGAAATAAAATACAGAGTATTAAAATATAGCCGAATGTAGTTACAACAAATGTTCAATAAAATGTTGCAATTGAAAGAATTTTAATTCCAATATTAGATCTTCTTAGTACCTCTGAAAGCCTACAACTACTACAAAGCCTACAAAAGAAAAATTGGACTGCTTGACACTGCAATATGTGTTCATTAGTAATTGTTACAACAAATCTAGGTTCATAAGTATTCTATTTTTTAAGTTTTTGCAACTATACCCTGTCCAAACCGTTAATTTACTTTTGACAGCTAGATGACGGATCAATTAGTAATGTCCTAATGCGTTACCGACTCGATTTGTTATAAGGATCAACTTCATTTATAAATAAGTTTTAATCAATTTAACGTATCTATTTATTTTTGCTATAAATACTATATCGTGTAATAAATATACCCACATTTCAATTTTAATTTAATATATGTAAAATTGAATAAAATTTTACATATATTAAATAAGCCATCAGTGTAATAAAGTAGAACATTTTTTATTGTCAAATCGATTACATTCGATTTGTTTACGTATAGTGTCGATGGTTTAATAGTCTGTGGCTCATAGAACATCACTATTACGTCACTCGCAACAATAATGTACGACAATTATGTCATTTGTTTCATCTCATCATCATTATACTGTCAAGAAATAGGTAACTTATAGACGTGCAAACGTCAAAAATAATATAAACGTTTGGAAACACCTAGTACACATAAGTAAAATTACGTATTAATTCATCATAATTGTAGAATTTTTTTAATAAATAAACGAAGACGTTGTCTCTGTACGTCTAAACTGTAAAGAATCGAGTTTAAATTATTATTTCTCTATTTAAAAACACGTTTAATCTTCCAGGTGTTGATGGTGGAATTGAAACGTACAAAACGTGTGTACGCCATGAAAGTGATAAAGAAGGCGCTCGTCACGGACGACGAGGACATCGACTGGGTGCAGACGGAGAAACACGTCTTCGAGACGGCCTCCAACCACCCGTTCCTGGTCGGGCTGCACTCTTGTTTCCAGACGCCTAGTCGGTTGTTCTTTGTCATCGAGTTTGTTAGGGGTGGTGATCTTATGTGAGTATACAATATGTATTGTTTTTTTTTTAAATTTAATTCGTCTCATTTTATTCAGGCTTAGATGCTTCGATTTTAATTTTCATTAATTCATTACACTAGTTGTAGAAACTCTGATGAATTTAGGCTAGGATAGATAGAAAAATAATTGTAATGTCAATCGTGTAGAAAATATATTGGACTATTTATTTTGAAGTTTTTCTTGATATCGAAATTCGATAGATCCACTGTCCCATCGTCCACATTTTTTGATCCTTCGAGCCGCATCATCGTTTTTTTTTAAGTCTAAGAATTTGCTGTTGATCAGCGAAAACTGCATCAAACTCGGCCCAGTAGTTTTAATCCCGAACAAACAGTAGAAATCTAAAAAAAATGTCATCGTGTTCTCCGTCGTTTATATAGTCTGATCCAGTTGTTTTATTTTTTAGTTTTAATGTACAGATATGAAATTTTTAGAATTTAGAATTTTTAGAAATTCACCATTTAATTAGGTGTGGTTATGGACTGTATATAGATTTCCATTCAATATTGGGAGTAGAAGCAACTCACCGTATGCTGCTGCTCTTGGTTCTCTTGTTCAGCCCCAGCAACGGGTCCGATGGGATTTTAATTTAATTTATTTATATATTTATACTGTCACTTCGCGAGACATGCGCACAGTCTTTGTTGTAGCTTGTAGGGGGCGGTTTTTTATAACGGCCGAGCTATGAAATATAAGCGCGTGGTGCGAACGACGTACTGAGACGGACAGGGGCTTGCGGCTCTTGTTTCAAAATGGTGACATCTTCATTTTTGACGCGGCGAGGATAAGGGCGGGCGGGAAGGTTCAAAGGAAAGGAAAGAAATTACAGAAAATACACGAGAATGAATTACCAGTGTTAACAAGTTAATAAAAATGACTAAAGGGGCTTTATCTGTGTCGTTGTCGCGTCGCAGGTTCCACATGCAGCGGCAGCGGCGCCTGCCGGAGGAGCACGCGCGCTTCTACGCGGCGGAGATCTCGTTGGCGCTGCACTTCCTGCACGAGCGCGGCGTCATCTACCGCGACCTCAAGCTCGACAACGTGCTGCTCGACCACGAGGGGCACATCAAGCTCACCGACTACGGCATGTGCAAGGTCGGTTCAACGAACGCTTCTCTTTCTCTTCTAGGTCGTTCCCGCACTGCTGAGAATCGTGCCTTTGATAGCTCTACTCCACCGAGATCGGGTTTGAGCACGGTGGAGAGGTGAATTTATCGACATGTCCTACGCCTATTTGGAGATCTACTACGAGGTCTGTTGCCTTCGACTTTTCCGGTGGCCAAAAGTCTTTCCATATTGTCTGGGCTCTTGGCGGGCTTTGTGGGCAAAGTACTTCAGCGTCTGTTTTAAGCATATTTTAAAGCCAAGCATATTTGCTAATCACCAATTGTTTTAACCTAGTCTCAGGCAAATTGTAAAGTTGTGATGTTGGCAATTCGAAATGTTCTAAAATTTTTGAAAAATCAAGTATAGGCAATAGACATGTGACAGTCGGTAATTCTTTGCGGTTTTAGGTAAGGGCCATCTAAAAAGATTTTATTTTGTTATTATAAACTGCACATCGTTTGACACCTAGTCAAATGTCAATGTCAAATTATGAGAAAAATAAAACTAAAATAAATAGTTACCTTTCAACGAAAGCCTTAATTATATGTCGCCCTTGCCTGCCCTGCCTACTTGGATCTGTTAACCTGGACATTTCGTGTCCACTTCATGGAGTACATGCACAGAAACAGTTTAAAAACTCTCAACAACCATATTAATGCTACATCCTCTAGTAAACTTCGATAGATTGACGCTGATCACTACTTCAAATACTGTTAAAAAATTTCTAACGCGCCACGGGCACGGCATTGTAATTAACAAAATACCGAAATCAGACAAAGCTATGATTGAGACGACAGTGTCCGGCGATTTTGACGAGATAGTAATTGTAGTAGAATTGGGGCCCTGGTCTACAGTATGCCACCATAACAACCTTGAGTAATATTTCGTCATTGCTGGTTCCTGTTTCATTAGACACTGACAACCCTGCAACGCAAATTTCCATAAGCGACGATTATCACTTTCCGTCACGTGAACTATCTGCTCGTCTGCTTGAAGCAACGCTATTATAATTACAGGAAGGCGTAAGGCCAGGCGATACTACATCGACCTTCTGCGGCACTCCGAACTACATAGCGCCGGAAATCCTCCGCGGCGAGGAGTACGGCTTCTCCGTGGACTGGTGGGCGCTGGGGGTGCTGACCTACGAGATGCTGGCGGGGCGATCGCCCTTTGACATAGCGCAAGCCGCCGACAATCCCGACCAAAACACCGAGGACTATTTGTTCCAGGTACGAACCTGGTTTAAAGTTAACCGATTTTTATCGGTCATAACCTGTTTTTTTCGCAAGAATTACTTTAACATTCTATCTCACTCGACATATGTTTATTTGCGACTGAAAAGTTGCTGTATCGTATGACTGCGCTTTGAAGGTGTGCTGCAACAACCGTTCAAATACGTTCGAAACTGATTTATTCAACAAAACCTGTTTAACGAACTTCTGTTATCAACAACTGTTTGATTGATGTTAAAGTTAGCACAAAACCAAAATGAAAACCGGTTCGACTTTTTATCGGTTTCCAAGTCCTATAACACGTACTCATACGTAATATGTCACACACACAAAGAAATTATAGAAAGAACAAGCGTGTAATAATAAATATTTTATAAATTAAATTCAAGTAAAAAAAGGTACGGGACTTGAGTTCGTAGAAAAAAATATACGTACTCAGAGGTAATTTCAACGCATAATCACAAATTTATTTGTTGTCAATTAGTCCCTTGTATTATCTCATCAAAAACGAGAATGGAAAAAAAGGGACTGCAGATTTTATTATTCAATCATATTTTATAGGTCTTTTAGAAGTTTATTACGATGATTTACGTTGAGCGTCATCTATAAATACTTCGCGGCAGTTTCGTGTAATATTGTTGTGCTTTGCTATTCATATTTACTTATGAATTTTTCGAGTGGGCCTCAGGGTCAAATCCTAAACTATGCTAAATAGCTAAAAACACTCAAGGGAGTCTCGAGGCCGATTTTGTCGAAAACTAAAGCGGCATCATTAGATGTTTGAAAAACCAATTACCCTTGTCAGATATCGAACCGGCTGATTTTGAAAAAATAAAGACATTCTGTATTATACCAAATTATAGGGTAGCTTGTAAGGATCAATTTCTGTGAAGGAATTTCAAACGGCGAACTAAGGGAAAGGGTTGTTTTTGAATAAAATGTTGTCAATTCCATATTAATGGTGGTATTAATTTTTTCGTCAAATTATTAACAACCATTGGTAAATGTAACAATTTTGACGAAAAATATATGAAAAAAAATTTAATCACAAGTACCTGCACTGATGCCCACGATAACTGGTGTGTAATTTATGTGAAATTTTAACCAATATAACAAGGAATGGTTACGATTTAGAACCCGATATAAGAACTGCATAGGTCTAGTCATCTCAGTGGACAACGAACTACTGGCTAGCGCAACGCGGGAGCGCACATATAAATAGTTGATCTATCTCGTTCGCACGTCAACCGTCCCGCTCACACATATATATATATATTGTACTAGCTGTTCGGCTTGTTAATGTTTGTACTTAAGGTTACCATTCCCAAAATAAATTAGTTCACTTCAATGCACATCAGCACTTGATAGTGAATACTACTCTCTGCCATCTGAAGTATCATTTGACCTCTCGCTGCTACACCGACATAAAACTAAAATAAACACTACTTATAAATTTGATGCTTTTTTTTTTAGGTAATATTAGAGAAAACTATCCGTATCCCGCGTTCGTTGTCGGTGAAAGCGGCTTCCGTGCTGAAGGGCTTCCTGAACAAGAACCCCGTGGAGAGGCTCGGCTGCGGCGAGAACGGGTTCCTGGACATCGTCAACCATCCCTTCTTCAAGAGCATCGAATGGGAAATGGTAAAATTATTTATATATTACATATATAAATGATATACACTAAGACTTTTTTTATAGGATGTCAAACATACTACAAATTTGCCATTTAACTTTTTGACGTAACTCTCATAGTTTAGTTAAAAAATGCAAAAAAACGAAAATTTGAACTTCAAAGCTCTGTAAACAATCAAATATTGAAGATAGAAACTCGACTCAGTGGAACTTTTTGTACTAAATTTAATACTAAGAAAGATCCATTCATTCATTTTTTTGAAATTATTTTTAGTGACAGCAGATTACAGTCTAAACTATATATTTCAAACACACATAAATTATGATTCCGATCGACATTTTTCGTTTGCGCAGATAAGGCAGTTCGATTTTCGACACGTAAATAATCTATATTCATCTTTATTCGCCAGTGCAAAAAGCAGAGTGTTGCTTGCTATGCATTTGTTCTTAGCTCTATCCCGTTTACACGATTCGTACACTGTGGTTGTCTATGATCTACTGCGCAGGTACGTCGGGGGAATTATTAGTTGTGTAAACATGAAACTGGATGTGGTTATGCAAACAGGAACCAACCCATAAAGTGATAGTGTTAAGATATATCTTCATAAACAGCTATATATAATAGCGAAGAAATTCTGTTTTCTAAAAAAAACACAAAATAATTATACCTACGCATATTAAATCTAACAACTCAAATACGAGTAAAAAATTAATCAAAAAATTCACATTCGTGATTTTTCTGGTAACTTCGTGATCCCGCACTCTCAGTACTTCTGGTACTTATTAGCAAAAGTAAATTATTGACTTGATATGTTTTTAGTTGGAGCAGAAACAAGTCGTACCACCGTTCAAGCCTCGCCTCGAGGGGGAGCGCGACCTAGCCAATTTCCCACCGGAATTCACCGATGAACCAGTTCATCTCACACCTGACAACGAGTAAGAAAAACTCCATTCGTTTTATTTATTTTAAAATTTAATTAAATTCAAAATTCAGTTTCATTTACAATTGAATTAGATTTGATCTTCAATTCAATTCAATAAAATACAAAATATAAAGGTTTGTGGAAGATGGAAATTCGAAAACGACTGGTCTTTTTACCAGCCTTAAACGTCGCATTGCTTGACAGATGCCTATTTTTGGGGAATAGATAATATTAGGTATATTGTGCCTGCCACTCTGAGGCACGCATTATTAAACATTGATAATGAATTAATAAAAAATTCTTTATTCTTCACAGTAAACTGAAACCCAGGCACTTTATATGTATACATTTGCATTATTTATTATTTTTCGCCATCAATGCATGTTAATTGTAATTGCACATAAAGGCAAAAAAACTATTTAAGCGACGATATCATGTTATTTTAACGCCTGTTGTTTAATTTATTGTAAAATGTGTCCGCATCCCTATTTCAGCACTGTGATAGCGGACATCGACCAATCGGAGTTCGAGGGCTTCGAGTACGTGAACCCGCTGCTGATGTCACTGGAGGACTGCGTGTGACACCACGCCTGCCTGCTGCACCCCCATCCCTACCACGATCCCGCGCAGGTGAGCCGCCCTCTACACTTCTTCTTTATCCGTGCAGGAACGGAGAAAGAATACAATTTCCTGCGGCCGGGCGGGCTGTCGTAAGAGGCGACAAAACAACCCACAGCCAGGTGGTAGGGCATTTGCCCGACTGGATGGCTACCACCCCTGCTCTAAAGTATGTCGCCATAACAACTTTGAGTTGTGTTCGGGCATTAGTGACCAGGTTCCAGTCCCCCTTAAGAGAGCAGCAGCGCATTTGTAGCAACTTTGGTGTTGCAAATGTCCATAGGCGATGGTAACCGCTTTCCATCAAGTGGGCCGTCTGCCTGTCTGCTGATCTCCTGCAATTAAAAAAATAATGCACACCGTAGTACATAGGCTGCTCACAATGGGATATATATACTGCACACCGTACAACATACACCGCACACAATGAAACATATACTGCACACCGTACAACATACGCCGCACACAATGGAACATATACTGCACACCGTACAACATACGCCGCACACAATGGAACATATACTAGTAGCACATTGTACGACATACACCATACACAATGGAAAATATACTCCACACCATTCAGTATGCACTAGTCAACATACGCTGTGCATACGGATATTTTACAGGAGGGTAAATAATTTAAAAAAAAGACTGAAATAAACTATATAAACGACGGAGAACACGATGCAATTTTTTTTAGACTTCATGTCTGTTTGTTCGGGATTCATGTAAAAACTACTGGGCCGATTTCGATGCGGTTTTCGCTCATCGACGGAAAAATTTTGGACTTAATATCTACGCTACTTTTTATCCCGGGATTTTTTCTGGGAATGATTTAAAATGGCCTGGTTAAAATATCGAGTTCCAATGTGATTTTGTCACTGATCGATAGCAAATTTTATGTAATAAAATGTGTGATATTTTTATCCCAGGAATTATTCCGGGGGCGGTTTATAGTTGTTTGGAAGCATAAAAATTAGCTTATTCCGACACAGTTTCCACTAAAACGATAGCTTACATTATTTTTTAAATGTTAGTCAAGCGTGAATGAAATCACGGGCATATCCTAGTTATGAATAAAGATTCATAATGCTAGTTTAAAAAAAGTTTATTATTATTATTGTCATTTAGATGTTTTCTTTTAACCCTTCAGCTCACTATTAGCACATATGTGTCCGCGATGAGAGTGCAGATCGCGTTTGTGCACGTGATCGTTTTTGTGTTGTTGTCTCACTCTGTTTATATAGGATTTGTATGAAATGGGTATATTTTCTTAGTATATTACGAGATAATGATAGTGTTAGTCTTGCGGCTTTTGGAAGTGCTGAAGGATTAAATACTGTTACGATTTGGGCCACCTGCATATTTGTAAACAAAGCCGTTGATGTTTGAACTAATAACATTGAAGCACTTTTATGACCGTCTTCTTTTGTTTTGTTTCTGTTTAAAATTTGTGATTGGAAAAATAGCCCATTGTGTATTGTAATCTTTATGGTAGTCATTAGCCAGGTGTGATTATTAGAAATTCAGTCTACAGACATGTTGTTTTTGTACAGTATAAAGCAATGCCCCAACGGAGGGGTGAGGGAGTCAAGCGATAACCAATAGCGGAGCAAGACGTGTGTACTACATTCGGTAATCTATTTAGTGACTGCGCGTGTTATTGAATCGCGCATTACGTTTGTACTGGTCGTGTTCAGTTATATTTGTACCAGTGTTATACGTGTTTGTATAGTTCTAATAAATTCTATAGTAATTCCAGTCCCGTAACTCGTAACAATACTATTACAAACAATAAGTGTCGATAAGTTTCATCTCTCTTAGTCCGTGTGTCTGTGTGTCCGTGTGTCAGGCGTACGGGTACGGCGCGGAGTCGTCTTCCTCCGACTACGACTCGGTGTGCTCGGAGCTGCCCCCGCGCAAGCCCACGCTGCTGCAACACATGTTCTGCCTCCCGCTCAACTGACCGCAACACAGGCGCGCACGCGAACGCCGCGGCGACGCGACGCGACACCACGCCGCTTGAATGCCGCTCTGTGAGAATATTGCTATATACGCTACTTATTTATTATTTCAATGTGTCTTGGTGTTTTTCAATCGTAAAGGTGGAGTCTTACTGTTTCAAAAGAATTTCTATTTTTTATTTTATTTTACAAAAGTCATGCGAAACTTAGGCTTAGCCATATATGACCGTCTCTGTGGTTGAGTTGGCTAAGCTTATGTAGGCCAAGCTCACTGAAACGCAGAGGCACCAGGTTCGATTTTAGGCATAGTGGATTTCTTAAACGGACGTCCCGTTTTCTACCACGGTCTGGGTGTCCGCAGCAACATAATTTGTTTAGCTTGGGGATGTAATGTGGTGTTTGTTGGCCGATTCATCAATTTATATCGGTTTATAATGAAACCACTTCATTTTTTTAACAGACTGTTTTCAAAGATAAAGTAACTTTTTTCTAAATACATAGAATACTAAAATATTATTGTTTTTTAAAAGTGGTATCATAGATCTTTGTTTTACAAGTCACAGCTTCTCGCTCGACTAAATTATGGTTAATTGTCTTGAGTATACATATTCAAACAAATTGGACATCGTATTTATGTATTATATGAGATATCGATGATTTAGAAATTGACCCTACTCGTTTTTTATTTTTCTACAAATACATAGCGAAACGTTAAAGCGACACTAACCTTGCGACTCGAAAACACGACACAGCTGTTTCAAACACCAGCCTTAAAAGCTGTATATCACTTATTTACGTTATTATGTTTTTTTCAATATATTATAACTTAATCTGGTTTTGTAAATACTTTATAGAAAATACTATTAATGACGTCTTAAGCCTTTGAATGTATATGTCATTTTTTGTTATTCCCAGTTATATTTACAGACTATATCGCCGACTGATTTCAAAAGTGGCACAATTCAAAATTTTGCAATTTGAAAAATTTTACATGTTCATTGTTTGTTTCTTGTATATTTAATTTGTAAATAGACTAGGCAATTGAAAGTTGCACCCGTAATTGAATGAGTGAGACGAAGAAAATTCAGGCGATATAGGCATGAAAATTAATAAAAAGGAATTGCAAGATTGATGGATAGAAGACTAAAGGTGGATCAACGGTGAGATGCAAGGATTGTATGAAAGCTAAGATGATGTTTTGTGGTAAATAGAGAATTATGGAAGCAAAAGGCGTACTTATTTTTATCAAGGTGTAATCATCGAGAAACCACCACCCAGAGACGACAGTAGGGTAATGTTGGACTCCCGATAGCATGCTCGGACCTACCAACTAAATTAGCCCAGTTTTCTATCGCATCTCGCCGTAATGTCAGAGTTTCGGGAATCAAAAATAGATAACTCTTCATTGTACACCAATACTGGAACTTTTACACCTATTAATATAAAACATTGCATATCAGAAGTTTGCGCTTTTACTTGAATAATTAATTCAAAAGTTTGTAATGTATTAATTCTGGAATAATATCTGTACGTATAATAAAATTGTAGAGGTCGAATTTCTGTACAATGAAAAAAAAAATCTAAAAACCGAGTCAAGGGGATGTAAGAAGTGAAATAGAACTAATTTAGATTTTTTTCAATTTTTTTGTTTCTCTGTTTGTACCGGCTAATCTCCGAAACGACTGGACCGATTTAAATTAATTTTTTTATGGTGGTAGCTTATAACCCTGGTTAACATATAGGATACTTTTGATCCCGAAAAATTAAATAGTTCCTGTGGGATAGTTTAAAAACCGCGGTGAAGTCGCGGGCATCAGCTAGTCTGATAATAAGAATTAATTATTAGCCTATTTGATGTCCACTACTGGGCATACATCTCTCCTAAGGCTTTATTTGCTTCTCATCACATCCTGTCATAAAATTATACAAAAATAATTTTACAGACTAAAACTATGTCTAATTGTGCACAAATGGCGGTCTTGTCACTAAAAAGCAATGTCGTCCAGAACAACCCTAGAAGTGAATTGGGATGATAATGGCGATGATGATTTACTTAATATATAGTATGACTGCTATTTACTTATAATACTATAAAGATACTTTTGGATGGCGTCGGCTCATTCAGCTTCTTTTCTGGCAAACCGGGTGTTGCGCCCTAAGCAAAAGACATGTGCCAGCTCCGATTATTGCAAGAATATGAATGTAAAGAGATAGGTGAATAAATAACACTTTATTGTTCACATAAAAAAAATGCAAAAAGGCAAAAGACAATAGTTACTTGGTAAAACAAAGAGCGACCTTATCGAATAGATGTATACTCTAATCTAGTACATACGTATTATCGCACCTGTTTCCCATAGGGGTAGGCAAAGATGATGGACTCCACTTGCTACGGTCTTTGTGTACACCCTGTGATTCATCTACTTTCCTCAATCTCTTCACACATGCACGTGTATTAAAGATGATCAAAGGAATTGATTTAGTATTACAAAATTTTGATTTACGCCACTGTTACATTCAGCAAGCGATATATGCAGTAAAAAATTTATCATTAAATATTTATTTTACTTAAATCGACTTACCACTTGCCGTTAATGGTAGTGAGAAGCACTGCGAAAACGCGACGAACAACTGGTAATAAGTCACAAAATTAGTTTTGTTAATTATTCATATATTATTAGCCAACATTGGTGCTCCTATTTCTATCTTGCGTCTTATCTAACGGCCAGTTTCAATTACTTAATTAAATTAATTCAAAACAATTATCTACATTAAGGAACATTCTTGATAAATATTTAATTTAAAATTGCAACCAGGCAGCAGTAACGTCAAGTTATTTCCTTTATACATAATCATACACTTTAATAGAAATATTTCGGGTTATTATACGAGTGATGTACAAAGATTTGTGAAATTTATTGTTCTTAGATATATATTTTAATACATACATATATTAGAGGGACGGGAAAGTAATGTCGTTTTTTTAAGTTAAATTCAAAAACATACATTTTTAACGTGTTTTTATTTTTAATCAATGAAAGACGAACTGTGTAAGACGAACCTTAGAAAAATAATTAATAGGTGTGGGAGGTACCTACTGCCTCACCAACCATACTCTTCCGATGTTGCACCATCGTATTTCCATTTATTTCGATCGAATCAACACTTTCTAAGTGGCAAAAAAATTGTAAAATTTGAACAATATCCAAAATGCCATATTTATACATTTTGCTTAAAAACCAATTGATTTTTATCGATCCGGTACTGAATTTTGCATACTAGATAACAAAAGGTTGTTGCCAATGAGAGTATTTATATCATTGATTTAAAAAAAATACGATAAAAATTTATGTGTTTACATTTTAAAATAAGAAAACGACATTACTTTCCGGTCCACCTAATATTTAGCTCAAGTCACACTAATTTCTACTCGTCTAGGAAAAAATACAACTACAATAAGGTCATCTTGAGACACTATACCATACAGTGCTAACAAATCTTGTGTATATTAAAAAGTATACAATAGAAAACGGAATAACATTGATTGAATAATGTATATTCTTAAAGCTTAAACTCTTAAGCCCTTATGCTCGTATTCTAAGCCAATAACTCCTTTTTCATCTCATACTTGTATAATTTGCCGCTTCTATATTTTTTATACCTACATGAGTAGAATATAAAAAATTGTTTGGTTTTTGATATGTTTATTTATTTCTTATAGACTAGAAGTGTATTATCATGTATGCCCCTTACAAGGAATAACGGGTTTTTTGTTACATGCTGTATAGGATGTTTGTGGTGTTAAATATTGGGTGGCTTAATTCGTCAAACAATTTATTGATTACTCTGAAAACAACTTTCTTGAACTTCGAGCTATATGTGTATCATAAAAGGAAATATATCTTATAAGAATTAATATTTTTGAAACTGTAGCAATCTATCTTATTAAAATTCTCATTGAATCATCGGTATCTGCTCATACATTGAAAATAAAATATATTGTTGACAAGTTTCCAGTCAGAACAAGTGAGATAATATTATCATTGTATGTATATACATAATACAAAGTATTAATAACATGTCGCTATGGAGTTAATTGCGCTACTTCTTCTCGTTTAGCAGTAATAAAAATTGCTTTGGAAGCGGCGGTGTATGACTTTGAATAAGTAATCTGTAGGAATCGATTTTGATATAAATACATCCATTTTCAAATTTGAATTCAAAAGCCGCAGCCTTGTAGTTCAAAAGGGAGGGAATATTCTTGTAATGTTATGAAGTGTACGAGACAGAGAGGTCCGATGTTTCAATCGACATAATTTCTTATTGTCTATAATATTTATATTCGGATAAAAAATGTATAAAATAATTATAATATGCAAGGAAATATAGTAATTACGTCATATAGAAACATAACCAGATAAATATATTTTAAATGAAGAGTAGGAAATTAAACAATATTAATTTCGATGGTTTTGCTGTTTCAAATCATAGCTAAATATTACATATATAATATAATATCATATAATTTTAACTAAGCAGTGAAATATATTTATAAATTCAAAACATAATACTGATATATAAGACTTTACGATTATAAATGTATGTATGAATGTCAAGGAAACTCTATCAATCATTATGTTATTCAAGCAATAATGTTATAAATTGTAGTGTTTATTATATATATGTATAAAAGCCAGTCAGGTGCTCGGCTTGTGAAAGCACGTAAGGAATTAAATGTAGTGAAAGTACGGTCGCAGTGGCCCAAAAGGAGCGTACTAGGCCCCTATTGAGATTAATGTACTCCCTAGATTAGATCTAAGCTAGATATGTTGTAGCTGGTTTCAAGGCAAAGTGGTGTTATGTACTTTGAACATTTATCCCTTAATTCATTTGGTAAATTATTATACATTGAGTAAGAAGACAATAGGTTTTATATATTGGCATTATTTTCACTAAAATATAATTCAATTGTAATAATAATAAAAAGAATCATTGGTTTGTTATTTACTGATATCATGGTTATCCAAGAGTGTATATTTGTATTAAAGAATAGATAGATTGTAATCTATTCTTAATTTCACTATTAAAAGTTATACATTCCAATGTAATATTAGTAACAGTGATATGATACTACATTCCAATTTTAAAATAATACAAATTTATTTGTTGTGTTCAATGTACTATGTGATTTTTTTATAGTCAATGAGGTCTAATAATGCGAGTGCAAAGAGAAGTCACTCCCAATGTCGTTTGTAAACTATTTTTTTCTACAGCATCAAAGTTAATAATATTATAGACAAGGGATTTTCAAAAACTTGAAATCGGAATCACTCATTCGCGCCATTGTGTTTCGTTCCAAAACGGCTTTTATTTTTTTAAATTTTCTCATCGGCCAGTATACTTTCTATTTTTAAATGATAAAAGTAGTAGAGTTGATGTGAACATCTGAATGTCGATTTCTGTTTGCGGTTGCAACAAAAGAAGCAAGATGGTGTTAAGATAGTATATTAGTCCCATTATATTAAATTTAAAGTATTTAAAAATACTGTTCGTAACATAACATCACTTTGCAATTTATAAATACATTCAACGATATGTAAAGCCATTTGTTACCATACAGAAACAGCTATATAACGATTTGACTAATAATGTAAGCCTTACTTATTATTTTAGAACACTACTACATTATTAAAATAACAAGGTGAAATCTTAAATGGGGCTGAGATTTTGAGGGACATTTCGTATATAGCCGTAGTAAATGGCTTTACAAGTCTCTGTTTGTATATTTATATTCCAATCCTATTGTAGAATCTGTTGTCCTGCATAGCTAACACCACCCGTTAGGTAGTCAACGAATTTTTATAAATAATAAAAATATAATATTGAGCACTGAATACAAATCTAAATCGTGTACATTATAACCAAATTAAAAAAATACTCTTTAAATACAGTGGTTACTTAAAATATAAAAAAAGTATTGTTATTGTAGAAAAAAAGACTTATTGTATTAAAAAAAACTTATTTATTATCGTATAGTCGCCTTTTGATCGACCTATTATATCTGCGAATGTCATGAGAGATATTTGACTTAACTCGAGTTTGACATTATTCGAGTTTATGTCAAAATATGACCTTTTAATATTGGAGTATATGTATAGGTCATTGAAAAGGATCGGTTTGGAATGCTAATGCATTACTAACCTAAGTTCACGAAAATCATTCTAAATAGTATGTATTATATTATTATATCAATTAAACATTTTGCACAGATCTTAATAGTGATTTCACACGCGCGTTGGTCTCTGCTCTTATCGTGTCGCGATGTGTTTTTCTCAATAAAATAAAATATAAAAGTGTTAGGAATTACCAATGGCCCGGTAAAAAAAAAAATACTCTGAAAACTTGTAAATTCTACGTGACTAGGTGCCACAGGTCTCTTAATTTTTTATTACTTCAAATATTCTTTAGACCAAATACGTTAAAAATAGTATTTTTTTATTAAAACTTTAAATTTTTGATTAATTTGGTCTAAAACAATGTTTTATGTAATACGACTTGTCGCGCTACCCCAATCATGTAGCATGTCGGAGTACATGTCAGTTACATTTGTTAATGGGCAACTGTCATTCCTAGTATTCATCCATTATAAAAAGTAGTTTGGACTCGAATTGTGTAATATTTAACACACCAAAATATTAAATCTCCAAAAGTAAACATAGCATCACAATGAAAAATCGCAAATTAGGTGTTGGCGCTAAGATAGTAAAAATCTCATAAAATGTTATCAAACAAACAACTGTTTGACATTGACAAAAGCCTTTAAGCTATCTGTGTTGTAGTTAGTTGCTATATTAAATTGTATTTTATCGACATGTTACAAATGTTTAACGCATTTTAAAACATTTATCGAAATAATAATGTGGGGTGGATCAGCGTGGTCCGAGACGACTCTGCGTCTTTAGGTTAATTTTGTATAATTTATAAATTGTGTATTTATAATTCTATTCCATAATCTAGTGTTTTGGTACTATATCGCTTTAGATGTATTATTAGGTTGACATTCCAATGTGACATTCGTTTCACTCGACTTTACCACTAACAGTTGTGACAGCTTCGTTAAATATTTCAAAAGTTCATTGTTGACAGATTTAAATACTCTTTCACATAAGTCTTGCACTTAGTGCATTATGATAAATGTACTTATATTTGATATTATTTCACGAGTATGAAAATAGAAGAAAATAAATTTAAATTTTATAAATATTTTTAGTTTAAATATTTTTTGAAAACATTCATGTTATAATTTTTTTATTCAAACTAAACTTCTCACAAAAATTAAGGGAGCAAAAAAATCCAAATAATTGTTTTTTTTTAGTATTGTAAAGGTTGCTGTTAAGTGGTATATTCGAGTTAAATTAATGAACCATATTTGAGATATTTGTCGCATTTTGACATCACAAACGATAGATAGATATTTCGGTGTTTTTGTGCGAATACTGAACACATAATCTTGTTTGTGTCTGTTAACTTATTGAATCGGATCAGAAACGTAATGTCATTAGGATTAGTGTCCAAAAAGACACGATTTCCAATAACCTGTGTGAAGTGAAGATAGATATATAGCTGTCATATCATCATAAGCAAAATCTGGGGGTTAATTGAAATAAATCTCAATTTAATAATAATCAATTCATATTAACATAACAAAAACTTGACAAGATAAAAATTAAATTAAATTTCCGAAATAAATTACAAAATTAATATGATTTATACTTGCCTGTATGATGGCCAACTCACATAACAAAAATGTTAGAAACAATTTACTAAAGTCGTTACATTAGGTGTTAAAGTTGTGTAACTGACGAAAAAGTAGTTCAACTGAGAAAGGTTATGTGTCAAGTATTCTCCCTAATTGTAAATTTCATTGTCTATTTATGATATTCTATTTACGGCACGTTGTACGTCAAACGTTATGTTTGAAGCTCGATGAAATGGATGTTTTATTACCAAAAAAGCTATATGTATAAATACTAACTGCATGACAAGTGACATTTAACAGTTATTATTAGTTATTAAGGAGGAATTGTTAACGGCTGCAATCGCCGATTAGAACAAATGTGTATCTTAGTTGTAAGCTTCTTTTTAGTTACGATTATTAAAATCGCCGATTTATCACATGCAAAAACTGTGCTGGGGCATCTAGAGCGGCCTCTATACTGCTCTCTCGCTCACACTATTACAGCTTTATAATACGTGCGATCGAGACAGCATACAATGAAGGCATGTTTTCTTAGTACCGCAGTATGTATTTAACTCTTCGGCTGTCCACTTGTATATTGTAAAACACCAAATGTTACTTAATTTCGTTGTGACGGCTTGGTGCGTGATTGAGAACTGTCAAATTAGACTGGAGCACTTGGGATACTGTACTATTCTATGCTTAACTGAAAATAAAGAAGATTAATCAGAACCTGGTTTTATTTATATCTGGCTTCACATTAGTTTCGGAATACGTAGTACCTGACATAAATAAGTTTATTTTATTTTAGGCCAAATTAATTGTTGTTGAATGTTTCAAAATAACCTCTTCTACAGGGCGATTATCATTTCTAGTAATATCTATGATATGTATTTGTGTTACATACACACATTAGTATTTTTTTTTATTATATCGTAGTATTTTTTTTTTAATTATATCGCAATACTACTACATTACGTCTTAAATACGAAAATCAGATAAAGCCATAACGCGATAACCTGTTCCTAGTAGTCGTGCTTAAGAAGCATGACAGTTTGGATAGATAGGTCTTTCATCCTAAAGGTCTTTGTAGCAATCTGAAAGTAGGAATATTGTTGACCTCAGATAATCTGAACTGATAATATAAACGGGAAACATTTAAATAATACAACTTTATATTGTACCGAAATATGAAAATAATTTATTAAACAGAATACAGAACTTAAGAACAACTTCCTTGAATATATAAAACTATTTACTTTGAGTAATACACAAACTTAAAGAGGAATGTAAAATATTTTACACCATTGGAACATTTATGACCATAAATATATTACCCAAAAAAAAAATCAATACGGATCGTATCTAAAATTCAGACAGTTTTATAGATTAAACGAATTACTCTTTTTGTAATTTATTTTTAAACAAAAAAGTGTATTTAAGCTATGATATTTACAATAATTGATCACCAAATTATGGCATTCGTCTGTAAATTAGGATAATATTCTGTACATTGTTTATTATGCTTCAAATTCATTTTTTTTTAAACAATCATAAATGGTCAATGTTGTAAAACTATATCTCACACATACGATATTGCAACGTTAACCAAATATTTTCCCATAGATAAGCAAAAAATAATAACACAATAAACAAACTTAAAATATGCATAATGCGTGTTAAACACAAATATTAAACATAATAAATGCTATGCTCTTTGTATTTTAATTTCCATAACCTAAGCTAACTGAATACTTAATGTCACAACAATAGGATGAATACCATTATAATACTGTAACAAAAATTCTAATGCTGCAGTGATGTAAGCTAATAATACTACATTTATAGAAATAATACAAAAATATCAATTATATTATGAATATACGTCATACCTTTTCGTGTACTTTTTCTTCATGGAAACAGAAGGCGAAGTACTGCCATAATACAGGTAAATTAATAGTATTAATAGTAAATCATAACCTTTTTAATACAAAAATATTTTTTCTTTGAATCCAGGGATGGAAGTGATAAATGGCATACCATCGGAAGTATCTTCCGTAAGCCTGCAGCCCACCTCCAGACCCATGTGGCTCTCGCCAATCTTGTACGGCGCTTTTATGGGGACCATGCAGGGCGAATCACTGTCTGCTCATTTTATCCATTTATCCCGAATATTGCGACGCCACAGTCTCCGATCCCTAGTTTCAGTAACATTTCATCCCAACAGCCCCGTACCTTTTGCTCTCATTTCCTACAATAGTCCTACACTGGCCGGGGCTTGGCCTTGGGTGCATTTTTATATGATGTAAAATAGTAGAATATAAATAAATATACACTAATTAGGAGAATTTCGGTTATTTCTACAAGAGTTTAGGGTAGTCAAAAATACCGCAATGAAATTAAACACGAATGATGCTTTCAATACTTTCAAATATAAGTGACACTTTTATATTTTTAATTATCAGTGGAATGCAAAATTAAAAACAAAAATTGTCACAACACACACATTGGTTATAACATGTTAATATAAATTTCGGCTTTGACGCCTTTTTGCTGTAACAAATGCGTAACACAGGATACAGTATGATCCACGACAACGCAAATTCTATGCAGGAACATATGAGCAGTTCTTACCAAGGATACCATACCCAATGATAAATTATGAATCCATAAAAAAAATGTATTTAGATTCAGGCCCAATTCTTAAGTCATTATTAGCTTCCTTGTTGGACGCCTCCAGGGCTTGGAAACCGGTCTTTTCGATTTTATTCTAATTATAACCTCAATCAAACAATTTTTGTTAACAAGAGTTCGTTAAGTAGATTTTGTCGAAATTATTTACAAGCATGTAAATAACCATTTCCAAAAATAACCATGAACTTTTTGCATAGTTAAATTTTCTTTTTTTTTCGAATATAATTTGTTGTTGTTGAAACTGGGTAAATTTGGCACAAGTTAAAGATTCCAAGTTAAACATTTGTTACAACAAATTGGTATATACAATCATTTTTATAAATACATTTCCAAAAGTGTAAATATAGTCTATAACACGTGTTTATACCATTAAATATTTTTTCAAATTTATGCTAAATTTTATATTTAAAAATATAGACGATCGAAAGCTATTTCAAAATATATTTATATCTATGATATTTTGTTTTTTGATATAATAAGTGTGTAATGTATAGAAGAAGCAACGGAGAAACTACATTTTAATTTAACATTGAAAAAACAATATGGAAAATATTCGAAACTTATTCGAAGACTATAAGACATATGGGCATACAAAACCCATTCAAGATCCTCCGAGACTCATGGACCAATTATCGCTACAATTTTAATCTAAAATATTAAAATAATTATCATAAATCAACTAACGCGATTAATTTTGAATAATATTGATAAAAATGCAAATTATTAGAATGGTGAATATAAATAGCAAATTGTCTTTACTGGGAACTACTATAACTTGTTAATTGATTTTGGAAACTCATTTTAAGCTAATCTTTAAATTGAATTTTCAAAGTGTTATATATGTATACATAAATCCATTTCAGGATGTAAAATTATATGAGATAGTTGTTCTAATATTCCCACAATGCACACGTTTCAAAAACACATTAGAACTGTTTTAATATGAGAGAATAAACTTAATAATGACTTAATCTGGCGTCTATTTTGCTCAAAGATTAAGCGTTGCTATACAACGTGGTAACGCCGCCAGCCTTTTGGGAACGTTCCCGGTAAATGACAGTGGTTTGGGACCAATAACTTATCTTTAGGCATTTTTCCCTTTTTTATTTAGTTTTAGTTTTTATATAGTTTATAGTATAGTTTGTAGTGTATTTTTAAGTTTATATTAATAAGTTAGTTTATTTTTAGTATTTAATTTGATATTAAAATCTACATTTGTTTCCATATATAATTAAATGAATAAAATAAATAATCATATATTTGATACAAAATAACATCACCACTTGTATCAAGTTGGTTACGATATAGAATCTATCTCAACAATATTGACATGAATTAAATAGCTTAATAACACACATATCAAATTAGCAAAAGCCTCTTTACCACACCCTAATATTTCAACAGCTAAATAATACCCTAAATAAGATAATAATTAAAAAAAAAAATAATAGCACTATAGCCAGGTGGCAGTATAGAAAGCATTGTTTATGACGTGTCATTCATTGAACATCTTTTTCACTCGCTTACAATGCACGTTACTAAAATGCGAGCAAGAAAGCAATAATATTTGTGCACGAATGAAAGAGATGTCCTATTCAAAATCTAGTAGCTTCCTGCGGAATCTCCATTTTATTAATATTCTTATAAATGCTTACTTAATACAAGTCTAACTGCTGTTAATTTTATTTTAATTGCATCTATTTCGACCACTTTCTTTAAACATCGCGCTATTGTTAATTAAAAGAAATAAATAATAACACCTGAGATATAATCAGATCACAAAATTATCATCTTATCACAGAACTTAAATCGCAAACGCACTGGATATAATATAATACGCAAGACATCATTTATTAAAATCATTAAGGATTCCATGTTGATACTTAACTGTGAAAATAATACAATTTAAGCCAAAATAAGCTAGCAACTTTTTTGTAAAAATATAATATAGCGTACATAAACTAAAATCTCACTTTAGAAACCACGATTCCTTAGAAATAAAGATTTTAAAATAGAAAAAATTATGTAATTAATTTAAATAGATTGTGTGATGAATAGACTGATATTTGTGCATTATACACATAAAAGTCATGAAGAATATTTTAATGGTCACCGTTCGCGTGTTTTAGCTTCTGTTTCTTTGGAGGAGAGCCCGAGAACATTGCACCCGAGTGCAATTCCGACATTAACAGTGGCACCTGAAAAATATACATATTTTAAAGGTTGGACGCGTCTTCCATTTATTCCATTGGATTCAGCAATCAAAAGTCGTAATCATTTATCGCCCCGAATTAACTTAATGCTGCCTCGCCTAGCGATTAAATAGCTACCTGGACGGAGTTCGTTAACTGCTCACATTTTTGAAAAATTTACAGATTTCACTCACAACAAATTCTCTCACAACATTCATGTTTCACAAAATTTTTTATTGGTTCAGAGATGATAAACCAATATCAAAAAAAATATGTGAAACAGATTTTTCGGAATTAAATGTTGTCAACTTATGCCTTCAAAAATGTAGTAATACGCGAGCGAAATAGCAACTCGATACGACTATAACTTTAACCTGCGTGGCAGGATTCTAAAGAAATTCCTTAGAAAGTTGGTAAGTATTGAACAAGGGCTGATCAAAACGTATTCTACGAAACGTGCGAGTGCACTTTTCGCCGTAACATTACGACATTGATACTTGCCTTGTGCTCCATCTGCATATGGTGGTTTGGCTGCAGCCCTAGGCAGGCCCTCATGATGTTCTCGATACAAGCCCTCTGCTTGAAGAGAGCGTTCACCACCGGAGTACCCTCGGGCACTAACGGCGCCTTCAGCAGGTACGCGAGGGAGGATAGCACGGGGTGCATCTTGGACCACTCTATTGTAGGGAAAATGTTGTTGAAATATTAGGGTTAATTCTCTCTCTTCTCTTTCAAAAATGGGAAATCAAGTTTAATTACATTCAATCTACTATATCTATATTTAGTACATTTGACTACAGAGATCTAATATTTGATAACAAAATACTTTAGTCAGATAAATCAAAAACGGTAGACGACAAGACCGTACTACTTAAGAGCAAAAAAATAAGAAAGCAAAATGAAGAGGATAAGAATACAAAAAAATTCGGCGAGTTATATTTTCCACCTACCTTTCGATTCGTCTTCCCTGAACTCGACTCTAGAAAACAGTTCAGCGAGCAACACCAAGTCCAAGATCAAGGGGACTGCCAGAAGCGAGTCCTCGCATGTGTTGTGTACCGCGATAGTGTTGGTGCCGTGTAGGAGAATCTCAGACGTGTACTCGTCCATTGCCCGCTTTGAATCACCTAAGAATTAATAATGTTTTTTTTTATTGCAGGAGTTCAGCAGACATGCAAACGGCCCACTTGATGGAAGACGGTTACCATAGCCTATGGACATTTGCAACACCAAAGGCACTACAAATGCGCTGCTGCTCTCTTAAGGGAGACTGGAACCTGGTCATTAATGCCGGAACACAACTCATCCAGTCGGGCAAATACCCTACCACCTGGCTGTGGGTTGTTAAGTCGCCTCTTACGACAGGCCGCCCGGCCGCAGGAAATTGTATTCTTTCTCCGTTCCTGCACCGATAAAATGTGCCATTTCTAATAATATAATTGATGGCTGCAAATGTAAAGGTAGGCAAAAAAGCGAGATGGATAATGTGAAGGATGACATGATAATTTGTGGTTTGACAGACGACGAATTTCAGAAAGAAAAGAGAATAGAACAAAATATATTCTATTATACAATAAAATTATTGAAATAACCGAATTAGGTTTAAATGACGGCGTTATTAATCGTTGACAGCAATCTATTCAAGACTGTTGTTGTTCTTCTTATAATCCATCCATCCATCATATAAGAAGAACAACAAGTCGGTAGTTGCTAAATCAACATTTGTACAATTATTTATTTTATAAATTAGTAAATAGTAATATTTACAAATTATTTATTATACGAGTGCGGTAAGTTAATTTTAAAAACGAGTAGAGAAATGTAAGCCCGAGACGAAGTCGAGGGCTTACCATAGTCACGAGTTTGTAAAAACCAACAACCGCACGTGTGTCATACGTTTCAGGGAAGATTTATATTAGATCGGTCCGTGTCCGGGCCGGGGCGGGGCCGGAGCAGAGCCACTCCGTGCTGCACGTTTATATTACACCGGGTGCTAAACGGGCGATACAAAATGTATGTAACGTTTCAAATTCGTGCCCCGTCCGGGCCACGTACACGGCACGCCCCGGACACGGCCCGGTCTAATATAAATCTTCCCTCATCCTATTTTCCTTGGTCGCGAAATTTGCATATTTTATTAAGGTATTCGATTCGTTTGAGAGTTACATCATGTTTTTCCATCAAAACTTTTCTCTTATCTTCCATTTTATTTAATTGAAATCGCATTTCATGAATTAATTTTCTCAACGTCTTTTCAGATCCATTACAATTAATAGCCTCAGATAATTTAACTTTTAATGATTTTACTGTCGGCAATTCATGAAGTCGTAAATGAAAATCGTACACCATTCTGCGAACAACTTCATAATCAAAATCGTTCAAATCTAAACGGAATTGCTTTTTAGGTCTCCCCTTTTTCGGAGAGTTGAACTGAAATTAAGTGGATGGTGTTTTAGTAGCGACTTCGTTTAATATATTGTTTAAAGTTCTTCGAGAAATGCCAGTGGCATTTACAACTCGCTCTTGAACCTTCTTGAAATAACTACTTCCTCCATCATCCTTGAAACGTCTGAATCCGTCAGCTTCTTTTACAAAGTATTTATAAACATTGTAAATAATTTCGCGTTACTTACTGTGTAAAGCTTTTCCGCTTTTCATTTTAAATGCCATTGTATAATTTTATTTTGGTGGATTTTAACAACTCTGTATATATATTTTGAAGTGGACGACGGATGAGACTTTAGGAGAGCGAGAAAACGACACATAATAATAGACTGAGTGACTGAGACAACGCTCTACGAAACCGAAATTAGTCGATTTTCTCTCCCCCTCTTTAGCTCGATGTGCATTATTTAATGCCGGGTATTGTAGATGAGAGTATCTATTTTACCGCACGTTCCATTGTGTGGTAGGTGATTTTATTAACTTTCGAACAATGTATAAAGGCTACGTAAATGCATTTGTTGAGCAAATGTGTTAAAAAGTAATTTAATAAATACAAACAATAATACATACCTACTACAATTCACATTCATGGGGATAATTATGACAAAAAAGTAGGACAGGTTTTTAGGCCATATTTCATATGTTCCAGTTATATTACTTATATACATTCCATTCAAATATAATAGTGGTAAAACCACTAGAACACTGTATAACTTGCGCATAACTTTTTGGAGGTTACGACAGCTCTAGGCCGATAAATTCACACGTGACACTGCGATGCACCGCGAGTGACGGAGACTTTTAGTCATTCGATTTCGATTCAATTCGATTCGTGATTATATAAAAATTAATTAAACTTACCAACATAGGGCACGTACTTGATGACGATAACGTGGTCGGGCTTCTCGCCGGGCTTATAGAGTATCGGGTTCGACTCCACCATGTCGTCTACCACGTTACTTTTTGTTATCTAAAAATATTTTTTCAATTATTTTTCTTTTTATATCTGAACTAAACTCCGATCTATGAATCTATATCTGTGAATAGGACCGCAAGAATTATTCAAGGTACAAACTATGGTGATTATTTGTAATAGTTTTTGAAGTGAAAGTTCTATATATTCAAATTCAAAAGTTTTTATTCAAAATAAGTTCCACTGGAGAACACTTTTTGAAGGTCATACATATAAGTTAAAATTTAATTATTACTTCTTATTCTATGTACACCGCTTCGCAACGTGTTGATGCTGTAAAGGAGAAGAAGCGGAAAGAAACTCCCCAACAACACGTCTAGCTATATATTGTTTTTCTTTACATTTCATATTCCATTTATATCTCAAATCCTTTTTTTTATAAGTTTTGTACAGAAGTATATTACAGTATTACTTCTCGAATAATTAATGGAGTTGTAGCAAACAATGCATACTCAATAAGACCAAGACAATAAAAGGAAAGAAAAATAATGTTATAGTTATAATAATGACATGACGTGCTAAAATGTTATGCTGCAATATGTCTCCACAAATTCCTTACAAGCATGGCAAGATTAAAAAAAAAAGTTACACAAAATTTAGTATAAGAGGTTGGAGCGAGCTGCTATGTAAATGATTTTTTGTCATTTAAATATTCTTCAATAGTGTAGTATCCCCTTTTTAGCGAGATGCTTTTTAATTTAGTTTTAAATTTAGTGAAAGGCATATCTAACATTTCACTCGGAATCTTATTGAAGAAAAGGGGGGTATAAACGGGGGTCTTAGGATTTTCTGTCACGAAAAAGTGTTAGGGCCGCCGCGTGGAGGAGGGACATAAATTTAGACTAGACGTGGTGAGAGGCAGCATAATTTTAGAGTATACTATGGATGCGTTTTTTCGTTCCGGATCGAATTCAGTTTTTTTGTTTGATAAAATATGTTTAAATAAAAAACGCATTAATTAAAACGTACCCAACCTAACCAAATCATAATTTATAGTAAACCGAAAAATCGAAATGTGTGCTGGGACACATAGTAGAAGTGAAACTTCAACGGACAAGTGGAAAAACGAATAGCAACGGATAAGTGGCAAAACAAATCGCAACAAAATTTTAACTTGAAGTTTTACGGGCAGGTTTTGAAATTGGACAAGTACATTAACAATCTGCCCATAAAACTTCAAGTTAAATTTTTATTGATTTGTTTTTCCACTTGTCCGTTGAAGTTTCACTTCTACTATGTCTCCCAGCACACATTTCGATTTTTTCATATATTTCATAACAAGAGATAATATATTTTGGCTAAACATCAGATGGCGCTGGCGTTGCATGACACTAGTTCCACAGTGACGTTAAATAACCCAGGTTCACTCTAATAGTATATTATATAGATTAGTAAAGAACAAATTGTAATAGTATTAGTTAATAAATAAAGTTTTGTAGAGGAAAATAGATAAACAAAATAATTTTAATTATAATTAATGTCATGTGATTATTCATACACCATCTAAAATAATATAAAAATAAACAACAAAAAATATTAAAAGAATAAAAATGAAAAAAACGTATAGAAAAAAAAACTTATATACCCAGAGGCCCAGAGGACATAATAAGTAAGGACGACGAGACGCTAAAAATAATATCTCATAGGTATTATTTTCAAAAATTACATACATAAATATTATCACGCCTGTATCCCATGGGAGTAGGTTGAGACTATAGACTCCACTCCACTTGTGGTAATCCTGGCAAACAACTTTCGCTTCATCTACTTACATTAACCTCTTCATACATGCACGTTAATTTGCGATGCTTTTTACCTGACCGCGCTTTAACACTTCTGCTATTTGATCATGATATTGTACGTCGTGGTCAACCGGCACCAATTCTACCATTCACAATACAATCCACTTGTTCTGCGATACTACTTTCATCCATTCGCTTTACGTGCGGAAACCACCTTAACATTCCTGTTTCAACTCCTGTTATTACATCCCCTTTCAATCCCAATTATTCCCTTAGTACACTATTCCCTATCATATAATTCATCCTTACCTCACATATACTTCTCAAAGCTCTCATTTCGACTGCGTTTATGCTGCTTTCATTCTTCTCCCGCCACACCCAATTTTCACTGCCATACATATATAAATGCGTACATATGTGTGTGTATATATGTCTCTCTTTTCTTTCACCATATCCCAATTACTTGGGGTCGGCACAATATGTCTTTTCCTTCCACACTCTTCTATTCTGACATACCTCTTCTGTCATACCGCATACCATCATGTCATCCTTCACACAATCCATCCATCTTTTTTTTGGTCTACCTTTAAATTTGTACCCATCCATCTTGTAGTATAACATTCTTTTTGTCACGTGACTTTCATCCCTCCTCATTATATGCCCATACCAACTTAATCTTCTTCCTCTCAATTTTTCTGTCACAGGTTTCAAAGATCCCCTTATGTACTCATTTCTCACCTTATCCATTCTTGTAACACCACACATCCATCTCAACATTCTCATCTCAGCTGAGTGGAGACGTTTGTAGTTTATCACTTTAGTGGCCCAACATTCCGACCCGTATAAAATGACTGGTCGTATGATAGATTTATATATTTGACCTTTTAGTTGAGTTTAGTTATATCTGTGTGTATATATGTATATACATATTAACTGCGCCCCGTGGTCTCACCCGCGTGGCGATGGAAAATCGTTATATTTTGGATAATTCACTTATATCTTTATAAATTACAGCCTATGTGTTGTTCTGATGTGTAAGCTATATAATTGTAAAGTTTCATCAAAATCCATTCAGTAGTTTTTGCGTAAAAGAGTAACAAACATACATACATCCAAACATTCGTAAGAACTAATATTATTATTAATAGAATAGAATACGTCACTATAAGAACGATATAGAACACTATACAACCTTTGTTCACAAATCTTGTATTTATATAGAATAAGTTTTACTGTCATCACACGCAAACCTCATAGGTTTAACTGGTGCCTTACTATTATTTCATGACTAAAATTATTATTATAGATAAATAAATAAAAAATAAATAAAACATTACTGTTGGCACCAACGCCTTGACGGAAAGCCAAACTATCTCTATATATATACATTAGGTAGGAAGATGTTATTCTATATGTATAATGATTTACCATCATATAACAAAACTGCGAAAAAATAGGGACAGGCACTATACATGCGACTAAGGGATAATTTTATTTTCAGTTTGCATAATTATATGTATATCGTATAATGCGAGTGGAATATCTTTAGACAGGTGTTAAAAGGCATAACGACGAATGTTTTCAATTTGTCGGCATTAATAAAACGCTGTTTTTACCTCTTTGGAGCGGAATTGTTTGGGCGCTGATAAATTCTTCCCGTCATTGTTGCCCAAGTGGTTGTAACTCACGATCGACACAGGCTTCAATCCTAAATACAAAAAAACATTATTACTTAGTATTTTTTATCCTCTTTATTAAACTTTAGGTAACATATAGTTTTGATAATTTTAGATGTTTTTAGAACCAATCTATATATATATATATATATATATATATATATATATATATATATTTATATATATATTTATATATATATATATATACACACATATAGATATACATATATATATAATATATATTATATATACATATATATATATATATATATATATATATATATATATATATATATATATTTATATATATATTTATATATATATATAATTGAAATCTGGCTTGGACCTACCTTTCGCCAAGTAGAGGTCAACTAAGAACGGATTTTACGGCACGCGAAGCGGGCGGGTATCAATTAGTAATTTTATATGATTCATAGGACATCATGACATCTTGCAAAGATTGCATAAATAACTTTTATGTGATTAAGATCTTCTGCTTTACGGTTTGGGCAGTCGTACTTTTAAGAACCAAGAATTACGGATGTGAACTGTGTGTCTACTTAAATGAAGTTTGAGATTTTTCAATCGATATTTCGTAACAATACCCATGTATTTATAATAATAAAAGAAACATCAATATACATGTATATAGTTACTATAATAATAGTATCCGCTCATTAACTTCGGGTATCAATGCTGGGGAAACGAAATAGGGGTTACACAGATCGAAAATAGGGCTATGCAACTTCCTCATAATGTTCTCATTCATCTACAAACATAATATAACAAGAATACACACACGTACCAGCTGAAACTAGGAAATCGACGAGCACAGACTTGAGTTTGGTCTGCCCGGATTTGAAGTCGTCACCCGCGACGAAAACGCCGCACTGCTCTGCGCGCTGTACAACCCCCGGGACTATAGTGTTCTGCGGAGACCCGTTTATGTAGCAACACTGCAAGGAAAAAGTATATACACTGAGCAACAAAAACATCACTGCTCCCACTAGAAATGCATATAACCCTATACAATTGCTCATCTAATCCAAAAGCTCCTCCTTATCTCAAGGAGCGTTTTAAACATCTACACCGTAGTCATATTCATCACCTCAGATCATCGGAAAACATACGTCTGGAAACACTTGTAAATCACTCGCGATTTTACAATAAATCTTTCACAGTTCATGCATTGTGCCTGTGGTATGCGCTACCTGTGAATATCAGGCGTGCGCAGTCTCTACAGGCGTTCAACGGACTCGTGAAGGATTATCACCTCGGGCTCTAAAGTCAATCATAACATCATCTCTCCCACATTTACGTAATTCTATACATTATTACTATGATTATTATATATACTATATATTATATGTACTAGCAGAAGGTGATGTCAGGAGCCTTAATAACAGACGAGCGTGCATGACAAGAATTATGAATGTGAAAGAAGCAAGTGAGGTGTGTGAGAAAAAGCCTAAATGGCGCTCTGTTGTTCGTGCATGAAGCTATGTATGTATGTATTATATATATACTTTTTTATTCTAGTTATATTGCAAAACCCACATATTACACAACTTTTTTCTAATCCATCCTAAGGTTGTCTGAAAGAAATTGCTTTCAGTGATAAGACCGCCTATTGTCTTCTGTACTTATTCTTGAATTATATCTTAATGTTTTGCAATAAAGTCTATTCTATTCTATAATTGTTGGCGTCCAGGTCAGTGATTGGTATCCCACATCCAGGGCCCAGTGATTGGCATGCCATCAATTTATTTAAGGTGTATATATTTTATTATATACCCTTGAAGACTACGGGCCATAAAAATGGTCGTGACTTTTGGAGGGTTTATGTGGAGCTATGGGAAGGCCACCACGTAGAGGCACCTAGATTTTGATGTAAATGTGGCGTGACACTGATCGGCGATTATCCCTGTCTACGTGATATAAAAAATGCACCCAACGACAAGCCCCGGTCAGTGTGGGACTATTGTAGGATATGAGAATGTATATATACAAAATAAAATATTAAGATTTCTTAATGTGTTGGGTAAATTAATAGAATGTCAACAATGGTGTAGGTATACCCTACAATCGAATTTATACGCACGAAAGCAACTCTTGTGAGAATAGAATTGGGTAGATTACGCATATTACAAAAACGGCATTAGTATAATATCTTATCTTACTTTTAAAATATCATGATTTAATTTTCACTTATTACTGTTTAAACTAGAGAGGCCAATTTTTTAACTATTCTGTACCCGGCCGAGCCTAATATTCGTGGTATCACTAGTTAAAATGTAGTTTAACTATCAATAATTTGTAATTGAAATATATACATATTCAGTAATATCGAACAGTTAAAAAAGCGGCCGAATATCGATTTAAAGCCGAATATTCGTGGCATCTCTAGTTAATTTTTTTTTAATTGCAGGAGATCAGCAGACTGGCAGACGGCCCACTTAATGGAAAGCGATTACCATCGCCTATGGGCATTTGCAACACCAAAGTTGCTACAAATGCGCTGTTGCTCTCTTAAGGGAGACTGGAACCTGGTCACTAATGCCGGAACACAACTCAAGGTTGTTATGGCGACATACTTTAGACCAGGGGTGGTAGCCATCCAGTCGGGCAAATGCCCTACCACCTGGCAAAATGTAGTTTAACTATCAATAATTTGTGATTGAAATATATACATATTCAGTAATATCGAACAGTTAAAAAAGCGGCCGAATATCGATTTAAAGCCGAATATTCGTGGCATCTCTATTTTAAACGGTAATAAAATTAATTTCTATCATGGTATTTTATTACGTATTTCGATGCGCGAGTCCGATTTTTGGTCAGTTTTGTCAGGTTCGAATTTGGGATGAGTTTGGTCCGTACACCCTCAAAATGTTGTAGGTGTATGGACCACAAACTGACCCCAATTCAGATTCAGCGCTACGAAATACATAAGAATAGATGGGTGCGGTCAAAAGATAGACCACTTTTTTTCATTGACCAGTGTATGACGTCATAATCTTTTCATACCAGGATTACTGCCAACGCGATGCCTGATGCTTTTAGATGAATAGGGAAAAATGAACCATCGGTACTCTCACTCACTGTACGAAATACTATTAGCTCAAGGCAAACCGTTTTACGCCAATATTCTGTGAGAGCGTGGTAACACAACGATCCAGCCGGCCCTAAGAGGCCATCCATAAATTATATCACACGTTATAGGGGTGCGGGGTGTCCGAAGTGTGCCAAGGGGTGGGAGGGGTCCTAAAGTTTTAATTTAACAATTTCTGGATGTAAAATTGCAAAATATATAATGTCACACTAGGGAGGGAGAAGTCTCACGAATGTTACCAGCGAGGCAAGGACGTGGGAGGGGTCAAAAATCATGAAATTCGTGTGACGTAATTTTTGGATGGCCCCTAAGTGCTGTAATCAATATAATGATACCAGCATGGCTCTACCACGTCAAACAACGTCAGGGCTATGTATGATTTAACTTTACATTTTTAACCTGAACAAAATATTTCTTTCTTCAAAAAGAAGGTCAGTTTAAATTGGGTATTTGACAGTCAAATCAACTGAGACACTTTTCATAATCGCACATAACGACACAGCCTCCTTGATTTTGTATGAGAATGCTGGCTTATAACATCAGAATTGTACATATATACATACATACATAACTTCACGCCAGTTCCCTTGCGGGGTAGGCACGAACAACAGAGTGCCATTTAGGCTTATTCTTACACACCTCACTTGCCTCTTTGACATTCATAACTCTTGTCATGCACGCTCGTCTGTTCTTAAGGCTCCTGACATCACCTTCTGCTAGTACACGATCAATTTGATCATGGAAGGTGTGTCGTGGCCTTCCACGACTTCTGCATCCATCCACTTTTGCATTGTATATCTGTTTAGTCATTCTTTCATCATGCATTCTTTCCATCAGAATTGTAACGAGTCAAATAGTATATTAATTATTGTTTAAACTGTAATTTAAATTATTTCTATAATTAATTATTGAAAGTAAGATACTATTTTAGAATTTAATGTAATACTAGCTGCGCCCCGCGGGTTCACCCGCGTGGTGATGGAAAATCGGTTTTATTTTGGATAATTCACACTATATCTTTAAAAATTACAGCCCATGTGTTATTCTGATGTGTAAGCTATATTATTTTAAGGTTTCATCAAAATAAATTCAGTAGTTTTTGCGTGAAAGAGTAACAAACATACATACATCCATACATTCTTACAAACTTTCGCGTTTATAATATTATAAGTAGGATGTGTCAAATACTCACCCCTTCGTCGATGGCTGCAAGGGCGAATATGGTTGAAGGCGATATCTCCGACTCATTGTCCCGCAGCGCCTTATCCAAATTGGCCGCCGTGTCATGAATACCCTGGCGAACTTCGCAAAACCTTAATAAATATAAAATGACAAATTTTACTATAGTTGACTTTAAACGTTAATCAACGATTCCAATTTATCGCATATAAATTGGAATACCCGAAAAAGTGCAGCTTAATGCAGTTTTTGAGATTCGACAAAAGTACGATTCTATAAACTAACGACTGGAAAGTGGGGAAACTCAGAGTGAAAACCGAAATAAACCCACATAAATACATTAAAAAAGTGTATCACTGTTTGACAATATACTTAGTCTGGCCATATGTACTGTTACAATTAAAAAGAAACAAAATATTACATTTGAATTTGGAATCTGTCATTTTTATGTGATTGTTCATTTTGTTTTCTCATTTTGGCGCCAATACATTGTACAACATTTTGCGATATTAAAATGGAGTGGGGCGATAAAGAGAATCGAACCGCTGTGATTGCATTACACAAAGTAGGTATGGAGCCAAATGCAATTTTTAAAACTCTCCACACGCTTGGTATTAGTCAAATGTTTGTGTACCGGGCTATTAATAGGTACAATGAGACCTCCTCTGTTTATGACACAAAAAGATCTGGCCGTCCACGTAGTGTTCGTATGAAAAAGGTGGTCAAAGCAGTAAGGGAAAGAATTCGAATAAATCCCGTCCGAAAGCAAAAGATTTTATCTCGGGAGATGAAGATATCACCTAGAACTATGTCGCGTATTTTAAAAGATGACTTAGGATTTGCCGCCTATAAGAGACGCACTGGTCATTTCTTAACTCATAATTTAAAAAAGAATAATGTGGTAAAATCGAAACAACTACTGAAGCGGTACGCAAAGGGAGGTCACAGAAAAATTTAGATTACGGATAAAAAAAAAATTACAATTGAGCAACATTTTAACAAATAAAATGACCGTATTTATGCTCAAAGCTCTAAGGAAGCTTCTCAATTAGTCGACAGAGTGAAACGTGGGCATTATCCGTCTTCAGTGATGGTTTGGTGGGGTGTTAGCTATGAAGGAGTGACTGAGCCATATTTTTGTGAAAAAGGTATCAAAACATCGGCACGAGTGTATCAAGATACCATTCTTGAGAACGTAGTTAAGCCCCTTAATAACACCATGTTCAATAACCAACAATGGTCCTTCCAGCAAGACTCGGCGCCGGGTCATAAAGCTCGGACCACGCAGTTTTGGTTGGAAACGAACGTTTCGGACTTCATCAGAGCTGAAGACTGGCCGTCGTCTAGTCCCGATCTTAATCCGCTGGATTATGATTTATGGTCAGTTTTAGAGAGTACGGCTTGCTCTAAACGCCATGATAATTTGGGATCCCTAAAACAATCCATACGATTGGCAGTAAAAAAAATTCCCATGGAAAGAGTGCGTGCTTCTATTGATAACTTCCCTCAACGTTTAAAGGACTGTATTGCAGCCAATAGAGACCACTTCGAATAAGCTTTTTATATTTTAAATTGTTTTATATTTATATATTAAACTAACACACTATAAAACTTATGTTATTTGCAATAGAAAAAAAAAAACTTTGTTACAATATTTAGTGCAAGACAACAACAACTGAAGTTAATAATTCAACTTGAATCTTGAAGACGATTAAGAATAAAACCCCTAGATCTCCAGTATTGGCCAGAGGTTATTTCACTATTCATCTCTTTTTTATATACAATAACATCTACATTTTATTATTAAAAAGTATAAAACACATTTTTTTAACTAAAACAATCTATAAATTAAATATTGTAGAAAGTTTTAAAGTTTCATATTTAAATAAAGTAATAGAAAACAATAGTATACCACAACTGTTATGATAATTTTTTTATTGTAGACTAATTCGATATTTGAAAATGTCAAAATGTACATATACCCCGTTCACGATAACAGCGCGCAGGGTTACTAAATTCTAAAAATTAACAACATAAATATCATGTCATAAAATAGGCTAACAATAGAGATTATTACGAAACCTAAATTATTCTTTCTTTTTGTTGTAATTTTTTAGTAATTATCTTGATTTAGGTGTTTATTAGCTTTAGGCGTTAATATTTTTGATTGTTGGTAACCCTGCGCGTCAAGTTATCGTGAACGGGGAATACATTATTTTCAGGTGTGACATTGCCACTTGTCGGATTTGGACTCCGCAAATAAAAACACACAATACAAACTTTAAACTACACATCATATCATCTAGCGAACAAAGTAATATACATAAACTATCAAGACTACACATAAAACTAGTAAAGATTACTATTTCTAATTCCTCCACTCTCTTTTTACTTTCAGCTTCTCCTAATTATTTGGGATCAGCACAATGTGTCTTTTCCTTCCACACTCCTCTATTGTGAAATCATCCTTCTCACAATCGATCCACTCTTTTTTGGTCTAACTTTACCTTTGTACCATCATACATCACCAAACATTTCCTCTCAAATCTTCAGTCACGGGTGCAACTTTCAAAGAACCCCTTATGTACTCATTTCTCACCTTATCCATTCTTGTAACACATCCATCTCGACATTCTCATCTCAGCTGAGAGGATACGTTTGTGGTCTACCACTTTAGTGGCCCAACATTCGGACCCGTATAACATTCCTAATTCCTCCACGTTACCTCTTAAATATTCAAGCGTTAAGTTTGAATACGAAATTTGACATACCTCTCAGTATTAGCAGTCCAGAGCACAAAGATCTTCTCCAGCTTGTGCTTATCCCTAAAGTTCTTGATGTCGGCTCGCAGTTGAAGATATTGCTCGTATCTCGTACCACGGATCAAATTTGTGGCACGATCAGCCTTTAAACAAATTTAAAAAAAAAATCTCTTTACATTAGAACAGTGAACAAAACTAATCAAAATGGGTTTAATATTATACTCTGCGTAGTGTCGGACGCCCTCCAGCCCGATGGACCGACGACCTATGCAAGGTCGCCGGTAGGCGCTGGCTGAGGAAATCGGAGGACAGGGATGAGTGGCGCCGTCTTGGGGAGGCCTACGTCCAGCAGTGGACTGCAAATGGCTGACGACGATTATACTCTGCAGTAAAATTTATTAAATATCTGACACATATTTCAATAAACTAGTGGTCGCCCAGTGGTCGAAATTCGACCCTAATTCATTTAAATTATAAGTTTGAACATTATTAAAGTTCTGTTGGCAAAGACTATATATTCTATAATCACAGATTTCGTAAGGCTACACTGTTAACTTGACTTTAATAATCAACAAAAGAGTATATATGCGTGTGTGTGTCAAATACATGGATTATGTGTGTAATGTTTTTTTTATTGATTTAATGTATTTTTAATGCATAATTTAATAAAAATATTAGCATTCTGCACTCCTTCTCTATATAAACTTAAGTGTGCGAAATTTCATACTCCTCTGTCTGCGCAATTTTTGTAAAGGGGTACAAAGTTTTTGCTTCACGTATTAATATAACGATTCTAAATATAAAAGTAAAGCGAAGTCAAACAACTGATTTAGTTTTTATAAACTTACAGGTCGTTGTAGTCTAGTGGTTTTTGGACATTAGGTTACAAAATAAAATGATGCATGATTTCTGGCCAGGGTTCGAACACGCACTCCTTGAGTTTGGGACTCGATTGCGCTAACCAGTAACCACGGCTTGAATCGTAATGGGTGGTCAAAATTAACCCCCTAACAACACAACACTAATTTTTTAATCAATTGCGTAATTAATTAATAATAAATACTAAATAATAAATACGTTCGTAACTATAAACAAGTGGTAGCTTAGTGGTTAGCGTACTCGCGTCCTGAACTCAAAGATCGCGGGTTCGAATCCTGGCTAGAAAGCATGCAATAGTACTTAAATAAGTTTTCTGACCTAATGTGCACATTGTTACAATCACCTCGCGCTAATATGTGAAGGAAAAAATAGTGATGAAACTTGCACATAGAGATAAACGATGTGTCAAACCCACCAATCTGTCTTGGAGTATACTTTCCGTTCCCCTGCAAACGAGAGGCCAGATCACAGTAGTGGGACGTTTATGAGCTGTTTATATTATTACGTTCATAACTACTGCATTAGATCCGGCAACCGTAACTCAGCGTATAACGACGTCAAACAACTACTTACGTAATATCCAAATCGTTCGTTGAAAAAACCGTATTACCGTTCTTATCTCTAATATTTATTTTTCCTCATAATTTTCCTAGTAATTTTCGTACGTCCGTAACATATGTACGAATTATACAGATGGTGTCTGTTAAGATACATCATGAATGGTTATGATCTAATTATAAACTTCAAGGCATTCGTTACTACAATCGATTGTCCGAGTATTTCAGAACTGTTAACTGCAATAACATTATTTATCCGTGCAGGAACGGAGAAAGAATACAATTTCCTGCGGTCGGGCGGCCTGTCGTAAGAGGCGACTAAACAGCCCACAGCTAGGTGGTAGGGCATTTGCCCGACTGGATGGCTACCACCCCTGGTCTAAAGTATGTTGCCATAACAATCTGGAGTTGTGTTCCGGCATTAGTGACCAGGTTCCAGTGACCCTTAAGAGAGCAGCAGCGCATTTGTAGCAACTTTGCTGTTGCCAATGTCCATAGGCGATGGTAACCGCTTTCCATTAAGTGGGCCGTCTACCTGTCTGCTGAACTCCTGCAATAAAAAAAAAATTAAAAAAAATATTTTCTAGATAATTATTTGCAGCTTTGCCTACGTCAGTATCGGAGCGAAAAAATCGTATCACCAAAAACAAGTCGATCACTAAATGGCGAATGTGATCAACTGTGATAAGTTTTGTGATTTGTAATTTATCATGGAATTCCCAGATTGTAAGAGGATAGACGTATAGTCATCAGTCATGAGCATATAAAGTTATAAACTATATTAGAAAAACCAAACGATATAATGGCGTGAGCATTGACCTTGATTACAATTTTTGGACATTTTTTTTTATTTACAAATAATATACATTACAGCCTCGATTATTAACTATAAGTTTTAACTTTTTACTCGGTTTGGTGGAATAATAAAAAAGACACGTACGTTTATTTTGCTATTTGATACCCATTTGATAATAAATAGTACCGTCGCGAGAGATCGTTTTTATTCTTTACTTAATGTAATACTCAATATAATCTTTTGTTTCTAATATCTCGCAATGACTGTGTTTTCCTTGCCAAATGTTTTTTTTCTTTCTTTTCTATAAGTACATTTTTATTTTTTCTAGCATACTCATGGACGAGCGGAAAGTTTCCAGACGTAAAACAAACGCAATTCAAAACATATATTCATAAAACCCTACTATCGCATTATGTCTACATGTTTTATAAACTGAATGTAAAATAATGGGGGTATAGACAATAGTCAATTTGTAAACACATGAACACGTTGCACAATAAATGATTGTTATGGAATAACGTTGGACTTCCACATGTGGAAGTTTTATGCAAAGGCCACTCGGTTAATATTGTTAGGAGTTAGGTTGTTCGCTGGTTATTTCATAGTTACTTATATATGTCTGCGCACTATGGATGCAAGGAGAAAATATGCTCTATTGATACATTAATCTTATTTTCGTCCGTTAGGTTTTAATTAATCAACAATCATATGGCAAGCTTTTCTTATTGTAACACGCAAACAATGAGACGGCCCATCTGATAGAAAGCGGTCACCGCCGTCATTGGAAGTTTGCAATACTGGGGAAGTTTGCTGACAGGTCGCTAGCCTCAAAGGAAATTAGGCCCACAGCATACGGCGTATTTTAAACGGACAGTCGACGCGCAGATGACGCGCATATACGCGCTTCAAACGTGATTCGAACGAACCTTGTAACCCTAAGCACACGCGGTGATCGTGAAGCACGCGTCTACTGCGCGTATATGCGCAGATACAGCGATACAGACGCGTTGTAGTCGCTCGTAGCTTCTACGTTTTGATCAGATCAGTTCAGTTGTACAATGGCGTCGGTTGAGACTACACTGATTACACTGGCTTTAGCACTGCTTTTAAAAAGAAAAAAACTTAAAAATAAGCGAATCTATTGGATAGACTTATTTACGAGTGAAAGAAGATTGTGTGGTCATAGTTCAACAAAGTTGTTAAAACATAGAAGATGGGAAAATTTTTCTAAATGTTATCGAATGTCGTATTAGTCATTCCAAGAACTTCTTTTGATACTAAAACCGAAGTTAACTCGTCAAAATACAGTAATGAAATCCTCCTCTACCCCTCCTGCGCCTCTTCGTACGCGCTTCACACGCGCGTTTGTATCGCGTTTTTATATCTATACAAACGCAAAAATCGGCATCTATGGCGCAGACAACGCGCGTTCCTAAAACACGCGTCGTCTGCGCGTTTTAAATACGCCGTGTGCTAGGGGCCTTAATGACACTCTTCTTGAACAACCCTATGTCGTAAAGAAAAGAGAAATCCTATACTGTTTCCAAACGTTTATTTTATTTCTGACTTTTGCACGTCTACCAAATTATATATTTCTTGACAGCAAAGCCCATATGAAACAAATGAGATAATTGTCGTACTTTATTGTTGTGAGAGACGTAATAATGATGTTCTGCGAGTCATGTAACGCAGAGCCTATTAAACCATCGACACTATACGTAAATAAATCGAAAGTAATTTGTTTGAATATAAAAAATGTTCTACTTTACAGAAAAGTAATACCGCGATTATTAAGTGTTTATAAAATGGCTTATTTAATATATGTAAAATATGTTTAGTGAAATGTGGGTATATTACACGATATAGTATTTTTAGCATAAATATATGGATGTCGCTTTTTATAACAAATCAAGTCGGTAACGCTTTAGGACTTTACTATTAGATCTGTCATCGAGCTGTCAAAAGTAAAATAAATGCTTGGAAAGGGTATAGGCGGGATGTTGCCTCCAAATCTTATCGTAGGCGGGAAAAACAATACACCAGCACATTTCCGACATAACGAACGGGTATACCGTCGAGTCCTCTAAAATTTAGAAGCCAAATATAACTTTGTCAAAAATAGTCGAAACATAATAATTTATATTAAAACTTTAAAGAACGATATGTTTCTACTTTATCTATACTAAATCCATACTAATATTATAAATGCGAATGTTTCGATGGATATTTGTTACTCCATCACGCCAGACCGACTGAACGGATCTGGATGAAATTCGGCACAGACATAGATTATAGCCTGGAAAATAACTATGCCTACTTTTTATCTCGGAAAAATATACTGCTCCCGTGGGATAACATTAACGAGAGCGTAGTCGCGGGCAAAAGCTGCTTAAAAATACATAAATAAGTTGAATCGAAGTAGAAATGCATTTAGTTATGTATGAGAATACGGTCGTCATGAAGTAAAATCAATACTTATTTATGACGAGGTCAAAAGCTATTCTACTTCACAAAAAGTATGTGAATATTATAAAACAAATGTCAGATTATATATAACACTTCGATTTAGTACACGTATATGGCTTTCGAAGATCATCATTTCGATGACGATTACTTGAAGATCACACTTGTATTTATGAATGTTAAGAGTTTTCATGAAGTTTCACTATGAATGAATGAATGGAAACTCTTTATTGTTCACCATAACTTAAACCTATACATTTAATGTAAATACATTTCCATTAGAACAATGGGCGGCCTTATCGCTTATAGCGATCTCTTCCAGGCAACCCGGTGTCCAAGGAGACATTACAAAAAAAAGTCAATAATATTTGGTGGTTTAAATCAATTAAAAAACTAATTCCATCGTAATTAAAGAAAAAAACAAACTAATATAGATAGATATACATAATTAAATAGATTATAATAATATAAATTATATATACTTACATGCGAACAATAATAGAATTCTATGTTAAGCTTAGGATCAATATGAAAAGTATCCCATAATCTGGAATATAAATGATCATATATTCTTTTTCTTTATCGAAAGAAAATACATCCCAAATTCTATGATACTCGGTTGGTTACTAAATTCAAATTCATTTCTATGTAGGAAACATAAATACATGATGTTAAAAATTAGATACATAGTACGTGTTTCGCCTAGTAAAGGCACACATAATACATTTTTTTATTATGTCTAAGATTATTACTTTATTCAAATACATATAAAGGCACTTCGTTACTAAAATATGCCATAAAATTATTTCGAACGTCATAAAATGGATAAATAAAATGTCGTTAAGTATAAGTTGTGCGGAGAAGGTTTGCCGATGGTCTCCCCTCCCGCTCCCTACGACTGGGACCGGAGCAGTTTTTTTTTTAAGGCGGGGGAAATGCTATTGGAAATGCAATACTGGGTCTACTCTCTGTCGTACTCTATGGGAGCCTAATCTAATTTACTACCGCTTCGCAACATGTTATGGCTTGAAAAGAAGCGGCGCAAGAAACTCTTCAGCAAACATGCCTAGCTCTAATAATTTTATATAATATTAAAATAGGTGGAAGGAAAAATAAAAGTAATTATCAGTATACATAGAGTAAATAATAACCATAAACAAAATTAAAATTAAATAATTAAAATTAATAAGTTGGCGGTAGGCTAAATAAAACTTTAACAATACTCGTTGACACTTGACATCTTTGTCTTCCGTGATCACGGCCACTGGAAAGTGGCCGAAACGTCGGAAAAACCAAAATCAAATAAAATTACCGCGCTTAAAACCGTTAAAACGTAGTTTTATTATGTATATAAGTCGCAAAAACTTAAGAAAATATTATAGAATATAAGATAATTCATATTTTTCTTCCTCCTGTAAACTATGTATAAATGGACTTAGCAGGTTAAAAAATTAGGCCGACGATATCGAGGGTTGAAAGGCTATTTGTTTTAAGCGACATTTTGTGTGAGACTTAATAACACTATGGATTTGTTGTATCTTAATGTCTTAACTTAAAGAAATATAAAGAATCTGATGTTTAGTTTCAATCTATAGATGTTCTTTTTTTAAGTATGCGGTACATAGTTCGTTAGTGATGTGTTTTTCTGGGTTATTTGAAACCAAACTTTTCTCCCGACAAATTTTAAAAATGTCGTTTAAAACAAATAGCCTTTCACCCATCGATATGGTACTTGTACTTTTCATTTTTTTGTTTGGTCCCTTTTAAGAAAACGTTTTTCATTTTCATAAGTTTCAAACATATCTGGATGTTCTTTAACAAAAAGCCCTAGTTGGTAGATATACATGTTTGTAATTGTAAACAATTTGAGTTTTTTAAATAGCGACATGATGACTGGACAAACAAACAAGTAAACAATTTCAATTTTACATTTTTATATTCTAACTATAGGATATGCCCTCGACCTCGTCCTCGCTCACTTAAAATTCCCGCGGGATTCCCAGGACACAAAGAAAGGCAGCGTTTAAAAAAGAATGTAAGCTATCGTTTTAGTGAAAACTGTCGGAATAATCTAATTTAATGCACCCCAAACAACTACAAACCGCTTCCGGGAAAATTCCCGCCGAATCCTCGGAATAAAAATATCACACATTTTATTACATAAAATTTTCAGTGAAAAAATCACATTGGTATTCGATTTATTTTTTAATCTGGCCATTTTAAACCATTTCCAGAAAAAATCCCGCGGATACCCAGGATAAAAAGTAGTGCAGATTTTAAGTCTAAGAATTTGCTGTCGATCGGCGAAAACCGCATCGAAATTGGCCCAGAAGTTTTTATATGGATCCCCAACAAACAGACAAAAAAAACTGCATCGTGTTCGCCATCGTTTATATAGTCTATTCCAGGTTTTTTTTTAATAGCTTCAATGTACAGACACGGCATGTTGAGAATTTTATGATACTACTAGCTTATAGAATTTTATAATACTGTTACGACCGACATAAGTGGATTCACACCTCCATACCATAAAAGCACACTTTATTATCTTTCCGCATTTGGACTGCTTTTGTTTACTTTGTGTTTAAAATTTGTAAGTAGAAAAACGGTCCATTGTGTATTGTAATATTTTATGGTAGTCATTAGCCAGGTGTGATTCTAAGAAATTCAGTCCACGCGGGCGAGAGACATATTGTATTTGTGCGGTATAAAGCAATGCCCCAATGGAGAGATAGTCTAGCGATAGCCAGAAGCGAAGCTAGACGTTAGAGACGAACTTTGCGCGTGTGATTGAATCGTGCATTACGTTTGGACTGGTTGTGTACAGTTATATTTGTACCTGTGTTATACGAGTTTTTATATTTCTAATATAGTTTGTATAGTAATTCCAATGGCATTTTAATTCGAGTCCTGCAACTCGTAACAATACTACCCCGGCAGATATTGTCCTGCCCTGAAGAAATAAAAGTTAGAACCCTTTTGCAGCGCCACCTACCGGGTCGAATTGTGAATCTAAACCATTCTCGAACCCACCTGAACACACAAAAAATTTAATCGAAATCGGTCCAGCCGTTTAGGAGGAGTTCAGTCACATACATACGCACAGAAGTATTTTATACATAAAAGTAGATATACAATAATTTAATTAACGACAATTAACTCTAAAAACTTTATAATGTCCTTCTTATTATAACTGAATCTACATATTTCAAATGATCAAAGTTAGAATAAAAGCACAATGTGACAGAGAAACGGGACTTATCACATATTTATAATACTTTTCGTTTTAATTGAATTAAACGTTCCTATTAATGTGTAAATTAAACCAATTAAAAAAATAAAAAAACAATAAAAGAAAGATTAAAAACGGTTACAACGGTGTTTTATATAATGTTATTCGCATACACATAAATATTCTAATTTACACCTATTGAGAAAATATTTTATTACAAATTTGTGACTATTCAGCTTGTAGGTACGTTTACGCTTGACAGGGTAGGCAGAGGTATTTTAAAATAGTATCTAAAAAAAATTAAATGCGAATTTATAAGAACTAAGCTCCCTTAGCAGAAAAGATGTACCTACTAAACTAAGAAACCGAAACACATACCAACAAGTTAAAAATTACAATGATTCTACCTCTTTTAGACTTCGTCCTGACTGCACATTAAAATTATATTCAAAAATCAAATATCTTAGCGAGCAAATTAATGCGCCATTAATACCTGAATAAACCACTTTAAATGGGGTTTCAATGTATAGATCAGACCAATAAAAAAAAACTAAGAGGATTTGATTGAGAAACTTACGTTTCCAGCAATAACCACGTCTTTTTTAAATTATTTTATTAATTTGTTTGTTCGGCGAGACCTTGTATTGTAAAATATAATCAAGTAATTTGTTGAATTGGTTTTGTATTTTGATTGATCCAAAACACAGTTAGAATTAGAAGACTATACGTTAGATTGATTCATTAGTCGTTTAAACAGTCTGCAACGTTAATATAGTTTAGTATAACGTTAGTATAGGTTAGTATAATTATAATAAAAATTATGTATTATTGTGCTAAATTCTTAAGTAATAAGATGTGAAATGCATTTTCAAATAGTTATTACATGGAACTTTGCTTAGCTTACCTGATTAGCAGCAATGAAGTCTGGATCGTATATCGCCGGCCTGGGTCTCATGGTAGTCATTTCTTTTTTAAGTTTCTGCTGCAGATCGTAGTCAATAACTTTTGCGCGAACCATGGATTCAGCCAAATTTAGAGGACTGATGTCCCATCCGTCGATTACTAAGATTAAAGAAATGTGCTATATATGAAAGTACAAACTTATACTGCCATACATAGAGTAAAACCAAGAAAGCGGGCGGTCATATTTAAAATAATATTAGGAACTAAGTTACAAGTTGCACCATAATGGTTGCTTTCGTATAAATCATTTGTATGGTATCAACCATTCCAATATGATGGTAACAACATACCTAGGACCCTTGTATTCATGTTCCATGAAGTACCTGCTAGTCGTACTACTAATATATCGATTTGAAAGTGAGTCTGTTCAGATATTTGCACATACATACTGATTTTCATAAATTTTTGAATTAAAGGCAATTCATGGTTTAGTGATAAACATATTATAAATCATAATATTTTATATCAGGTGTGTACTTTTTATACGAGAACAACATTTAGGCCAACAATACCTGTGGAGATATAACAAATTCACTTTAAATAGAGTAAGAGTTAATAAGTTCTAAGTATTTCGCTGACTCACCTAAATCATCTGGATGAACCATCGGGAGGAGGTTGCACATTGGCACATAAACATCGTTGCCTTTCTCATCTATTCCAAGTCGTACTGTTGATGCCTGAGTGATTGAGCCTGTCCTATTGATTAAAATTTAATATTTGAGAAACTACAGGTTAAGTACAAGGTTGTTATTTATTTATAAGTGAGAAATAATAATGCATTTTTGCTAAATATACATATAGTTATCTTAATGACTTCTTACACTCAAGAAACTACAACAACCGAAATATTCACAATAAAATAGAACAAAGAAATATTGACAATATTTCTGAACATTCGAGATTTAAAATAATCTTCAAGCAAACAGCCAACCAATCGAAAGCCAAACATAGTGTATGGGTAGCCTAAGTCAAACCATAGATTTTTTACTGACATCAAAGATGTAATAGATTGAATGCACTTTACATCTCACAAAACCATAGAAATTTTCAACACTTACAATTCTTGCTTTAAAACAATCAAAATTCTTCAAATATTATTTTTTTTAACCAGTATTATAGGTAGGTATAAATTTTGGGAAAATTGTAGGTCATCTTCTATTTCCTACTAAACACTCAGTAGTCGTAAGAAATAAAGTATTTGTTATAAAACACAGAACAGCATAAAACAATTCTAGTTTGGATAAATTAAAACTCCTACAGGACTATAAAGAAGTTGACATTAGTGATATATAACCAAATACAAAATTAAGGTTACCAATTAGACTCCATAGTGCCATTCTTAGTGTTCCATGTGAACTGGTGACGGTTGGCAAGAACAGCTGCAGTGAAGGTGGATCCATTATTTCCACCCCATCCTACTAGCATAACTCCAACTTTGCCTACCCGTCTTTGTGTTCTGATTGACAAGGACTTGTGGTATGGGCGAGCCTGTAAAATAAATATTTGTTACTACCATACTGAATAGGGTACCTGAATCCAGAGGCATAGCTAGGGTGAGGCAAGTAGGTCACTAGCCTTGGATGCTAATTTTGAAAGCATCATCGACATGTGTTCCTCCCAGAAGGCCAGGAAAATGCAGTTGTAAACATAAAGGTTTTATGAATATCTTCATGAAAAAAAAGAAATATCTTATGTTTTTATGTAAGATTTGTGACTGTTTTATTTAGTGTAAATGTTTTTATATTAAGATAATTTACAAAGGGGCACAACTATGATGCATATCCTAGGCACCATTTTCTATTACTACATCCCTGCCTGCATCTTCTTCTAATAGTTTCAAAGTTCAGCGGGGGTTATGAATTGTTTGTATACAACATGCATTATATTGTAATCATTTACAATTAATACTAAAAGATATATGTATAAAAAGAGAAAAAGTTTTGAACTGGAAATACATTAAGACATTTGGAAATCAAGTATGAACAGTCTGTAAAAAAAAATCTGACACATAAATGTAGTTTTCTAAAGAACCATTTAAGCTCTTCCCATTACTTTACAATACGACATGTGTTTCATTGTATACTTTACAATACGACATGTGTTTCATTGTATACTTGTAACTATATAAATGAAGGCTAGGTACTCAATTTTTTTTAATTATCACATGTGATTATTTTTAATAATACAGTATATATGTACAAATGCATTACAATTAACAAACTATACTATTTCCATTTCTTTATTTTCTCGATGATAGTTCTAATTTGATAGTTGTAGTGTTGTGACCATATAAGTAATGATATTGATCGCATATATTTATTATGTTTTGAACAAAAACAAATACAACAAAAGCATTCAAATATATTTTTTCCAGCTGGGAACACTCAATGGCCCACCGCCATTTTGAGTTTGTTTTAATCTGTCAATCTCAACAAGATGGTCTTGCTATATAGTCAGTACATTTCTGTTCACTGAGTTTTTTAACATTATTCATATGTTACATTGTATATTTTGTGTTCCTCTGTGTTGATTGCTGCCCAGCTGTCAAATATCAAAATGCCTAAAGGATCTGTTCTGAAAACTCAGGCAAGAGAACTGGTGATCAAGGTTTGAAATTACTTTGAAGCAGAGTATCAAAATGGTGGCCTGCTATTACCACTGTCGCAAGTACGAGAGCGTGTTGCGGCCGCACTAGGAATTAGTGGACCTACTGTTTCAGAAATTACTACCGAAGCTTATGGTACAAGCGGCATGCGGGAAAATAAGCTTCGTACGCCAAAGAAAAAATGCCAACCACGTCGTGTGACATCGGTCGACAACTTCGACGCTGACACTATTCGCCGTCATATATATATATGACTATTACTCGCGCAAAGAAATTCCAATACTTAAAAAACTTGTCGTTTCTTTATGTGAATGTGGTTTGTTCCATGGCCAAAAATCGTCATTAAGTTTGGTTTTGAAAGCAATTGGATTTTCTTATAAAAAATCGGACAAACATAAAATATTGATGGAGCGTCATGACGTTGCTATGGCTCGCTGCGAATTTTTGATCGAAGCCAAAAAGATATCAGATTGGTCAAATGTTATTTTCACTGACGAGACTTGGTTAAATGCAAACCACACAGTATCTAAGAACTGGACTGAAGACACCACCGCTTCTACTAGTTCAATGCCAATGGGAAAAGGTGAATGCCTTATCATATGCCATGCAGGGTCTACAAAAGGATTTGTGTCAGATAAATCCAAGAAAACACTGGACTACCATGAAGAAATGAACGCAGAGAATTTACGAGGGTGGTTTAAAAAAATGCTGCAATATCTGGAAGAACTGTCGATAATTATTATGGACAAAGATAATTGACTGGCTCCAACGTTATGGAGAAAATGTGGATAATACTTTATTAAAAGTACAATTAGTGAATATTTTAAAATCGAAAAAAAAGCCTCCCTAAAAGATATATTGTTCTTCAACTTCCGCAGTGTCATTGCCAGTACAGTGCTATAGAACTAATTATGGGCACAAATCAATGGACAGCCACTCGAAACAATACCCATCACCCTTTTACGGCAAACAAGATGTTAGATTTATAAAATTATAGCGCCGGATTGGGAATTTCATGTGGCATTCGATAATGTAGAAGTACAGGAACTTATAATAAATAAATGTTGGGGAGAGCTCATTATTATTAAATAATGTTTACATAAGGTAAAAGAGAAGCTCATTCAAGTTTCCACAGGAGCTGTCATCGAGAAAATAAAGAAATGGAAATAGTAGTGTTGGGTAGGATGTGATTTTAAAATGAGTATATTAGAGTAACACAACATTTTGTACTGAATGTACCACTTCAAAGGAGGCGAGAAGATTTGTATGGTTTGTACTGCGGCAGTACATTTGAAGATATGCGGCAGGTGAGGTGGTGAGCATCATTCCCTCATTTGTCCAGTTCGAAAGTTCTATTTCAGAAATATTTGTTAAGAAATGGATATGAATGGCCTCGGTCACACTATTTTACCAGCAGTCATACTATGATATGTCATGTTATCCTTCTTTGTTATGTGAATATCTATAGAGGCATTATTGTACTGTTGTAACATAAGCCTCATTCCATCTTTTCTTTTACATTTGAGGCATGAGCAGTAGGAGGACAAAAATGTTGAAGTCTTACATTTCAAATTTTGAGCCGCATTAGTACAAATTTAGTATGGAATATGGTATAGATATATGACACACTTATGTTAGGTAATGGGAGAGGTGGAGGGAGAGGAAAGGGAGTCATACTCACCCCTTCTGCCACTCCTATCTCTTGAAAATGTACAGTTCTTGCGATATTAATGTTTTTGTAAATTTAACATCACTTATGTTTTTCACTAATATTGCAGTTATATCATAGGTCCAAAGTTAAAAAATCCAATCAAAATCCAGTAGTCAGCATAAAAAGATTCAAAATAGCCCAAAAAGACAAACAAGTTGTTGAAAAATTAAATAAAATGCAACTAAGCAATTCACATAAAGAGAAAAATCAAGAAATGTGAAAATCATTGATAGTACTTATGTTTTTTTTTTATGAAGTTTTACTCGTTTTCCCTATAATAGTTACCTACATGAATTGCTTTGTTGTGATTTCATTTAATTTTTCAACAATTTAGTTGTGATTTTGGACAATTTTGAATCATTTGTTGTTGTTGTTGACTTTTTGAATGTTGGTCTTGGATTTTTCAACTGTGGACCTATGATAACCGTGCAATATTAGTGAAAAACATAAGTGAGGTTATATTTACAAAAAACTAACTAAAAATATCTCAAGAACTATATATTTTCTTGACATAGGGGTTGTAAAAGCGGTAAGTATGACTCCCTACCCTCCCATTAGTTAAAATAAGTGCGCCCAAAATCCATACCCCACTCCGGAAATTGTACATTATATTTCTTACATACTTATAAAAATAAGTTTGTTTATAAATAACTATGATGGTGTTAAAACGCAAAAGTTGAGAACTTCAAACCTAAATAGCTCAGAAAAGTATAATTCTATGTTTATTCTAGAACATCACTGATCAATAATGCAGAGTTTGAGGTTATGTTTAGAAAAGGGGGACAAGAAACTTACGTGAAATTCCTCGCCGCTTTTAGTGACCAAGGTTTCTTGATATTCATAATCGGAATGAATATATTCATCACTATATTTAACCCTTGGGCTTGAAATCACTATACTCGTCGATTTTTCCATTATGTAAGCGTAGTTAGAAAGCTATATCTGATCTACTATAGGAATGTTTGAGTGGATATCAGATCTGTGTTTACAACATATAATTAAAATATAAATTACAGCAAAAGTATATAAACAAATGTTATTGACCCGATATATTCCACATTTTAGCACACAGACTACTAAGATCAACTACGTAGTAGTAGAAGCTTACTTGTAAGCTTCTTGACAACTCCTACTTAACATTACGTTTTTTTATGGCTTGGCAGCTAGGCCTTTAAGCCAGATCTTAGATTCAATGTAATTTCTTCATTTTCTTAAACCAATGTGTAGCACAGCTGAACTGTAGGTTATGAATTAGTGCCATTCAACGGAGTTCTTGTGATAACTCAGAAGGTCACATTTGATTTTACAGTTCACATTTCTCACAAAACACATAATTACTACTCAAAAATTATCAATATCCTACAACTATGGTTCATTTTAGAGTAATTTTACACATTTTTAGAAAATAAAACTGTACAGCACAACATCCCCTTTCAGTTCCCGCCAAAAACTCCCTATTTAACACTACGTATACTATGTTTATAGGGATGCAACAAAACATCGATGAATCGTTCATACAAATCGATGTTGAAACCAAAACATCTATGACACATCGTTGTTCAAGAACGATGTTTTATCGTATATAGACATAACGCGGCACCTTGCGCTCTATCTGAAATCTACACAGATTTCCATTATATTATTTTTTCATAAATTTTTCTTTTTTTTAAATAATAATAATAAAAAATAATAAAAAAAAGAGAAAATACGTTTCCGAAATTCACTATGCCGGGAATCGAACCCGGAGCCTCTGCGTTGCAGTGAGGTAGGCCGGCAAAGGCTTTGCCCGCTCAACCACGGCTGTCGTATATGAATATCGATATATCGTTCATGAACATCGATATTTTCAACATTGATGTTTCACTTTTGAAAACATCAATATCCTAACATCGATGTTTTTTATGTGTGATATTGCATCCTAATATGTTTATCAGGCAGCTTTAGAAACTTTCTGTCTACCGTTTTACTAAAATTACCACGAAACCCTACAAGATCTTGCTCAAGTGGGACTATTTTTATTTCTTTATCCTTTTTTCAATATTCTATTGTTTTTATCCATTTATGTGAGACGACGGTGAAGAAAATGTCTTCCATATCATGATGATACCTATAAATTCACATAACTTATATGTCAAACCCACCAATCCACTTTGGACAAGCGTGGTAGATATACTGGCCCTATAATACAATAAGTAAACAATGGATTAAAGCTACGGGAAAAGAAGATTTGGTGGTACATAGTCTTCGAAAAACTACACCAATTAAAACATATTTGTGGCAGTCATTTACAGTGATGCTAGTTGCGCTGGGGCTATTAAAACCAGGAAATCAATCTCAGCTTATATATTTTATATTTTTGGGTTTCCTGTTATGGGTGTCATGGGGTACTAAAAACAGTCTTGTGTGTCATGGTCATCTTGTGAAGCAGAGTACATAGCTCTTAAATTATATAAACGTCTAGATCACGCATAAATTGCACAAAAATGGCCCAATAAAGTGCACTAAATTTGGTGCACTCGCTCCCCGTGGGGACGTCTGTTAGTATCATTTCGACTACTTTAGCGGTTAGAGCTCTCGCAATAAAAATCATTACGCCATCCTGCGCTATTAAAATGTGTTGGAACTATTTTAAAAGAGGAAAGGATAAGGATAAGATGTTATTTAATCGGCAAGTTTAACACTTTTCTCATGATTTCTTTACGAAAACATGAAATTTAATTTTAGAAAATCAATGGTTGTCCAATTGCTTAATGTTGGCAGGTAATAAATGGAATTATTTTACAAAATTTGGGGAGATTTTGTTATGATTTCTGAAGTGACAATTCTTTAGAATCGTTGTGACTCGATGAAACGAAAAAGCAGCACTAAAAAGAGTAAACATATAAATCTATAGGACTAAGCCTGTGAGAGAATGAGATAGAATACATTATATTTATTAATTTAAACACTATGCTCGTATAGATAGAGTTGCAAATGTTTTGGAAAATATGCTATGTATATAATAATATTAAGTAATCATATTATTACTTCGCCATTTTCTTCAAATAAAGTCTTTTTCTTTCTTTTTTCCTTTTGAATTTTTGCATTAATTAATGCATTTGTTTTACTTGCACCACCGTCTTTGTAATAAAATTTTCTTATGACCCCAGTTTAAGCCGAGGTTTAGCGCTGGCGTAAGTAAGTCTACCTTAAGTTTAAAATGAACAACATACTTTTATTATTTATCGATAAAATTCATAACATTTATATATACATATTTGTAGAGGAGTGTGTTGATGACTGGGTGGTGCGGCGTTGGTGGCGTAGCTTTCCAAAGTTCCAACACCGAATGACACTCACAAAATAGAAGGAGTTGATAATTTTATTAGTAAATATCAGCTTCTGTTATGTACATTTATTATATAATTAACAACAACAAAACACACGACAAAAATATATTCCGATTGCAAGATGGTATGTACGCATGACACTTCACAAGGTCATTGAGCTGCATTGCCGATCGAACAAATCGGGTGCGTGTCCATGGGTGATACCCGTCGCGTCGCGCAGGCGCACTCGGGGGCGGGCTGCGCCCGCGCATCGTCGTCGTTCGTGTATCAACAACATTCTGAGACGATAGTGTGATTATTTAATGTGGCGGTAGGCCAGATATTTATCGACAAAAAATATATGTGCGTGTACATCACTATTTGAGATGATTAAATGGTAGCTCATACATTACGTCATACGCCTAGTTATATTTTTTTTTGTAATGTTGGTATTCATCCTTAGTACATGTTTCACACGAGCGCCGTTTTTCATTTTTTTTCTTTCGAACTTCCGTCTCCTAAAACTTAGTGTTAAATTCTTTTTGGCTCCGCTATGGGATTACTTTTCTACTCTATGGTTTTAGATTTTATTTTGAAACGTCTTATGGTTCTGGCTACAAGACCTTTTGAGATTCCCTTTTAGAGTGTGACCAAATTTAAATTGAAAATTCTACTAACTGCTTTAATATATTTTGTGTTAAATTTATATAAAAATGTGACAAATTTTGTTTGCCTATTTTTGTATTGACACAAAATTATACATTATATGAAACATATAAAATACTCTACTTCATCATTAACAGCTAAGACAGGCATTTAGTTTTTGTTTATGTATTAGTCGTAAAACAAATATTTTCAAATTTCATTTCAGCTGTAGTGCTGATATTTAAAAAAAAAGCTATGCAGTTTAATAATTTAAATGAAGTCTTAATTGGGAATTTTATTGCATAAAATTTACTTGACCATCCTGTTTTTTTTTTACTACATACCTGTCTTACAAGTAATTCTGTAAATACTTATTATGTTTATGGTTCGATAGTCATGTCTATCAAACCACTCAATCTACACGAATGAAACTTACAATAAAATACACAGGATGGTTGTCACCTTGACGAGAAATACGCAAAACGTGTTTTAATTGGATAATATTTAAAATCGTTTCTGAATTTAGTTTTTATGTTATTTGGTAAAAGAACTGCTCATTAGCCGAATAAAACACAAGGAGAGATAAATGCCTTTTCAAAAATCACCAATAATTAATTATATTTTCTATTTTCAACAGACTTAGCCATTTGTTAAATTTGGCTTCATAGCGTAAGATAAGAACTTTCAATTCTGACAAAATCTCCTGAATTTTAGTTAAAGTTTAATGAGATTGGTATAAACTTCTAATTTTTCATAAATTGAGGATTTAATTTCTGCTAAAACTTCGAAAATTTGCTAATATGGTCACACAGCTAACTGAATAATAGACAATTTAAAAGTTGAGACGCTGACAGTTATTATATTGTCAAAGGGGTTTTTTAATTGTTCTTTTTAATTCACTTCACTGATAAGAAAAAGAACTAATTCTATACAGCTTAGTCAGATATGTAAACTTATAAATTCGTTGGTTTACTGCTTACTGCAAGAACTTATTACCTGGAATATTATATTTAAGTCAGTTTATGAGTTCTTGCAGATTATCCAAATTCTGAAATTTATCGAACTGTTCTTTTTTACTCATGCAATCTCTTCACCATCGTGGTTCCGGGGGTCGGAAAATATTGCTATTTAGCGATAAGACCATCCTTTGTATACAATCTTGCAAGTTTGCTATAATCGTCTACATTGAGTTATTTATCTCAAATAATAATACATTTAAAATATCGTTAATAGGATCTTATAAAAACGCAGTATATTAGGTACTAAGCATAATAACTTTTAATTAAGACAGCTATTAGATGGTGAGATATTATATCCCAAAGTCGTAGATTTATTCAAACTAACTCTAACTTTTAGAAACAGTACATTTAAAAAAAATCATGGTAACAAAATAACCTCAACAAAAATTGCTTTGAATCACATCTATTCGTTGTGTAGTTTTTTAGTTATAAGGCTTTTTCGACTAAATACGTTTTTTTGGTTTTGTAACCAAATAACAAATATAGTCTACGTCTATCTCCTACGGAGCCCGCTGTTGTATACGGGCTACCAAGCACTTACCCAATTTAAATGGCTAAAATGGCATTTTCAATAAATAGTCATTGTAAGAAATTATTAATAAAATCTCATAGAAATGTATTTTTTTAAACCTATGCAAAGACGAGTAATTATGGCGGCAATTCGAATTCGGTAAGTTGAATTTTTTAATAATTTGCGACGGAATCATGGTATCTACTTGTTTCATACTTTGAAATATATCTAGTGGCATCACTATATATATAGTAATAAGTAGGTAAGTTATATAATATAGTACCTACTTGATACACAAATTTTAAATTGCAATGCACGAATCGAGTAAGCGCAGTGAATACGCTGCTTCTACGGACGGATAGTTCAGTAACCATATAATCACTACACATTAGTTACTTTTTATCCGTTGCCATCATAATACAACACACATGATTTTCAATCAAATATTTCATACAAGTATTTCATTATTCCGATGCATGACGTGAATATAAATAAATATATTATTCTGATAGTGATATCTATAGAATATAATAGCTGACTTCAAGGTTAATTCAGTTTACCTTTCCATTGAATTTTATATATACTTAACTAATAAGCCATGTTAAGTAACAGATTAAATATTCATTTTTTAATTCTTATCATTTATTAAGATCGGTTATAAATTACTGACGGGTAATATCTATACTTATCAAGCAAATTACATAGAAATCAGGAAAACAGTAGGTACCTACTCACACACGACAACATAAGATATATGTAGTTAAATAAAGGTCTTGTTAAACATGGATGAAGGTGATATCTACATATAAACATATGTTATAAATGTAGGTATTATCAAATATTTAATATCCACCAACAGCTCATGCGCTCTTCTTTCCGTCTTAAAATCTTGTCAAAAGTTTGATTATTATGATTTATTCAATCATTACTCGCTTCGAAGCAAATGAAAGGAACAGGATGGAATCTAATAAAAACAAAACTACCAGAATCCATCACCTATTCTCTAATCTCTACCCATAGTACCTATTTATTTTATTTGTGTTGCGCCGTAAAAAGATTGAAGTACTTTTTTAACATACACACATACGCGGTAACGTATACTAACACAAAGTAACCAATAGTCATGCATGTGTACATTGTATAGTTGTATTCACTAAAAAAATCACATCATAAATTGCTTCTATTTTTTTTAAATTATGTTAAATAAATTACCTAATATATGTATAAAATTACTAAACAAAAATTAAATATTATCCGTAGTTCCATGCCATGTTCGTTTAGGTATTTTCGTGGTATTTTTATTCCTTATTAAATATATTCCGCGCTTAGTTATTGTTAACGATTTTGTTTGAGCAGTAATAATTTGAACACATTCCTGTTGGGGTGTGTGTTGCCTTGCCGGACTATTAATACAATTTATAAAGTTGTATATATTAATTACGGTATAATAAAGCATGCGGGGGGCGAGGGGGCGCGCCGCGCTCTCATATTCCGTATATTGATTGTGTGCGAGGGGGCCGGGGCAAGGAGGGGGCCACAGCGTGCCCCACTCTGTTTTTTACGACACGGCTTTCTGTGTAACATAATTATTGTATTAATTTTGTGAAATGTTTCGGTGTTATTTGTGAAAAATTGGGAAGTCGGAAACGTGAATTCGAGGTAAGAAATGTTTGCCGGTGCGATTTTTGTCAAAATTCCCTTTTGCCGAATATAATATAAATAAAATTTTATAGCACTAAATTCCGTCGGCGGCGCGTACCTACGGTATATTACACTGTCATACCGCGTACGTATAGTGTTTTTTACGGGCATCGTTCTAAAAATAAGTTGTAATAATTATAATTTTATGTAGCGATCGCAGCAGAGTCAGTTTTCTGTCGATTAACCATCACGAGTGAAGATTGTGGTTTGTGCATTGAGTGTGTGTTGTGGTTGTGCAGATGCAGGGATTGGTGAGCGACAAAACGTTCCACTTGAAGTGGAACAACCACCTGCAGAACTTGAGCCAGCTGTTCACAACCATCTATTCGTCGTCGGCGCTCGCGGACGTGACGCTCTCCTGCCGCGATGGGACCCTCAAAGCGCACAAACTCGTGCTATCGGCCTGCAGTCCCTACTTCGAACAAATATTCAAGTAATAATAACATTTATTAATTTTCCATTAATTAAAACATTATCTCATTGACAAAGTTGCATTTGTTTCCCCTGTTAATTTAAATTTGTTCCATTTGGTCATTATGACATCATTATTTTTTCTAGTGAAGTTATTTATAATACCAACATACACAGGCAGGAGCCAATATTTTACACAATCTATTTGTGCTTATTTTAAACAAATATTTTTTCCTATGAATTTAGTTACATGAATTATTATTTTTCAATTCCTTTTGAATGACAAATTATAATTTTACTAATGTTTATAACAGTGACATAAGAAATGACCTAATTGCATTATTTTTTTAATTAGGGACAACCCATGTCAACACCCCATCGTGATCTTGAAAGGAATACCATTCTCAGAAATAAACCTTCTTGTAGAGTTTATGTACAAAGGATCTGTTGATGTCCAAGAATTGGACTTGCAGTCTTTGATGCACACAGCTTCTGAGTTAGAAATAAGAGGTCTTGCTTATGAGGCTCGGGATAATGCTGCACAGATGTTGAATGTGAATTTGGAGTATCCGGCATATTCTCAGTCTACACCCACATCATCACAACAAACCTTTACACAAGCCAGGACCGATGCTGAGAGGCTTAAACAGGTGAGTGTATTTAAAATTATTTGCCATAAATTTTTACCTTTGTTCATATATAATTGTATATTCTTACATATACCTATATTATTTTATATAAAAAAATCTCAGAATTTGTTTTTGATATTACTTAGGGGTGTGAGATATATTTTAGATATTTATAAGTTTCCTTAAATGAAGGAGTGGAAGGAATATGATACATTCCTTTGGGAGATGTTTGCTGATGATGATGCTTAGTTATATATATTTAGATAAACTCATAGGAACAGGTTTAGTAATAAAGCCAGATAACATAAAGCTTATCATTCAATATTTATAGACACTTTTTAAACTGAGAAATTAAGATATTTGTACAATTAGTCTTTGCCAAAGCATTCTAGTTATAAATCTTAAGTCAGATGAAGGAAAATTTTACTTAAAAATCAAAATCATACATCAAATTTTATCATAATTCACTATAGCCATGGCATTAGTGACCAGGTGCCGGTCTCCCTTAAAAGATCAGCAGTGCATTTGTAGCACCTTTGGTGTTGCAAATGTCCATAGGCGATAGTAACCGCTCTCCATTAAGTGGGCCATCTGCCTGTCTGCTGAACTCCGGCAATAAAAAAAAAATGTCCTCTTGTATAATAGGTGTCATTATCAGCCCAATTATTTTTTACTACTGGGTTCAAGGTTCCTCATTCTTAGAGAAATGGACAGTATAACCGCCACAATTATCCAAGCTAGATTGACATTTACACATCGGTTATGTAGGTTTCGTAACAATCTTTTTCTTAATTTCAGTATGTTGTAATTTTAACAATATATATGCACATTTAGAAGGGAAAAATTGCCTAGGTGGGGCATGCTATCTGGTCAAGATTCTAACCCATGTCTCTAGAATGTGAGGTAATATGTTAGCTACTAAGCTACCAAGGCTAAATTTTTTATTAATATTAAATATTGAGTCAAATTGGTGGTTTCAGTATCTTTAAAATATTTTTATCTGTATTAGGATCATTTTGCCTTAAAGCTTGGGACTATTTTCGTATTTAACATCAAGTTACAGATCTTTTATAATACGGAATCAGTGTATGACATCAACAATAAAAAAGCAATGACTACTTTTCCAATTAGTTGTTCTATCCATCCAGGAATGGGGAAAGAATACAATTTCCTGCGGCCAGGCGGCCTGTCGTAAAAGGCGACATAACAACCCACAGCCAGATGCTAGGATATTTGCCCGACTGGATAGCTACCACCCCTGGTCTAGAGTATGCCGCCATAACAACTTTGAGTTGTGTTCCGGCATTAGTGACCAGGTTCCAGTCACCCTTAGAGAGCAGCAGTGCATTTGTAGCACATTTGGTGTTGCAAATGTCCATAGGCGATGGTAACCGCTTTCCATCAAGTGGGCCGTCTGCCTGTCTGCTGAACTCCGGCAATAAAAAAAAAACAAGGAAGAATCAACAACTATAATAAGTAAACTCAATTGTAATAAAAAAAACTAGGTAATCTGGACTTATACTAATTTTTTATTATATGTACCTAATTATTATTGCTATTAGATTTCCATTAATAGTGTAATACATAAGTACATTATAACAATAAACTAGTACAGTGAAGTAAACTTAACTTAAATTCTATTCTACCTATAATTCCTTAGGACTATGAGTAGAACACTGAGCCTAGATCATCAAAATCAATGGGTAACGATTCCTAGATGGCTGGCTATGTTACCTCGCTGGATCGCCATACTGTTCCCTTGTCCGAAGTAGGAACCAGCCCTCGGGACTTTGATTTTAATATCAATCCTTTGGGAAAATTCATAGGAAATCTATCTACTATCTATAAGTTATTAACAAATGTAAATTGGTATTTTTAAGTCATTATCACTTTGTAATGATCAGATAGATATCAAGGATACAAAGATCAAAGAAACATTAAAATTGAATTCATGTCATAATAACCCAAATTATATTGGTACTTACTCCCTTTTGTTGTAGTGTATTTGGTTAATTGCTTTGTCAATCAAATCAAAATAGCACTTTTGCTAATATTTTTTTAAAATTTAATGTTACTGTACTTTTGTAATACATAGGCCTCTTCCAAATCTTTTCATGTATCCCTCTGAGCTATTTTGGGCAATAAGGGAACTGCAACTTCCTTAATGTTCATCATTTTCTTTTTCCACTTAATGGTATCCATTCTGTTACCATCTGGTTCCATTTCATAATGTTTTCCCTTGTCACATTTCAGGCCCATCTCTATTTAAGCCTTTAAAGTTTCCTTAACTTCAATAATATAAAAAGGTCTTTATTAGATGAGTATTTTAAGAATTAATATTTTTGATTGAACATCAGATCCAATATTATTTATGCTGAATGTTTTAGAGATTTGACTTTGTATAGTGTACAACAGCCCATTCTGGAAAAATTCCTTTTCATTGTGGACTGTTGGCATTACAACTTTATTCTTTAACCAATCAATGTTTCCTGCTAGAAGTAGACCCCAAGTGCACTGCATAACCTCATCTTTACTATCTTTCATTTTTGGTAATTGTCCAACATAGAAGAAATCATATGTAAATTTTAAGATGGAAGAATTTGACTGGAAAGTAACAGTACAAAAATCAAATAGTTTGTATAGTATAAACTAAGCTAGTATATCCTATTTTAAATGTTGTATGCCATATATCCAATAAATGAGGTTGGCAAATTAGGCATTTCATCTAGCACAGCGCTGATTCTCAGTGCCAACCCTATATCAATCATGTACCATTAAGAGAATTATGATTCATTGTGCATCCTTAAATTATATTATGAATGGTAATCCTGATATTTGAATGTCTTGCCTTGATTGTAAGTTTCACTGGGTTCACTAGATGTCACTAGTACTGAATTGACCGAATATGATTAATGTGACATCTGTGAATATGTTTGTTTAACATGAAATTTATTGACTTTCAATGTTTGACTGATTTGATATAAAAATATGTGTTAGAAATAAAATGTCAAAATAATCATGTGGAATTTAGGAACTTTTTGAGGTGTGATTTTTACTGGGAGATTGCCATATCTAAAAATTTTCTCCATCTTTATTATTATATATATAATTCTTCTGTTTGTGCGTATGTCACTGGACTCCTCCTAATTAATCGCTTCAACCAATTGTGATGATTTTTTTTTGTTTTCAAGTGGATTTGAGAATGCTTTAGATTCATGATTGGATCAGGTAGGTCCAAGGAGAAAGAAATTCTTGGATGTTTATTTGATTGGATCCTATGGTGGTTTAAATCCACAATTGTACACCCAGTAGGTAGTGCTGCAATTGGGACCGAGTTTTTTTTTTACTTTTCCTGGCAGGATAGTCTGTCGGGCCCGCTATCAATAATATAACAATGACAGCGGTTGAACGTCCCACTGCTGGGCTTGGGATTCCTATTTATAGGGGAACGGTATAACAGAACAGTATATCCGCTACGCTTGACCAAGACTCCAAGACGCACTGTCGGGTCTTACACATCGGTTACTTCAATGTGCAGGTTTCATCACGGATTTTTCCTTCACCGTTAGCATGTGGTAGTCATAGAAATATACAAATTAGGTCACAATATTGCCACCACGGTTTCTGCCTTCCTCCATCCTACTCGTTATTAAAAAAACTTTAAATATAATTTTATAAAAAGTAGCTGCCTTTTAAAATGTTAAGGGTCAGCTTCCAGTATTTTAATTTAAATTAAAATTTTCGTTGAAATAAGTATAAATAATGTATTTAATTACATGAATATATCCCAGACAATGTTAATTAATTCGGAAACAAAAATAATTGCTTTAAAATTCTTATTAAAATTAAAAGTAATAAGTTATTATTAACATGCTCGTAATTAGAATTTTAAACATTTGTCTAGTAATATAATATTATATTACTATATATTAAATGGAGGTTTATGTAGATTTTTACTGTATTATTATAGACACGGTGTATGAGATAGTGTTGTGGTCATTTATTTGATAGTGTGTCGAATAATTCGTCACATCAGGAAAAATAATTTTACTGATTTAATGTTTTTAGGGCTCCACAATAATTTTGACAAAAAGAATGTTTGTAATTTTTTTGTCTGTTCGTACTTTTGTGGGTCTGCCTATGCATATACTCTCTTTTCTTGTAAAGTACTAGGAACGTGTGCTCTGATGCTGCTTCTTTTGGGGTTTGGGTTTGGGAATTGTGAAATGAATTGGCCAGTCTTTCCATGTAAGGGTGATATGAAATTTCTTTTTTCGATAAACAGATATTTGGGGTATCATTAGACAGAACCCTTAAAGCGGTCGCTATGGAGTATCGCTTAGTGAAATTGACATGTGTTTATATATATATATATGTATGTATACTGGTGGTTATAAAACATAGCATTAAGTTCTACTTTACTTTCATATTTGTCGTTATCATACGAATCTGCGAAAACGACGTCTTTAGGCACGATTTGGAAAAATGAGAAATTATTTTCTTGTTTTTTTTTTCATTTAAATAAGTTTAAGGAAATTTAGTTAGGGGAGATATATTCATCTCCAGTTGTGAAAATTGTCAATGCCCTTACAGCTTCTAACTTTTGCACCGTGGGGATGGAAAATATTGAAAAAATTATGGTGGTGTAGAAATTTAAAAGTAATTTGGTATGAACAGAATCTGCTGAGTTTTTGTGACATGGGCTAGGTATTTTGATTTATTTTTGTGGTTGAATTTTTTGCAAAAAGTAGACATCCCTCTCTCACCTTTAAGGAACCATTTCATCGTTGAAGACGTGCCTATACTTTGCTGATTTAGAAATGAAACTTTGTTTGAATTTACTATTTTATTATTTAGGGGAAAATAGTCGGTTTTATAGTTTTGTTTTTAATGTTGCAGAATTTTAATTGATATTATATACTATATTATATACTGGCACAAAAATCATTACAAAACATCATCATATTATACAAAAATGTTTAATAATTATAAGTTATTTCTTGTTATTAATAAATAATTTTGTAAAAATTGATAGTTAATTTATATTACAGTATTTTGATAGTACCTAAATATGACTTTGCACAGTTTGTGTATCTAGCCAGCGTCAAATAAATAAATGTTTAAGTTTTACAATTACCTCCAAACAAATGGCGGAACCATCATATTTCATAACCTCCATTCTACCCTCGACTAAATTGTAGGTCTTTGACTTGTGCTAAACGGAGTTCTTATGGCAGCTTGAAAAATCATGTTACAGTAAATAAATGGGATATTCATCATACACGTTTCCTGCATAAATGTAGATACTATAACTATTTTTTATTAAAAAACAAATACTAAAAAAAATTAAATACTAAATCATTTTTTTAAATCTACGTAATAAGACATCACTCAATTTCCGGGCAAAGTGTGTTAATTAATAAAATCATATAAAATATTTTAATATGAATCCAAATATAAATTTAGAATTTTATAAGCTATGATAAAAAAAAAATGTTTTTTGGGTGTCAAAATCCAATAACTCGTTATTGAACAAAAAAATATATAAGTATTTTTCTTTTATGCATATTTCTTGTCTGCGATTTGATTATATTGCTGAATAAAATGTATTCAATTACAGAGTTCAAGCAATAAACAAAATAGAGACTTCTGAAAACTGATTAATGTTATACTTACAAAGGTGGGCTACATGTGGGATAATGTTAAAGATATAAGCCGTTTCACGCAGATATGGCATGCGTTACTTGAGATGAGACGTTGGTAGCAATTTTAAATATTGACCGATAACGTATAAATTATATATTCACTAATACGGGCTATGCGTTAACTGTGTTATTTTTAACGCTTTAAATAAGACTTATTTGGCCACAGTCTAAATCTTTAACGCTAACGCAGATGAAGCCCCAGCCCGCATTACTTAATAAAATTCTTGTATCATTAAGTGCTATCTACTTTGTGGGGTTCCGCAGCCATTTTGGCAAAACATAATCCTTAGAAAATCGTCATATCCGACCAGACCGTTTGTTTATGTAAGTGACAGACATCTTTCTCAAAAACGACTAAGTTTATATGAATATTATTCGGTAGGATGGTATGGTTGGTCTGTATGTTATACCATGGGGTGGAATCGCGAAGAAATCAAACATTACGGGTGGCCGTCATATATGGAACTAAGATAGTTTTTTTGATAGTAACAGATACAAAATTAAAAGTGGACCAAAAAGGGAAAAATGCATTTTGTGAAGGATGACATAATGATTTGTGATGTGACAGAGGACGTATGTCAGAATAAAGGAGTATGGAAGTAAAAGACAAAGTCGTGGGGTAACTTAAGTTTTTTTATTGCATAAGTTCAGTAGACAGGCAGACGGCCCACCTGATGGAAAGCGGTTACCATCAACATTGGACATTTGTAACATTAAAGTTGCTGCTGCTCTCTAAACAGAGACTAGACTTAAGTGTCACGCTAAATTTTGCCTATCTGGGACCTATAAATGTCACCTCGCACAAAATAGAACTCCCCCGTTTATTTTGCCAAGTTTTCTTAGACCCGTATTGTCATATTTTGTGGCATCAAGTAATAAATACATCTCGACCACTCCAGTATGCGAACTTTCTTTGTGGACCGTGTTGTCTTAATTTTTGTTTAAAATAATGTGTGGCGACATACTAAGCTCCCAAAATTATAACAATCCTTGTTAATTTTTGAACTATGAAGTGGAAAATTCTAACAAAGTATCCGAATTGGTAGTTATAAAAATACTTACAACGAAACTTAGCATGTACGTACGAGATTTATAGCCGGTTCCTATATCTTACCGACCGTTCGTTTGTCTTACTATCAGTTAAAATTTGACATGAGTTCCATATTAGTAATCTCAAATTTCTACCGATGATAGCGCAAGTCGGTAATAGGAAGTAAATTTAAAACAAATAACTTATATGTATGACCGTCAAAAAAGTGTTCTCAAGTGGAACTTATTTTGAATAAAAGCTTTTGAATTTGAATGAATAGTAAGATATGGAAACATTACATTTTTCTTAGGGTTTTGTTGATAAATGACAAAAACAATTGTCGTTCGTCACCTCTAACGAATTCTGCAATGTACGTAGATTGACAAGCACTTGGCTGATTTTATTTCCTTTTTTTTCTTCAATGATATAGATTTTCAAAACGGTACCTATATTCTCGGTGTATTATTATGTCTGTGGATTTTAGTGGTAAACAACATCCATTATTCAATATTCAAATTTTGAAGATGATATTTATTTATATAAGTGATTTAATTATTTTGCTTTTTCTTGATATAAATTTAAATTTTTTGAGTTCAATATCTTAATGTAGTCTGTGTGCTACAAATATCCTTGAAGTTGATTGTGTAGATCTATAATATGTTAAAAGTATTTTGTTTGCTTTAATGATAACAATAAGGATTGAATTTTTTGTCATGCTGCTAATATTTATCTACATCACAATGTAGAATTAATAGCAACTCGAGGATATAATTATTATATAGAAACGGATTCTAAGAAAATGACTGTTAATAATATGTATTATATTATTATGTTTATTAATATTAAGTTACATCATCCCTGTCTAGTCTAGTGCTAATTGATGAATAAATAATAATATGTTTATTTTCCATGACTTAATAACTTCAAATGGATGTTTTGAACATGAATTTTATATGAGACCTTTCGCCTGTCCCTATTAACAATGTAGGATATGCAATTTTCGACATTTTGGTTTTATTTCACTAATGACCTTAAAAAAAAGCATTGTTTTTCATTAGCAGCAACAAAAAGGTAATTTTTCCTCATAGTTTTTAAAATAGCCACATTAACAATGTTATATATGCCACCATCTCCCATTAACAATGACGAATGTTAACTCCCGACGTTATTAGCCGGGCGCGAGGGTATGTGGGGTATATTTTTGTAAGAAAGAAATTACTAAGACTGATTATCTAAGCTAATGAAACCTGAAATGTGATTATTAAGTGCCATTCATACAGGTAGACTTTATAATTAATGATTTTAACAAATTTTATGGCAAAGATTGTTTTCATTTTGTCCCTAAATTGTCAATTATGTGTGATTATTTGTTATTTGTGAAACAAATTTATTAAAAATTGGACATAATTTATAATATCAATTTAAATACGACATAAACTTGTTGTATGTGGCACTTCTTACAAAGAATAAATATGTTTGTCCATGTAACTTTGTTGGATGTGACAGATCCGACAAATCATGATGACCCATGTACGGATAACAAAGCCATTACTAGCATTTCAAACATTTAGGTAAGTAAAAATTTGATTTAATTGCATTGCAAATAAGCTCTCGAACATATATTAACATATAATATTTTTTTTGAAAATTCAATTCTTGTATTAAAAAAAATATAAGCAATTCAAAGTTCAGAGCGCTCTCCTGTAAAGTTGCTGATTTGCAGATCTGACTCTGTTAATAGGGACAGGCGTTATGATAATTCGAACCATGAGAACTACTGACCAAAAAAAGTTTTACCTTTTAGATTAGATCTTTATTTTTGAATTAAAAAAGAATACAAAACGTATATCAATTTATTTATTTATTTGGACAACACAATAAATAACAATCGATAATTCATTACATAATATAGTTTGTAAATTGTTAGGTCTAGATTGGAATCCAAGCGGCAGACACATGAGTGTTAATACTAGATTGTTAGATTGTTACACGAGGGATGAAGCGACCTATTTAGCGACGAGATGGTTTGGTGCACGTAGCGAGGGCACTAATAAATAGTTCCGAGTGCCTGAGGTTAAACACTGCTTTTCATTTCGAATATGAGGAAAGTAAATAAATACCTGATTAGTTAAATAAACAACTACTTCTCAGTTATATTTCGTAAATAAAATTATACTAATAATGTCAGAAAAAATGATCCTAGCAGTAAGTTAGGTGTTTTTAAAAACCAGATTCAATAAGGTCTTTGTTGTTAACTATTATTTTACAGTTGATGACAGCACAATGTTTTTTTTTTTTTGAAAAATAGGACTGGGACAAGAGCCATAGGTAGCCTAACGGAAGAATGCTGACACGGTTCACTGTTGTAGAAATGCCACTTTAGTTCTCATGTCCTCATTTAACCCTTGATGGCCTTGTACTTGCCTGATCTACTTCACAACTCAAGGACGACCTTCTATGTCCTCTTCAATGAGACAATTGGTTCTCATATTTTGCTTCATGACCTTTAATTCGTGGTTTCCTTGAGCTTCCAAAATATTCATTGATCAACTTATCAAGGTATATTTGACTTTAAAAACCGATGACCGTTTTATATCAATAATTATTTTTATTTTGGATGTTTGTTAATAAAATTATCATATATTACTTGAACGTTGAATAGATAACAGAAATATTTTGTATATTAATTTTATAATTTTAAAAGGTATGTTGATTGCTTTTAATTATATAATTCATATAGTAGGTACCTAAATCATATGATAATGTGCAGTTCCAGTCTAGAGAGCACTTATGACACTGGTTTCAATTTTATTAAAAAGGGTATATGCATGTCTTTCAAATACGAGTTATTTTTATATGATGTCTTTATTGCTGTAGAAATACATGTTTAACGTTATTTTTTTTTATTTACTTCCCCTAATTTTCAGATTTTAATTAATAAAAAAAAGTTAAAACCGCGCGATAGTTAAAATCGCAAAATGCAACGCTATTGAATTAATGGAACGTGACGTTATTTTTCATTTTGACATTTTCAGGTTGTCAACAAAGGGCGCGTTCCTCTTGTAGCTCACAACGCTCAAAAACTCCAATGGAACGGATTATGGAACGTTGATGTCATTAACAACGAAATACACAAATGTCATTGATTGCTGTATGGTTGGTTTGAAAATTGCTCCTTTGTCGATGTATCGATAGAGATAATTAATACTCTGTGGTCAACGCCCACTTCGACCCACCTCTTGACATGGGTCGATGTGAACGCTGCGTGATCCAAAGTAATGACGTAATTAGTGACGTTTTTGCGGCGACCATAACGAGCGTGGTCGGTATGTGGAACAGCTGAAGGAGAATTTTGACCGTTGTGAGCCACAAGCAAACATGCCCTGAGAATGAACGATGACATCATCAAAAGCCCGCGAAAGTAATGACATATAAATAGCTCAATGTACTTGAGATATTTTTTATAAATTAATTTGAACATACCAACAGTATTTCAATTTTTACTATGATAAAACGCTGTAAATAGTGATTTAAAAATAGAATTTAAAAAAAAGCATATTGGAACATTGGGCTCGTGGGATCCACCAGCAAAGAGTTTTTTTTAAAGACGACTGTAAGAAACTCTTTGACAGTACCCGTGATCAGAAGGCTGGCTCATATTTCGCTCAACAAATAAGCATTGCCATACAGCATGCCAATGCAGCCAGCCTTCTGGGCACGCTCCTCCCTGGCAGTGATCTGCTACATAATACTTTAGATTTAATTATTTAGGTTATTTATATTTGTTAGATAATTTTCTTAAAACAATCTTAATTAATTGCGCTTATAGTAAATAATAATCAATCATCACCTATCAATTTTTTATTGTGAATGCAATGCTGTAAACCTCTTTGAATACTAGTCGGTAAAAGAATGCATTTCTGTCAGATTTCTGATCTTATATGTGTGTTGTTACAATTACCACATACTGAAAGTGAAGGAAAACATCGTGATGACATATGTGCATTGAGATAAACGCTGTGTCAAACCCGTGAAGCCATCGTGGACAAGCGTGGCGGATGTACTCCTAAGGATATACTCTCCGTTCCTTCTAAAAAAATGGGCGGCCCAACCCAAGCAGAGGGATGTTTATGAGCTGTTATTATTTAAGTGGCTATCGTCACTCATGCACGTCTGTATTATCAGGATGTTGATCCTCGCTTCTTGCATAAGCGCTGTCGACCTTTAAGCAGTTTATAGGTAAAAAAGAAAGAAATAAAAATCAAATTATATTTTATTTGATCCATTAAAATTATGCTTTGTCTGTGTGTCTATGTATTAAATTCTTATTGTTTTTTTCTATTTATTCATAAGTTTAGTGTAATTTTATGTACATATAATTTACATTAGATAATTGGTTAATATAAAGTTTTACGGATTATTTACATTAAAATTTTAATAGGCTTTGTAGGCATTTTTAATGACGCTATTAATTTGACTACAGAGTGTGAATAAATATATTATATTGAACAATTAAAACTGGTGTGAGTTCATTTTTGCTTGGTCGTAGGGAATATCCATATTATAATAAATTCTCTTTTTAATTCAAATTGGTTTGTAATGATAATAAAATTACCTTTTTATGAAAAGAAATAATATTTTCATTAATTAACATTGGAATTCTGGCTAAAGGCTGATTATTTATTTTTTAATTATTTATTCAGTCTGTCATAAATTTGTGTATGTCTGAGTCTTTGGTTGTGATTTGAAGTATGTATGATGGTAAGAGAGAGAGAGAGTTAACTCTTTATTGCACACCAATAACACATACAATTACAAAAACAGACCATATTTAGAATATTTTCTAGGCGATACAATAGGCGGCCTTATCGCTCAAAGCGATCTCTTCCAGGCAAGCTAAATTAAAAACAAATTTGAATCAGGCGATTTAGGTGGTGCAGGAAAAAGGCAAGGGACACATAAATACTCAAACTAATTTAACAAATAAATATACAAATACATAGTCATAAACATAATATACAATAATATATTACAAAATAAATATTATTATAATAAATGTATTAGCATGATTATACTGTGTTAATCAGACATGGCTATTTATGGACAAATAGTGTTTTCTGAGTAAATTTCTATATGTTGGTAAGGATTTGGCCTCTGTCAGTAAGAGGCACGTTTATACGATCTATGGAGGCAACATATTCAAAAGTTTGACAGCCTGCACTGTAAAAGAATTATCATAATAGGATGAAGTGTGTGCAGGTGTCATAAATTTTCGATACGTATCAGAGCGCAAATTGTGGGCAGTGGATAGGCGAAGGAATTTAAAACGTTCCTTAAGGTACTGGGGACTATTACGAGTAAATAATATATTATACAGGAGAGTGAGAATGTGAGTATTCCGGCGAAAATTAATACGAAGCCACTTGAGTCTTTTAGGATATTCGGAAACATGGTCATATTTTCGCAATCCAAATATGAATCTGATACAAATTTCTGAAGCCGCTCAAGCTTATTAAGCTGTGGTGGTGCTTTATCAAAAAGTATAATAAAGTTAAAATGAACAATAGTTGTAGGATGTTTATTGTTCTTAAGCAATAAATCTGCGGTAGTGTACCATATCAACTGTTTGGCGATATAATACTGGGTTGCAACAATTTCATCCCTCTGTAAAGTTAGAGAGGGCTACAGATTAAGGTCGACTATGAGGATTATTTGTGTATTAAATTTACTTAAAATTGCCTAATTATACTAACCAATGCGAAGCTACATTTAACTATAACATACAGCAATTATCTATTTAAAAATAATACATAAAATATGTGTCCTAATTGTGCAAAAAGGACAATCTCTCAAATTGCTATAATGAGCTATCTCAACGAGGGATAAAGGAGGAAGTAACTAACATGTTGATATTTTTAAGAAAACAAATTTATTAGCGGCTTTTACGTCGAATGAGTTTCTATATAATATCTACTACACCCAAATCGTCTCGGCAGACATTAGTCTGTCTCAAAGGGAAACAACAATGTAATACAGCATTTTAATTGTCCCATTTGTTTAATAATGGTACATAAATTCACACGCAACGCAAAGACAGGAAATGGTTTTAAATCATAGTAACAGAAATGTAACAGTTTTGTCATATCATATAGCCGAGTCTGTTTATGACTACTATTCAATTTGAATTGCAAATTGATATCAAGTTTTTAGGCATTATAAATTCAGTTGGAATTAGTACGGTTTTACTTTTATTTATATGTTAGATGTCCTATACTTATTTTCTGAGTTATGGTTTTAATTATATATGTAAAGTTGTGTACTTACATAATAATTATGTTAAATTTTTTATCTTTAATTTCTCTGGTGAGTTTATTCACGGAATGAGATGTTATACGCTTTAATTATTGAAAATTTAAATGAGTTCATTATAATTTTAGGATTGCAATTTTTAATTATCACGTTGTTTCTTTTTAAGATAATGGGCGTGCTGTTGTGTAAAAACATACATTAAAATTAATATTAAATTATAATTATGCTAAGCTTTATAAAGAAACGTTGGTAACGTGTTTGTTGTGCTAATACATTCTAAGATTATTGCAGGCCGGTACATGTGGACGATTTTCTTTATAATTATATAATATTTACGTGTAGGAAAAATGGCTGCTTTATTAATAAAATACAAAACTGTATATTTATTCATAAAGAATAAGCACGAACTTTCAGTAATTATTAATTTTATTGCTTCTTCATATTTTTTAAAATACTTTATTGTTTAATTATTATAATTGTTCTTTTCAAAGAACCTATTTGATACGCAATTAAAATTTTTGTATTTTAAAGCATATGAATAATGTGGAATTATAGATAAACATTACTTAAATTTAAAAAGTTTAAGGTTAAAGTAATTAAACATCCACCTCTGTTTTATCTGAATATACGAGATATTATTTAAAGTTGCGGTGTACGATTACATATAGTTCAACGTAGGTTTAATTTTTAACTTTCAACAAATTATATTATTATAATTGAATGGTTTTTTTCAAATCAAGAATGAGTTATTTATTTTACTTTATTATGATAAAACTACAATAAATATAAACTTAAAAATAAACAAACTATATAAAAACTAAATAAAGAAGGGAAAAATACCTAAAGATGAGTTACTATTTCCCGTTACTTACCGGAAACGTTCCCAAAAGGCTGGCGGCGTTGCCACGTTGTATAGCAACGCTTAATCTTTGAGCAAAATAGACGCTAGCCTTCTGGTCGCGTGTGACGTCTACTAAACGTTTGGTGACATCACGGTAGACCTGTAGAGCGTTAGGACCCCACGGTCCCAGAGTTTCCACCCCAAATGCCGCAAATGTGTAACCATTTCCAATGGCGGCATATTTGCGGCGCTTGAGGGCCTCCTACTCGGCTATAGCAGAACCGGCAGTAGCGCACGTACTTGAATGATGGGACGCCACCAGAGTGTCAACACAAGTAGCATCCCACACTAAGGGGCGGCCCATCTTCCAGGGAATCAGCGTCATCCCATCCGGTCTCCAGCCATCGTCGCGGCACAGGCCGTTTGGTTCCAAAATGGAAGGTACCCCGGCAGTGACAAGAGCCCGGCGGATGATATCGTTGAGTGCCGCGTGTCGGGAAATTCTACCGGCGCTTCTGCTGCAGGATAGACCGTGGTGTCCCAAGCAGTCCACGCTATCCCCGCATTGACACAGGTTGCCTCCAGGCGAATGTTGGCACAGGTTCTGAATGTCGCGTCATCCAAAAGTGTGCCATTCGCCTAGGGCAATGCCTGTAGCCAAAGACCTGACTCCCAACGTGAGACAGCTAAGAGGCGAGCTCAGCCTCTCCCTTACAAGAGGAAAAGAGTTTTTGGTACGTTACAAAGCTGAGCGGCTCGTCCCAAAGCTTCTGGCGCTTTAGGCTTATGGGTAAATTTTGATTCGGGCAGGCAAGGGACCACGCATTTTTAGCCTCAGCCAAACACGGGACCTCAAGATCACGAAGGGATAGATTTAATAAATTACCAATGAGGTCAAGAATGCGGGTAGCGCTATGTCGGAACCTTTTGCGTATTCCCAGACCGCCATGCCTTATCGGCAGGGCGGCTTGGGTCCACGAACGATCATCAAAAGGAATATTTAATTTAATTTAACATTTGGTTTGAATAAAATCTATTTAAATGAAGTCTGTGAGACAGATCTGAGAGAAACACATTCACCGCCGAATTCAACATTGCATGAAAATATACCGGCGAAGTAAGTATTCATTGACCACCACAGGAATTTATACTGGCAGATTTAATATTGTTAGGTGGTAATTAAACATTTTTAAAATAAATTTTTAGAATTACGTAGAGAATCTGCGTTAAATAAAAGACAGCTATGTAAGTGTAACTCTTAAAACTGTATTTGTAGACATAAGTAGGAATACATATATGAAATAGAAATTCAATTATAATATTAAGAATTAAAGTATTCATCATAATCAGTATACTTTATTTTCTATTTATTTATCCGTACAGGAACGGAAAAGAAAATACAATTTCCCACGGCCAGGCGGCTTGTCGTAACAGGCGGCAAAACAAGCCACAGCCATGTGGTAGGGTATTTGCCCGTCTCGATAGCTACCACCCCTGGTCTAGAGTATGCCGTCATAACAACCTTGAGTTGTGTTCTTGTGTTAATGGCCAGGTTCCAGTCTCCCTTTAGAGAGCAGTAGAACATTTGTGGCATCTTTGGTGTTGCAAATGTCAATAGGCGATGGTAACTGCTTTCTATCAAGTGGGCCGCCTGAGTGTCTGCTGAACTCGTGCAATAAAAAAAACTTGAAGTACGTAAGATTCTGTAGTTATAGTAGTGTTTTTCCGTCTAATTGAATTATATTTTGTTCTTTGTAAAATAAACTATTTAAGCCTAATATGAAATTTTGCAGTACCATAAAATGGAATTTCCCGGATGATGAGAAAGTCCGAAAAAAAAATCCGATTTTAATAATATCATAATAATAATTATAATTTTTGATAAAATAATATTGAAATAAATTACAAAATAATAATAATCATGGGCATCGTCCTTATAAAACAGCACCTATTGTTAATCAGCCAAATTATCTGTAAATAAACGTGACGTCACTACATTAATTTTCGAGTCATTCTACGACATTATTATTTTGCATTTATTTTTAAATGAAGTAGGTAATTACCCGTTTACTTAAGTTTTCAATTAGCTTGCGTGTATAATAGTAACATTATTTTAATGATTTTAACTGCATGTCACTTTTTATATAAAACAGGCTTTCGTCATTGTACCAAACTTCATGAAAGTTCTTTAATTCGCTAGACCTAAAAAAGCATCAAAAGGATAGTCACTAAAATAAACGTACTTTGACTAGTGAGGGGTTTTTTTTTATTGCAGGAGATCAGCAGACAGGCAGACGGCCCACTTGATGGCAAGCGGTTACCATCGCCTATGGACTGCGCTGCTGCTCTCTTAAGGGAGACTGGAACCTTGTCACCAATGTCGGAACACAACCCAAGGTTGCCATAGCGACATACTTTAGACCAGGGGTGGTAGCCATCCAGTCGGGCAAACGTCCTACCACCTAGGGTACAAGACTAACAAGATACTTGTGAGATTTTAAGTCAATCCAAGAAGAATACTATTAGGCTTGAAAAATTATTATTTTTATTGCGAAGCTGGCAAATAAGTAGACAGCCTACTTATAGCCGGTTTCTATATCTTACTTGCATTGCGATGGGTTGCAATTTTACATTACGTCTAAAGAGCGTATGTGCAATTGTAACCGATAGTACGTCAAATGAAAGTTAGTTAAATATAGGAACCGCCTATAATGGAAAGTGGCTACCGTCGCCTATAGACGTTTGTAACGCCAGAGGCGAAGCCAACGTGTTGCTAGCTTTTAAGACGGAAAAAAGAGTTGGAAATAAAGAATGATTAAAAGGGATCAGACCGGAGAAATGGGTGAATGGGATAGGGGGAGTGGAAATCGGGCCATTGGAACTGATATCCGCCATGGCGTCATAGATCATTTTTCAGATTTTCTACTTTGCTATTTAAATCTATTTTTGATTGGCTAATTAACATTTTACACAACGTTTCATGTATTATTTATTACCTTTGTGCTGGTTATCAATTCTCCATCATGCTTGAAAACACTATATTGTCGGAGCTAAAAGCAAGTACTGTATTGTTAATTTATTATTGAATCCCGACATATTTCCGTAACATGCCGCCGTCCTTGCACATAAAGCGGTAATAAAATGAATAAATTATATTTTATATACAATTAATAGGACAATATACTAGTATAGTACGAGCAAAATTTAAATACGTTCTTGAAGTTTGGTATAAGTACGTCATTGCTCACAACACAAAATTTCAAAACCGAGAGGGGAGTATTACGCTCTTGATCAGTTACTATCTGGATCCACATAGCATCTTTTTCACTCTACACACTGTCACAACAATTGAGTAGGTGTGATCAATCTGTCGTAACTAACTTCTCTCGACATGCGTTTATCTATTACCCGTAATGTGTACGTTAGATTTCCATTATGACCACTTCCACGGAAGTGATGTGTGGAATGGGTAGCGTGAATATGTAAATGTAAACACAGTATAATTATGTTGAGCATAGTATACTCGCACTGCCCACTACCCTCACTATTACTAATTTTTTTGCAAGGCATTGTAATAATAACTTATATAATATTATTTACTTATACATGTACATGCATTTAAAGTGATATTTATTATTAATCAGGTCTTAAATTAAAAATATCAAAAGCCATATTTGAAATAGTTTTTTAATACACATAATATATTGAATTAAATTTAAATTAATTCCAGTCGATGATTTGATAATTTAATTAGGAGCTACGAACGATTTTATGACTAGTCAAAAACTTCAATTTGTCTGCAAAAAGCTCAATAGTTTCAGTCCTAATTAAATGACATGAAACTTGTATCATTACAAAGAATAGTATTATGCTAACAAAACAATAATGTGGCTCTTATAAGTAGCCGCTGCTCACCAGTGTAAAGCCACCTAGGGATAAGTAAGTGTAAAATAGACATTGGTTAACATACAGCAAATCATATATAAATAAATATATTCAAAACAGTTTTACTGTAAGTAAAATTGGAAAAATCTAATTCAAACTATTTTTATGATAAAAAGGTTAACCTAAAAAATTAAAAACAGCATGATACTTTCCGTAAAGCTAAATCCAGATCTGAATATTGTAGGAGAGCCTAATATTTTAGTATAGATAAACTAGGGCTTGAAATACCGGTAAAAATGTGGTATCGTTATTTATCATAATATCAGATAATGGTCAAAATTAAATATCGTTATAATACTTACCGTTATTTCTAGCCATTTAACCGATAAAAAAATATAACGTTAATACTATTTTTATCGGTAATTTTACCGTTATAATTATGTTTTGTTATCATCGTCGCTCTCTTTCACTCGCAAAGATTGTCAAACAACACTATGTTAAGAGCGCGTATAATATTTAGAGTTGTATTTGTCGATTGTTTCGGTAAGATGCAGTCGTAATAAAGTCAATTCTTAAAAATAGCAACGTCGCTTGAAATAACGTAAAAATTACCGATACGTATAACGTTAAAAATCATACGTATAACACATGATTTTTAACGTTTTATTATAATGTAAAAATCATAATAGTTAACAAGTAACGGTAAAACAATAAACCGGTATGGCAGTAACTATTTCTAAAATACGGGTAATTACCTATATTTTTAAAGGTAATTGATTACGTTAGATAAACATGTGTATTTGCTAGTCGCTGATCATTTTATTGTTTAAAAATAATTAATTGTGTAGTTACTAAATAATACATAGACTATGTAAGAGTAAAATGTCACCGTACATGGTATATATACAATTTATGAACTCTGCGCTATGTGAATTTTTGTCAAAAAAAACGTTTATTGCACAGCTTCTGTAGGTAACTAAGAACTGCCTTAAGGTGCAACACGAACTACACCTCAAGTATAAATACAGCTAACTAAGCGTTATCCTAGATACAAGCCCTAACGCGGCTTATGTCCGGTTCATATATCTTAACTATTCATTTGCCTTACCATCGTTTGAATTTTGACATTACTTCTATGGTGCTTAATAATAATAAGGGAAATTAACGGTCGGCAAGATACAAGAACCGGCTATTACTTGTGTCCAGGAGAGCGCGCATGTTACGTTTACCGCTTTTCGACTTGAGCGCTAAATGCATTGTTAGCTCACAAAAACATATGACGTCGTACTTGTTAATAACTGGTTGTTATCCGCGATTTCGTATATTATTTTTTTTTGCTTTCTGAATGAGGTAATTGCTGAAACGTACGTTTATTTATGTTTTACCAAAAACCTATATGTATATTTTTATAGAGGTGCCGACTAGTCGGTAAAGCCGACTGACTATCCGGCCACTACCATAGTTGGTGACTATTCGGCAAAGAGCGCAGACTATACGGTTTCTTAATTTGTAGTTTGTAATCTTATACTTTACTAATACATTGTAATCCATACGCGCGACTTTCTTTTTGACATGGTTAAATTTTAATTGAGCTCTTTCACTTTAATGAACAATAACAGTATTATCTTTAAACAAAAATATTTTTTTTATTTTTACACAAAAACATCGCCCTGACCTGTACAAAAGTAAAAATCAAGAAACACATGCGGTGGTTGCGACTTGCGCGCGTATCAGCTATAAACGAAGCGTCACGGAAATCCTCGAAACACTGATCGGTTTGACTGATTAGGCGCCTCTTTACAACCGACTAATCGGTTAGTCGGCCAAAGTCATAATTGGCACATCACTATTTTTATTTTTTAACGTTTACATAAATCTATCACAAAACTTATCCCATTATCCGGGATGAAAAGTATCCCTTGTCCACCCTTGGTATTAAAATTACACATATACCGATTGTCAGCCAAATCGGACCTGTAGTTTTTCCGTAAAAGCATAACAAACAAACGGACAAATATATTTTTATCCCGAAAACTATCCCGTTTTTCGTTCATCCTCGGCATCGAAAATATATATATACCGAGTTTCAGTCAAATCGACAGACAGAGTTACTTTCACATTTATAATATTAATAAGGATTATGATCAGTAAATGTAGATTTATTTCATAAAATTTAAAATGAATAAAAACATATTTTGCAACCATTTTAATACTTCCTTGATTATTATGAGCATAATGAAATGAATTGACGTACATGTTTTTGTCAGAACTTGGATTAAATTTATAACACGTGATCTTTCTGCGAACGTATTTATAATATTATTATGCAGGTATAATTATTCAAATTCCCAGCTTTTTGTAACGTGGTAATACCACAGAAGATCTCGGCGGAAAGGGTAGAAACTTCCTCTGTTCTGATCATTCGCCCTAGATCTGGGCATAAAAACAATATCAATCCATAAATGTTATTAATATATCATTCGTCGTTAGCTATAGTTCGCGCCACGTAAAAAGGACGCTGGCTCTGAACCTGCGCAGTGAGCGTTTTATCGATCAAATTGGTGGTGGATGAAGGGGGCGAGACGGGAATTTCAGCCAATTCCAAAGTACTAAGTAGCTAGTAAAGTACCTAATAAGATTCTACAATAAAACAATTACTCATAAAACATTACCCTAGTACTTTAGGATACGACTGTACACCTGCGCAGACACATCCCCTCCACTAAAGCTCAGCGTTCTTTTTACGTGGCGGGACCTATAACTGCATTGCAATCGGTGTTATCCATTGCTGCACGTAAGCATCCCCAAGTTTGCGCCACTTTTCCTAATTCACAGCTTTCCTCATCCATAGAGACACCTCTCTCTGTCCATCATCCATAGATACCTCTATCATTTGGTCTCAAATAATAACATAGTGCTTAAATGCATTAAAAAAAACTGTATGTATTAAAAATTATTACTCACGCAATTCGACAATTAATCAGAAGATTTATAAGGTGTAAAAGTATGGCGAAAAATCATACTTGACCTTAAGAAACTATGGCACTTTCGATTGTAATTTTAATTGCAAAAAATAAAGGTATATTTTTTTATAAGGCCGATTAGTTTATGCAAATTAGATTTCGTAAAATGGAACAAAAACTGTTCATTTATGCATGTTGATGTAAAAAACGCGTGAGGATAAAAGATAGCTTGTAATTAACACACTAATTATTCATAAAAAGTAGGCATTTTATAATACAACTGGTTTTGTGCGACTGTGATTTTTTAGTATGCCTAAAAAAAATGTAAAGCATGGCGGTCCAACTAGCCTGTCTTATTTATTTACCTTATCTATAGTAAACGAGGTTATAAAGTCGATAATCTACTTAAAATTTTGGAGGTCTATAGACATCATTGTACTTATTTGTAATTTATTTTTGTAATTAGTCATTTATTAAAAAATAGTATATTATTCTTAATAATACAATGATATTTGCAATTTAATTTTATAAATCCTTTTATAAAATTTGCATATAAAATCGTAGACCTTGGTGTATGTTCGATAAAACAGTAAACCTTGAGTATCTTCATTAAAAACTTTTTTAAATATAAAATTGAAGGTTGCGAACATTCCGTTACAAAAACGGTGTCTTCCAGAAATTGCAGGAAGAGTTAAATATTTTATATAATAAGTTGGTATTATATTGATAATATTGATATGAGGTAATTTGATATCCTTTTTTATTTGTTGATTCTGAAGGGGGTTTTATTTTTATAATAATATGTGATATTATACCTTATATACATTATAGTTTTCAATCAATCAATCAATAATTTATTTGATCAAAAACATGGTGTATATGTTACGGGCAACTTGATTAATCGGGCAGTATTGATATAGACTGATGATCATTATGAATAATGACCAAGAGCGTCGTTCAATTTGATAAATTTATTATTTCGGCCGGCTTATATTAATAATCGCAATCGGTCCGTGATGCATTTAAAAAAATCTTGGTTTGAGATAACCTGAATTTATCACTTGGACCGGGCCAGTGAATACTTCCCTACTTCTAGCCGGATAATGTGATAAACTCGGTTAACTTTCCATAAGAATTATGTAAGTTTAATTCATTTAAGGGTGCGGTATGGTTATATGCCACTTATTTATTATAAACAGATCCGATTTTTTTATTATTATTTGGTTATTATTTTTATAACCAATACTCACTTTATATCTCAAATATTAAATAAGAGTACTATATAACTAAACCCTAACTTCATTTAATAAACAAAAAAAATGTGTGTGTGTGCAGTTCACACGCAGTAGGTTAAACTTAAGGGAATATATTCACAGATAATTCTTCTCTAACTTTTATTAAGATAAATATAATTCCTTTAGCCTACATACGTCAACATATTATAATTCAAAATAAACTTCTTAAGTATCACTTTCAATTTTTCACTGTTAGTCTAAAAATATTATCAGTTTTATTCCGGTCCAACTTGGACCTATGTTTAATCATCGGTCTTATTAACTCTGTAATCTCTCGCAGGCTTAACCCTATAGATTTATGTGTTTATCTCTCTTTAGTGTCGCTTTTTCGTTTCATCATGTTTCAAATCACGATTTTAAAGAAGTTTCATTTCAAAAATTACAGTTCATCTTTTTTATTATATTGCCCAAAATAAGGTTGTCATTATTTATACTGACCGGGAAAAATGATTAATCATGCAGTTTTATTTATATTGCCCATTAGATACGGGCATTGTGTATACTGACCGATCATTATTCATAGTGACCAGATTTATCAAATTGCCCGTAACATATACATACATATGACATGTTGTTCATAAGGTTCAATGTGTTTTGCCGGTGAGGCATGCAAATTGTACACGCTTAAAATGTTTAAAGATATCTAAATATTGAGCTTAAATATTATATTATTTAGTTTTTTTTATATAAAATGTAGTTGCTAGCTTTTTTTGGAAGATATTGTATATCTATTTTCTATCTATCTACCTATAATAATATAAAATTAAAAATATTAAAGCTATTTTAATAAGCAACTGGAATGGACATATAAACGATGGGGAACACGATGCAATTTTTTTTACTACGCTGATTTCGATGTGGTTTTCACGTACTTTTTATCCTGGGAGCCGAAGGGAGAATTTTTCTGGGAATTATTTAAAATGGCCACATTGAAAACAAATCGAATTCCAATGCGATTTTTTCATTGATTGATAGCAAAATGTGTGTAATAAATTGTATGATATTTTTTATCGCGGAAATCTCGCGAGAATTTTCCCGGGAGTGGTTTGAAGTAGTTCGGGTGCAGAAAAATCAGCTACTTTCGAAACAGTTTTCACAAAAACAATAGCTGCTGTACTTTGTATTCCGAGAATCCCGCGGGAATTTCTAATCAAGCGAAGACGAAGTCGCGGCCATATCCTAGTTTAAATCTGTAAAAGGATCAATGGGCTTAAAGTATGATAAAAATTAGGGGGTCTAATTCGGATCAGCAGATAAAATACAATTTTTAGAAATTTTGTCTGTGTCTGTTAGAGCATTGAGTGAAAACTACTGAACAGATTTAAATGAAACTCGATATAAGGGTAACTTATATCCCGGAGCGTAACTTAGGATACTTTTTATCCCGATAAGTGACGTTGTTTCCGTGGGATAGACGAAAATGGCGCTGCGATAGTGCTGGCTTATAACGCAAGTTAACACTTAGGATACATTTTATCCCGGTAAATGACGTCGTTTCCTTAGAATAGACGGGTTTTTTGTCTCAAAAACATCAAAATATATGGAGGTATAATGCCATAATTAACTATGGTATTGTTACAACTCAGATCCCGCGATAAACACAAAATCTACCTGCATATCTGAAACAAAGCACATTTATTACCCGTCGGTATTTGAACTAATAACTATTAACATTGAAACTTTTGTAATAGTCTTCTTTTGTTTACTTATTTGCATACGGCCTATTGTTGTATTGTAATCATTAGCCAGGTGTTACGGATTTAAAGTACAAGCTGATTCTAGGAAATTCGGTCCACGCTGCTGGGCGGACATACTGCATCTGTGCAGTATAAAGCAATGGCCCGATTGAGGGAGGAGTTAGTCGAGCGAGAACCACGAGCGAAGCGAGACGTGTGTACTACAATCGGGAATCTAATATGTGACGGACTTTGCGCGTTTATTGAATTACGACCTTCTGCATTACGTTTGGACTTTTTGTGTTTGGTTACATTTGTACCTGTGTTATACGTGTCTGCATAGTTCTAATAAACTCTATAATAATTCCAACGACATTTTTATTCGAGTCTCGCGACTCGTAACAGTATGCAGCTAGTAGTTTTAATTAACGTTTTCAGAAACCTATAAGTTCATTTACACGAGTAACTTGAATTTACTAGCGGTACCGTTATTCAAAGTCTAGACTCTGAAACGGCACGTGTGAGAATAATAATGCATAAAATATTAATAGCAACTCGTGAAACAATTAGTCGAAAGTATAGGCCCATTAATTCCATTAACATCAGAGAACGCATGTAGACATTTTTTTTATTATCTCTGTTAATTAAAGTAATTTTTTATTATTTGCATTTTAATTTAGTAGTAGTTTTATCTTGAGACTTGCTTTATGGTTTCGCACTGTTTAATGTTATGAACATATCAGGTTTCATTTTAAAAGCTGTTCTCAACTTTTTTTTATAGAAAATAAATGAGTGTTCTTTAGTATATTAAGCAATTTAAACAAGTTTGAAAAAATGCGATTTCTTTTATTACAAATAAATGCACCCAAAATTCTAAAGACTTCGAATGTATTTTATTTATAAACAGTTTTGATTTTGTTTCATCAATTCGTAATGTTTTAAAATAAAAAAATAGTATGTGTGCAAACACATACTATTTTTTTACTAGTTCACACGCAATAGAAGTGAAACAACGTGTGACAAGGGGTGGGAGGGATTCTAAATTTCGAGATGTCACATTTCATTTATTATATTGTTCTAATAATAAATAATAATAATAGTTCTGATAAGGCAAGGCCTCCGTGTTTGCCTTAACCGGCCGGCACGGAGTGGAGATCGCTAGAGCTAAGACTCAAGCTCCAGGGGTGGAAGTGATAAATGGCATCACGTCAGAAGTAACTTCGGTGAACCTGTAGCCCACCTCTCTACACCCCTTAGCCACTCACACCCATGTTACCCCTGTCTTCTATGGTATTTTTTGGGGCCCATGCAGGGAGTGGCGAGTCACCGTCTGCCCATTTTTCCATATTCCCCGAACATTGCGACGGGCTGACGCCATAGTTCCCATATTCCCAGACCCCCAGTACCACTAGCAGTTCACCACAATAGCCCGGTACTTTTTATCTTCATTTCCCATAATAGTCCTACACTGGCCGGGGCTTGTCCTTGGGTGCATTATTATATGGTGTAGACAGGGATAATCACCGGTCAGTGTCACGCCACATTTACATAAAATTTGTCAAGAGGCCGCTACGTGTTGGTCTTCCCATGGCCCCACGCAAGCCCTCCAAATATTCGGGTCATTTTTAGGGCCCGTGGTCTTGAAAGACATACAAAGGTTCTAATAATAATAATAATTTAAGCTTTAAAACACGAAGTATGAAGTATTAATGAAAAACTTCAAAACATTTCTAACTATCTGTATGAGCATAGTGTTTAAATGATTAAATATAATGTATACTATCTCATTCTGTCGCAGGATTAGTCCTATAGATTTATGCGTTTATCTCTTTTTTTCCTTCGAGTTTCAAATTCTATTCGATTCTAAAGAAGTTTCACTTCAATAAACTGTAAATTTTGACATAGCTTAATTTGTGATATATTACCCCAAAGATTGGATGGATGATGGAGAAAGAAATTCAAACGCAAACATATAAATTGTTTGGGTTTTTATTATAAACTAGCTTCTGTCCGCGACTTCGTCCGAGTGGAATAGTCACTTTGGGCTAACGCTAACTTCTGTCACACATGATTTTTGCGAAATATTAACCGTTTTCGCAGCGCACGCAGCGGAAGCTCCCAAAAGGAAAAAAAAACCCGATTTTGAAACATTCTTCATGGTGCTCCGCTTCTATTGGTCTTAGTGTGACGATATATAGCCTATAGCCTTCCTCGATAAATGGCTATCTAACACTGAAAGAACTTTTCAAATCAGACCAGTAATTCCTGAGATTAGCGCATTCAAGCGAACAAACAAACAAACTCTTCATCAGCTTTATATATTAGTATAGATAGATATATTTTCATTTGTAGACACCAAAATTTATAATACCTTTGGATTAAGATTTTCCAAATAAAAAAGTTATTTGCAAATGTAATATTAATTAATTACATATATATAGTTATTTGACAAAAATCCAATTATTTATTGTTTTCTAAATGAAGGTAGGTTGAACCGCTTGTGTTTTGTACAGTTATAACAGCGTTTGTGGGAATAAAATTTATATAACACTTTATTTTTATTTGAGCATTCAGCTTTTACAGAAAGGAGAGTAAAATTAATGTTCTGAACATTTATAACGCTTTTAAATTATACCTAACGATGTATAAGTAGCACATCACTATCATTTACTAATTACATACATTCTATCTTTTGGCAGGAATTTAAATAGTATATCAATGCGTATGTAGTTTTATTCTTATAACATGTAAGTATAGTTATTTGATTAAAAACAATTTATAGAACGTGGATGGGTTTTAAGCAAAACTTGTTTCAGGAAAAATGTCAACTGTTGACATAATGTCACTCTATAATAATTCTATTTCTATCCGTGCAGGAACGGAGAAAGAATACAATTTCCTGCGGCCTGGCGGCCTGTCGTAAGAGGCAACTAAACAACCTACAGCCAGGTGGTAGGCTATTTGCTCGACTGGATGGCGACCACCCCTGGTCTAGAGTATGCCGCCATAACAACCTTGTGTTGTGTTCCGGCATTAGGTTCAAGTCTCCTTTAAGAGAGTAGCAGCGCATTTGTAGCACCTTTGCCAATGTCCATAGGCGATGGTAACCGTTTTCCATCAAGTGGGCCGTCTGCCTGTCTGCTGAACTCCTCCAATAAAATAAAAAAACTTGTATTTGAGCCTCAGTTGAAGACTTACAATTTGTCTGAGGCTAGTAAGTAAATTTATGATTTTTCTTTGAAACTTAGCTGACAGATCTTTTTCACCACGCCATAAATTCGAATAAAAATCCATCTTCATAGGAAAAATAGAAATAATTATGATCATTTTATTCTTTTTGTCACTGGAGTCATGAATTTCCTCAATGTTGAATACTTTATCCTACGAATCTTAGATAATATTATAAACCATAGAAAACTATAATTCGATGATTTAAAATTAAAGACGAATAAAGAATAAGAAACTAATATTAAAGATAACAAATAAAGATAATAAATTTGTTTTGATTTTTAAATCTTTTTATAAAGTTCAATAATAATAGTTATAATAAATTTTAATGTCAGATGTTTTATTATTATTGAAATGTATAGGTTCAACATAGAGTTCTACTTTGTTGTTAATTAAATTCACATGTTTTTATCATTACTCTAATATAAACCGTGTGACGTAAATTGTAGAATAAAATGCTTCGTAACTATGAAACAGCATGGTGCGGCCATATACCCATGATATTTTTTTTTAATTTAAAAATAATATGGTATTCACAAACTGGTTTGGAGCCGGCTCGCTCGCTGCAATTCTTTTTTTTAATAACACGAGTAGTATTTTATTTTGGATATGGTATTTATAAATCTTTAGGGGGATCTCTTTATACAATTTACAGCCGTGTCGTGTATAGATTTGAGTTTATTAATTTTCGAACGTGTACACTATGGATGCCGGTGTCCCAAAGCTATGCCACATGGAGAAGTACTTTAAATATTGTAGATAGAATATTTTTCTCAATGGGAATATTCTTTTATTTTAAAAGTAAGTAAAACTGCATTTAAAGGTTTTTTTAAATTTGCTTACTTTATCTGGAAATCGAACTGACCAAATGCCGATCAAAATGATTTGTCGTAAGGAAGGAAAAATTAAAGAATGTTTCCATCGATAAATATTGTAAGCAGAATATTCTATATTGGTAGGATGTTCTGCTTACAATATTTAAAGTACATTGATTGCCAGGTTTCTATATGTTACAATCCATTTAATTGTTTTACTACTGGTTAAAATTTAATGTATACCCTATCCAAGTATTTATTTTACTTTTCGCAGCTTGATGACAGATCAATTAGTAATGTCCTAATGCGTAACCGACTCGATACTCGATTTGTTATAAGAATCGACTTCATTTATAAATAAGTATTAATCAATTTATCTATTATATATTTTTGCCAAAAATACTATATCGTGTAATAAATACACCCACATTTCAATGAATATATTTTACATATATTAAATAAGGCCATTTTATAAACACTTATAATAGTTGCATTATTATTTTTCTTTGAAGAACAACATTTTTTATTTTTAAACCGATTACATTCTATTTTTTACCTATAATGTCGATGGTTTAATAGTCTTGTGCGTTACACGACATACAGAACATCACTATTACGGTACTCACAACAATAAAGTACGACAATTATGTCATTTGTTTCATGTGGGCTCTACTGTCAAAAAATATATAACCTGATAGACGCGCAAACGTCAAAAATAAAATAAACGAAAAGCTTCCATACAAGTAATGACAATCAATGATGTACTCAAACCCGGCATAATTAACCTACGTGATAAAATACTGTGTAAATAATAGACAGACGTGGTGGCTACGTAGCTATGACACACATACCCAATCCAGTGTCGAAAACATGAATCCTGGCAAAGACAACCTGCACGGCTCAATCAGATACCAAATACGGATGAAAAAGAAAATGTCTACGTCTCTTTTCTCCACGTTGAGATTACCGGTGTGTGAAACCCTACAATCTGGTACAGAAATTTAAGTTATATTTGCATTAGAATAATCTATCTAATGCTAAATGAAGTCTTCTGTGCATCCAGTTCTCATCATTTTCCACCTAGACTTTATAATATTTATATTACCTATTGTATAAGTAAAAAATAAGCCAATAATTTTGTAAAAGAATACTTACAAATTATAATAAATAAATTTGAACTTATTTCTTTTACGTTTATTGATGATAAAATACACATTCTGAATTAATGACTACCAATAGTTATTTAATTTGAAATAAAAACTAGATAAAATTAATTATCCTGCAGAAGTATACCAGGTTGGCTATTTTAGGTAATTTTTAATCGAAATTTATCACATTCAAATAATATTAAACAATAATGAAATATAAGATAAATAATTGTTCTGAGATAACTTTAGCTGTAAAAATAAATAATATTATATTATACCACGATAAAGCACTATTTTTCATTGGTGTTTCGAATTTATCTAGAATGTTATGGAATTATATTATATATTTTTATTAGCACAACGTTGATAAAATATATTCTGATATATTTGACGTAAATCGAATACATATATTTACTCTATAAGCAGCGACAATATTTAACGACGTTTATACATTATGTATGATTTGGGAATCACGATACCGAATAAATTTGAAAGTTATTATCATCATCTTAATTTTATTTATTGCCAACAACAGGCAAACAGAGACGGAACACCTGGCGGAAAGTGCTTGCCGTCTCCTATGAACATTTGCAACGCTAGAGGTGATACCAACACGTTGCCAACCTCTAGGATGGGATAGACGGACTGAGATTGAAGGGAAGGGATAGGGGGAGGGGAAATTGGGCCACCGCATCTCTCATTCATCGTACGACACATCAAGGTTATCTATTTTTGCCGATATAGTGTAAAAGCGTGGTATCACACCGGTCGAGTCTTTCCAGTGACCTGTAATCAAGATATTGATTCCAATATATCTACCACGTCCATCTATAAAATCAATGGCCTATATCTGACCTTTGACCTGTCTGACTGGTCTGACGGGCTGGCGGGGCTGGCTGGCTGGCTGGCTGGCTGGCTGGCTGGCTGGCTGGCTGAGAGCTCTACGGTCTAGTTCATTAGGCCGTAGAGCTCTCAAGTACGATTAACGGCAAGGCAAATTTCGTAAACTTTCCGTTATTTACTGTATTCTGGGTGTCAGGGTCAGCTCCAGAATCATTAGTTGTATATTGGGAATATACAAAGTGATTATAAAATATCCCAGTTGTGTTCAGAACGTCCGCTTCGGAGCCTTTTTTTATACCTGTGAAATCCGGTTGAGGACCATAAGCCACGCGAGGAGGAAAGGTCGCGGCCCGTGTGTCGGATTCGCCATGTCGAGGTGGCACTAGCACCTCATGTATGAAGTGCTATTGCTACACCGCAGTTAGGGATCCCACTAAAGCCCCTGTCCTATCCTCGAAAGTCCTTGTCCGTACTGGGGGCTCGGTTGCGCATTCACCTCCAGCCCAGAAGGACGACGGTCGGCCGCTTTACGGGCTGGCCCCGCCATATGTTAGCCGGAGATCTGGGTCTGTCTGGCTACTTCGGGTTTCACCTCGAGGTGAGAGGGGACGCGCGGATCGGTGTGCGTCCCTCTTCGGCCTTTATGTGTGGGTGGATCCGGTTTCTCCGCTGGTCGCCTGCACGGCCGTAGCCTGCGACGGCTAGAGGTCATCGTAGACGACCCTCCGCCGCCGCCGGCTCTGGCGGGAAGGTGCGTGGCCGTCGGCTCCCTCTCTCACTCCGCCGCCTACTTCGCGGACATTATAGTCTCGCAGAAGGAGGTGGCAGCGTCCCACGCGTGGCCGCTCCCGACTATGGCCTTCACCACGGCCGGGAGGAACAAATCCTCCCCCATAGCCGCGACGAGATCACGGTGCTGGTCATCCCAAGCTACACACCTGGAGGGTGTGCAACGCCATGTCTACATCGCCGCCGATGCAGTGGTGGCACCCCGACGTCTGCTCACACCATATTCGACACAGGTACCTACCGAAGCATCTGTGCCACAAGAGGACCTGCGTCAGGTGGAACGTCAGGGTGCCGTGACGCCTCTACAGCTATTTTGGCATCATCGGCCTCACCGTTTGCATAACGTCGAGGCCGGCGATGGGGTTGTTAACTCGACCTCACGGGGCACGCGGCCAACACTGGCCTCCAGGTCCCACGGCAGAGCGCCAGCTAGCAGGGCAGGCTGCTTCGAAGCCTGTGCTGTCCTGACGGCCAGCATACGTTGTGTTTGTCGCAGTATTGCGACGTTGCAAGACGCCAAAGCGCCCGCCCACAACGGAGCCCCATACAGGGCCTTCGATCGCACAACTCCCTCGAAGAGTTTTCGGCACGTTGCATTCGGCTACCCAATGTTGGCTAGTTAGTGCGATAGTGCGTTCCCCGCCCTCTTGTGTATGGGGGCCATCCCCTGGAAATGTGCCGAAAAGGCCGCTTCGGAGCCTCATGCAGGCATAAATAATAATTTTTTGTATAAATTTGTAAATTCTCCCGATTGAAATATATTTATCAGTAAATTATTTTATTTCAATAATTTTCAATCCAATTTCAATGGGATTATAATTTTACGCAGTTTTTGATATGTGGCCTAAATTAATCTTTCACTAATAATTAGCCGCTACAATTTTTTTTTTTTTTTTGTGAGGTCGCAAACGACCGTAATATAGCATTTAAAGTCCCGTACGAAATCGCTAACCACCATTTTCATAACATCACTCATTAACTCAGTTTTAAACTTAACTGTCAGCTGTAAATATTTTTCTTACGAGTACTTCTGTGCGAGACACAATACAGAGGTTGATAGCTGTTTTTAAAATCGCTAAGAAATGAATCCTAGGTCTGTAACATACGAACGTGTTGTTTTTACTATATTGAAGTTAGACAAGAATTCATTATGGCGGTACTTCGCGTGTTGTGGGGCAAACAAAAAATATTGAATGCTTGAAATGGAATATAAAAATATATTTGATTTTTTTATGAATTAAAATCGCCATGTTCCGATCTCTGGTAGCGATAATAATTTTTAGATTTTTTCGACAACGTAATAATAGTTATCTATGATACTAGTGCGGTTTGTTGGTTATTACAAACGAGTAGACGAAAGTAATTCTGCACTGAGAATGTTGAGCTCCTATAAAGAGTCATCTAAAATCTTTTTCTATAGCTATTCAATGACTAGATAGATACGTCTTAACATAGAGTTGTGACTAAATTACGTTAGTTAGCTTTAAACTTAATTACAACCACAAAAAGGTATGCTGTTATAACGATTACAGAATATATATACATAAATGGACTATAATTAATGTTAGTGACTATGCATTTTCAGTTTCGGAACCTGCGGGAATGTTATATGTATAGCTTCATGTAAAAACTACATAACATAGAATGTCAGTTATTTGAAAAGGCGGGAAGTTCCAGTCGAAGTGATTAGTTAATTGCGTTGGAAGTAACGCAAAATTACGAATGCACCAAAAAATTAATAGCAATAGTGAATATGCATGTATTTTCTTTATATTTTTAATCAATTATTTACATTCATAAATAAAAGGCGAAATAAATGAATTTTATATTTGCAGTCAGGTTTGCGCTATAAAAATCGTCATTTTGTAGCGCTTTTAAACTGCAGATGCTGACGTCACAACAGCAATGGCATTTTCTAAACTATACCACTAGGTACTCATAAATAGGCTTTGTTACTTTGGCGTCAACACTAAATCAGTGTATTTTAACATTTATTAATAAATTTTAATTATTAGTGAATAATTACATACATACATACATACATACATAACTTCACGCCAGTTCCCTTGCGGGGTAGGCACAAACAACAGAGTGCCATTTAGGCTTATCCTTACACACCTCACTTGCCTCTTTGACATTCATAACTCTTGTCATGCAAGCTCGTCTGAAAGAAAGTGAATAATTAATAACAATAAATTAATAATAATATTGAAATCCATAAATGCAAGAAAAAAATCAAACAAAAATACTTAAACAATATTGAGTAGTTACGAACAAAACCCTTTTTTCTCTATCTGACGACGAGTAATCACAGCTACTTCCAAGATTAGTTTTCCTACCCAGTTTCTACTTCGGCTGATTTTCTTATTCCTAGCTGTAAGTGCATTGTCCTATCGTGTCAATACCCAACAAAGGCTTGTTGAGCGAGAGAGACAACTATATCAAGGCATCTAAGTACCAATAGATTATACGGTGGTCTGGCCCTGGTACGAGTAATTAAAATTATTTCACGTTCATCTTTTCAATGTTAGAGCGTACATCCTAATCTGATTATATTTTCCTTGTCTTATTGGAATTTCGAAGGGAATCAAAAATATATTTATTTATGAAGATAATTCTACAATTTCACATGTTCAAAACAAAACTTTAAAGTTTAAAATATCGCTTCTAGCTTAGTTGAGGTATAAAATAGTAAGTTTTTGAATGATGATAATGATTATATTATCAGCAGGTTGGTGCTTATCTCTGATACGAGAATGGTATGGCGATTCAGCTAAGTTACGTTGCTAGCCTTCTGAGCACCTTACCCATAAAAAATGGTATCCTAGTCTCGGTATTTAAGTGACAACTGCTATTTATACACTAGCTAATCATAAGTGATCGTTTTAAAGTTTTGTTTTTCTATATCTCAAGATTACGTCGACTAGATTCCGAAACGCATCATCATTCAACGAAGTTATTATAAAGATTTTTTTTATTTACGTCATTTTTGTCATTTATATAGTTTACAGAAAAATACACGGGGGATAGATAAATAAAACTAGAACGGGTTGAAATAGGGCATGAATGTTTGTATGGGAGACCAATAATTTCTCATAGATATAAAAATGTATCATCTATAAATAAAGAGGATAATACTCGGTCAGTCTGTCTGTCTGTTAAGCTTTCACGGAAAAACTACTGGAGTACTAGATCGGTTTTGGTGTAATTCTGTACTGTTTTTCATCCGTGCAGGAATGGAGAAAGAATACAATTTCCTGCGGCCGGGCGGCCTGTCGTAAGAGGAGACTTAACAACCCAAAGCCAGGTGGTAGGGCATTTGCCCGACTGGATGGCTACCACCCCTGGTCTAAAGTATGTCGCCATAACAACCTTGAGTTGTGTTCCGGCATTAGTGACCAAGATCTAGTTTCCCTTAAGAGAGCAACAACGCATCTGTAGCAACTTTGCTGTTGCAAATGTCCATAGGCGATGGTAACCGCTTTCCATCAAGTGGGCCGTCTGCCTGTCTGCTGATCTCCTGCAATTAGTGCCATTTGCCCCCGAAAAAACGCCTTCACTTCATTTTATATCAAAGCCCTTGCAAACTCGATGCTTGATATATTCTCATGCCGATCTCTTGGCATGAGTATATATGTCCATTTTCGGCATTAAAACTACATTTAAACAAAATTACAATAAAAACGATCCAGTATTCCCAGTGTTTTCCGAAAACTTAACAGAAAGACATATCGAGTTACTATCGCATTTTTATAGACGATGCATTTTTATATCTATGAACTTGAGAAATGATTGGTCTCATCCAAACTTTCATCCTCTATTACAAACAGTCCTAGTTTTATTTATCTATCCCCCGTCAATGAAAACTACAAAAATGTCAAAAGGGACAACATCAGCAAAAAGGACAAAAAGAGCAACATGGACAAAAAAGAGTCGAAGAACAAAAGAGCAAAAGGGCAAAAGGACAAAAAGAGCAACATGGACAATAAGGACAAAAAAGAGTCGAAGAGCAAAAGAGCAAAAGGGCAAAAGGGCAAAAGGGCAAAATGGCAAAAGGGCAAAAGGACAAAAAGAGCAACATGGACAATAAGGACAAAAAAGAGTCGAAGAGCAAAAGAGCAAAAGGGCAAAAGGGCAAACGGGCCCAAGGGCAAAAGGGCAAAAGGGCAAAAGGGCAAAGGGGCCCAAGGGCAAAAGGGCAAAAGGGCAAAAGAGCAAAAGTCAAAAGGGCAAAAGTCAAAAGGGCAAACGGGCCCAAGGGCAAAAGGGCAAAAGGTCAAAAGGGCAAAGGGGCAAAAGGGCCAAAGGTCAAAAGGGCAAAATAACCAAAATGATGAGAATGGCAAATCACAAAACCAACCAAAGCCTGTGCCACTTTTGGGATAATCTTTACATAAATCTATCCCAAAATCTATCCCATTATCCGGGATGAAAAATATCCCATGTCCACCCTCGGTATTCAAATTACATATGTACCGAGTATCAGCCAAATCGGTCTAAAAGTCTTTCCGTAAAAGGATAACAAACAGAGAGACAAATATACTTTTATCCCGGAAACTATCCCATTTTCCGGGATAAAAAGTATCCTATGTTCATTCTCGGCATCGAAAATATATATATACTGAGTTTCAGCCAAATCGGTCCAGTAGTTTATACGTGAAAACGGAACAGACAGACAGACAGACAGACAGACAGAGTTACTTTCGCATTTATAATATTAATAGGGATATATGATTCATTCATGATCATTAGATATTTAAATACCAAACCTGCAACTTATTTGGCCGGTTTCCACTAACAAATAATAAGTAGTCCCAAAGAGAGCATTTGAATTCAACGCGACGCTCTTCTCATAGATCCACATGTATCAACAGTCAATGATGAGAGCGGAGGAGATACGAAGACGTCGGCGCGACGACGCTACCACAACGCATACAGCAGTCAACAACATCCTGGCAGCGGCTGCAAGGGAGATGGAAGAGGCGAGGCATGCTTCGCGGGGAGGTGAGCGTGTCGTTGCCAGCATACAGACTGAACAAGATCACGGTAAGTCTTTTTACCAATGAGCTTAGATATTTATGTAGGGCTCTTTGCTGTCCGGCTATATCTTACCACAGGTTCTTTTGGGTTACTATTTCTTAAAATTTGACATAAGCTTCATACAAGTAATGTCAAAATTCAACCTATGGTAAGGCAATTGTATGAATAAATGATATAGGAATCGGCCGTAAGTCAACTTGGCAAAATTACTCCTGGGACCCTAACGCGATAGTTTGCACAGATTCATATTATGAATATAACAAGTATGAAAACAAAGTACAACTATGAAGTTATTCTTTATTACTAGCACGAAGAAATAATTATCTTACATCTACAAGTATATCTAGATGCGTCGTCGTGTTAATTTCAGTAAGCGATTCTCCAAAACCAGGCGCTTTGCCCCCTGTGCTCTTGCAAAAGATTAAAATTAGTAAGTTTCAAAAATTATTTATTTTTATAATTAAAATTACTTGTATGCTCTGCATATGCATTTTGAAACTTGAAGTAAGTTTTAGGCAGTTTACTTAAAGCTTTGCTGACCTATCTGAATTTGGGTTAGTTGTTTTCTTGATCATTTTCTTCTCAAACTGCGGTCTGCGGTTTGACAGTAACAACCAACTTCTGTTGCCTTTGACAGTTTCGGTATATAAAGAATAAAATGCACGCTGCTGGTCTAAAATCTTCACATAGTCTAAATTTGGATTCAATTCTCTTAAGTCAGAAGTTGAGTTGTGTGAGAATATTAAGAGTTAATTTATTCAATTCATCAATATTATTTAATGGTATTTAAATATTTCAGTCACTTAAGGTACATTTAAAGTTAGATTTTAAATTAGAAAATATATATTTTAAATATAGCATCTAAACACACATTACAAAAAAAAAGTATTCATAAATTTATCTCGAAAGAAAATCAAGCGGGTTAATCTTGTAAAAGAGTCATTAACTTAATAATAATAATGCTGTTACCAACAAATAAATTTGCTAATACTTCAGCAGATATCGCAGATAAATGTTTCTTCTAGAGAAACATATACATAATTATATTGTTCTTTGCTACTAATATACTACATACTTAACTTAAGATTCATTCGGCGTCCAGAGAGATATGAGTGCGAAAAAAGACGATTTGCAAAGTGCAAATTAATCCAAAATTATATCACATTCTAATATGAAAACTCTTAAATAAAATTAATTACTAAATTTGTAAGAAAGTTTTTGATCACACACATGCCCAGAAGGCTTCTGGTTTATACCTCGCACGAATTGTCAATGCATCCACCGTGATAATATTTATCAACAAATATTTCACAAATCTAGGCCCAAACTTGGCAAAATGTTTAAAATTAAAAAACGCAAATTGATCTTGCTCGAGATGTTCAAATGCACTTTGACCAACATGACTTTTGTCTTGTTTAAATTCATGCCGAGACTGACTCGTCGGGATGATTCATTTAAGCTGCCCAGCATCTCGGTAAGTTCCTCCAAGGTCTTTGCAAAGACAACGATATCGTTAGCGACAGAATTGAGAGATGCGCTCTGCTTATGCCCCATCCATTCCAGTCCAAAGTTTTGAAGACATCACGTGAACAGTTTCGGGGATATGACATCCCCTGTCTCACCCCGCGGGGTATAGGCTTCGCCCTCTGGCACTGAATCTGGACGGTCATCGTTGCGATGTCGTACAGACATCTCAACATCTCTATCGCCAATTGACACGACATCTTTGCAAAGACTCCGAACAGCTTAAGTTTCGATGGATTCGAAGGCTTTCTCGCAGTTCACGAATGCCATACACAGCGGCTGATTATACTCTTCGGTCTTTTGTATAATCTGCTGAACAGTATGGATGTGGTCTACGGTGCTGCAGCCTTTTCGAAACCCAGCCTGCTCCGGTGGTGGAACCCGTGAAGTCTTCTGTCGAGACGATTCATGACGACCCTCGGAAACAACTTATAGACCTGGCTTGCTTGAAGAACAAGACCACCACACTCCTGCTCTACGTCTTCAGCACAGTGCTTCGGTGGATAACGAAATTAAAAATCTCAGCCAAGGCCTCCTACCTTAAGGAGCTCAGTTGTAATTCCGTCATCACCCGCAGCCTTGCCATTTCCAAGTTGCTCGAGAGCCGCACTCATCTCGACCAAGTCGACTTTCGGGATGTTCTCCGTATAATGGCGCGTAAGTGAATCACGTGCAACTTCGTCGCTTTGCGTCGCAGTCTTCTCCGCCCGCGAAGAATACAGTAGCCCATAGAACTTTTCCACCTCCGTCTGGATCTCAAAGCGAGACGTAAGTTCTCGGCCATCCGCTGACTTCGGCTTTGCAATGTGGCTCTTTCCCAAGCTTCTTGAGAAAACTTTGGACCCCCTGTTCTGCTCTATGGCCGCCTCAATGGCACGCATATTATAGCAGCGTAGGTCTCGCATTACAAGTTTTCTTATTTTCTTGGAGAGGGCCCGATGCTCTAGCGAGGCAAACAATGCGGGTGGCATTTCACGTCTTGTTCTCCAGACAAGATCCAGAGTGTCGGTAGAAAGTTCGGACCGTCTGTTATTTGATTGTTTTTTTATAAAAAATATATTAATAAAACTACGTTTTAACGGTTTTAAGCGCGGTAATTTTATTTTAATACTCGTTGACACTTGACATCTTTGTCTTCCGTGATCACGGCTACTGAAAAGTGGCCGAAACGTCGGAAAAACCAAAATCAAATAAAATTACCGCGCTTAAAACCGTTAAAACGTAGTTTTATTATGTATACAAGTCGCGAGAACTTAAGAAAATAAAAATATATTACTTTCTAAGTGTAAATCTAATACAAATGATGTGCGCCGCCTACAGCTAGCTTCAAATGATTTTAAGAAACAAACCTTCAAATCACATTAAATATTTTTACCACTTCCAGCGCCCTCCGTCACACCAACACCAGAAATGAAGCGCGAAGCTGAGGACGATCGTCCAAAGAAGCGTGTTTCGATCCTTTCCCCGGAAGATGAGAAGTTAAGAATCAAAAAGAAGCCGATGACAGTGCGCTTCCAGGAGGACAATAAGACTGATGACATATCCACCAAGGTCACGTCACCGGGTGAGTCGGCCTGCTTTTTTTGAATTTTTTACACAAATACCTGGATAATTTCATATACGTTTTAGCTTTACAAGAAATATTTTATAATGGTGTAATAATGTATGTTGTGTATTCATAATCGATTAGTTCTTACCTGTTAGGAAAATTGATTTGTCTCGGTTCTCGGTTATGCAAAATGATTTGTCAAAAAAACAGATAAATCAGTCCCATGGATCCTTTTAGACGTTTTTTTATTTCGTATTATTTGGGATTTAGTACACAAATAAATAAATTAATCAAGCAATTTTTTTCTAAACATTCAAAAACTTGACCAAGATTTTCATTTTTCATATTCTGAAAGTACGTTTGGAGTTGCTTGATCACAGGAATGAAAACAGTAGTTTTCGTCCCTGGGAAACGCTTCTTGCCTGCTGACAAAAACTTAAAATCTATGCGAACTATAGATAATACATGCTACACATGTCCCAACTTTTTTACAGCCACTGTTAGTTAAATCCCGGCATAAACTGTAATAAAAACAATCAACAATTGTGTAACATCATTTTATACTCATAAATTACTTTTCTCTAAATTATTATTTAATTTACATAAATTTACTACCACCAGTGACATAAAAATACTGGCTAGTAGAATACCACAGAAAAAAAAAATACTTGACGTTTCATATGTAACGTATTAATGAGTCCCTCGGATTTAGATACGGATTTAACGGCTGATTTGATTAGAGAAGTAGTTGTTTGTTTAACTAGTTTTTTATTTACTTTCCTATGTTCGAAATTAAAAGCAGTGTGGTAACCTCGGGTGAAAGGCCTATTTAGGCACTCGAACTACTATTCGAAACTACCTCATGCCTAAATAGGGAACCTTCGCCTCCCGTGTAACAATCTACTATTGTGTATTTGTGGTATTGAATATAATAATGAATTATTATGTGTACGTTTATTATATTAATACTTTCTGTATTGTATGTCTGCGGAAAATACATATAACTTATATATACATGTATTTATTATATAGTATTGTAGTATACTTCTTTCATAGCACTCCTACTTTATTTAGCAATCATTTGAAATGATATGTAATAGTTTTTATAAAATTAAAATTTTAATCGACCTACCTACCAACAGTCCCAGTTTTTTTGCAAATGCCTAATAACCATATCCAACAATATTTTCAAGTTTTATCGTACTGCGGCACAGTTTTATAGCCATATAAAGCTTTTCATACCTACATTTTCTTATATTAAAAGAATGGCGGTATTAAACGACTGTCATAAAAGAAAAAGAAGACCGCTTCAATTAGTTTTTGAGAATATATATATTTAAATTTTACTGCCATATTTTTAAATTAACCTCAGAGTTTGCGTGAACATAAAATGTTAGACCATTATAAATTTATAATATAATGAATAATAACACACAGACTGCATACAAAAACATGAAAGAGCGTCGCAAAAAAAAGCAATTTGTAATTTAAGTTTTAATGGTTCTAGATGCATAATTTATTTTTGTATTATTACCATTGTGTAGGTATGTTGAATGTCACGAGACTTAAGTGTCATTGGTATAGGTTTTTTTTTTATTCATTTTAATTTATTTTGATTGCCATGTCTATCCATTACCTATTATTTCAGCTTTATTCAAAAATATCTTGCCAAAACATAAACTTGAAAGTTCTTGAAACTTGAAAATTCAAATTCTCATAAAGAGTATCTCTTTTTGTATTTACATATTTTTAACACTAACCAAGTTATCAAGTTAGTTAACAAGAAATCGTCTGAGATTTTCATATTTATTTAACGTTAGACTTCACCCTCCCGTTATCTTATCTTCCCTATGTCCTATTCCATTTCTCCTGTCTGATCCCTCGGTTCCATCCTAAAGGTGCTCTTACACGACCAACTAGAATTGCTCAATCCCGATCAATTCTCGTCAACTATGACGTCACAACTACATCAAGCAATTCAGGGCGATGGCAATATTTAACAAGCCGTTGCTGAGATACGGCCTCACAATACCATGCAATATGGAGCAACTTAAAAAATTAGGCACGCCCCCGCCGCCGGCCTTTTCGCTCGCGGCCTCTCGCAGAAACGAGAGAGACATAGTTATATGTACAAATGAGATAGAAAGAAAATTGCCTAAAAAATTCCAAACCGATTGGATATTCTGTAACTTATATGGCGACGTTGAGAAAGGCGGAATATATGGAGCAATTAGAAACAATATTCCCGAAATAATTGCCGCATTTTATTGCAGTTGATCCACTTAATTGCTCCAGATTGATCTATTACTGTTGCTCATCAATAATTGATAAAAAAAATTGCCCATGTAAGAGCACCTTAAAGACAGCGTTAGCGTCATCTATGAGTGATAGTAACCACAATACAATAGTTGGGTCCTGCCTGTTTGCCAATATCGCAATAAAAAATAAAAAAAGTTGTGGGTGTGCAATTCTTCACACACGGCAGAAGTGAAAGTTCAGAAAAGTAGCCTACGAGAGAATGAGATAAATATAGAGTATCAAGAGTGCTGGGACAAGTATAAGATTTATTATTTTTATAATATTTTTACAAAGTTCCAAAATTATTTTATATTTTAATGCAAAATATTACATTTCGTATATCACATATTTACGATATATTATAACACATATTATTCAGATTCCATGTTTTCACTTTGAACAAATGACACGAGAGGCTATCTAACTATACAATAATAATACTATAATAAATCTGTAAATGATTCGAGTTTGTACAATGCGTTTAAAAATGTTAAAAAATATCAGGGGAGAAAAATTCGGACCAAGACATTCCGAAAATGCAATTTTTATAATTTTTTCTGTCTGTCTGTCTGCCTGCCTGTTAGAGGATCACATGAAAACTACTGAACGGATTGAAATGAAACGACATAGAGCTACAGGGTGGCAAAATAAAGTAGAAAATAATAGGGGCGTCACTTTCGCAATTTTTTCTAATCTAGCAACTCATATTGGAGTTGCTGTTAGGTCAAGAGTAATTTCGATACTTACTAGTGATTTTTAGTATGACATCAAACATCACGCAAGTATCAAGTTGTTTTAGTTACTACGTACGCGTTTTGTCAACATAGCCTATGTCTACTTTAATAATAATGACTATAACTTTGTGAGCAAGAGCTTTAACACCTTGTGATAGTTAACAGAACAATTATTTGAGTAAAAGAACCTAAACTAACCATTACAAATATATCATGTCGACTGTTCTTTGGTAAATATCGTCGAATTATGACGTAAAGATTGTTGCTTCAAATTCCAATAGACATCCTTGGTAAACTTTAAAAATCACTCACTGCTCACGTGAAACTTGATATTTTTACATGCATATTTAGTTGTTTTTAGCGGATTTTAGACTCTGATCAAAGTCAATATTAAAATAACATGGCCAAGAAAAAGATGGCGCTGCGATCGATTTTTTTTTAAACTACTGAACGTATATTTTCTGATTGTAACTTGACATAGTGCTGCCTTATAACTCGAGTTAACAGGATACATTTTATCCTGACAAATTACGTCGTTTCTATGGAATAAACGGATTAGCAAAATAGATGGCACGGCAATTGCGTTTTTTCAATTCGCTAACAAATACCTACGTTGTCATCATGTCATAAACAACATCTCATTCATCATATTACTTTAAATCAGGTTGGCTGCGACTCGCTTCTGTTTCGCTGCGCGCTTGTGTTGACTATATCTGCTCTGATAATTTCTCTGTTATTGTAGTGAACTTAGTAACATGAAACAGTGAAGTTTTTGATAAAACACCTAATTAAATTTGTATATATATATATATAACTATTATCTAGGGGTTTTCACGCGGCGTCGCCGCGGGGAAGATTCTGGTGATAACTAAAATAGGAAGCGAATGCTCTAGTTTCAATTTGATTTATGAACTTCAAAACATCAAAATATTTCCAACTCTATCCTCATGAGTATAATGTTGAAATGATTAAATATCTCTCTTTTAGTGTCGCTTTTTTTCATTTCATCGAGTTTCAAATCACAACGATTCTAAAGAATGTTTACCTTAAAAAAGATGCGATTAAGAACCTGTACAAAATTATGTCAAGCAGATGTCTGATTCACAAAACACTTGTCGTCGTAAAAGAATATTCGGAAGTAAAAATGATTCAGATATACGTGAATCATTTTTAAATAAATATTCTTAATCTTTGGTCCTAATGCAATAACAGTCCATTGTTACTAATATACCTCTTTAATGTACTCAAAAAATTCTACTTATCACTGCGCATAATTTTATTTTAGCCACCAGCGTGGAAGAAGAATATCTATTATATTCTTATTTCCTGGCTACTAATAACTTTGAGCTTCAGAACACTCCTATACCTATAGTACTCTACTCTAGATTGACTAATGACACTTCATTGCGATACTCAGAATGCGATCCCTATTCTAAAACCGTAAGATATTTTAGGGCTCGGTAGTTATTTGGCGAAAACTGAATTCTTGTAAAAACGGCATTTTCGGGACTTTCTGGCTATATGTCAGAGCAATTTTTCTATGCTAATGACTGTGTGGATGAAATTTCCCTGAAAGGTGCAATGTAGATGTCGCTACATAAATAGTAGTAAAATCGTATATATATAGGGTATCATAATAAATATACTACTATATATACACGATTGTCGTGAAATTAACAGTAGTAAAATCGTGGCCAGAAAATAAAAATTAGGAGTGACCACCACGCAATTAACTGATGAGAATGCGGCGTGAGAGGTCTTGATATCCATGTTTCTTAGTAACTTTTACATTTTATCAAAAGATAGGAAAAAAATTTGCTTCGATTATCATGAAATGTGTTTGTCACTCTTTGTTTTATTAAGTGGAAAATATTGAGAACATTCAAAGTAGAGCTTAAAAATAGTTTCAAGGAATTGATTTCAACAATCATCCATCAAGTGGTTGTTAAAGTAAGCAAAAGGCAAAACCAGTAGACGTTCTTCACTTCTACAGATTCCTAATGTAAGCTGAATTAAAAATAAATAATTTGTAATTATCTTTTGTACGGATACTACTCGGTTTAATTACATTAAAAACCAGTAATGAAAACATACATAATGGCCAGACTTATCCATTATCCAGACAATTTTTTGTTCGTCTTGTATGTGATGAACACTTTTTTTATCTTATCATTAAGTATATATTTTACTATGAATAAGGAATTGTTAAATAGTTTTTGTAAATTCGTGACGTAAATATTCAAGAATAATTTTCCATTAATGTTTAGTGTGCACTAATAGCAATTCCTTATAAGTTCTCTTCATCATCTGTACACTTGAAGCCGTGGGTCTCGTTTCCTACATTTTTTTTTGCCACTTCGGCGCGGTCTTCACTGGCATGTCATCCATCATGACGTCAAGCTAGCATTTGGTGAACTTATTTCTTCTATCGGAATATTTTGTTCCTCGCATATTTAGTCTGTTTTCATAAAACATGGCTGTGATAGGGTAACCAATTGTTACATTTCATCTGCTATGTCACAGATATGAAGGCTACCGCAGAGGGATACCTAACGCAGTCCTTTCAATTCTTCATACTATATGGAATGTGTACTTTTTTTATAATAGGTTGGGGAAAAAGTCTTTTCGCATATAGTATGTATGAATTTGTAATGAGATCTCTTTGGCTATACCATTTATATCTGGCTGGTTTTGGTATTATTAAAAAGTTTTAATTTTAAAGAAGACAATTCCAAATTCAAATTAGGAAACTGTGTGATTTTCATTTGTTTTTCTTATTGTTAAAATGAGTGAATTTAATGAAAAAAATTCGATACATTTTAAAATTTTACTACAAAAAAGGTAAAAATGCAACACAGGCCGCGAATTTTTTTTTTTGATGTTTATGGATCTAATGCAGTATCTGTGAGAGTAGCGAAAATTTGGTTTAAGCGTTTTCAATCCGGAAATTTTGATATCAAAGATGCACCTCGCTCTGGTCGCCCTGTTACAGACAAAATTGATGCCATTTTTGAAAAAATGGAGCAAGATCGGCATATTAGTAGTAACGATGTAGCTGGAGAACTGGGAATTGACCACAAAACGGTTTTGGCGCATTTGAAAAAAGCTGGGTACCCCAAAAAGCTCGATATTTGGGTGCCTCATGAGCTCACTGAAAGAAACGTAATGAACCGTGTACTCATTTGTGATTCTTTATTACAACGTAATGAAACCGAACCATTTTTGAAGAAGATGATAACTGGTGATGAAATGTGGATCACGTACGACAACAACGTGCGAAAAAGATCGTGGTCAAAGGCCAGTCAGGCTTCACAGACTGTGGCGAAACCCGGGTTAACTCGCAACAAGGTGATGCTGTGTGTACGGTGGGATTGGAAGGGCATTATTCATAAGCTGGCGGTAACAGCTCATAAGCTGTTACCGCCAGGCAGGACCATCGATTCTGAACTGTACTGCGAACAACTGATGAGATTAAAGCAAAAAGTTGATAGAAAACGGCCGGAATTAATCAACAGAAGGGGTGTGGTTTTTCACCATGATAACGCTACCCTCACACATCTTTAGCCACTCAGCAAAAATTACGAGAGTTTGGCTGGGAGGTGTTAATGCATCCGCCGTATAGTCCTGACCTTGCACCTTCAGATTTTCACCTGTTTCGGTCTCTGCAGAATTCCTTAGGCAGTGTCAGGTTTACATCACGATAGGACTGCCATAACCACTTATCACAGTTTTTTGATCCGCAGCCCCAAAATTTTTATAGCAATGGGATCACGTCCCTACCTACAAGATGGCAAAAAGTTATCCAACAAAATGGCACCTACATACATTAGTCAAATGTAAATAAACTTATAAAAAACCTTTTGAATTTTTATATACAATGCGAAGAAACTTTTTCCCCAACCTAATATTTATAAATTATGTAACCCGCGTGAGAGATATTTATTTGTGCCGTTTGCTGTTGAGACGCTTGGACCCTGTTATCCTGAGGTCATGAGCCTCTACCAAGCCAACAAAACGATTCATTGACTCTAGATGATCAGAGGACTGGTTCTACTTCGGAGAACGGATCAGTATGGCAATCCAGCGAGGTGATACACCCAGCCTTCTAGGCACCTTACCCACAGACGACGGTGATCTAGGCTCAGTATTATACTTATAGTTTTATGGGATTACAGGCAGAATACAATATAACTAAGTTAAGTTTTATTTACTTCATTCGTTTGTTTTGGCTTAATGTTTTGAACGAAAATCAATATATTTATATATTAACTACAACTAACTATAATATTATAAAATTCTAAAAATGCCGTGTCTGTATGACGGTGTAAGATTTATATGAGTACACTTTTAAAACACAAAACTATATGCAAAAAAATATGAAATTGCATTTTGTGTTTACATATAAGCAGGTACGTACATTCAACAAAAACCTGTTTGGAGTTGCTATTATTAAAATATCATTATAAAATAATTTTAGTTACTGTTTAAACAATAATTCATACGCTATTTGTCTCGTTAAAATTATGACATCATAACTTGCTAGGCTCGTTCAAAATGTAGAAGAAGGCTGCGATGTTTTAAAAATTAATAAAAACTTAATTTCACAGACACCTACCCTATTACACGATCGTCTGAAGAGGTTATTAAGGGCTTAAATCTTAACTTATTTTTACGCTTCTGTTAATATAATTCGGCATATTTAGATTTGGCTTTGTTTTACAACCGGCCGCCTACCTGACGTTAGCACTTCTCGGGACGGGACAGTAGACCAGGTGACTAGGGTTAGAAGCGTCAGCACAATGTATGTGTGTCAGAATAGAGGAGTGTAGAAGGAAAAGACTTATTGTGCCCACCCCAAATAATTGGGAGGTGAAAGAGAAGAGAGAGAGGTACATAAGCAAATTAAACTAGAAAATCTAATGTCAGACCTCAGTCAGGTTGGAACGTCCCCAAAATATTGACCGCATTAACTTTTATACAAATTAAAATAAAAATTATGAAAGAAAAAATAGTTAAAAATGCATCATGGAAAGCTCGAGTCGCACAACACAAAGTAAAATGGTTCATTTTAATTATGAAATATATTAAGAAGTTCCAGGCAATTATAATTAAGTGCAGCTTATTTATAATCATAAATTTCGATAAGAATATAAAAGATTATTTATAAAAACCCTGTTACGTAATATACCATATTTTATTTTGTTTTCTGTCTACGTTCATAATGGCTATTCTCAGACTCAATTACGTTTTTAATTAGAAAAAAATATAAAATAATACATTTATGCTTAAAAGAAGCACTTAAGAAGATTAGTTAAGATTGGTTGAATTTTGTATCACGAAACGTAATATTACTTTAAATTATATAAAATATGGGCAATTAAATGAAGCAATGGGAGCATTAAGACGAAACATTTAATTATATCAGCCTTTTGTTTTTTTTTAATATTTCGTAAATACATATATTGGAAATTCAAATGAATACATTATTCATGTCTTTAGGTTACACGTGCCGCTTGGTTTTTAAATAATATAACGTGTATTCATTTTGATATAATAACGTCCTTCACCTGTAAAGTTTGTAATAACATTACTAATAATTGTTGTATAATCTTTGAGATTATGATCGCAGTGGTACTTAAAAGGTCCAGTATGTGGTAGATGTTAATTTTCTACGACAGACACAACTTCTCAATGAAAGACTTCTATTGCATCACTAGATGGCAGACTCAGTGGTAGGTATAGTTCTTTATTATTAAATTACTATGTTTGTACTGTACTTTGTCATATTATGAGGAGGAGAAATCCCTTTAAAGATGGGTACACGGGGTTTAATAGACGAAAACTCCTTGTATTTCTTCTGTTACCATGTGCTGGGACCACGGGGCTAAGGCAGTGCCAGCGTCCCGCGATTCGGGCTGGCGTGGGCTCAAACAATTTGGTGGGTAGACCTCTACTGATTCAATATAGAATTGAGAGAAGCGCGTGGATCACCTACGCAGTCCCTTCGGGTGGCTTGGGTGCGGATGGCGACTTATGGTATTATTAATATTGTAGGCTTCTTTAGGGTTCTTAGAGAAACTTATAAACTTTAACTCAATATGAATAAGACCATTAGCCGGCATGGACCATCACCCGCAGCTGCGCGTTCACGGCTGCCAAAGATCACTGGACTACCCTGTGCCGTCGGGCCCTGGTCCTACTGGAAAGGATCACGGCTACTCGCTCCCTCTCCCGTTCCGCCGTCTCGTCTGCGGACATACGGCCTTTTATTTGCGCATATTTGAAACATGCTCGTCTCGGCATGTTTACGACATCATTACAGGTAATGTATCCTGGATTTATCAATATGATCTAGAAACGAAGCGCCCGTCGACGGTTTGGGTGACTCAAAACGAATCAACGCCTACCAAAGTGAAGCGATCCAGAAGCGGGGGGAAGATTTTGATCGCGAGTTTTTTTTCAATTTGACTGGCTACTTGGGTGTCAATTCTTTTACGGAACCAAAGAAGCATCAACGCCGAACGGTATGCTATCAAATGCTTGGCAGAAGTTATCTCTGTTGTGAGTAACAAGCAACCAAATACAGGGCTTCGCGGGCTACTGCTCCACCACGACAATGCGCCCGCCCATACCGCGCTCAAAACGAGGGACTGGACAGCACTCCGGTCAATCTCCTAGGTCACCCTCCTTGCAGCCCTGACCTAGCACCGTAGGACTTCTTTTATTCCTGAAAATAAAAAATCAGCTCAAAGGGATACAATTTTCGTCGGCGGAAGATGCGCTGTCAGCGCTCGAGCAAACTGCAAACGAGGTGACTGAAAAAGTTTTTCGAAGACTGGTTCAGACGCATGAGACTGGTATAGAGGCTGGTGAAGAGTACTTTGAAAAGTTTTATTACAGAAATATTTACCTATAAAACTTTTCGCAATACTTTCTGAGTTTCCCACGTATATAATAATAATGTCAATCTACATATATTTGTCGTGACAATAAAACGCGATGAATATAAACGAAAAGTAACCGTTAATAGTATCCAAGTTCTCTTAGTGACACGTGTATTTTGTTTATAAGAAGCTTTAAACTATTCAAATGTTTCTATAAAGGGCAATAAACTAATCTTCGACTTTTTTTTAAAAGTATACAAAAAGCGTTGACCGGAATAGATAACAGTCTTTCCACGTGTAGTTTTTTTCACACCATATGATCTTTGGTATGTCAGGTTTTGCTTTTATTAAATATTTATGACAAAATTCCGCTCTATTTTCAAATAGTAGTGCAAAATGTCTTTCTACAATGAAATATATAATATCAATGATAGTTTATTGATTATATATATATATATATATATATATATATATATATATATATATATATATATATATATATATATATATACTACGGGCCCCGGCAGACGTTGTCCTGCCTTTAAAAAATAAAATTCTAGAACCCGATCCCAGAGCTACCTACCGGTTCTAATTGCGAATCTAAACCATCCGGGTAGCCAATCAAACACACAAAAACAAAATCACTCCAGGTGATTAGGAGGATTCCAGAACCCGATCTCAGCGTCTGTGATAATTGTGAATCTAAACCATCCGGGAACCCACTCATCCCTACTCCGTGATGTTTGCTGGATGAGAGATGACAACGGTAGACATCTAGCGGGGATAACTGATCGATTGATAGTTAAAAAAACAACGCGATGGAAAAATAGGGCTTGATAGTAGAGGTGGAAAATTAAGAGTAATATAAAAAAATATTCTGTCATGACAAAATAAGATTAAAAATCTTGCCAATAAAATTAGTTTATAATTAACAAATAAAAAATAGGAGTTGATCGTAGAGGGGTGAAAATTTAGGGTTGTATGTATTTTTTAATAATGCATACATACATACATACATAACTTCACGCCAGTTCCCTTGCGGGGTAGGCACGAACAACAGAGCGCCATTTAGGCCCATTCTTACACACCTCACTTGCTTCTTTGACATTCATAACTCTTGTCATGCACACTCGTCTGTTCTTAAGGCTCCTGACATCACCCTCCGCTAGTACACGATCAATTTGATCATGGAAGGTGTGTCGTGGCCTTCCACGACTTCTGCATCCATCCACTTTTGCATTGTATATCTGTTTAGTCATTCTTTCATCATGCATTCTTTCCACATGCCCGAACCACCGGAGCATTCCTTTCCTTACCTTCACCCCGACACTCTCTTAATAATGTATCCTACAAAAATAAAAAAATAAAAATTAATCTAAAAATTAAAAAAAAAATTAGGAGTGGATTACCCTTAACATTTAGGGGGATGAAAAATAGATGTTGTTCGATTCTGATTCACATTGTGACACGAGAATGTTATATATATATATATACATATATATATATATATATATATATTTGACTGATTTGGCTAATTTTAGTTTTGAATTATTTGTGGAAGTCCAGGGAAGGTTTAAAAGGTGAGTAAATATGAAAAAAATGCTTGGAATATAGTAAAAACAACAAATTCGCTTTTCCTTATTAACTATTCCTGTCAAATATTTGATGTTCGTCTCGTCGTTTAGAAATCAAGTAAATTAAAAGTTGTTTATAAATCAAATTAAATTTAAAAGTGAAGTTTTTTTTTCACTTTTTTGGTTTTGAACGTCGTCAAACGTTTGATGTTCGTTCCGGTTAAGTTTTGAACACATTTTTTTACTAACATTCTGCAATTATCATTCAGCTTTTTTTATTTATTGATTCTGAGGTGGTACGTAGTTTGCCGGGTCAGCTAGTTCATTATATTTATTTTAAGTTGATTCTTTTTTTTGTAAGTTTAATTGAAGTTAGTATGTGAAGATCTAACCATGTCGCCCCAAGTCAATTCCTAGTAAAAAGAGTAAACGCAAAAAATGTTTACTGGAAATTGTTAGTAATGATTTACATACCAACGGTCTCTCAATGATGAACGCCGAAGACCATACAAAGTAAAAATGAATATAGGATAGTTTCGAACTCCTAAAGCAACTGGGACTTAAGATAATGATATAGCCGGTATTCCCATAGCGCTTATGACGATGCTAGCTAAAAGGCTGGCAGTCACCGACAATTCAGTCAGTAAGAAAGTACTTTACTATAGCTATTGAATTTGGACAAGGTAAGCTTCCGCTCACCTATGTATAACCTCGACTAGCCTTTTTCATGCTCCTAAACAATTTATGTGTATTTGAGTCCCACTGACCGACATTTCCATCGTAAACGTATATGTGCCTCATCCCGAGGTTATATTTACAGCGTTTAAGGAGTTCTGCAGATCTGGCAATGCGACCAGCTTCAAATTCACGACTCCTAGAGACGGGAAATCGTTATTTTGTAAATAAATATTAATGTGAAATATGCAAAAATATAAAGATTTAGGTTTTTCATGACTTTATTTATTTAAATCATTACTCATCACTCTCTCACACATTACGCAGTGAACTAGTCACTCTCTCGAATGTTTACATCACATTAATATCGTGTGTTCAATGTATAAAAACATTGCACATAACTTTTATTGTTCACCGATAAAACAGTATATATTATTTACCATGCGAAACAAATGCCTTTTATAAAATTATAATGATTATGAATGCGTGTGACCATTGATTTAACTTCAGATTTCTCGCGTTTTAAATGTAAATTCTCTGTTAAGCTTCCTACTATGAAAGGTTAAAGATAAATAGTCTGTCCTTCCTTTCACCTTTTCCCAATGATTTGGGGTCGGCATAGTAGGATTTTTCATTCCTTCTTCTCTATTTTGTTGTACATCCTCTGTCACACCATAAATCTTAATGTTACATCCTTAAAACAAACCATCCATCTTTGCTATATGATTGACGATTTTCATCCCTCCGCCCTGTTCAAGGTATCTTCATCAATATTTTAATCATATCTTAAATTTGTACTAAATGGGGTTGTTATTGTTAAGAGGGGGGGGCTTGTTAAATTTCTTCGAGGTCGGCAACGTGTTGAAGTCGACGCTGGTGTTGTAAATGCCCATAGGCGGCGTTGAAGATTTACCATCAGATAAGATAAACTACACAATTGTCACACTCTATCAATTTATTAAGTTATTAAGAAATCGTAAAAATTGTGTTTTGTAGTCATGCAGTTATAATATATACATACACATACATACATACATAACTTCACACCAGTTCCCTTGCGGGGTAGGCACGAACAACAGAGTGCCATTTAGGCTTATTCTTACACACCTCACTTGCCTCTTTGACATTCATAACTCTTGTCATGCACACTCGTCTGTTCTTAAGGCTCCTGACATCACCTTCTGCTAGTACACGATCAATTTGATCATGGAAGGTGTGTCGTGGCCTTCCACGACTTCTGCATCCATCCACTTTTGCATTGTATATCTGTTTAGTCATTCTTTCATCATGCATTCTTTCCATATGCCCGAACCACCGGAGCATTCCTTTCCTTACCTTCACCCCGACACTCTCTTTCAGACCAACTCTCTTTCTTACTTCGGTATTACGAACGCGGTCCGCGAGCGTCACTCCGCAGATTTTGCGCAGTGCTCGCATCTCGACCGCGTTTACTCTACTTTCATGCTCTCTCTTCCATACCCAACTCTCGCATCCATACGTGAGCGTAGGTACCAGCACCGCGTTGTGTACGGCGAGCTGGGCCTTCTGGCTGAGTTTCTTAGCGCCTAGAAGTTTACCTAACGCTCCATTCACACTATTCCCCAAATTCACTCTTCTTTCTATATCAGCGGTGTACCTTCCATCCCTGCTAAAAGCACATCCAAGATATACAAACTCATTCACTTGCTCTAGCATAACATCATCGATCATTATCCTTGCATTCGTTCTGGTTTCTTCTCTTTCAAACACCATAACCTTTGTTTTCTTCGCATTCAAATGTAAGCCTCTCGCCTGACAGTCATCTTTCATCATTGTGACTAGTGTTTGCAGTTCTGATGGCGATTCGGCTAAAAGCACGACATCATCCGCATAAAGCAAGGTGCTTACAACTAGATTATAATATATAATAATAGATATGTAGATTGATTCAACTTTTTTGTATAAACACGACCAGCCTTTAATTTTGTAGTCCAAAAGTAACAAACAGAGCCATTCGTGGCTGCAGAAGAAAAAAAATTAAAGTAAATTTTGTACAAATATATCAAACAATCAATAAATATATCAAAATGTTCTAATTTTTAAACATAAGTTATTTAAAACCGCAGATTAATTAAACTATCAAATTTTGCTGTGCATAAAATTACGTTTAAATAAATAGTGTGAAATTATATTTGAAATTCAAAACTATTTTTTACTTTTCGTACGTCAGCTTACACGTGGGGTTTTTTTAGCTACCGTTCAAATGTCATTCACATATTATTAAATAGTCAGTTTTGAAAAAAGAATTATATAATATATATTATATCTATCTCACTGGAATAGTGTATTATAAATTATGTATGAGTAAAGTATTTATAATGTGGGTATTATTATTTTTTTAAACATTGCGCTACTATTTTATATATCATATTAAAACACGCAATATAAAAGGCATTTGTGATTAATGCATATTGTTCAAAAAGAAATACGAAAGGGTTCAGCTTGATGTGGTTACAAAGTCACTATTGATCAACAAAGTAATTATACAATGTATTATATATTACTGTATTACACTAGCTGACTCGTGCCCACTTCGCTGGGCAATAAAAATGTATTAATCACAAGCATATATGTCACTCAGGAATAATATAGCTGGTGAAAGACTTTTCAAAATCGGTTCAGTAGTTCAAGAGATGACTTCCAACAAACAAACTTTATAATATTAGTATAGATGATACACAATCAAAGGTAAGCCGTATTGCGGTTTATACTTTTGAGGTAATAACTTAAATAATAATGAACAAGAATATGCGCAAAATGGTCACTGTCCCTCTGCCCATCTTAAAAAATAAATAAATCAGATCTAATTATGTATTAGTTTTTTTTAATTAAAATTGAATTTTTAATTATAATGAAAAATTCAGGAGCTCTACACATGAAGTTTTAAAGCCATTTTTATATCAAATTAAATTTAATTAAAAAAAATACAATATAATAATGCAATGTAGTATATCAAAGACGTTGTTATTATTACTATCATTTTTTTTTCATTGCTGATGAACAGCAGAAGGCCTGACGGCCCGCAAGAAGTGGTTACGGTTGCCCATGGACATTTGCAACGTTAGTCGTGCCAATGTCGCAGTCGCCTATGTGCTGCCAGCATTCAAGAAGGCGTTATACTTTTGATCAGAGATGGTAGCTGGCCTAATTATCAAATTAAATATAATATAGAACCATACAATACGCACCAAATTTTATGAACGCTCTTAGTCAACAGCAGATGCTGCACAAAGGGGACTGTATCATACAAAATTAATTTTGGTAACTTCGAAACGCCATAAAGTTTGAAGCATATAATTTATCTAAAATATTATAAAATTCTAAATATGCCGTGTCTGTACATTGAAGCTATTTAAAAAATAAGTTTTTTTAAAAAGGTTTTTAAATACAAGCTTTTGAGATCCTGGATATCATGTAGCCGCGCAGAGTGCTCTAGCCAAGACGAGTAAAACGAGCCCAAACACGACGGGTCTATCTTGTTTAGTACAGGAATTCCTATGGTCACCTTCCGACTCCATCATCAGATCAGCTCCATGGTACCATATTATTGTCCGGAAAGTTGGTCAAATTTAACTTGCAAAATTCCACCCGACTTTACATACATATATACATCCATTGCAAGTTAAATAAAATCTTGTAACAATTATTGGACTAGACTATATAAACAATGGACAACACGATGCAATTTTCTTAAAATTTCTTGTCTGTTCGTTCGAGATTCACGTAAAAACTACTCGGCAGATTTTGATTCGGTTTTCGCTGATCGACAGCAAATTCTTCGACTTAAAATCTGCTCTATTTTTATCCCGGGAATTTTCTGGGATTGTTTTAAAATGGCCAAATGGAAAAAAATAATCGAATTCCAATACGATTTTTTCACTGATCGATAGCAAATTTTATGTAATATGTGGTATTTTTTTATTCCAGGACTCCTGCGGGAATTTTCCCGGGAGAAATTTTTAGTTTTTCGGGTGCATAAAAATTAGCTTATCCTGACACACTTTTCACTAAAACGATAGAGTACATTCTTTTTAAATGCTGCGGTACTTTGTGTTCTGGGAATAGCGCGGAAATTTGAAGTCAAGCGTGGAGGAAGTCGCGGGCATATCCTACTATTTATATAAAATTACGGATTACTGTTTATTTTAAATTTAATTTACGTGTTTTCCTTTCCATTTTTATATTTGTAAATTTAAGCTTACGGAGTTTAATCTATATTCAAACGTCACAACAGGCTTGCTTTAAAGTTGAAAAGATATTAAATTCAAGAAATATATACCTATATATTACCATCATATAAAATACACAAGTAGGTATGTATATTAAAGTCGTTTATTTATGCCAGATCCTAAATTATAGCATGTAAATAAGTACGAGTATATCAAGTTTAATTATCTAGCTCGTTAAGTTACTCCGAAAAGTCATATCTTAAAATGTTAATTAGTATAATACATATTTTGAAGAACATATTTTTAAATTTTTTTTCAATTCATTACAAAGAGTAATAAGCAGCTTAATCATGATATGTATGTACAAATTACACAAAAATAACAGTTTATTTCGCAATTTTTTTTTCTAAACCCGGATGTGTTATAATAGTATTTTATAATTCATAGTTAAGATTCTAATACTTACAGTAACAGTAATTTTTAATTTTATTCATTACTGATTTCTATAAATTACAAGTTTTGAGACACTAAGAAAAGTATTATGTCTTTACATATGAAATTGGCGTTTTGTAAGGGAGGAACATAAAGTCGATTTTTTTAAATATAATATATTTATTTAATCAAACTATGTACCATTGCTATCTATGCACTTCTGCCATCTCATAGGTAGTTCATTGATCGCTTTACTAAAAGAACCATTTGGACGGGAATCAATAAAATCTTTGAAGGCGCTTTGGACTGCCCAATTGGAGTTGAATTGTTTCCCTTGCAAGAAGTTATCCAAATTTCGAAAAAAAATGGTAATCTATTGGAGCAAGGTCCGGAGAGTACGGTGGATGTCTTCGACATTCCAATTGAAGCTCGTCTAATTTGGTAGCCGTCTGTTGTGCAGTGTGTGGTCTAGCGTTGTCCTGAAGCAGCAGTGGCCTAGAGCGATTGACCAGCCTCGGTTGTTTAGCAGCTAGCTTTTCCATCATGGTTTGCAGTTGCTGACAATAGACATTCGCCGTAATCGTCTGGCCAGATTTAAGAAAGCTGTAGTGAACGACACCAGCACTAGTCCACCAAACGCTCACAAGTACTTTTTTTTGAGTCAATTTTCGCTTGGGGCAGGATTTGGCTGGTTCACCAGGGTTCAGCCATTGCGATGAGCGTTTACGATTATCGTACAAGATCCACTTTTCATCACAGGTAATGATTCGATTTAAAATCCCTTCATTATTGTGCCGGTTGAATAATGTAACGCAGCAGTCGACGTGCGTTTGTCGGTTTGCTGCACTCAATTCATGAGGTACCGACCTTTCAAGCTTTTTCACCTTCCCAATTTCCTTCAAGTGGATTAAAACAGTTTTATCACTAACACCGCAGCCTGCAGCTATCTCGGACGTGGTTTGCGATGGATCCGCTTCCAACAATAGCCTTCAATTCTGCATTATCAACCTTGGTCTCCGGCCGTCCACGGGGCTTGTTCGGCAGGTCGAAATTTCCAGAACGAAAACGTTGGAACCAAAAACGCACTGTGTTTTCTTTTGCGACACCGCCGCCATACACATAATTAATCCTTCGAGCCGTTTCGGCAGCACTGGTGCCACGACGAACTCGTACTCGTAAATAATGCGATACTTCATTCAAGTTTTCCATTTTGTGAACTGAGTGACGCAAAAACAAAACCAAAAGAGGAAAAAATAAATGAATTACGGTTTTCAAAACACAAAAGCATAAGTAAATCTATACTAATATTATAAAGCTGAAGAGTTTGTTTGTTTGTTTAAACGCGCTAATCTCAGGAACCGCTGGTCCGATTTGAAAAAATCTTTCAGTGTTGAATAGTACATTTATTGAGGAAGGCTATAGGCTATAATATATTTTCAAAAAAATTAGGGATCCTTACTAAAAGCACAATAATGTAACCCAAGGTGTAAAAAAATGACCCGAAAAAAACGGCCTTACACGGCGTGCGCTGCGAAAACTATTAATTATAGAACAAAACAATGTACTACCACTTTGCACAACATATAATTGTCTACAAAAAATATCGCGTAACCATATGTCTAACTATTGTAGTTATCTCACAATAAGTGTTTTCTTTTATTTTTTTTAAATAATTAAAATGCCGTCGCTTCAAAAACTCTTTATTTTGTACCTTGGTATTAATTCTTATCAAAATAAATTACTCCATATTCAAGACGAATTCAATACCTTTCTAGAACTTTGAATTATTCAATTCGGACGTTTCATTCAAAAGATATCGCGATATTTAAAATGTAAGTATTAGTGTTGTAGCCAAATATACTAATATATTGTTTGATGGAACGCGCTAATCTCAGGAACTACTGGTCTGATTTGAAAAATTCTTTCAGTCTTGGATAGCCCATTTATTGAGGAATAGGCTATATATCATCACGCTAAGACCAATAGGAGCGGAGCACAAATGAAGAATGTTTCAAAATCGGAGAGTTTTGAAAGCAAATTCCACGCGGACGACGTCGTGGGCACAGCTAGTAGCTGTATAAACTTGAAATTCCTAACCAATAGGAGATATTTGAGATCAAAATGGCCAGTACGACAAAACGCCAACTTCATATGTAAGGACCTAATATTAGTAAAAGCTATATATATACAATAGCATATAGATGGGTCAAACACAAAAACGGAAGATAGTGTTCAAGTAACATAAATTCCATACATTATTTGTTCATGTATTTTTATTATTATATAACATTATGTTGTGGGTGTGTTAGATTTGACAATCTTTTGTATTTTAACAAATAAATTATTTTTTATTGCTCTCGTTTAAACCAAAATGTCTCCTATATTTTGTTTGGATACTGAATACCTCAGTTTGGTAGACTTTGAAAAATTATCCAATAAGAAAATATAAACTTTTCAATTATAGCATGTAAAAATTAAACAACTTTTCATATACCTATACATTTTTGCGAATCAAAACATATAAACATATTGTTCCAGCATTTGTAGTGTTCTCCTGTAGACATGTAATTTTTTTTTGTGTTTGACCCATATTAATTTCTCATAACCTATTGGATAGAGGACTCAGTGCTACAATAAATTCTAAAATGATTTATTTATAAAATAATAGGCGTGAAAATACCTTTTATTTACATCAGTGGTTCTCAACAACCGTGTCGCTACACCTTGGTGTGTCCCGATATTTACATATACGATATTTTTATCTAAGGTGACTCGGGGAATTGGATCTCTAGGATAGTTGAGATTACTAAAAAACTAATCTAAAATATACAACTGTGGTCATTCTGCAATGAAAAACAAAGTATGGGTACCGTTCTCAACTAATTCATGTGGATAGCGAGATGAGTGTGTACCTGTCAATAATTTGTCCACGCATAGATAAACTTTGCAAGTGGCCAAGATCAAATCGCACACTTATTTTAAGTTCCTATATTTTACTTTGTGTTTGTATGGTATGTTCTTACGAAGTAAAAAATACATTCAATAGATTAATGGTGTTTAATTCAATATGTACTCCTTCACTTTAATCATGAAAAATTTTGCATTTAAGTATGTACGGGTGTCGCGAATAGGTTTTTTGTTATAATGGATAGGTTCGCGCTTGACTGACATTGCGCCTGATGTCAGGCGCAATGTCATATGTCGTAAAGATGCCGTAAAGAGTATATTAGTGCGTCCCTGAGTTAAAAAAGGTTGAGAACTGCTGTCTTAAATCATTAAATATCTTTATAGATATATTTTTAATTAATTTTTAAACGATATAATGAATGCGCTATTTGAGTAAGTAATAAAAAGTACTTGAGTTGATGTGACTGTCCACGACTCAATCTCAACAGGCGGCAAAAATTAATTTTGTTATCCTAAGTAGACAATCTATACTTTTTCTCACAAACAATTATTATCGTGTGCATTTCGTTAATTATTCTTTTTTGTTTTTTTTTCAATGATGATTCACATAATGGAATGTCTTTGTCACCGGTTTGAAATTAAATATAAAACATTAAGGCCGGATGTTTTTGCGACATATTATTCTCGTTTTACGCCCATGTCGATTTCTTTTTTTTAATAATCTGGAAAAACGAGTAATTTTTAAAGGTCCGCTTAAAATATTTTTTATGCATGCCAAAATTAAATAACTTGCGTTGTAACCTGTATAAAATATAAGTTTAACGGTATTTTTTTTTAATACTGTGATTAAAAATGTATAATTACATGTTTAATGACTCGTTATTTAAATAAAAACATTTTAAAATGTTTTTGGCGTACATTTTAAATTAGTTTGCTGTTTAATTTCGTGACTTATTAATCTATTCATAACAAGTTTATGTATGTACTCGCGATATGCATGCAATGCTACGTGTATAGAAACAGTTCTTAATTCTTAATGCGTCAGTCTCATCATATACCTCCGCTATAATATATTTTTATTTTTAATAATGAGAACGTGTTCGTCTCGTGTATGTTTTGTGACGCATTTCGTTTTCTGGGCAATTTTAATCTATAGCACTCTTCTATCTGCGTAAATTAAACAGTAATAAAGAATTTATTTTATGAAAACAAAAATACCTCCTGTTTCTCAAACTAGGATAATCTCCAAGATTGTGATGAGCTTCTTGTCTATTACGTAGAGTTTACCAGGCATTGTCATAAAAATAAATTATGTAATAGTTTAAGAGCCGATTCTTCAATCATTAGATAAAAATTATTCATAGAACAAAGTATAATAGGTAAAAATTAATATAATGCTTTAATAAAAAACTTGAAACATAGAATTAGTATATCGAGCTTAAAAAAAATGGAAAAATTTTAAATTTCAGAAGCATGAATAAAACAGTTGAAATACTTCATTTTTGAATTCACTTAGGTTATAATTTAATCTACTGATAACTTTTATCTGACGATAAAAGATCGCCTTTGGTATACAATAAATCCAATACTTACTTAAGAAATCGCCCGTTCCTATATCTTACTGACTGTTAATTTGCCTTACTATCGATTAAAATTTGACGTAACTCCATACAAGTAATGTCAAAATTCAACCGATGGTAAGGCAAGTGAATGAGTAGTAAGATATAAGATCGGCGAATAAACGTAAAGCTTTAAAGTCGCTTCCAAAAATAAAGTTAAAAAAAAAGAACAGGAGAAACCATCAAAAATGATTTCCAGCTGTTCAGATAAAGAATAACTGACAGGCGCAATATAGTCGATAAAAAGAGGAAGGAAGGAGTTTGTTTGATAAAATAAAGCCGATGCAACATCGTCGCAGAATTGCAGACTTACGATGACGATGTTCTATCGCATATATCTCGAAAAGTACCTAATTAGTTGAAGCGATTCTAAGATGATACCTACTATCTCTATGCACGCGTCACCAATTAATAATGCATTGATTTAAGTCAGCGTTATAACTGGGTTCACCCTTGTAACTTTTTGCTTTTGTTATATTATACAAATAGGTGTTTACGAAATAGTATTGTGCAATTGTAAGATGATCAAGGACCGAATTAAAATTGTATTCAAGGAATTGCTAAGAAATGACCTAACTTAGACGAATATCATATAGACTGCATACTGCATGTAAGAGTTGTTTGGTACGTATTTGTAATGACAGTAGGTTTTTAAAAATTGGACTAACAAATAATGACAGTGGTAAAAATTAAAAGATAATTAATACGTAATGTTGAATGGAATCCGATACGTCGACCATATTTAGCATTAACTGCACATCTATGTGATCTAAGCTTAACAAGAAGTTAGTTACTTCGAAAAACTTTTTATAATTTGGGTTCAACGTTCGCTGGCAGTATTTTTATATTCAAAACTTAAAGGTAGACTTCGTTAAAATGTTACTGTGTTCTCAATGCATCATTTGCAATTGCTTCGTTTACAATTTCAAAAAGATTGATATTCTATGTGCATTTTTATTCGAACAGCGTCATACGTATATTGTATTTTGATATAACTGTATAAATGATCAATTGTACGCAATATACATTATTTTAAGGTGATGTAGCTAAGTTGGCAAAAATTGAACCTTTTATAAAATGGGTCGAAATATTTTTAGAAAACTAATGTAGAATTCAGAACTCCTCTAAATCCGTTGAGTAGTTTTAGAAATATACGTTTTACTGATTTCGGTTTAAAACGTTTGAACAACCAAATGAAAAAACAGTGGATGTATAGGTATTTTGTTTTTAACACTACGGAATCCGTCACTGTGCCTGGATTAAACATCTGACCGATTAATTGGTTAAATTTGTTCTATACGTTTGGAAAATATAGTATTATTATTATCGAAGCATATAAAATTGCATATACATATATTATATATATTTAAATATTTACGACGTAGTGATTTCATGCTCCTTCTCACATCAGAACTGGCTTAGTCTGGAATTTAAAGATGTGATCTCTAGGCTCGAGTTATTTGCTGACTTGGAAATACTAGTTCATAAAATGTAATATCAAATAAAACGATCTAACAATTTGTTAGCAAGAACGCGAACAATGGCTCTCGCCCGCAAGACAATAATTTAATATAATTTCCTTTCACGGCAATTCTGCGCAATCACTCCACTGTGGGGCCGACCGTATTTAACTATATACAAGTCTATAGATTAGTTTTATATTTATATTTTATATATACATAAAAACCATTTTGAAATTGGTTTGAAATTTTTTGTACGTTTATTATCTGACTTTAATTACTCAGTTCCAAATTTTATTAAAGTCATGATCGTTTTATAACGTTTCTTAACCGTTCGTGTACATTTTTACAAAAATTTGCACAATTCGGACGGTTTTTTCGTGTCATTACTTGTTTTCAACGTTTGCCGGTTCAAAAAGGTTTGCTTCTGTCTAGAAAATCTCGCAAAGTGAGATTCTATTGGCTATATCTATACATATAATAAAATTGTAGAGGTCGAATTTCTTTACAATGAAAAAAAAATGCTAAAAACCGAGTCGGGGGGATATAAGAACTTAAGAAGTGTAATAGAACTAATTTAGATTTTTTTCAAATTTTTTGTTTCTCTGTGTGTCTGTTTGTACCGGCTAATCTCCGAAACGACTAGACCGAATTAAATGAAATTTTGTATGGTGATAACTTATATCCCCGGTCAACATATAGGATACTTTTGATCCCGAAAAATTAAAGAGTTCCCGTGGGATAGTTAAAAAACCGCACCACGCGTACGAAGTCGCGGGCATCAGCTAGTTACAATATATATGCCAATAAATAAAACTGAAAATTAATTTACTGCGACTTCAATATAAATGAAAACTGCTATTTATAACTAACTAACTCCGTTGGCTCAGCGACCCAAAGTCAGTCTTCGCCTCCGAAACGAGAGCACGCCACTTTCCGCTGTCCTGCGCAGTGTCTTGCCAATTTTGGGCTTGTAGTGCGGCCAGGTCAGCTTCCACTTGGGACGACCAACCGGTCGTCCCAAGTGTGCTTTCTACACTCTTCGAACCTCCTCCATCTGCTCTACATGACCGAGCCAGCGGAGACGGTGAGATTTGATCTCCCCAATTATGTTGGGCTCGGCCATGAGGTCTTCTATTATACAATACCTAATCATTATTATTAATGACTGTTTTAGGATTTGTCTACAAGTTGTTTGCCTGTCTGAACAGCTTAACTGATTTCAATAAAATGTTTAGGTATTAAAACTAGAATCTTATCTTAATTTTTTTCGTGTATATTTGTTGAATTTTGATAACCTGTAGTATTCATAAGCTATGAATAAATATAAATTATTTTCGGTTGAAAGTCTCTTCCCAAGGTTTCAAAATTGCGTTGAGGCAGTAGCGCTACTAGCATGACTCACTGGCTCATTCGTTGGAAGTCTAGGGAATGGTAAGAAATCAATATTAACTTAACCGTAAGTGTACTTGATAAATTTTAAATGCCAGAAACGTTTTCAACTTATAAATGTGATGTTATATATAAATACACAATTGTATATTTAATTTTGTTTGCTTTAACTTAGCGTGTGTATGGCTGTTCATATTCGCCTTACGCTCTTATTGTTTCAACATAAAGCTGATCGACTCGTGTGAATGCGTTTAAACAATTCATCTTTTTTTTAGATGTTTTTATACGTTTCTAATATAAAGCCGCGTCTACACCTCTGCCGTTTTGATCGATCCGATCATCTTTGTGTTGCACGGGCACCGCTACTTTAGACAGATAATTTACTCGATTATTTTCATCGACATAATGATATGGTCATTTCGTTCGAACATGATCCATTAATGCCATACATAATCTTACTGCCTGTCATTTGCCTTACTACTGATTAAAATTTCGCTAATTATTATTTTTTAACAATGGTAAAGTAAAACACAGGATAGTAAGATATAGAAACCCGATATTAATATTATGGATGTAGACGAAACCTCATGTATCAGATATTATGCCAATTCGGGCAAGACAAAAACTACTTGATGTCGTGAGTTTAGACCCAGTTTTTCTAGTCGTTTCCAAGGTTTTATCTTGCCCATGAGTGACCAATTAAACACCCTTCACAGAAGTGGACAAAGCCAGTTAAGTACATACCATCGTTGTCATTTAAGGGCCACCTATCTGGAGCTTGTTATCTCGCTCACGCATTACCACGTTTTTGAAGATATAAATTTACTTACGACAAATCCGTACTAAAAACTTACCAAAAAATTATGAATATTTCACAAAAAAAGTCGTTATGATTTCGTATACATTTCTATATATAAAAAATAATTCTTGTTAAAAAACATTTTTTATGTATGACATCTTGTCTAAATCAAAATTTTATTGTGAAACATTTGTAATTTTTTTATTAAGTTTTTTGTAATACGCATTTGTCGTATGTAAATTCTATGAATTTAATCTTCAAAAATGTGACCATATGTGAGCGAGATATCTAACTAAATTTAAGTTTTCTTTTTGTCGTATTTTATGAATTATTCTAATTTATCCTCTTCTCTAAAGAGGTTAATATAAATGCGTATTATATGCTTTGTTTGTTTACCTTTTTCTTAAGATTTTCTTTACTTCCGCTTTTTCGAAGCAGGTTCCGGCGTTTCTGCTAGAGTAGAATATCCTTCAAGGTTAAATCATAAAATATTTTAAATAATATCGGCCCGTAGACATCCCCCTGCTGGGTACAGACTGCCCTATTTGAGGGAACCGGCTGTCGATGTACAGGTTACCTGAAGATGTTTTTTTTCACCGTCAACTGTTGGTGATTAATAATATGCACATCAAATTACAAAGTACGCTTCCAGAACTGATTTGAACCTGCATCTTCATTTAGAACATTACTATTCTGTCATTTGTCTAATACTTATTTAAACCTTACTTAATTGAAAAAAAAAAACTACGTTTTAAAGGTTTTAAGCGTGGTATTTTATTTTATTTTTATTGCGACTTTTCGGCCGCTTTTCTGTAGCCGTGATCACGAAAGACAATGTTGTCAAATGTCAACGAGTAATGCTAAAGTTTTTATTTAGCCGACCGCCAACTAGTTTACTTCTCGCGAAAACTTAAGAAAATACTATAAAAACAGATATCGAGTGACGGTTTCAATAAGTATTTACCTTTGACCATTCACTACTTATAAGTATTAGAATTGCTGGTCTATCTTCAAAAATTAGTCGGTTCTGGTTAAGTTTTTTACTGTAGAAAAATATGGCGGAAATTAAATACCATGCTTGTAACTTGATCTATGCAAATGTATACGACATCATGTCGATTTAAAAATCTAGCAGTACTGTTACAGTTATTTAGTAGCATAGTTGTTCTTGTAATATTTCTTTTTAAAGTTGATAATTAATTTTGTTATGTACCCTCTTATTTCTAAACGATACAATCGGCCATTTCCTTAATTGAATATTTAACATAATTTTATATAATAATATTTATCTCTAATATGTGGTAATTGTGTACAGATTATAATTCAAAATCTCTCAATTGTATATAGACTGTATTCACTACATTTTATTTTCATGTTGGCAGACGCGATAGGTTTATACAGTGTTCGGTTTATTTTATTACATGTAAAACTTTAAGTATAATATTTTATATAATATCTTATATAAAATATTATCTATTTCGAAACAATAATGTATTAAATTCTTTTCCTTCATAATCCTTTAATTAAAATAGTTTATCAATGACTTCAATCCGCTATCGGTTGCGCCAGTTTGCGAAGTTTCTTACACTGTTAAATTGTTGGAGGGATGGCGAGGTGTTCTAAAAATGCTTGTTGAGTGTGAAAAGTCAGTGTATAATATATGTTAAAACCGTAAGGTTCGCTGATTATAAATGTAGTGACCAGCTGCTGTTCTTTTATTACCATAAATCCTTCTGAGTTGTTGCAAGTATTACAGTACTTTTAAATAGCAAACACATCGTATTAAAATATCTTTATTATACATGATATAATCTATTAAATGCCTTTCATTCATCACTTTCAAAACAGGTAGGAAGCTAACGATACATGCTCAGTCACGGTCTGTGGAGATTCAATCAATAACGTCAACACTCGCACAGTTTCAATAGCGAACTTTTAATTAGAATATTTATAGACTACATATACCAATTTACAAGAGACACGTTTTGTGGAAGTAGAAGCCAGCGGTCGTGGGGACAATGAATTGTTTTTGTCACACATGTAGCAAGAATCCTACAAACTTCCGTATAAATAAATCTATTTGTGGATTTAGGGTCCCCATACTTAAAGGTATAAAGGAATGGTTTAAGAAGGACGTCATAATGTTTCTTGGCGACGCCCCTGGTGCTCTCAACGTTCATAGATAGCTGTGACTACTTTTAGTCAGATGAATTGTCTGCTTACCTGCTTTAGGCAATTAAAAAATTGAATCCTTATGGACTCACTCCGATAGGAGATATCTATCTGTTCGTGTGTCTCACAGCTGATTATTTCAGGAATTTTTATACATAAAAACATAAAACTTTACACACATACATATTTTTGTGTGTTTATTGTAATGTCAGCGAAAAAAGTTAATACTGAAAGGGCTTAAACAGAAATGGAGTGAGGTAGTGAATGAGTCTTTTTTTTATGAATTATATAGCAATTTCCAAGTAATTACCACAAATTTATTAAAAAAATATATAATGACGCAAGTACCCTCTATCTAAAAATTACGTTTTTTGAGATAGGTAATTTTTTTTATTGCATGAGTTCAGCAGACAGGCAGACGGCCCAACTAATGGAAAGCGGTTACCATTGCCTATGGACATTCACAATGCCAAAGGTGCTACAAATGCGCTGCTGCTCTCTTAAGTTTGTTGTTGCGATATATTCTAGACCAGGGGTGGTAGCCATCCAGTTGGGTAAATGCCCTACTACCTGGCAATATATATAATAATGTATATATTGTATGTAATAAAAAAGTATTTTTTAAAATTTTGCTTTGATCATTTGTGATGAAAATTATACTGAGTCTACATTGTATCCTGCTTCCTGATGTTTTGTCTATGACCGCTCGTGTTACATCATCGCGCATAAAAAAGTAAATGAGTTTTAATTCTTTTAAAGTGTTCTCTGTAGCCAAACGCAATATAATAATATTCTAAAAGAGCTTAAGAAGTCTGCCTCATATTCTTATTATTTGTTTGTAGAGTAAATATAAAATTATTTATATTCGCACTTCTCACGGCCTATTTAGAATGTGAATTTATGTTAGAACTTCCAAGACGTAATTAACGGAGCAACTTCGCAAGAAACCTTAGTTTAGGGTAAACTTCACAGGCTGCGATTTTCATCGCGTAGACTTGCATTATATAAAACTCCGAAACATGTCATCTATTCATAATAAAACGCTTTTCAATAATTATTTCACGGTAAAAGCTGTCCAACTTTGGAATACATTGCCTGTTGCTGTCAGACAAGCAAAATCTCTAATAACATTTAAGATCATGGTCAGGAAATACTATCGGCAATATGTAATTTTATATTATTAGTATTATATTGCATATAGCTAGCTATATGTTTATTATGTTTAAATAGTAGCATTTTATCGATATATCTTGTATATGTATATAACTTATGTGTATATTTGTATATATAGTATAGTTATATATTTATTATTAAAATGTAAGTAATCGAACAATAATTATGCATACCACCACCGCCACTCCTTATCGGCAATATTCTTGCCACGGGTTGTCTGGAAGAAATCGCTTTTTAGCGATAAGACCGCCCTTTGTACACAATTAGAATAATACTAGTTCGTAAGTTTTCTGTAATAGTGTACATTAAAGTGTTATCTATCTATCTATATGTATTTATACCAATAAAATTAGAGTGTCGGTCTATAATTTCAAAATAAATGCCAATATTTAAGTGAATATTCATAATGCTGTAGATGACAGTAAAAAAGACACTTTTTATCATCTTAAAAAACGTCGTAGAGTTTTTTACGAATGTACAAAATTATGACCTAATAATTTTGTACAAGTAAAAGGATTCAAATAGCGCATTAATTTTATGTATTTATCGCCAATTTCCTACAAGTATTTACATCATCTAAAACAATATATAAAAAACCTAAGAATAAAACCACTATATATACATAACATATTTACAAATTTCATATATTAAATTACATATAATCGAATACAACGCAAGAAAACTTAATTTATTTGTATTGTATTCTACTCATAGTCTCTCAGGACTATAAGTAGAATACTGAGCCCGTCTTCTATGGGTAAGGTGTCCAGAAGGCTGGCTACGTTTCCTCGCTGGATCGCCATACTGATCCGTTGGCCGAGGTAAGCACCAGCCCTCTGATCACCTGAAGAGTCAATGAGTCGTTTCGATAAATATTGGTAGGTAGAGGCTCATGGCCTCATGACCCCACGGTCCAAGCGTGCGGTCCTGGTCATTTTTTTATTTACAAATAAAAAAATGGACACCAGGTTGCTTTCAGTGGGAAGCGTTCCCAAGATGCTGGCCGCGCATTTCCACGCTGTATGGCAATGCTAATGCGTTGCCCAAAATACAAGCCAGCCTTTTATTCTCGCGAGACTAGTCTCAATCGCATTGAAAGATCTCAATAGAGTTGAGAGAATAACCCTCATGTACGTACAGCCAGTTACAGCCCATAGTTTCAACCCCGAAACCCACAAATATGTGTGCATTGCCGATGGATACATTAATTATTACTATAAACAGTAATTAACATTATTTCTATGATACTTTAAAAGTAATATGATGAAATGGTATTTTAAACCTTTCTTTTTCTATGTAAATAGTATTAGAATTTAATGTATCACGTGTCATTTACTCAATTATACAATGCTTAATCATAAAAATTAAATGACCGCTTTTAAAATTTTAAGCATTGAAACAGCAAATCTTACATTTTTGGTATATCTGTTCGATATCTTGTGGAGTTCTAAAGATATGAATATAAAACAAATGTTTTGCGTGAACGTTGACGCCAAAACACCACGTAGTTGGTAATATTTTTTATTAAACCTAACTCTATATAACGACTGTTTTTAAATTAATTAATAACTATTCCAATGGATATAAAATTATGTTGCTTTGGGTTTTTACACAAAAATTTATCTTTGTTTGAAAAGCATTAATGTTAATTAATTTGCGTATTCACTGCATTTATTTTGCAATACCGGTTATATTAAATAGTAGATTCGAATTTCAAAAACCTTTTTTTTTTTAGAAATTTTTATTAGCTGCTATGAACATGTAGCGTGACCACAGAGTATATATTAATATAATAGGAGAAGCGTGTCGTTTAGCATTAATTAGTTTTATATGTATTGGTATATATTATATATACACTTAAATGCTAGAATATTTAAAAACGGTCTCGCATGCTCCTGGAAATTTACAATGTGTTTGATTGCCGATTTATTTGTAAATGATTATTGATTATATAAGTTATTCCAATCACAGATACACTAGTCAGTTTTTTGTTTGTAATAAGTCATGTGCATTATACACAATTTTCCTCATTTTTCGATTGTAATATGAAATATAGCGTATTTAAAATTGGACTTCAAAGATTACACAATATACCGTCACACAAATCTTACAATGCACTCGTTAAATAAATCCAATTTGGTACTTGTCTGCCTGTCTTCAAGGCAATCTATTATGCAGATATTACGTAAATGTTCTTGCAACGTCTTTAGTATTCAAATATTCAGCCCGAGGGCGACAATTACTTAATATTAGATGAGTCTTGGTTCAACGTTTGAAACTGTAACATGCATGTCTGGTCAATGCTTAGGGGGAGGGATGAAAATCATGTTACAAAAACCATGTTAAACTGAAATATTGATGAATATAAGAGTAAGGGTAGACCAATAAAAAAAACCACCCTTGGTCTAGAGTATGCCGCCATAACAACTTTGAGTTGTGTCTAGTTGCTATACACAGCAAGAACAGCCTGTGTGCCGTGCTTCAGCAATAAAAAATATAAAGAAATGATGATTTATAATGTGATTGATGACGTATACCAGAGTATAGATGTATGGAAAGAAAAGACTATGTGCCAACCCCGAATTATTGCATCAAAGTAAAATGTCTATGTTGACATGATTGGTGTTGTTAAAAAGTTTTAGGAAGACGTGTATGAAAGTAGTTTGATTTGGAGAGTTGGTTTTATTAGACTGTGAGCAGAGACGTCCATACCAAGCCAAGAATACCAGTTCTCAAACTATCACCGAAGCTAAGTAACGTTGGCCACGATCACAATTTGGATGAGACATAGCCAGGAACTAGTCTAGCCATGCCGCCTCCGCCAGGTCGCGGTCGAAGGGGAAGGCCCAAGAAATGTTGGCTTGACGTTGTGAAGGATGACATGCGTACCAATGGTCTCAAAACGGGGGATGCTGAAGACCGCGCGAAGTGGAGTAGAAAAAGTAGGAAAGCGGACCCTGGGCGTCGGTGTGAACGCTCCGAACGCAACCGGGAATTAACGCTCGGATGATGATGATGATGATGATGACATAGCCAGGAACTGGCATTTTGTAATTTTATCTGTGATGCCGTTTTTTAGGGCGAAAAAGTAACTGAAAATCGACGTTTATTTCGAAAAACTAATAACAATATAAATATATATAATATTCTTTGTAAATATATCTCGTAAAAATGAATTCTTATACAAAACATTATCTATATATGTGATATTATTACGCTTATGTTCAAAAAACATATTGGTTTCACAATCTGCTTGGGCAACCCTAATAAGAAACAGGAATATTACCTATTATATATTTATGCACTGTCTATCTAACTCGGAAAGAAGATTAATTAATTGAGCGATATCCCTATTTAGCATACCACTCAGCTTGTATCTAGTTTATCGCGATGACTTGCCGTTATTTTATCTTCTACAAGAGATTTGGTGATTTTCTTCAAATAACTTGAAATTTAAACAGATTATCATAACGAAATCATTAAGTTTCCAATTGCATAAAACGTTACGTATGCAAAAATAAAAATAATCTATATTAGCGACATATAGCAAACAAAGCAATTTGCTGAGATTATCCTGAAAATGTGTTTATACTCATCATCCGAGCGTTAAATTCGATTGCGTTCGGACTGTTCGCTTCGAAGTCCGGAGTTCGTTTTCCTATATTTACTGCTCCACTCCGTGCGATCTCGGCATACCTTGATTTCAGACCATTAGAACGTACGTCATCTTTCGCGACATCAAGCCTTGACAAGCTTGGCTGCACCCTTCTAACAGAACTACAGAACCATAACAAAATAGAAATATGCCCCCCACATAACTAACCAGCGTTAGTTATTAGTTTACGCTATTGTGATCAATTTGTCTCGTTGTCTGCAGGGCCCCACAATGATTCCAGCCGACAGGAGAACGACACAAAACCCGGTAGCATCAAAGTTGTACAGCTCGCTGTTCTGCAGAAGCCTTCGAGTAATGATAACGAGGACTCAGACGGTTAGTGACTTTTATAATACTAAGTAAATATAGACTGTATTGCATGTACAAAATCGGCCAAACGTGTTTCGGAATACGCAGATTCAGGAGCATAACATGCACATATATTATTAGTTGAAAATTTTGAAAAATCTTTATACCTTTTCTTTATAAATATTATAAACGCGAAAGTTTGTAAGAATGTATGGATGTATGTTTGTTACTCTTTCACGCAAAAACCACTGAATGGATTTTGATGACACTTTACAGTAATATAGCTTACACAGATTTCTACAATTAATCAATGTATACAAACTTAATTTAAATTACAAATTACACTACAAAAAAAAACTTGAAATTAAATACTATAACGAGGAGGGATCAACAAGTAGTGAGAACGACAAACTCCTTGGTAAGAAAAAAATAAATACTGGCAGGCATAGCTCAGATACATATTTGTAATATTAACAAAGAAAAAAATCTTCGATTCTCTTTTGTTTTTTTCTGAATGTAGTCCTTTTAGTTTGCTTCGTGTCGGAACGTGTTCTCGAAAATGGAGAAAAACGAAGTGCGAGCCGTTATTAAATAACTTTGTTTAAAAAAGTTAACGACGCAAGAGATTCATTGCGATTTGGAGGCAACATTAGGAGAGTATGCTCCGCCGTATTCCACTGTCGCAAGGTGGGCTTCTCAATTTCGAGTAGGGAGAACGAGCACGAAAGACGAACATCGTTGCGGCCGTCCATCGACGTCAGTCACCCAAGAAAATGTTGCGAAAGTCGAGAAAATGGTATTGAGCGATCAAAGAGTTACCATCCGATACTTAATCAATCCACATTGAAACAATCTTTGAATATGAGAAAAGTCTGCGCAAGATGGGTGAATGTAGAATGTTAACCGACAGTCAGAAATAAAATCGACTTGACATTTCGAAGATATTGTTCGACAAGTTTCAAGAAGATACTGAAAACTTTTTGTCTCGTTTCGTAACAATGGACGAAACATGGGTCCATCATTTTGATCCCGAGACAAAACAGCAATCTTCGCAATAGAAACGGCCATCATCACCGACCCAGAAGAAGTTTCGTGCCATCGGCTGGCAAGGTTATGGCTTCAATATTTTGGGACTCAGAAGGGATATTGTTGATTGATTACCTGGAGCGTGGAACCACTATTACAGGCCAATATTATATATACAGCTTTAATTCCCAAGTTGAGGAATGCCATCAAAGAGAAAAGGAGAGGGAACCTTCGAAGGGGCGTGCTGTTTCATCAAGACAACGCACCCGCGCACAGGTCGGCAGTTGCGATGGCTGCCATTCAGCAAGCTGGCTAGCGATTTTTATCTGTTCCCCAAATTGAAAGAATACTTAAGGGGAAACAGGTACGAAGACGATAACGAGGTGATGGATGCCGTGGAGAGCTTTATGCAGGACTCGGTGTGTAGAGAGACTCTGAGAATATATAGAAAAATAAATTATTAAGTTATCAATACTCATTATATTCTATCTCATTCTCATTATTTTTTAATCTCTCCTCGTATAATATTTTTTACAAGTAAAAGATGTAGTCCAGATCGCTCTCGGTGGGAAGCGTTCCTAAATTACTGGCCGCATTCCCGCGTTATATGCTTACATATCTGAATAACACATAGGCTATAATATATAAAGATATAGTGTGAATTATCCAAAATATAACGATTTTCCATCACCACGCGGATGAAACCGCGGGCGCAGCTAGTAAGAAGTAAATGTATTTTCATGAAGAGTTTAATGGCCCATTCTTATATCTTGCTATTCAATCACTTGCCTTACCACAAATTTTAACCGATAATAAGGCAAATGAACGATTGGTAACACATAGCAACCGGCCACAAATTAAAACAGGTTACTTAGATACTACGGAACTAATTTAAATATAACAGAACAGATGTTATAGACCAGTATACATACAACAGTATGTATGTGTTTTAATTTGCTCCTTGATAGGGTCCTGTCAGTCCAGACCTGGTGTTTTAATATAGTTGTCAAAATGCGATATATTTTCTTACCGTATTTATTTTTAAAATAACAACATACAACCTTTTATATATTTAATAATAGGTCAGTAGACAAGATGACATTATAAAGGATCTGGTTTTGAAAGTGTTTTTTTTTTACTGAACACAAAGGTATAATGCCGCTATAATTTAAATAAATGCCGCTTATCACTGAACAACATAAGGTGAAAAGTCGTGGAAATATTACAGAGGTGTTATTAAAAAAGATTGACAGTTTTTGTATGTTATTCTATGAAAATGCGTCCGGTTATCGCTTACCAACCACAACTAAAAATCGAATTATATAGAGATAGAATTTATAATGAATATACATACATTAGGGTGGCGCAAAAAAACAGACTATTTTTTTTTTGAGTCTCGAGTGAATAAATGTTCGTTTTTGATGTTTTAAGAACTCCCTCCAAAGGACAGCTCGAAAATTTTTTTTAAGAGGACACCAAATTTTTTAAGATTTCAAAAATCGCCAAAAAAACTGTTTTTTTTAATTCAATCTTTTTCTTTCATTACGGTATAATTTTATAGACCAAAAATAATAAGTTTCTGAAAGTTTCAGTTCAAAATTTGAATATTAAAAGACCGCTCATCATTTTTTTAAATTTACTAGTGCATTACTCGTTCAAATAAATCTAAAGTAGCGAAGAAGAAGAAAAATCTAAAGAAGTCGGTTTTTTTGCGCCACCCTAATAATATACATACATAATTCGTTTCACAGAAAGACAAAACAAGCATCACATGGATGACGATGAAGAAACAGATTCCAGTGGTTCCATGTCAGATTCAGCGGCCAATGACACACAAGAAGGACGACCTCACGTTTGCGACGTGTGCGATCTCAGGTCAGTTTCAACTATACTTTAAATTAATTTTGATATTTAAACCGTGCAGGATCAGAGAAAGAATACAATTTCCTGCGGCCGGGCTGCCTGTCGTAAGAGGCGACAACAACATCCCACAGCCAGGTGGTTGGGTATTTACCTTCCACCCCTGGTCTAGAGTATGCCGCCATAGCAACTTTGAGCTGTGTTCGATATTGGTGGCCTGGTACCAGTCTCTCTTTAGAGATCGGCAGCACATTGCTAGCACCGCTCAACCGCTGTCTTAAATGCTCTGGTCTTTCGTGTTCCGGAAATCCCGCGGGGTTATTCCCGGGAATGGTATAAATGAGTTAGATTGAATAAATATTAACTGACTTCGATACGATTTCACTAGAACGATAGCTTAAATCTTTTTTCAAGTGATGCGATACTTTATATTCCGGGAATCCTGCGGGAAATTTTCCGGGGTGGGTAGTATATATATAAATTAGCCGATTCGGATCCTATTGATACTAAATAAATATAATCCGGACTTTTTGTATTTCCCCGGATTTCCTAACTTCGAAACCACGTGATATTAGGACTTGCCGTTTTGTTTTCGTTTAAAAAAACCATGATACAAGCATCTTTATGTTACAAATTAAAAATGTAAATGAAAACTAAACCTAACTTAAAAAATGTAAATAAAAGCGAAAAATAAACTAAGCACTTTCATACTAAAAAAAGCCGTTGCCCCGCTGAAAATACCCTTTGAATTTAAATATTGGCAAAATAACTGTAATCTACGTCATCTATACATATCCTAGTTTAAAAGTAATGTTTGTTTGCAGATTTCAGCGTTCATCCCACCTATCCAGGCATAAGTTGACACACACCGGTGAGAGACCGTTCACGTGCGGCGGGTGTGGCAGGTCCTTCGCCAGATCCGACAAACTGCGAGTACACACGAAGATATGCGAACGGGTGAGCGTTACATCTTTATTTCTGCTTTCTGCTTGCTACCTTTGTTAATTAAAGCATTGGGTTTAGAATATAAAGGAGCCCGAAGAAGTGCGTATCGGACCGTGTAAAAGAAACAGATATTGATGTGCTGATGAAAGAAGACAGTTTTCGCCATTTTACCCTAGAACACTAAAAAATGAAAAACTGTTTAATAAAGTTTGTTCTAACAATTTTTAAGGTTCTTAATTTTTTTTGTATAATTTCGGCATTGTGATTTACTTAATTTGTCCTTTACTTGTACAGGATTATAAACTTGCCCTGTACTAAGCCGAAAATTTGTATAAGTACATATAATTCTGAACAACTTGTGTTCTTACATTTTTTTTTTAAACCCAATAGTTTTTGAGATTGGAGGTTTAAAGATTTCATTAAAAAATTGGCCGCGCAACTCTGGCAAGCAGATGTGAGGTTATTTGGATTCACGAAAACAGTAGGCGCGTTAAGGTACACATTACATCATTCTATCGAGTTATATCATACGATCACTACAAACGATCAGATCTGATCTGCATCAATTGGGAAGGCTGATTGAGTGTAAATGTTTATCGATATCGATCGACATTCGGTTAGTAATGATTAAGATTAGGGATATGGACCTTTCTACTGACCATAGCAATCAAACATTTTTTGAGTCCTTTGGTAGCAACTTCTATTCTAGATTTCCAAAGGCAAAAGGTCATAATAGGGCAGAGCGAAGAAGTGTAACCACCGCATTAGTTGATTATGCGCACGCACGCTATTAGGCACTGGGATGTGCGTAAAGCGTACGGGTACATGTGCGCGCGCGTTGTGCTAGGGGTGTGCGCTCCAAAGATGGATAATCAATTTTTGATTTTTCTATGAACACATTTTTTTTATTTTATTTAAATGAAGCTTACAGTGTAGAATGGTCATAACTCCATACTATATGGTAGTCTCGGCTTATAACCCTATATAGTTGATAAGGTCTGCCCCCCTATTTTTTTAATTTCTTTTCGCAATGTCACTACATCATTGTATGGCGGTTCATAGAAGACACATTCCTTCTTGATTTTATATTATAATGCCTTTCAACCAAAACTGCTATATTAACATGGTACGGTACTACTGTTATCGTATGATTAATGAACAACTGGAGGCACTTATGCGGGATTTCTATTTCTTGTTAACCATTCTTTTTTTTACCTTCCCATTCGTGGAAAATTGACATAAATGTTTATGGACTTTACATTTAACCAATACTAAAGCCAATATTAAGATACAGTAACAGGCCATTAGTCCGCAAAGAGATAAAAATAATAGATAATTTAAGATAAATAGAGAAAAAATATATATATGCCGTTTAGTGTGTGACCAGAGTTACATAGAATTATTTTTTATATTTTATGCCTATCTTAATTATGTGATAATAGATACGTAAAGTTATGATGTGATTAATTCAATATGCAAATTATGACTAAGGCTTGTAGGTGGTAATTGCCACCTGCGAGTGTATCTGATTTATAGAAGTGACCTTGAGATGATATTCACATGAAGTATTGTCTGTCTTAAATAAAATTTAACCTGCGTCCACACCTTTATCGTTTAGCGATCATAAGGTATGTCTACACCGGGGACCTTTTGTTTTATTTCATTTGGGGGGCTAATAGTTGTACTCTTTGAAACTAAGTTACAGAGATGAGTAAATATGAGCTATTTATAAGCCTTCATAGATGACAGAAAATATAGAAAATGAATATAGTTTTAGAAAGAAGAAAAAGGAACAATAATAATATGTAAAAATTTGTGAACATTTAACTAATTATTATTAAAATAAGGTTTAAAGTCAATGTCTACATAATCCGATTTTTCTGAGTTTGTTAGACTGTTCTGACAAAAAATGTGTGGCGTATGGAAGCTGTTTTCATCGTGCATTTTCCTTTGACACATGCCTGTAGCGAAAATTATAGCTTATGGATTCAAATTAGTTTAATGACAGCGTTATCTACTAGATCTTAAGATAGTGAATACAGTATCCCTTGGAGGCAAGGCCAATTGTAAATTGTAGAGACGAGATAAACATGAAAGTGCATTGGTGTGGCACTACACGATAGCTTGTCTTTCAGCCGCTTCATATACCTTGCCTAAATATTCATTTGCCTGGTTAAAATTTAAAACACACACACAGAATTTGATAAGATTCGTAGGAATCAAGAATCAGACGTTTGTTCGCACAAATAACTTGCGTTTCCTAACAACTACAAGCCCTAGAATCTTATTACGTTTTCATACATGTGGGTGTGGAAGTATATTAATTTTTAACTTAAATAATATTTATTTATATTTTCTTAAGTTTTCGCAACAACATAGTAAGACTACGTTTTAACGGTCTTAAGCACGGTAATAAAAAAAAACCCAAATTTCAATAGAGAAGACGCTTGGCAAGTACCACCTGTTTGGGATCCGTACATCAAAACTATTAAGACCCAAACTCAGCAAATACCAACTGCCAGACCTCAAGACATTGTGAGCTCTTTCTGCATGCACAATAACACAAACCAACTTGATTGACAATTTCGTTTTATTTTAACTCCCATCCGTTTTAATATTATATAAAATTATTAGAGCCAGGCATAATTGCTGAAGAGTTTCTTGTGCCGCTTCTTCTCTTCAAGCCCCAACATATTGCGAAGCGGTTGTAAATTACATTAGGCTCCCATAGAGTAAATAGTAACCATAAACTAGATAAGACTAGATAATAAGAAGTAACAATTTGACGGTAGTGTAAATAAAAATTTTACAATACTTATTAGTACTTGACATCGTTGTCTTGTGTGATCACGGCTGCTGAAGTGACACTTCGCAAGTCGCAATAATAAATATCAAATAAATAATATAATAAATAATAACATAGCCCATAAATGTCCCATTGCTGGGCTCGGGCCTCCCGTTATAGGGGAACGGATAGTATACCCACCACGCTTGTCTAAGGCGGCTTGGCAGGTTCGACACATCGGTTATCTCTATGTGCATGCAGGTTGCCTCGTGATATTTTCCTTCACCGTTGTTAGCACGTGGTAATTGTAACAATATACGCATTAGGTCAGAAAACTGCCTAAGTGGTGCATGCGATCCACCCAGGTCGAACCCTCGCCCTTTGAATATGGGACGCGTGCACTAGCCATTACGCTACCACGACTTATAAATTACCATACCACAAATAAATTACCACGCTTAAAACCGTTAAAATGTAGTTTTAAAATATATTACCTGATCTTCATAATATATTTTATTACGTTAGAATAAAGTTGAAAATTGATGCACAAAGAGCAACAGACGTATTTATCGCTAACAGCAGTTTATTGCAGACAATCTTAATTGCACTGTACGTAATGTATAACCGGATATAGCAACTGTTATAAAAACTAAACCTAATATCTTGAAACTCAGTTCCATTTATTTATATATCGTCGATGAAGTGCCAGTTACGTCCAAAGTGTATGAATACATATTTTTTTACTAGTGGGAAATACTCTTATCCATTTCTAATTTAATCAAATTTGATAAATGTTGGTCGTTCAAAGTAAATAATGAAAAGAGACCATAGTGTCGGAAAAGGAAGCTTATGATGTGGCCGCGACAGGGCCGTTTTAGGTATATTTGATGCCCAGGAGCGAAAATCAGCTCGCGGCCACCCTTATTAAAAATAAAAAAAATAATTAATTTTTCATTTTTAAGATATTACTGTCATTTTGGCAAAAATAGAACGCTTATGCATTCGTCACGTCCGCCCGTCCGTCTGTTTGTTTATATCGCAGTAATTATTTCAGATATTACTTATAATTCGTCAGAAACATGTGTCTATGCTCTGATGTTTAATTATCTGGACTAAAATTATAGCTGCCATCAGTCTTTTTTTGATTCATAAGTGCGTTATGAAGGTTGAATCAACAACTCACAGTGGTGAGTATAGTCTAAATTGCATTACTCAATGTTGTAGTACATTAAACTAAGAGTTTATTTTTTATAATGTACTATACATACGTGTCAGATCTTGAAAAGCCATGACGATGTTCTTTATTAACTTTTTTATTGAAGTCAATGAGCTTGCGCCCCCCTAGGTCTGTGCCCGGGTCCCACGCGCCCCTTGAGGCCCTGGGTAAAGACGGCCCTGGGCCGGGACGTACCGAGATATTTAGCGGAATTAGTTTTACATATATATTAATCTCAACATAAACACAAATACCACATAAACCAGGCAGCGGCTTAAAATAATATATCATGTAGTAATTAAATAACTCTTAGAGACTAAACGGCACGATTTAAAATTCAGATTGTGAATTGTGATTAGATAAAATACACAGTTAGCATAATTATAACATATCCTGTTTTACATTTGTGGGAAAAATGTCTTGATTATTGTTTGCTTTTTTGGCCTTAAAAATTATGGCTATTACGTTATGACCTATTATACAAATAGTCTAAATGTTAATAGGTTTTTTTTACGGTTTATTTGGAACTTTATGAGCTGTAAATAAAATTCGTGTAATGTTTGAATTGAAACCTATATGTGTAGACTTTTGTGAGCCTATCAGACTTCTTGAGACAGAATCATAAAGATATAGCACAGCCAAATATGATTCTTAAAGTTCCCACCAAAATTCCATACATACTCTTCTGAACAGAATAATTATTAAGTTCAAGGATCTCAGCACCTGCAGCCAACTAATAAGATCTAATAGTGTGAACTGTGGCATTCCACATGCAACACCTAGTCTTCTTAGGTTCACTCAAGTATTTTGTCTACTTACTGGTTTGTCTCCTTCTCTATGTTCACATTGTTCTAATCTCGGAAGAACAATATGGGCAGACCGACCCCGCCCCGAACTCTCACAGTGAAGCCAGTTAAAGGAAGCTTTTGAATAGAAAGGCATTCGCACCGCAGTGCTTTACAAGAACTTAGTATTAAGTAATTGATTTAGGACGGATAACGGTGGAGTAGTTTCCAGTGGATACATTACGCACAGGGAGTCCCTGGGGGTAATAGTAATGAAAACTACTTAATTAAACTACGTTTTAGAGTTATATTGGATTTTTATTATTCCGACTTTTCGGACACTTGACACAATCTTGGTCTTCCGTGATCACGGCTACTAAAAAGTGGCCAAGACATCAGAATAAGAAAAATGAAATAATTTATCGCACTTAAAACCGTTAAAACATAGTTTTATTATGAATACTAGTCCCAAAAACTTCGGAGAATATTACATGCGTACATAATACTAATAATCACCTGTTAATGGCATCTGCAGACTCTTCAACATTTTATTCCAACTCCTTCGCCATGCAGGCTGTCTTACTTTGGATCTCTTTGCCATAATTTAAAATTCACTCGGGAATCATTATTTTAGTCTTACGCAATAATGTATGTGCTAGTTTACAATACTTTAGACTGTAATCTACTGTTCATGTATGCTTTTTTTATTTGTTATTTTTCCCCTTTTCATTGTTGCATAATAATTACAGATAATTTAAGAATTTCCTCTGAGTCAGGTTGCCTGGAAGAGATCGCTTTTAGCGATAAGGCCGCCTTTTGTTTCACCAAGTAACTATTGTCTTGTTGTGCATTTTTGGTTTGGTTAACTATAAAGTGTTGTCTACGTCTATAAGTGTACGCATACACGGCACACTAGTTTGTAAAAAAATATTCGACTTATTTGATGCTTTTCTTCACATAGGCTCCGTATGTACTGTATTTGTCTGAAGTTTTAATTTAAAATACTTTTTGTTCTTATTATTTTTCTCTTGTGAAATATATGTCCTTATTAAAATCACATAAACCATTTGCTTTTCTTTATCCACAGAGTACATTAATATCTTTATCTTAATTCTATTATAAACACAGTCCGCGTCTCATGTAGTTTGTGCACTTTTTATGCAACATTCCAATTTTTAACTTATATGTACGATTTTAAAAAGAACGTTCTTTGGTGTTATATTTATAAGAAACTTTTGAATTTGAATCATGTGACCTTAAATTGGTTATACTTGGAAAATTTCAGGAGGACCCAACAGTAGACATGACCAACGAAGCAGTATCAACAAAACGCGAATACAACTCGGAAATGATGTCGGGAATGGTCAGAACATCGCACCGAGAGTCCGGTCACTTGGTGTTCACCCCGAGCGGTGACGTCATGTTGCCGCCGAGGGCCCACTCGGGCGTGGTGTTGAATTCGACCCTGGAGCCGGTCAAAAATGAACTGACCCAAGAGAGTCTCGCTGAACCACCGAGGAGAGGCCGCGGCAGACCTCGCAAGACCCCTTTGCCCCTAACGCCGAAGATCAAGAAGAAGCGGGGACGGCCGCCGAAGACTTCGTTAGGTAAGCATTTTCTTAGAAATACTTCAACCAAAATTTCAGATGTCCATAGGCAATGGTAACTGCTTCCCATCATGTGGGCCGTCTGCCTGTCTGCTTGTAAGTTATTTAGTCTCATAAATGGCAACTTTATATTGTGTTATATGCTGGTAACATTGTAGCTCTATGCTGCTCTCTGTGTGTTTGCCATATTTAGTATATCCGCATGTTGTTAAATAAGTCTGCTAATGGTACATAATAAAAGGAATATAAGATGGACATGTCTGTATAATTTAAAGAACCAAGAAGATCCAAGTCACCAACATTGTACACTGCTGAACTCGCGCAATAAAAAAACAGTCATTTTCAAGTATAAACATACATTCTGGTAACAAGACAATAGGACCAATTCCGTGAGCCAGCAACGTCACAGAATATAAAAGTTAAAATCGCGAAGAATCTGTAGATATTTCCACATATATAACACGTAGGATAATTATTTGGAGTAATTTTTGTATTAAGTCATTTGCCAAAATAAAAGTGATTGAAAAAAATTATGTGTGTGTACACACACACACATAATTTTTTTGTGTGTGCGTGCGTGTGTGTGTGTGTGTGTGAGTGTGTGCGTGCGTGTGTGTGTGTGTGTGTGAGTGTGTGCGTGCGTGTGTGTGTGTGTGTGTGTGTGTGTGTGTGTGCGTGTGTGCGTGTGTGTGTGTGTGCGTGTGTGTGTGTGTGTGTGTGTGTGTGTGTGTGTGTGTGTGTAGTTTACACGCAGTGGAAATGAAAAAAATTGTGACAAGGGGTGGGAGGGATTCTAAATTTCGTGACATAAGATTTCACATATTATATCGTTTTATTATATTTACGCTTTTAAAACACGAAATTTGAAGTATTAACGAAAAACTTCAAAACATTTCCAACTCTATCTGTATGAGTATAGTGTTTAAATTATGAATAATGTAATGTAATGTATTCTATCTCATTCTCTCGCAGTCTTAGTTCTATAGATTTATGTGTTCATCTCTTTTTAGTGTCGGTTATTCGTTTCATCGAGTTTCAAATCACAACGATTCTAAAGAAGTTTCACTTCGAAGAACACTATTTCGACTTAATTTATTTTGAATCATATGACCTGAAGGAGAGTGCGTATTTGTACGTTGATTTATAAATGAACATGAAATTGGAATAAATTTCAGACATGGAAGGGTGTGTGCTCACGAGTGGCACAGTGGTTAGTTCGACGCCGCAAGCGCAGATGCTGATGACCCCGGCCGGGCAGCAGATGCTGCTCAAGAGGAAGCGGGGTCGCCCACCGAAAAACTTCTTCATGCCCAGAACAGGTAATGATTAGTGTCAATGAGGCACTTGGCCAATATCATCTGTTTGTTGATTTGAGGCATGGAAGAATTATATTCGGGAATGCAATCGCTCTGTTTAAAAATTAAAATATTTCTCTAAAAGTCCCTTTATCTTACATTTCTTGATCGCGCTAAGTCATTATTCTCTTGCATTTTGACATAAAAAAATCCATTATAATTTAAAGATAACTCTTTATGGAAACATTAAGTTCATAGTATACAAAATAGAGAGATACAATTAAAAGATAATTAAACATTGAAATATATGTAAATAAATAAATAAAAGAATTTTTATTGTTACCAAAATATAACAAATTTTGCCTTAAAATTAACACTAGATACTAACACCTAGACTAGGCCAAGCCTGTATCCTAGGTGTAAGTTGCTTCCAGTGACGGAATAACTAAATTTATATAACAAATTAAATGTTCTACATTGCAAATATAAATTACAACAAAAAATTTGAGGTAGTTCCAAAATTATTAATGTAGCGACTTGTTAAATATGAACTTGAATTGTCTACAGAACGAGAATTCTGTATTCTGGGGACTTAGGAACATTTTTCTTCTAGTGAGTGTAGCGAGTTTACGAGTATAAAGTTATTTTTATTATTTATATACTACTTATATTATTTATATACTTATGAACAATATATATATGATTACTTTACATATTTTAGAATAATAAACATAATTTATAGTAGACTATAATACACACACATACACACGCACGCGTGCGCGCTAAAAATATATATAGAGACATTGAAAATTAATTATGCTTTAGGTGAGAATTTCGAATAGCTTTTCATGTAAGCTAAATAATTAAATCTAAAGTATATTATGTAGCAGATCACTGCCAGCGGGGAGCGTGCCCAGAAGGCTGGCGGCATTGCCGCACTGTATGGCAATGCTTATTTGTTGAGCGAAATATGAGCCAGCCTTCTGATCACAGGTAGTGTCAAAGAGTTTCTTATAGTCTTTAAAGAAACTTCATTGTACCCTATAATGCTGATATTAGATATAAAAACCAATTTGTATCAATATGGTTAAAAAGTATAACGGTATTGAATAATTCAATTCAGTGATGGCCAGTTCCTATATTTTACTATTCATTCACTTGCCTTACAGATTTACACAACTAATAATTCCTCTCAATGAACCTGCGCAGTAGACCAATTTTAATAGACAACCACAGTGTACGAATCGTGTAAACGGGATAGAGCTAAGGATGCTTTAGCAAGCAACTTCCCTTTGGAGTTATTGAATAAAGATCAATATAGATTATTTACATGGCCAAAACAGATCTGTTCTATATGCGCAAACTAGAATTATAATTTATGTACTAATGTAACATTGATTGAATTTGGACATTACTCGTATAGAGCAGGCATATGTTGTATTTAAATCGATATTAAGGCAAATGAACGGTCGGTAAAATTAGGACCGGCCACGAGCGATTCAAGTTCATGTTAATATATCACTTTGGTGGATGCATTCAAAATGAAAAACAGACATGATCCATTTGACATTTAGACCAATCATATAGGCTTTACAGGAAAATGATCTCTTCTAGACAACGCATACATTATATTTGAAACCGAATGAATTCTATTTTAAAGGGTCATCCAGAAATTACATCACACGAATTTCATCATTTTTGATCTCCCCTGTCCTTTTCATATTCGTGAGACTCCTCCCGCCCTAGTGTGAGTGACGTCACATATTTTGCAATTTTACATCAATAAATTATTTGATTAAAACACGAATTCCGAAATTAGCTTTAATATGTTAGATTTTGAAAGGTGTCGTCACGAAATTTAGGACCACGCCCACCCCTTGTCACACTTCGTCGACTAACGACACCCCCCCCCCCCCCTCTCCCCCTAACGAGTGATGTAACTTATGGATGTTCCCTAATTATTATAAATGTAAAGATTTCATTAAATTGACGAACTAATTTAAATATAAGTAATTTGAAAGAGACGGTCTAACAAATAGTTTTTAAATAATAAGATTTTTTTATGCAATTGTTGTTTCGAATATTCTTCTTCCATAATTTGTGGTATGAATTTTAAGGTTTAGATATATGGGACCGTCCATAAAGCACATTCGCATGTAGGTGGGTTATTATTAGCTTGGTGTCACAAAATCTGAAAAAGCTGAACGGGAGGGGTGGATCCTAAAACTTCACATTCGCAGTACGAAGGTGAAAACAAGAAAAAAAAGGGAGTTCTAATTTCAAGGTCTCTAGTTTGTCTAAAAAGGCATAATTTATTTATTTGCACAAACATGGCTATCTTTACAGTTTAGAACAATACAACAGCGTGGTACGTAAAGTACATTATGTATATACGTAGTCAATAACAATAACGTTTGGTATGCTTTTATCCGTGCAGGAATAGCGAAAGAATAACAACCCACAGCCAAGTGGTAGGGTATTTGCCCGTCAGGATGGCTACCACCCCTGCTCTAGAGTATGCGACCATAACAACCTTAAGTTGTGTTCCGGGATTAGTGACCAGGCTCCAGTCTCCTTTTAGAGACCAGCTGCGCATTTGTAGCACCTTTGGTGTTGCAAATGTCCATAAGCGATGCTAACCGCTTTCTATCAAGTGGGCCGCCTGCCTGTCTGCTGAAATCATGCAATAAAAAAAATGCAGTTTTTTGTTTTTATTACGAAGCCGACAAACAGGCAGACGAGTCAGATTATGAAAAAATTGTCACCATCGCCTGTAGCGTTAGCAACATCAAGGCTGAATCCAACGTTGTCGGCCTTTAGGGTGGAATAGGAGGAAGAGTTAGATAGATCAGACAAGAGGAATGGCATAGAAGGGATAAAGAGGAAGTTGGGTCATTGGAACTCTCACTCACCGCATGAAACACGAACGAATTCTTGTAAATTAACTCATTGAGCAATTGAAAATTCGATGCACATGTACTTTATGGCCGGCGCCTAATATTCCGTATTCTATAGAATTGCAATCAATCTCGAATCGAAACTTACATAGTATTTACGGCACATAATATAAACAATTGTGAAAGCCATTTTAATTTTTAGAGCTCTATTATGGTGAAAATTTAACCCCTGATAACAGCGTTGTTTGTTTGTTTGTCTATGTTCTATGCAAATCATTTTTCTTAAAAACTGTTGCATCTCTATAGATGAAATATAGCAGGAAGGTGTTCTATATGCCGTTACACGATGTTTTGGGGAAGTCTCAAAAAAAAATAATTGTGATGGCCATATACATGGTTCAGTGTAAATAGTTTAGAAAACTCTTAGAAATTATGTCTGTTTTTAAGTGAATTTTATTAGTCATATTGAGAGCTAAACGTAAACTTTGTAGACTGTAACTGTGGTAGATTTTGAAAAAATGTGGTAGAATATAAAAATATTTCAATGAGAATTGGTTTAAACAATACCCATAAGTAATTTTTGAAATATACCTAAAGTATTTGATTCAATACTTTATTGTGATGTGATGTGACCCTAAATTGTAATGTATTGACTTGTTGTGTGTTTTGATATGTTCAGTGAACATAAAACAATAAATAAATAATAAGTATCCAAAGGTCGAAAATTTTGGGCATATGTCACATCCCTATGTACCTCTTCATATAGTTCATGGTCTATCACGAATTTGTCAGCTCTGTCTTAACCTTATACTAAAATGTTATCACTGGCTGAAAGGCCTAGCTGCCAAGTAGATAAACATAAACTTCAAAAAAAAGTTTATCATGAATTTCAAAAGTTATATCTGTTTCGTAGATACTAAAATAAATTCCTATGTTAATATAATTATATTGTATACTTATATTTATGCAACAATATCAACACATAATAATTCATATTTCTAACCATAACCTTGGTTCAAATGAGAAATAAAAAAAGTAATTTTAAATCAGCTACGAATCTATTTAGTTACGCCATGTACAAATTGATGCAAAACTGAGTCATAAAATTACAATGACCAATGTTTTTGTTCACTGAATTAAACAGAATGTTTCTTAAATTATGATTGTGTGTGACTCATCGTCGTTACACGATCTCATTGTTTTTTTAATCGTCGACAAGAACATTTCGTCTATTTGAAACTAATGTTAGGCATTACATACGTTATATTTCCGTATAATATGTATGTCTGGTCGAAAGCAGTGCTTTCAATGCATGATGTTGCATGTAGCACGTTTTAACCATATCTATTTCATCATTGATCTATTTTATTATAAATAAGAGGATTTATTTAAAAGTAATACACAGCTAATAATTCCTCCCGATTTACCTGCCCAGTAAAGCAATTTTACTATTCGCGACAGTGTACGAAATCGTGTAAGCGTGACAGAGCTAAGAATGAATAGCAAGCAAAACTCTGCCTTTTGCTCTTGCTAATAAAGTTAAGTATAGATTAGTTATATATACGAAACCGAGCGGCCTTATTAGCGCAAACGAAAACTGCCGATCGAAATTATGTTTTGTGTAATAACACTATATAATTTAAAAGAAAAAAATCTCCACTCTATAGAGTTCTGTCACTTTTATACCATCGTTTAAATAAATGTACAAGAATGAATGAGGCTAAATTTATGTTTATCTTTTTTTGTATGTTGAATTTGGTTCATTCACGCAATAATGGAATTCGTTCACATGATCATATGGGGTTTTTTTTTTATTAATTCACGTATGTATAATATATTCTGTAGAAAACTATTTTGTCGTACTACACAAAATTTTGCGTATTTCAATATAGTAGATACATATCTCTTTACACTAAAGCATAGACAAACAAAAAAGTAACGCGCGTCCCTATCACTAAAAATAATCTCTTCCAGGCAACCCTAAGGTAGAATATGCAGTTTTAAGTAAAAATGTAATTGTGGAAATGAATAGTTAGTTTTAAATTCTTACTAACGCTTCATACATTTTAACTTATGCTCATTAGACTTGGATATTTTAACAAGTTTCGATTTCTGATTTAATTCTTCTAGAATATATGTCCTAAGCCCTCATTTATATTATGCCCACTTGATGGCAGCAAGCAGGAAAGTGGCTCAGTAAGTGGGCAGCGCGAGTATCATTTGATACTTCGAATTATGGATAACATTTGTTCTGACACATTGCGTTTTCTTTGGCGAGGGTGTGTTGCATCACACACAAAACTTCAAAGTTTAAATAGTGCTTATTATTGTTCTGTATCATAAACCACTAATAAATAAATAAAATATACTAGTGTTATCTGCTTCTCTCTTCATTTTCCTGCTTGCTGTCCTGAAAGTAGGCTCAAAGTAAACAAGCCCTTATAGTGTTATTTATTGGACTAAAGGTCTTTGAAACTTCGCCATAAAAACAGTTTTATTTATACACTGTTTGTGTTAAATACAAGTTTTATTAGTGTGTGTGTGTGTGTGTTTATGGGCTGAGATTGCAAGCATTCTTGTTCTTTTGTTATTGCAAGCTTTGCATTGTTTTATTTTTGTTTGTTGAACAAGTGCTTGGAAACTTTGCCCTGTCATTTTTATTTTGCTTTATTCCTTTTTTTGCGTGTAACTCATTATATCACGAATTATGAACAAAGACTTATAAAAATTACATTTAGTCACACTTTATTTTACAAAACTTCAATAACTTAATTGTGTTTAAATGGTACGTATAAGGTTGTTTTAAATGGTGTTTTAAAAATTCAATAGGGTAAGAAAGACAATACTCTTCGGCGTTCAGATTATGATGAACTAAATAGAATTGAGTCCTCTCTTTATTGTAGAAAAGAGTTACATAACTATTGAACAGTGATGATGTAAAAAAACTAATAAGTCTATAAAACTCTCCTTCCAACAAATCAATGAGTTAAGTAGTTATTTCTTATATATTACATAAAGGGATATTTTCGTATCGGTTTTTAAGTGGAGAAGTGAGAAATTTGGTTTAAATTAATGTTTAAATGAAGAAAAAGTCTTTTATATATAAATTACTTAATTAAAACATAGTGTAACAGATAAGTCTGTATTAAAACAGTTGCACAGAGTAGAGTTTATTGCTAGTTTTAAAAAGTTGCCAACAAATAATTATACTTTAATTAATATGAATCAACATAATTGAATCAATCTACTTGCAAGGCACAGAATTGAAACGACACGACGGTATTCAATGACATTCAGTGATTTAACTATATGTTCATACGAATTACTTTAGCTGATTCATACAAATTCAAAGACAGAAATGACCCGTCTAATATCGGCTTTACTAACTATCGAGTATATCAAAAGAAACCCAATAGCATTCAAATTCATGGTGGATATACATAAGGAGTACCATCTCTGTGTTGAAAAAGTGTCCGCCAAAACGCGGATAATAAGGGTGACGCTGCGGTAGTGATTAGAGTGAGATAGAAAAATAGACAAGGACCAAAAGACTTCCACATTGTTTTCTACTATAAAAAAAATCACAATAATTAAATCACTTTACACGTTTTCTCACAGCGTTATCTTTAATAAATTATTTTAGACTACGTAAATAGTTGAGGTTTTGCATACTGGCATTTTATTCATTTTATGGCACTTTATATTACGAAACGGCTGGCCCGGATCAGTCCGCCCACGGTTAGAACAGTAGGCTGGCAGGCACCGACAGACAGACACAGACGGCGGCGTCTCAGACGCCGCCAATCAAGATCTCTCCACGTCCCCGCGAGGGACGCTAGGAGACATAGCTCACCCCACAGGATAGACTAGGCGTGTTGCTGGGAAGTTTCTTTCGCCGTTTCTTCTCTCCCAGCCATAACACGTTGCGAAACGGCAGTAAGATAGCGTAGGCCACCGCAAACCACCGATCCCGGCCCGCCGTGATCCTTCCCTTCGGGCTTTATATTACCCGTCGCCCGTTCTCAATTAGTATTTTGTGTCGCCCTATGGTGGGCATCATTAAATTCATTCCCCATTCATGGCAACAGTCCAGCCGAGGTAAAACTCCTTAGGGAGCTCCCTCGAGCAAGTTGCCCCCCGGGCTCGAGCGCCTTCGCTTCGCGAAGGCACTCGCCCCAAAGACCCCGGTAAAGTTGTAAGGTCTTCGGACCAACAACATAAAGTCAAGTCCAATAAAAAAAAAAATGGCACTTTAATAATCGAAATTCATATCGTAGTTTTTCATTCGCCAGCGCTATTGTGTTAGTTATTTGAAATTTTGTTTTCAGCATACTTCTGGACACTTTTTCAATTTCCCATAGATATAAGATGGTACACCCTATCTCTAGAGAGATAGGGAGTATCATATAGTATGGGACAGAGATCTCTACACTCCATATACAAATTCACAAATTTAATGAGTACCTTATATATAATTTCGATTATCGATTGGTTCCTAGTATTTTAATGTATGTCTTTGAAGACCACGGGCCATAAAAATGGCCCGGACATTTGGAGGGTTTGCGTGGGGCCATGGGAAGGCCAACACGTAGAGCCCCCTTGACAAATTTAATGTAAATGTGGCGTGACACTGACCGGCGATTATCGGAGTTTATACCATATAAAAATGCACCCAAGGACAGGCCCCGGCCAGTTTAGGACTATTGGGGGAATGACAAAAAGTAACGGGCTATTGGGGTGAACTTGTAGTGGTTTCAGGCCCCTAGTATTTTATTATTATTATATTTATTTTATTACGCGATGTTAAAGAATGAGTTTCACGCAAGCCGTTTGTTGTGTTGCTACGCTAACCGCCAAATGTTTCCTTAGGTATGGACTTGGAACGATACGGGCTAGCCGCTGAATTGACCAAAATTTGTTAGTATACATTATATTGTTTAAAGCATGGTTAATATTAACAAACACAAAATTATATTCATGAAGGGAAATGTTGGCGGTACTAATATTATGAACGCTTTTATTGGTGTTGGTCGTGTGATGTTATCTTGTACTTATTATGGGTCTTATTCATAGAGAGTTAGAGTAAGTTTGAACGCTTCTTTAAGAACCTTAAAGAAGCGTTCAAACTTACTCTAACTCTCTATGAATAAGTCCGTTAGTTTATACTAGTAGGTAAAAGTGAATTCTTTAAAGTCTGTATTGAAATTAGTGATGGAAAAAAAGCTATTTCAATATAGCGATAACGTAGTGAAGACCTTTTTTGTCACTGTTATATCACGAGTGATATTTCACGGTCTGTTATTTTTACATATAATGATTATTTTTCCAGAAACTCATTTCTTTCCGCCCGTTACGAGTACTAAAATAGTGACTCGAGTCTGTTCATTGGCATTGATTTTTTGTTGATAAGTTTTTTCAAAAACAGTGCCTTAGACGTTTATTGTTTCGTTAAATAAATCGGCCCGCGTGAAAGCAGTGACATCACGCTCGTAATTTGTAACAAGTGTTTCCGATACTTGTAATGCACGTGACAAGTGATTAATTTATTACCTATTATTCATTACACTCGGTATATAACTAGTGATACATGAAATGTTCCATCACTAATTGAAACTGAAGTATGTGCAAATCTAAGCAAAGTCACGTGAATGAATAGCCGTAGTTATTTATATTTCTAACATCAATGCTTTTCTAGTAACAGATAGTTGCGCAATAGATGCTTTTCGACATAAAAGCAGGATTTTGGCGTTTTGCAATGCACGGAATGTACCAAACTCATGAATATCAGTTTCTAACGCTGTGAGAATGGAACAAACATACATCAAAACAAACATTCTCATTTATATTATAATATGTGATAGATAGATGATGGGACATGCCAGTAAGTCTTAATACGATTTTCTGAAAATTAGGCGATTTTAGCATGTTTGGAATCCTTTCTCATATTAGATTTATTCAAGGAAATTTCGAATGAAAATTTAAATTAGTGTACATTTTATAATAAAGCAATAGTTTAATATTTTTTTGTGTTGTTTGACAATTACCAGTTCAGTTAATTGGTTCCAGTCTCCCTTAAGAGAGCAGAAGAGTATTTGTAGCACCTTTGGTGTTGCAAATGTCGATAGGCGATGGTAATCGCTTTCCATCAAGTAGGCCGTCCGCCTGTCTGCTGAACTCCCGCAATAAAAAAAATACATTTATTTTCCTCTGAAACTTGAAATATCAAATTGTTATTTAAATTTAACATCTATTAACAAAAACTAAAATATCCTATAAATAAACCTAACTTAAAAATAGATCTACAATAGTAAAACTGTGAAACTGTTTTCAATTTTGGTAGTTAATGCTCTTTCTTATTTGCAATAAAGAATCATTCAATATTGTGGGATATTATTGTATTTCTAAACCATATTATCCGCAATAGCATTATAAAATGTGGAAATTGTTTTTAAATCACAATTATAAGAATAATGACAATCGCCCTGTAAGAAACGTAATTTTGAAAAACTGCTTACTTATTACGTTTCTTACACCTGAATATGTAGTCATAGTCAGGTGGTGCTACACGCCAATCTCCTGTCACTTTTTGACGTTTTATTATTTAAAATAGATTTTCTTACCCTACTGCTTCATCTAGGATAATCCTATAGTTATTGACCGTTTCACACAAATGTAGCATTGGGTTTAGCGCATCATTTGTGGTACGATATTGTTATTATTTCTTAATGACGTTTTGAGGAATGGTAGAGCCAAGCTGAAATCATGATCTTGATTACAGCTCTTAGGGCCCGCTCGATCGGTGTTATACCAAGGTCTCATAGAATATTGGCTTGAAACGGGTAGCATTGAGCTCACTGTGTTTCCTGCGATGAGTAATAGTGCGATGGCCCACTTCCAATCCCATATCCCATCCCCTCTACCGCATTCCTCCTGTACTACACTATCTCATGCCCCTATCCCATCCCTAACACTGGCAACATGTTGGTTTCGCTTCTAATGTTGCAAATGTTTATAGGCAACGGTAACCAGTTTCCATGAGCAAAAAATGACGTTAAATATTGGCAGATAACGTATATATATATATATATATAGTAATATATACGCTAATGTAACTATTCATTAACGGCGTTATTTTAACGCTATAAATAAGACTCTTTTGGCTGCAGTCAAGAACTATAACAGTATCGCATTATGACTGAATTTATAAAAAAATAGCTTTAATTAATAAAACGTCAAATAGCTTGATAAGAATGTTATGGGGCGCAATTTAATCATTTAGGAGCTATTCAGTCTTGCGTTTTTTACTGGTCTGCTATTTTTTTGCAATGGCTTTATCTTTACTATAAGTTTTTATTCAAAACAAATTACTGAAACTTGTCACGTTTAGTTACTTGAAATATTTAAAAATCGCAACGCTCTTACACAGCATGGCACTGAGAAATTATGCTACAATATAGGTAAGTCATCTTACATGATTAATGCTTTTTGCTTCATACTAACCTCTTAACTTATACAATTTTTAATTTTGATTTTATAAAAAAGATAACCAATCTAATAAACCTAAAAGATGTTCAAAAAACAAAGAAAGATTTGTGAAATTCTTTCCATCTCATATTTTGATGTGATACATTTACAAAAATATAATTTAAAAATGAATATAATATTGTTAACAGACGGCCGACCAAACGAGAACTACAATGCAACCAACCTTCCTTTCGGCGATTTCTCATACCTAACGGAGATGATATATAACCCACTCGCGTACTCGTACGGTGTTGCCAACGTGGACCCAGACCGGAACATGGATACTGATCAAAGCATGGCGGAGGGGTCACACGACCGGACCATTGACGTGTCCGACTCATCTTCAGATGATGACGACAGCTCCAAAGTCGAAACTGATGACAACATACCAACAATGGGCATTGAGACGCAGATAATGACAGTCGGCGATTGCCAAATTGTCAAGTTGCCAGCGAATAATGACGACAAGGAGGATAAGTCGGAGGAAGGTGGAAGGGTGTCGTCTCCTAGTTCAGTGACCATAACGCCCATCACGACGGTAGGCGATTGCACCATAAGGCCTGTGGAAAACACATAATTCCCTTACGATTAAGTTCCCGTGTGCGGTGAGTGTGCTTTTGTTTTATTGTGGAAAAGTGAATAGACTTGTCATTAAGTAAAAATAATTAATAAAAAAGTGAATAGGTTGGTCATGAAGTCAGAGTATTTGATTGAAAAGTGATGATTTGTTATTGATTGATGTTAAGCGATGTTGTGAATTGTAATAGGCATTTTGGACGTCATCGTTTCGTCAAACGCTTAGGCCGCGCGAAATCGCGCTCGTGATTTGAAACAGCGTTTCCGATACTTGTAACAGAGGCGACAAGGGATTTATGTTATCACTCGTGATATAGCGTTAAAAGGTTATAAAGTGAAAAATATTGGCTTGAAATGTGATAATGTTCGATGAAATGTATAAAAAAATTGGTTCATAAGTGAAAAGCCATGTCGTAAGTAATATGCGATGGACATTTTTTTTAAATTTAATAATGAAAAGATCTTTTTGCTTTTCCACGTTTTAAGTTTTAAAAAACTAAGAGAAAGTTGTTTAGTGGTAAAAGTTGGTCTGATACAAACGATTGTGTATATTCGATTATTTTAAGCGATATGAACGAATTATAACATTTTTTCCTGCGAATATCTAAATTTGTGGTATAAATGTAAAGTACATTCATGCAGATGGAACATCACTATTATTTTATAGTAATTAAAAATTACAAGACTGCGAGATCAGTGTTATAAAATAATTATATAAAATATGTTGCACTTGTTCCATTGTACCATGGACGGCATGTATTGACTTATAATACGGTATAGTTATGTAAAATGTGGTTCTATTTCATAAATATCGCAGGAAAATATGAAATGATGAATGTTTCAAATGATCTAATTATCACAAGGAACTAACTATTCACACGTACGACGGGAACAAATTTTGAATGTAGACATCAATTCAAATATTATTGTGGCAGCATTAAAACCTTGATATGTTCTTTTGGACATAGCAGCTATATGAATCAATAGATTGGGAGTATAAGACAATGTACAGTGTATATTATTGACAAAGTCCTCAACTAACTTAAAAGTACGATGAGAAATAATATTTGAATACCTAAAGAACACTTCATGCGATTAATATTTTATTCGCAAAACAACTGTTTATTAAAGATGTTACAATATTTACTAGGAGTTTAACGCATCTTCTCCGTGTAGGAACGGAAAAAGAATACTAATTACTGCGGCCGGGCGGCCTGGCGTAATAAGCGACAAAACAACTCGCAGCCAGTGGTAGGGTATTTGCCCGTCTGGATGGCTACCACCCCTGGTCTAGAGTATGCGACCGTAACAACTTTGAGTTGTGTTCCAGCATCAATGGCTAGGTTCCAGTATCCTGTTCGAGCACGGCAGCATTAGCAACACCTCTGGTACGGTAACCACTTTCCATCACAATTGGCCCGTCAGCCTGTTTACTGGGTTTCAGCAATAATTTTTCTTTGTAACCGATTTCGATTTTTCGTCTTATTATAGTTATAATAAGTGCTTGCAACTCATTTAAAATACACGTGCAACTGTACTTTGACAATTTCCCAAAATGTCTAAATAATGATTTTTAGAAACAAATTTACGTCAAAATGTCTTCCTTAAACTACAAATAATGCTGCTGCAATGATGAGACACAAGTATTTAAATGAAAAATATATGAAAATGACTGTTGTCTTGCATTTAATTGGTGGATGGAAATTATTTATTTCATTGGTGAATGAACTGTAAACATAATGCCATAAGCTTTACATAATTTTAATCGTGATACTCAATTAGACACCTGTATACCAGAATTAATGAATTTGTCACAATTTTTATAACGATGTTCTATGTAGAAAGGTGACATTTTGACATAATACACGTCAAAATATTTTAAATCATTTTTATCTGTCAATTTTCAGTGTGACTATTCTTTTTTTTTTAAATCTATTGTTCTTTTGTGGATGTTTTTTTATATTCTATTGGAACATGGAAACATATAGCTCGCTTAATCCAATACTAACACTCCAAAAAAGTAAACTTTACAGGAGAGCCAAGAAACGTTCTTTGCAACATAATTATCAGTATTAATACATGCATTATTACAATCCTAGTGGATATTTCTGATACTTTTAAAACAGGATTAGAGCTATTACAAGTATTTCCCTCCTGTTTTACGATAGATGGCATTAAAAAGTCGATTTGGCGAAATTTTGGTTAGTGTCGGTATATTATGGAGTACGCGTGCGATATTTGGATGAATTATTTGATTATATATTTCTATGTGATACTATTGCACTTTTAAAAGTATTTTTGATGTGATTTAAAATTTTCTCATGGAACATCGTTAAATATTAAAATGTATAAATGTGTAATATTTTGCGAATATCTACATAGAGGCAGCATATTTATACTACATAGTAATGTTAATGAACAGTGAAATTATTTAGATACGCAATGTTTATGAAAATGTGCACATTGAGATTGCCTTCGCTGTTATTTTTCTTTTATTTTCACTGCCTTGTTTTTTATGTACATTTTATATCGAATGGATTTAGACATATTATTATATTTTATAATACCAAATTACTGAAAATTATCGTCATTTCAAATGGACATAATTATCTCCTGCCTTCATATTGTGTTTTAAGCGCAGTATTTTATTTGATTATTATTGGATTAACCTACTGTGATCACGGCTACTCAACAGGGGCCGAAACGTCGGAATAATAAAAATCAAATAAAACACCGCGCTTAAACCCGTTATACCGTAGTTTTATTATGAAAACCTTGCGTTACATGTAAAATTTTCTGACAATCTAAGAAAATATCTTCCCCTTGTACATAACAATTATGACAATGGTATAATTACAATCACAAAATGGCAAATTTATATATTGTTTAAAAAGACCAAGTCTAGTCCACTCGGTATAATTTCTTTTAATAAAATCAACACTTGTGCAAATATTTATTTTTTAATTAAACCTCTCAAATGATCTGATTTATAAATGTAAAGGGATGTGTATATTTGAAAAATATATATTTGTAATGTGTCATTTGTTTAAGATTATTTTAATGAACTGTCAATAGGAGCCCATATTTCTATCATGAGTAGAATTTGATCAAAACAATGAACAAAGGGCATATTTAGGATTGCTTTTGTATTAACGGTTGTTTAAGATTGTTTAACCGTAGCATCTGATTGGCTGACTCTTAGTTTTGTGTTATGTCATAAGTTATTTTCGATGGTGTGAAAGTGGCGTAGTGAGCGCACGCTGTTTCGCCTTTCCATGTTCTTTATAATTATGTATCTCTGTGAATACTAGAAAGTAGATATGTAGTGTCTTAGAAACTTAATATTCTAAATATGAATTAATTAATAATAATAATAAAAATGTTTGAAAATAAAAAAATATAACTCGGCAACACCACACGAACAAGTGATACGACTTAGCTACTTATTTTTTATCAGAACATTAATTAATGTAATATCATATATTTGTTTAATTGTTTACGCATGTAAAAGCAATGAATAACGTATCGTAGTTTTAAATTGATTGATTTTTGAAAACTGTTAATTCTCATCGAGTGAAACAAAATTGCCATATTGCGAAATGTCGGTCCCAATACTTATTACGTATTTCGTCTCGGAGTAAGTAGTTATATCGCGTTAAAAAGCGTAATAATCGCTTATTAGTCTTTGAAAAACGGTTATAACGCGATAAGACCCTTAAATGATTATTATCATGCGCGAACACTATTTTTCATCGTGATACTGTTATTTCGCGTTTAAAAATGAAATAAGGGGTTAGGTTTATTTTATAAACGGAATAAACGGTTATTTAAAAATGGAATAAACGGTTATTTCGTATTTAGTAACGGAATAAATGGTTATTTCGCATTTAGAAACAAAATAAACGGTTATTTAACATTTAAAAATGGAATAAACGATTATGTCGCATTTAGAAACAGAATAAACCTGTTTTTCACCTTTAAAAATGAAATAATCCTTCTTAAACGGTTATTTTGCGTTTAGAAACGGAATAAACGATGATTCTGCGTTCAGAAACGGAATAAATGGTTATTTCGCACTATGACTGCAAATAAGCGGTTATTCTACGCGGTGGACTGGCTAAAAGTACTGATAGTACTTAATAAATTCAGTATTTGAAAATAACATATCCTATTATTACAAGACTGTGTTGACCAATGCTTTAGCATTGTGATTCTTACGTGCCATGGTCCATTTCAAATCGAATGAGAATTTTCATTTTTTGAAATTAAACTAGTAATATTATGAAATAATGTGACCCCATGTGGTAAGACAGCTAAGGCAGCCAGTAAGGGCTGTGAGACAGCCAGTAGTGGTCGATTATTGATATATTTTGTAATAGATGAGGATTTTCAGTTCCTTGGTTATTAGTTGCGACATTACGTTGGACGGCGGTCCGTGAAAACGAGAAGAGACGCGTCGATGGATTGTTGTCCTGAAAAGTATTATATTAAAAAAAAAACTCACTAAGAAAGAATTCTTAATCTTTATTTTCTTTAATCTGTACAGTAGTATAGTTCCTAATATGTACTCGATACAAAATTATAACCCTTGAAACTAGAGTAGTGACGTAATTTAATTTTTATTTTACGCTTCGGCATAGCGCCTCGGAGATGTTTGAATAGTGATGTACTGCATCGACAGCGATAATTCCAATTCGATTTTCAAGATGATAACCGACTTGTATTTCCATTTTCGATTCGGTATGCCGAAGATTTTAGTGTTAAGTTTAAATAACTATCGATCATTTTTTTTTAAGTTTTTCACTATTAGTGGATAATAACGTCGAATCTTTTAAGAATCAATTATGTTTACGGGATTATAATATTTCTTTTTTATAAGACTTAAGACTGCTCGGATTCGTTTACTGTTTGACGTATTATTTCGCCTTTATTATTTTTTTTACACGTCATTTGTGTAAGGAGCCTTAAGAGGCAGTACGATCTAATGAGTCTCAGACGGCAAGCTAAGCTTATTGAAAATATAATTTTAATATAGTAATCTGTATTTTTATAACGAAACTAAGATAAGTTTACAGTGAACACAATAATATTATCCCCATACAATGTAATAAAACGACAAAATTAATAGTAAATATTGTATTACACAGCAGAGCAACATATATACTTGTATTGTCAAAACAAATCCAGTAGAATTTTACTATAAGTAGCTATCTCTTTCATTGGCACAAGTGTAGCCATCTCGCTCTCTCCTTCCTTTTTTCAAGTGCGAAAACAATATATTTGAGCTCATTGGAAAGTGAGAACTGATATTGGATCATTGAAGTTCATGATTGGACGATACCAGCACATTACCAAAATATTATATGTTAAGACCATTTCATTTATCAATATGACAATAGTCATTTGACAGTATGTTATGTCAGAGGAAAAATGAAATTAAGATATTCTATTTATACACAAAGCACTGATCATCCATTTTGAGATACAATTTACATTTCCTGTGAAAATAATTCTTATTGTATTGCAATAATTATCTGTGTCTTCCTCATAAAGTTTTTTTTTTTCATACAACTGTTTACAATCATTACTATTAATTTTGTTTCAATGATGTACCCGTGAAATAATTTTATAAAAAAAATATATTTTATTGCTATATTTGTTTCAGAGTTGAGTTTATGATGATCTTGATAGGTAAAATATATGCGAGTATTAAGCAATTCAATATTTTAATCTTACATATTCGCTTAAAGTCAACTTCAGTCGCCGCATGACAATTTCACTTATATTCACGAACAAATATATAACAATCATAAGTTTTTATATTATGGCGGTAATAATATAAATGAGAAAATTTTAAGCAAATGTAAAATGCAACATCTAAAACATTTCCTCTAATTCTAGTTTCGAACCTTTTATAATTTAAAAAATTGGATTAAATTATTACGTAAATATTTATCATCGCATATTTTTTACCAATCAGTTAAATTTTACCGTTTCCATGAAATGTACATACAAAAATCGATTTGCTCCGCAAAAGATATACATGCATAAATCGATTAATTGGCAATATAAAGGAATTCTTATTTGTGGAATGTTATGAGAGTGTGCGTTCGATTTTGCATTTAGTTTTTATATATTATATTTTCAATTAACAAATCTGCTGATGTTACGATTTTTATATTTAGATGTTTTTACATTTATCATTTTGATATTTTATTTAAGAACTCGACATGTTTGCGTACATATATTTGTCAAAATTTTGAGGTTGAGGCTGTAAGGGAATGAGCGGAGTTTCAAAGTTGACATTTGTAAATGTCATATTTGACGTTTCTATTTGACTTTTAATGTCGGTTCCTATATCTTAATATGCATACACTTGCCTTATAATTGACAGAAATTTGACATTACATGAGGGCTTATGTCAAATTTTAACTAGTAAGGCAAATAAACGGTTATATCCCACCCAACTTGTTTGTAAGGGCAAAACATGGAATTACAGCCGCCATGTCGAAATTTCACACGAATTAGGGCTGCAAGTTCTAAAAAATTAATTCGTTAACGGTGTTATTTTTAACGCTTTAAATAAGATTTTTGGGAAGAATTTGGCCACAGCTAATACCTATAACATTATCCCAGATGGAGCCCGAGCATTCTAATATATGATTATCTGAGATTAATGTGATATATTCAAATGACTTTGATGATTATTCATAGATTGGCAACACCGAAGCGAACATAGCGACGCTCTTCATTTCACAGATAACTTGGGAGCGCTAGAGTGAGACAGCAACCGGCCATTAGTCGGTAACCAATAGTTGTGCAATAGATGTCACCAGCAGTTTTGCAGCTAATCTAAACGGGCCCTTAAGTTTGGAACGAACTATTTTAGTTACTCCGCTCATTTCACACATATCTATTCTAATTTTATTTGCGAACGTATTTCTTAAAATATATATTATTTGCATGTTACGTTTATCCGCAGTTTGTTAAGGTTGTGTGATATCGTCTGATAGGTGCCAATGATGTTGTAATACGGCTGCTTGAGAACTTCGTTGTATTCTTTATTTATTTATTTCATTAATAACTACTTATTCGTGATTCGCATTGTAATACAGGAAAAACTATACCATTGTTGGCACCACATCTCAATGAATTGGCACTCGATTATTTTATTCAAAATATTTTTTGTAGCCATACAATGATAATAATAATATTTTATGGCTACAAAATAGAAAATATTAAATTTTTTTAGTATCCTGAATTAATAAGTGCCGATCAATGCCAACAGTGGGCATAGTTTACCCCGGTATGGTACAAGATTGGTGATAGTGAGTTGACTATTTGTTCCCAAACTAATGTAAGTCTGTCCTAGTTTTCGGAAATCACATTCGACTAATACATTTTCTTAAAATAATAGAAAAATAGTGAATGTATTACACTAATACTTCACATTTATATTTGATTGCTCCCGACGCTTGGTGATAAGATAAAAAAATATTTGAAGTAGATGGCAACATTCAATTTTTCATAAAGTTTCAAAATATTAAAGGCGCATATTTTGAAATAATTTAAATAAATACATTATTAATAAATTATAAAAAGGTAACTTTTCCTCCAAAACCTTAAATTTTAAATGTGAATTTTTCTTGCTAGGCAAGTACAATTAGTGCTCAAAATTATTATTATCTACATATTGTAGAATTTCTTGGCCCGGTGATACCTGATTTTGTATGACAAATCATACCCAACGCTGCTGCACAGCAGTTTGTAGCAAAACAACAAAGATTGTACTGTGACGAAGATAAACTCTCTAATATATCAAAGATGTATTACTATCACAGATAACCGATTAAGGTATTTATTTAAATTCAACCTTAGTCTCATCTTTTCTTTCACCTTCACCTGATTATTTGGGATCGGCAAAATATGTCTTTTCCTTCCATAACCCTCTGTTACATAACAAATCATAAAGTCATTCTTCACACAATCCATGCATCTATTTATTTTTTGGTCTACCCGTACATTTGTATCCATCAGTCGATAGATTCAAAGTATAGTACACGTTAAATGTGAATTTATTGATCGCAACGTAATATATGTCCGATTTCTATATCTTACGATACACCTTTCATCTTATCGATGGTAGAAAATTTACAGTTTGTCTTTTATTGGCCGGTTGCTATGTTTTGTTGTTCATTCATTTGCCTTACTATAGGTTCTATTTTGATATTACTTGTATGCAGCTTATGTCAAATTTGAACTGATTCTAAGGCAAACTGACGGCAAGATATAGGAATAGCCGAATAGGTGTAGTAAGGCACATGAATATACAGGCTGAGTTTTCCAAGTAAGCGTCCATGGCCAAATCCGTAGTAAGATAGCAAAAAAAATACTAAAATCTCGGTGTCGATTTTAATGAAAACTGAAGCGGTATAGAATCTGCCGATTTTGATGAAAAAACACGTGTTGTATTATTACACCAATTCATAGACTAGACTTTAGAATAAACTAAACTGAGTATTTTTCGCTACATCTTATAGTTACGGTTTTAGTCATAAAATACATTTGTATAGTAAGATATAGTAACCGGCTGTTGTTCTAAACAAATATCGGTCGAATTCTTTAAATGATAAGAAATTTAAAGAAATAGTAATAACACTTGCAATAATAGCATCAGACGATATCACACAATACTTTGATAGTATGATTAATACATTTCGTTGTGTACATGTATATGTGGAATATAATGCGAGGCCGGACAAGTTGGTTGTATTCGTTATTATAATCTTGACGAATTGTTATGTTTAGTTTTTAGTCTTGAACGTTTATAATATTCCTGTATTGTGAAATGTACATCATTTTACGTTGTGATCATGTGAGTGCAAAATTTTATTATTTTTTTTGTAATCAGTTCGGTTGACGTGGACCTGTATTCTAGAACGATGTTTAGTGGAAAGTTGGATAAATTGAAATGTCACAGCTATAAAAGGATATTTGTATAACATGAAATTAAGAAGACGCTTAATTTTACCCGGGTTTTTGACTTTAAGGCAAACAATAATTCATTAATCACTCAATAATTTTATAAGCATTTAAGTCAAAATTTCACATGATCTTCGGCTTCTTTATTTTCTTAGAGCAATAATTAAAAGTGACAATATGGACATTTACATCTTATTGTTTTCACTAATATAATGGCTTATCATCTGGGCCCTTAATATGGCATATCAGGATGGAGTGAGGTTTTCCAGTGTATAAAAAGTACTCTGTGAGTGAGATAAAGCTTGAGATAGAAACTGTGCTAAAACGAAACCCAACTAATAAGTTATTTAATTCAAATAAAGTTAGGATATATATAAAATTGTTTTGAAAGAATCACAAGTATAAATTGACATGATCTATTTCCTAAAATATTTATTCTAATAATGACAGTATATTAAAAATAATCATCAGAGTGCGGCAGTAATTAATTTAATGAATTAAAAATAAATTATATTGTTACACTAATCTTCGTTCTAGCATATGAGCCGTAATGTCGGTAGGGGCAGCAGATATAAACGTTTTATGTTCTGCATAGTCCGTGAGCAGTATTTTTTAGATGTAATCTTTATTATTACGAACTTTTTTTATTATTATTACCTTAACATTTAAAATTCGAAAGTTAGTTTATTTCTAACAATGAAATATTTAATAAAGAAATCACAAAATTATACCAGTGTTTAAATTGTCCCTGTTCTCATAGAAGGTTAACAGTAATGACAATAGCCCATTAACACTTAGCTCTGACATAATTCCTACAAAGGAGAACCAAAAACTCTTGGAGAATTGTGAAATTTGCACGCCTAAACAACCAGACTTGTAAGATATACAAAGTTACACTGAACGCGTTCCTCTAGTTCACAACGCTCAATGCCCATCGGCCGTTCCACATAGCGACCACGGTCGTTATGGTCGCCACGAAAACGTCGCTAATGACGTCATAATTTTCGCTCACAGCGACCCATGTCAAGAGGTGGGTCAAAGTGGGAGTTAAGTATAGAATATTAATTCTCTCTATTGAGACGTCGACAAAGGCGCCATTTTTAAATCGACCATACTTCAGGTAATGACATTTGTATTAATAACATCAACGCTCCGTAATCCATTCCACTTGAGTGGATGATTGTAATATCCGCAAGCAAGTAGATCGGGAAAAAACGCGGTTGTGAGCGCCTCTAGAGGAACGTAGCCCTATATTCGTGCACAGGTTTATTGATGATCACCCCTTCCGCTTCCTACGACTGGGACCGGGACTCGTTTAAGTAGTACTAAGAACTAGAGTTAACTAAACGACCGCGGGTCACGGTTTATCATCGGCAAACCTGCGCACGACTTATATATTTTAATACTTTTCATATGTTAGTCATACGAATCTGTCATAGTAACCTCCTTTAAGCCCTGTTTTACCGTTGAACATAACAAGTAATTCTTTCACTTCGATTAAACCCTACATACACTGTATGTAATAGACCCGATATAGGGTGGGCATAGTAATAATACATGTGTAACTCATTTGATACACAGTCGATTTTTAAACAAACACGAAAGCGAGAAGCTAACAATAAATTTAGAACTATTGCAGACTTTTACTCAAATTTAATGCCTGTTAAAATATAACTGCATAGCAAATTCAGTAGAGATATATAATACAGATTCTTTGGATTCTTTTTTTTTAATGAAAGTTGATGAAGCGAAAAACGTTCGTCATGGTCATAGCAGGTGGCGATCCATCGTCTCTGCCTACCCCTACCTCAATAGAAAACAGGCGTGACAATATGACAAAGTGTATGTGTCCTCTTTTCTAACATTTAGAAAAAAACTCGTATAATGTTAGCCAGAACGCGTTCCTTTTTTGAACGGCTATTTAAAGAACTCCATTTTTAAACTGGCTGAAGGTGAAGTTGTGAACACAATAAAAGACAGTTACCATAAATCGTTATTTATTCCACTTCAATATAAATATATATTTATTTTTGGATAACCACAATTTAGTATTGTTAAACAATTATAACTAAATTATAAACTATTATTATAATTATTACGATATAATTAATTAAATGTGCGTTTAAGTTCCGGGAGGTGGTGGCGTGCCATTATTGACCCACTGAGGGGGCGGGGGGCGGCAGAAGTTCGTGCCGAAAATGGGCATATTGTGTCTGAACGGTATATTCATGGGCATACCGGGCATTCTGGGATTCCCCCCAAATTGGTACAAATTACCCATGAATGGAGGTGTGGTTGGATTAAAAGGAGGTGGAAACATTGGAGCATTGAGGAACGGTGGAGCTGTGAATGGGCCTGAATCATGAGGATGTGGTGGAGTCCTCATGTCTCCTGAAAATGGCCTCGTGAACCTCGGAAAAGAGTTGGGGTTCCTCCTGGACCCTGAGAAAGGGTTTCTTCCCCTACTCGGTCCACCAAACCGGCTGCTGGACTCGGAGGGTCTTTGGTTGCGTGGTTTTCTGTTCTTCGAGGTCTCTCCGTTCTCGTTGTCCTCGTTCTGACGCTGCCTTTGCTCCTTCTTAGCTTTGTTTGCCCTTCGCTCCTCTTCATCGTCCGAGTACTCCACCTGGCTGGGCGGCGGCTCCACGTCGTGAAGCCACGACGCATCCGACCCTTTTATTCTGGAAAACCAATCGTGAAATATTAAAAACTTTATTGCAGGAATTAAACAAGAACCCTCTGTAAAAGAATCTTTTTTTTTAATTGCAGGAGTGCAGCAGACAGGCAAACGGCCCACTCTATGGAAAGTGGTTACCATCGCCTATGGACATTTGTAGCACCAAAGGTCTTACAAATGCGCTGCTGCTCTCTGAAGGGGGACTGGAACCTAGTCACTAATGCCGGAACAGAACTCAAGGTTGTTATGGCATACTTTAGACCAGGGGTGGTAGCCATCCATTCGGGCAAATGCTCTACCACGCATACTCGGTAGTAGACATATTTGCACGCGGTTTTTGGACATAAAACATGTATTTTATTTTGCAAGAGTTACTCCCTTAGATTAATTAGTAGTATAATGTTTGAATAGAGTCCGTAAGAAAACCATGTAAGCGTCAGTTAATTATACGCCTCAAACGAATCCAGTTATCCCTTTTAAGAGATTCTCCGTCTCACCACCAGCTTAACTCAAGCCAATCATAATATTTGTTGGTAATGGATTTGAATGTCATCTAGCTTAACACACCCCTGCTCCACCTGCGTTAATGTTAGCGACTGTGAACAAATGCGACTTATAGCGTTAAAAAAAGCGTTAACGATTAGCTGCATAATACAGTGTATATATATATTTTTTAATAATTGGCAGACAAACACCCATTGTATATCCCCAAGCTAAGCAAGTTACGCTTGTGTTATGGATGATATATACAACGGACCACACTGGGGCCGATTCCAAACATACAGACCATAATAAATAACAGACAGTTGGATTCCGAAATTTAACATGCCAGGAATCGAACCCGGAGCCTCCGTGTTCCAGTGAGTTCGGTCGGCTAAGACTTAGCCCGCTCAACCACAGAGGCCGTCAAATGAGTTATCGGTGAATATTTAACCTCATTAATAATATCGTAAACCCTTGGCTACATCTGCGTGACACAGTCATCAATCAGTCGGTCAATCCCAGATATAGCAGAGACATAACATGTGTCGTGACTCACTTCATGAGCTCATTGAGGAAGACGTAGTTGGTGTGCTGGCTCTTGGGCGCGATGAACACCTCCTGGCCGGGCTGCACGCCGCGCTCCCTCACGTGCTCCTGTGAATTGAACCGCACGCAGTAGTGTGGCTCTGTCACCTGCGAACATGTTAATTTATTATTTATTTAGGTTTATGCCTTGGCAGCTAGGTCTTTAAGCCAGATCTCAGATTATAATATAGTTTCTTCATTAGCCTATGTATAGCTCAGCTGAACTTGTAGGTTATCAACTGACGCCATTCAACGGAGTTCTTGTGACAACTCGAAAGACCACATTTACAGTTCACATTTCTCACAAAAACACATAATCACTACTCAAAAGCTATCAATATCCTACAACTACTGTTCATTTTAGAGTAATTTTACACATTTTTAGAATATAAAACTGCACAGCACAACATCTTTCAATTCCCGCCAAAAACTCCTTGCGAACATGTTAACAAACATTCAGGGTTCAGTTCTTAAGACGAGTAAATCTGTAAAAGGTGTCTCCAAGGTGACGAAGGGGGAATTGAAAACGGAGATTGGTGGGAAAGAGGAACAGCAAGTGATTATTGTATAACACAAAAGAGTCTAAGTTGCCGTTCGTGGAGAATCCATGGCAAAACAATGTGTTGATCAACATTTAGAATGTACGATTAAATAATAAATATAACACCAAGTAATCAAAAAATAAAATGACAAGTTCAGAGGCCATCTACGGAAATGTGGCAAGCAGTTATTGCAAATTATAAACTAGTAACGTAAATGTATACTTATATTGCGAACTTTATGATCCGTTCACAATTTATCGAAAGTATATAAATGTGACTGTGTGTTATATTATAAAATCGCGGTTTTTAAAATATTCCGCTGACACCTTGAACTTTTCAAAATTTGTGGTACTTATAGCAGATATATGCACTATTATCATTTTCCATACAAAATCAAATTTCAAACAGCGACGAATCCAGTAGAAACACCACCAGTGCGAACGAAATGTTTTGCCTCTATTTTCCTATGCCTATGGCAGAGCTGTTGCACTACAGAGTCCGTGTTTCCTGGAGAATCCTGGTGATTTCAAGTCCCGTGTGAATAGGTATTTTCTAGCGTGCTCCATCTTCGATCGCATCTCGTCTATCTAATATTAGTCGGGGTTGCCAAACCTATTTATTATAAAAACATCCCATAGTCTTACATAACTTTTAATATTAACCCCATTTTTAGATCTTGGCTATGTAAAGCAGTACACTTATTCAGGTCTCACGAAATATAAGCTGTATACACAGAACTTGGACGCCATCCAAACTCATTCTTCAAGTTATTGCCTTTGTCTAGACAACGTTTTATGCCAACTTTGTAGTGCTCTACTAGACCTCCTAAAACAAGGTTATTTTTTTGTCCCTGTAGCGCTTGATAATAACATGTAAAATCTACCGTCATGTGCCAAAACTACGAACCCCATTTATATGTATTGGGCTTCCTATTTTACATTTTTTGTAAACAATATCGAATGTAACGACTTAATATTGAGCGTCATTGTTTATGAATTCATTTTTATATAACAAAACGGTTCTTTTCGTGTAAAATGGTTTCAAATGTCACAAACAAAAGTTAAGCAGTTTATATCAACAAAACATTTACAATTTAAGAACATCTATAATACTATAGAATGGTAATCATGCCGTGTCTGTACATTGAAACTATTAAAAAAAACAACTCGAATAGACTATAATAATATAAACGATGGAGAACACGATGCATTTTTTTAGATTCTTGTCTGTTTGTCGGTTTGTCTGTTTTTTCGGGATACACGTAAAAACTACTGGGCCGATTTCGACGCGGTTTTCGCTGATCGACAGCTAACTCTGCACTGCTTTTTATCCTGGGAAGCCCGAGGGAATTATTTTGGAAATGATCTAAAATGGCCACATTAAAAAAAAACGAATTCTAATGTGATTTTTACTGATCGATAGCAAATTTAATGTAATAAAATGTGTGATTTTTTTAGCATGGGGATCCCGTGGGAATTTTTCCAGGGGCACAGTTTTCACTAAAACGATAGCTGCGGTACTTTTGTGTCCCGGAAATCCCGCGGGAGTTTCAAGTCAAGCGTGGACGAAGTCACGGGCATATACTAGTTAATATATATGTAACTTTTTATTTTGTATGTTATATTTTAGCTGTTTGTTGTTCCTTTAATAGAGTAAATATAAAAATGTTCAAAGTAAATAAAAATACATAGGTGACTGCTTCTAAAATTTGAATATATTTAGTTATACAATATATACCCAAAATATACAAAAACTAAACAAATATATCTTTTTTAATTTTCTCAATTACTTTAAAATCCGGGGGTCCCGGGGACAAGTGCAATTCGGCATATAACTATTAAGGTATTTGACTCAAAATAGCTCTACCCATACCAATGACTTATCAGTACTACACTTAAAAAAATGTATACACTCATATAACAATGGCGCTTGTGACGTTTTATAAGATAGTACAATGTAATGATCAGTTGATCGATGATGACAGACGAACAAGGTATTAACTCAGAGAATATGTTTTTTGACCTTAATACAGTCCTACTAAAAACTTGCAATTTCTCTAATTAAAATGGTCGTATAATTTTACTATAACATCGTTAAATTCCTTAAGATATAAATAAAGTTAACCAGATAATTATAGAAATAGAAAAAAAAATTGATTTGAAAAATTCAAATTACTGTCTTGCAAAATTTACTCTTTTGAGTTGATACCCGGTTCATCAATGAAACAAAAAGTTTACTCGGGCAAAGTTATCAAAAATCTTTATAAAGCCAAAAGTACTCACAGGACCGAACACATCGAATACTTTTCCAAGCGCCTTTGCACCGTACTCTAAGAAGAGTACGCTATCCAAATCAATTGCAGGCGTCTCGGGGAATGCGCGAACTATTACTGAAAATGGTACACATATTGCTAAATTTAGTATTATTATTATGCTCCGGTGGTTCGGGCATGTGGAAAGAATGCATGATGAAAGAATGACTAAACAGATATACAATGCAAAAGTAGATGGATGCAGAAATCGTAGAAGGTCACGACACACCTTCCATGATCAAATTGATCGTGTACTAGCAGAAGGTGATGTCAGGAGCCTTAAGAACAGACGAGCGTGCATGACAAGAGCTATGAATGTCAAAGAAGCAAGTGAGGTGTGTAAGAATAAGCCTAAATGGCGCTCTGTTGTGCGTGCCTACCCCGCAAGGGAACTGGCGTGAAGTTATGTATGTATGTATAGTTTGGTGTCATAAATACTAGTGCTTCCCTGGCTTTGCTCGTGTAAACTGGTTTGTATGTTTAGCTACTAAAATGCTCGCCACTCCTAAAACTGTCGCATAGTTCGAACTTTAATAATATGGAAGGGAGACATATGAGAGTGAGGTTGTTACGAAATGTATGGGTGGTAAGCACGCGTAGCAGGAGCGTCAATTTACTAATTGATTTATTTTACTACACTTCATATTAATACCTCGCTTTTCCTATCCCATCCACTCTGTCCTATCCCACATATCTCATTACCCCTATCTGATCCGACATACAAATTATAAAAATACATAAATGTAAATACAAAATGTATGCAACACTCAGAGGCCTGCAGTAGGTAGGAAAGTTTAAAAGGCTTATTTGCTTGGTTAAATTATGATTAGTTAAGATAAAAAAACGTAGTAACAAATCAATTGAAGAAAATTGTCATGAAGGCTACAACAAAAACTACAAGGTCAAAAACATTTGGCATTGCAGTTCTGCTTTGTGATTATTGATTAATTTAAGTTATATTAGATTTCAATGTTATGGGAAATGTTCGATCATTAGAAGGTTAGACTCAGAGTGGTACACATGAGAGGTTTAATACAAAAGAAAGGTGGATGAACAAAAGCAGTCTGCAAAACTTGTCATAGACCACTAAGAACCATAAATAAATGTAAAGTAATGGGGAAGCTATTATCTACATGCAAAGAGATATTTTAGAAATTTAAAAATAAAAATGTATTAAAATAACATTTGTTAAAAAAAGAGTGACAGCTGTATTGCAGTCAGTTTGCTTTAACACTCGTTTACTCTCTTAGTAGTGCAAGGATGAAGGTTGGGCATGCTAAGCCAATTAAGTTGGTGAAGTTTTGAAAAGAATTAAAGAAAATTATTAAAACAAGACAAAAAAGCTATAAGCCTAGACATTCAGTTCGTCCGGAGAAAAGATTTAAAAAAATACAATTAGGTTTTTTTCTATCTCCTCTCACTTTGACTGTTTATATCAATGGACCTTTTTGTTGTTTTCTTTTTCTTTTAGGATTATTAGAGTTAAGCCAATTAAGTATTAAAGTCATAATAAATATGTTCCCATAAGGTTCAGCATGAACATAGACAATGGTAATGATAATAACTTACCTAATCTATCGACTATACTGGCAATTGTTCCAATTTTTGTTGTTTCTTGAGCAGGCAAGCTGATGGCGAGGTCTTCTATAGGCGGCAAATCATCGAGGCCCAATTCTCCATTCACCTTTATCGGTTCTGACTTAGCATTATTAGTTGTGTTTTCCAATTCATCTCTGTAATGCAAAGTTTATCAGTGAGAAACTAGAAACAGGTCTAAATACAAGCAAGTTTTATAATCACTCATTCAGTGTTCAAGCTGTCCAATTATGGAATATGCTTCCACTAGAAGTGAGACAAGCGCTATCAATATCCTCCTTTAATGGACTTGTTAAGGATTACTACCTCAAAGTATAATATATGTTGTTATCATTGTACATATTTTTATGCTATTTAGTGAATTATTATATGTATTACTTTTAATATGTCTATTATACATAAAACATAGTAATATTGAATATACACACACACACATATATATATATATATATACTAGCTGTCCCGGCAGACGTTGTTCTGCCCTGAACTAATAAAATTTAGAACCCGATTCCAGCGCCACCTACCGGGTCCAAATGTTAGCTATCCTATCTTTCAAGTCGGATCAAACTGCACACGGTGTGCAAATTTGATTAAAATCGGTCAAGTAGTTTAGGAGTCCATTGAGGACAAACATTGTGACACGAGATTTATATATATTAAGATATATATATATATATATATATATATATATATATATATATATATATATATATATATATATATATATATACATATATATACAATATTACTATGATTTATGTATTTCATTATATGTATGTAAATCTGTTTGTATATAATAATATTAATATAAATTATGTAACATTTTAAAAATATTGTATGACAAAACCCTGACATAGTTCTTGTGCTATATTTCTCTCTCCATCCTAAGGTTCTATGGAGAAGATCCCTGTCAGAGATAAGACCACCATTTGTACTTAATTCTAATCTGTTGTGTATGGTTTCATTAATTTTATTGTACAAAAAAGTATGTTGTATGTCTATTCTATTCTATTTTACTTTACAACTACACTACAATTTCTTGTTTGTTTGAACATTATCAAAATCTTTGCTGATATACTGATTATTATCAAAGTTAGCTAAGATGTCCCATAGAGCTTACATATAAACAATAAGAAAATTCTGTGTTAAAAAATATTATGGTTCTTTGTTATGTTAAAAAATAATACTAGTTTGCGGAGTCCTAGCCAAAACTACTCACTCTACGAATAAATATGTAATTAAAAATTTTTTTTGGATTTTTTCTCTAATTTAATTTATTATTATTAATTATAACAAATGTTTATATCAACAAATAAGTCGGAAAGGAGATATTGTCAAAAAACTGCTTTTAGGTGCTATTTTCGCAATATGACAAACAACAAAGATACAAGGTTGTCACCTTGAAGTTGAAATTCGGAATGAGCACATCAAAATCTATAATGTGGTAATTTTGGGTACATTTGAAAAACTCCCGGAAAACTTACCAGACAAAACTACCAAATAATTGCACTATACTAACATAAACAATTCAACATAAATAATTCTAGAAGTTATTTCAAAAAATACTATGAAGATAATATAAATATTAAATTTATTAATTATATTTGCATTTCAGAACATTTGCAAATTTATGCATTTCATAGACACACTATAACACTCAGAGATAAAATATTTCTGAGATTATGTCTTCAAAAACCAGTTTTTAATAAATTAAACACAATTTATATATACCAAAGACAATTTTTAAATACATAGTTTAACAAAAACCCATTCTATTCTAACAGTAATTAGAACACTAGGGCAAATTTCTTTCTATAAATGATAAATTTAAATATTTCATACAGTCAGTTTGTTACACTAAATATGAATAAATTATAACATTAGAATTATGGTGAATTGACAACCTCAATACAGCTGGTATAGAACTAATTAAGCTAATTAAATAATCCCAAGCACTTGTGCATCTAATAGGTAATCTTCCATTCTCTGTTCTGAGATTAACTTGTTTATATTAAAGCATAGAAACAAGATTGCAGTGAATTTGCACTAATAATAGGGATTTTCTCAGTCATACTTTACTTGATAAATAGGCACAAACAACTACTTTATCTTATAGGTATTTTTGTAGTGTATTACAATGTTGATAATTTTATGTCTATGGCATATATACATGTAAATATGTAGCAAAATTTAAACCTTATCCTGCGAAAACGATTCCATTTTATACAAAAAAACAACATGTCCTATGGAAATATCAAAAGTGCATTACCATACATACATACCCAATTTTATGGTAATTCATTCAAGGACCACTTTTATTTATAGCTGAAATAAAGCAGACAAACAGGCTCGTGGCTTACTAAGTTGAAAGTGTTTCATATGGTTTGTGACACCAGAGGATTTTATGATTTTTATAAAAAAATCATATTGTAAAAGTAATAAGGGTGAAAACCTTTGAAATTTGCATTGTAATAAACACATTATAAAGAAAACTATATTACATATAAAAAAAACTGACATAAATACAATAAACTTAAATATATATATATATATATCTCACTAAAACTCGAGAATGACTGGACTGATTTGGCTAATTTTGGTTTTGAATTATTTGTGGAAGTCCAAGGAAGGTTTAAAAGATGAGTAAATATTAAAAAAATGCTTGGAGTGTAGTAAAAACAACAATTTCGCTTTCCCTTAGAAACTATTCCTACCTGTCAAATATTTTGATGTTCATCCCTTCATTTAGAAACCAATTAAATTTAAATTTAAAAGTCGTTCAGAAATCAAATTACATTTAAAAGTGAAGTTTTTTATTTCATTTTCTTGTTTTTGAATGTCAAACATTTGATGTTCGTTCCGGTTAAATTCTGATCACATCTTTTTTAGACTTTTACTAATGTTGGAACATTCTGCAATTATCATTCAAGTTTTTTATTTATTGATTCTAAGGCAGTATGAAGTTTGCCGGGTCAGCTACTATATATACAACATAAAAAAACCTAAACTAAAACCCACCCAGCCCCACCAGCCTATCCATCTCTGTGTGACCACTGATAATGGGGGGTGGACCTAGAAGGTTGGCAGTATTACCCCTCTGGATACAAAGGCTAATTCTTTGAGCAAGATCACCTTCCAACCTTCCAGTCATTGCAATTGAAGAGAGAGAAGATGCATGTAATTAGAATGGATGAGTCATATGTAAACAGGAAGACTTATGCAAAAAAAACAATAAAATGTGAAACATACTATGCTAATCCCATATTATTGAAAAAGGGTAAAAGAAATCATTATGACTGTGGAAATACCATATTTGGAAGCTAGTTAGAAATCCCTTAGGTATGCAACAATGGCATCTGTCTCACTGGATCAATGAATTAATGAAAAATCTTTATTGTTCACCATATATTTAAAACTGTACATATTGAATAAAGGATGGCCTTGTAACTTAAAGTAATCTCTTCCAGACAACCCCCTAAATTAAGGACAGTAAACATGACAGTGGCGGTGAAAACAATAAATAATATGAAACACTAGCTTCTTCCCATGACTTCAACCATATGGAATAGTTTAAAAAAATGTAAATAACCCTGATTTTGAAACATTCTTCATTGGTGCTCCGCTCCTATTGGTCTTAGTGTGATGATATATAGCCTTCCTCAATAAATAGGCTATCTAACACTGAAAGAAGTTTTCAAATCAGACCAGTAGTTCCTGAGATTAGCGTGTTCAAGCAAACTCTTCAGCTTTATATATTAGTATAGATTCAAAACAAATAAATAAATAATAAATGTTATATTCTATAAAAACATAAAACATATATATACATACAGAATAAGCAGCACTGTTAGAGCTGAGAGGACCAACAATAATTAGTAATCATGACTTTAAAAGACTACTGATTTGCTTGTCTGATGTTTAGTGGCAATGAGTTCCATGAACAGGACAGCCTGTACTGTGAAGGAGTTATCAACTAAGGAAGAAATGTGTACAGGGAAATAAGACACAAATAAAGACACTTTCACATAGATATTAGTATGGACTAATAGGTAATAGATATAACAAAATTTGCAGACTATTTAAAACAGCAGAGATTAATTATTTGCCTAATTATCTCACTGACATAAATAAATCTATTTAACTTCCATCTTCAGTTAAGTGAAAGAATTAACTGTTGAAAAGTGAATGTGGTTACATTTGAATTATGTAATGAGTAAAATTATTATGAAATACGAACACAATTTGGTACAACATAATCAAGACTGAAAAATGCTAAGGAGCCATATTAATAAATCCCTGTAATTCTTAGGCTATATAATTAAAATAAAATCAGCATTGTAACATGAGAAGATTTTGAATTCAAATGACTGCTGTTTGTATTATAATTATTTTGTATAGAATTTTTTCCCTGATTTGGTTCAAAATCTTGAGAAGATTCAAAGTACATGGGAAAATTTAAAGTACTTACTGTAGAAAATATTTTTATGTAATAAATGATGATACCTTTACCTTACAAAAAAAATATGTTGCATTTGAATATTAATACATTAAAAGAATAAGCAGAGTTGACAGAACAGTAGTATATGAGTTTTTAAAATAATTTATGTGAGATATAATTTGTATGGAAAGCATTACTATTGAATATTGAATATGTTTGATAAAATAATGAGGGTAAGACCCCATGCTACTTTAATTTTCTTTTGAGTAATAAACAATTCCTGCAAAAAGACAGATATTGTAAATGGTCAAAAAATAATAATTACACTTTCTTACCCACTAGAAGCTTCTTCAATATCTTTCACTGAATCAATATCGCTGTCGCTCGAGTCACTCGACGAACTCGAATCAGAGTCACTATCCACGTCCCGGTACTCCGTAACCTCGTACTCCACAACACCACTCTCCGCACTGTCTATTATCATGTGCCTAGTCACCTCAGAGTCTTCGCGAATGCTGGGTCTCCACAAAGGACCATGAGCACAAGCGTTTATTATGTTATTCTTCAACACCATCTCACTGAGTTCTGCTGTATCGGAATCATCGTGGCCAACGTTTTCATTGGACCTTGTTTCAGTATCGTCAGATTCAGAATCTGAACCCCCATATTCAGCGATTAAACTTAGCGACACGTTTTTATTATTGCTTTGATCACGGTTTTCCATTGTAACATGTGATATGAATTGACAAATTAAAGCACTACGAGTAGTTACTGAATGTTGAAAATAATTTAACTAAAACTCAGCTTGATTTAAAACAAAGAAACGAAGGTAAAAGACGAAATTGTTATAAACTTGAAAGAAATTCTAAGAAATAATAAGCAGCGAAGCGAATAGCGATTTCTTTCAATTGTAATGTAATAATGAGAATGACAAATTGACAATTTGACATTTTAATTTTTACTCAATAAGATAATGACATCGACTTGATCAGTCACTTGACCAGCATTCGAATGTATTTTTTTAAAGTTTATGGCTTGGTAAAATGTAATTTTTTGTTGTCTGGTTTTCTTAGATTAGTTAATCTTTGACTTTTTTAATGATCATAGACACTTTAAACTTCTTTTACGTTAGTTTAATAATAGACTAGAAATTAGGAAATTTTTAATCGTAAAAAAAAATGGTGAGATCGTTTAATTTGAGCGCGAAATTATTCGATTTAATGGCGGACGATTTTTAGGCTTGGAAATATTTGTAAAGCTTCCCCTTCTTAAAATTCTATTCAGTAATCAGTATCCCGCAGCAACTTGTAAAAAGCATTTGTGGTCTAGCTTCAGTGTCTGCATATTATATTTTATATATATAGTATTTTCTATGGCGTTACAGTTACTCTACCCCAATAGCTTCTATCGCTTAAGATAAAATAATATGGATCCTTTGGCTATATACCCTATGGAAAATAAGTGTGATAATAGTACATATTGTTATTAATCAATCTGTTTGAATTCATCGCTTTTGAATGATACCAAACCTATAATCGCCGTATAACTATTATGAATAAGACAGTTAAACTTCGTGAACAATAAAACAAGTATTTTAAAATGCAGGTTTTATTCTTATTACTTTGCCAGGTGGTATGGTATTCGCCCACCATATCACCATAGACAATACACTATGCTATTTATGCCTCCATAACAACTTTGAGTTGTATTCTGGCATTAGTGACCAGGTTCCAGGTTCTCCTTCGAAGCCAGCAGCACCTCTGGTATTGCTAATGTTCATAGGCGATGGTAAGCACATTCCATCACAGTAGGATCGTGAGCCAGTCTTGTGCTTCATTAAAAAAAAAATTTAAAACAAAAATACAGGCCCTGATTAGTCTCGAATGTTGTATTTTGGAGTTCAATAATAATTTAAAATTTCTTAACTTCTGATAGATTCCCTCTTACACTGTATATTATATAATAGGCGTTTCATAGATGTTTTCATAAAAAAAAACACAACTGTTTACTGAAGGCGAATTCGTATCCATATGCAAGCAATGCGAAGTGTTCGAAATTCAAAGCGCAACGGGCAGGTGCTATACTGCAATATATTTGTCAGAATGTGATTGAAAATGACACAATATTCTGTGCCATTTTGTAATAAGTGCGAGACAGTACAAAAAGCGATTTATTCACCATGTATATAAAAATGTGTTCTAAAAAACTCAAACAATACATCATTCTACAAAGGGTATTGCCGGCAACAACTTTCCTTCGCATTTTCCGAATCCTATCTTTACACCATTTCCGTTCACACAGAAACCGCGCAAAGTGACGGTGTCGCCATCTTGCAGGAATTTCCTCTCTTCGCCTGTCGAAAGACGGATCGGCTTCGTTCCTTTCCACGCCAGTTCTAACATGCTGCCGAATGAGTCCGCCACCTAGAAATTATTAATGACAACTTATTTTTTTTTTTTATCTAACGACGAGTGCCTTATTCAAGAAAGGACCATTGACCAGACTATTTTGCATTATACTTGAATATATTCAATTCGTAGCTATTAGCAGTTTTGTATCTTGAAGTAAAATCATTTTATTAGAAACTTAGTTTTAATAAACAAAATTATAGTTAAATTAAAAATAGTTTTTAAAATTTTAATTGTTTGAATTGTGTCTCGGTATGACTGGCCGGATCCTGTCCCCCGGTTTGTGGGCGGCAGCACATTTGATGCTGCAAATGACAATAGGCGACGATAACCGCTATCACGTGGGTCGACAGCTTGACTTCTGAACTTCAGCAATAAAATAAAAAGGCATTCGAATTGAGATTATATAGTTCCTCATGGTTATATAGGTACATGTTTGAGCATTGTATCAGCTGATGATAAGCGATGACGCAATATAGGATGAAGCGCGCATACAATAGAAGGTAAAGCCATATACATCCTTAGTGTTAGAGCAAGGAATTGAGGGTAAAACAAAACAAAAAATACCTATTATCTTGTGAATTGCAAACTTGATTGTGGATGTTTATCAGGAAAAACCTGATGTATGAAGCCTACGAATACAGCTTGACCTTTTTTAACGAAGGAGAAATCCGAGTGAGGACATACCACCAAGAGGGAAGCACGGTGGAAGCCTGTGGGATTCGTCATGTGGAGGAGGTAATAGCATCTCTGAGAAAGTGCTACGACTCCCGAGTCGGGGTTACCCACTAAAATCCCTCGGTGTTCCTTCCTTCGCTATTCACTTTCTTATTTATTGCGAGGCTGGCAAACAGGCAGACGGCTCAGCTCATGGAAAGTGGTTACCGTCGCCTATAGACGTTTGCGACACTAGGGGTAAAGCCAACGTGTTGCCAGCTTTTAGGATAGGATAGGGATGAGATTAGAGGGAACATCGCACGAAACACGATTCACTCTGAAGGCTATAACCGTTTCACGCCGATATTCTATGAGAGCGTGGTCTCACACCGATCTAGCCGGCCCTAATAGCTATAATCAAAAACAATGACTGCAGCATGGCTCAACCAGATTTGATTACATTGTATTATGCCAGGGCTACAGAAAAGCGTTAGCTATATTATTTTAGTGTGTCCTGGGGCCCAATTCTGCTATTTTAATATATTAGCGTTGCGAAGACGTATTAAAGTACGATCCTATTGCGATAGTGTTAAAAATTCGTATTCTACTAAATCCATAATATTGTTACGTGCGAGCGAGGGTACTTATATACCCGGAGGAATCTTCTGGAACCCATAATTTCCTTTACTATCCATCCCTTTCTAAACATCTATCTATCTCTGTCTTTTCCTTCCCGAACCTTCTATTCTAGAACTTTCGTTCACCGTCTATCCCTTTCGAAAATGTATCTGTCCTTGTCTTTCCTTCCCAAATCTTCTGCCATATTCTAAAAGTTCTTAAACCAACTAGATGGTTCCACCATCACTGGTCAAAATATCTTCTCGATAACGTCGCGGCGGAATAATAGTAGACGAAAATTGTTTTGAAACAGTAATGAATATTGAAAAGCTACCAAAAGTATTGCCCACGGACACGCCATTGGAATTAACAGGTGTCCGGCGACTTTGACGAGGTAGTAATAGCAGAATTGGGCCCCCGGAATACGATTTGATCAAGCGTGACTGTCCGTCTCCCATATGCAAACTCAATCCCAGCTATGGGATGTGTGCCAATGTTGCTACTCACTTCGCCACTAATGGTGCCCGAGCCCAACAAGTCGCCGGGCCGTACGTTGCAACCAGTAACCGTTTGTTGCGCCAACTGCTGTTTCACAGTCCAATACATATATTTGAAGTTCGACCGACACACTGTTGTAGCCACTGGGGATTTTTCAGCTGAAACGTTCAACGTTTTATTTGAATTATATTTAAAGAGCATCCTCTAAACATAACAAAGGAAATGTCCAGTTTGTACGATGGATTAAAAAAAGAGAAATATAAACAGGCTTAGGTTAAAATAGGATGTTAACTGAAAGTTTTAATCGAGATTTTTCTAATCAAATAACAACGGACTGGTGACGCCAACTGTGATTGTAGATTGTGGCGTTTACAAAGTGATTATAAATTACTAGGATATACCCGCGACTTCGTCCACGCTTGACTTGAAATTCCCAAGGGATAACCGGGACACAAAATACCGCAGCATTTGAAAAAGCATGTAAGTTATATGGGAATAAGCTAATTTTTACGCATCCGAACAACTACAAACCGGATTACTGGGATAAAAATATCACACATTTTATAACACTAAATTTGCTATTGATCAGTAAAAAATCACATCGGAATCCGATTTTTTTTAATCTGGCCCATTTTCATCATTCCCAGGAAAAAACCCGCGGGATTCCCAGTATAAACAGTAGTGTAGAGTTTAAGTCTAAGAATTAGCTGTCGATCAGCGAAAACCCGCATCGAAATCAGCCCAGTAGTTTTAACGTGAATCTCTATCAAACAGACTATAAATCTTAAAAAAAATACATCGTGTTCTCCATCGTACTATAGACTACTATTCGTTGTTTTGTTTTTAAATAGCTTCTTCAATATACAAACACGGCATGTTTCGAATTTTATAATATCTTTTAAATAAAAATCAATTGCGGTTCGTTAGTCTCGCTAAAACTCGAAAATGGCTGGACTGATTTGGCTAATTTTGGTTTTGAATTATTTGTGGAAGTCCAGGGAAGGTTTAAAAGGTGAGTAAATATGAAAACAATGCTTGGAATTCAGTAAAAAACACAATTTCGCTTTCCCTTAGAAACTATTCCTATCTGTCAAACGTTTGATGTTCGTCCCGTCGTTTAGAAATCAATTAGATTTAAAAGTAGTTCAGAAATCTAATTAAATTTAAAAGAAGTTTTTTTTTCTTTTTTTGTGCTTTTGAATGGCAAACGTGTGATGTTCGTCCCGTCGTTCAGAAATCAACGTTTTTTATTTATTGATTCTGAGATGGTACGAAGTTTGCCGTGTCAGCTAGTTATAGATAGATGTCATTACGTAGTATTGTTTTTTCCATCAATGATAATTCGATAAACAACAGCTTTTTAAACTTGTCCAGAGGGACTATTAAATTCTCCTGCGTGGAGTAAACTTTCCCCAAAAAACAGTGACGCGCCAAGCGTATTCTGCGTCGTTGTACGAAATATTGATATGCGCCTAACTTGGTGTAATAAAGCTTCAAAGAATGTTTAAAATTAACTTGACGGCGCTTTTCGCGCTTTGGTGCCGTTGTGCGCCGCACGACCTTGTTCATATGGATGGCTTGTCTCTCCTTCAAAGGCTATGAAACCGAAATAAAGAAAACTTAAGAAGCCTCACTGGTAATGTCAACTTCGAGTTTGATATCAAAGTTGAAGCTATCGTCGTGTCTCAAGTAGGGAAATGGCGTCGGGTCCTGGGGGTAGTTGTCCACGATGTACGGCCTGAGGGCTTCGACCGTGACCACCCAGGGCGATATGGTGCTGCCAAGATTCTTCGCCGTGAACGGGCCCAAGGGTATATACTCCCATTTTTGGATATCGCGAGCTGGAATAAAATAAATTTTTCATTGCAAGTGTATTACAAAACAAATAAGCATCATAAGTACAATAGGCAACCTTGCCGCTAGAAATTAAAAAGTTGTATTCAGTATCGATAGATATTAAATATATATCGATACTGAATATAACTATTTAAATCCTTTCCAAGCATTTACTTTACTTTCGACAGTACGATACGTATAGTGTCGATGGTTTAATAGTCTGCGCGTTACACGACTCACAGAACATCATTATTACGTCACCCACAACAATAAAGTACGGCAATTATGTCATTTGTTTCATGTGGGCTTTACTATCAAATATGTAACTTGATAGACGTGCAAACGCCAAAGTAAAGGAAACGCTTGGAAACTGTATAATTTCTATTTGGTAAACGTGAATACTATATTAACTAGAAAAAAAATCAAAATATTATGGATTAAAACATGAATAAAGTCAGTAAACATCAACATTATTATAAGATACATCCTTGGACTTGACTTTGTGAAATATTTTAGTGCTTCGCTGGAATTTATTACATCCTAGAGGCAAAATTGTATCATCCAAAGTTGCCCAAGGTGTTCGTTTTCCCGAAAGTTCCCCAAATAGTGCCATACAAAATTGCGTTAACTTGAACGTGATCGAATAGTAAAACGAAACACTATAAAGCCTGTATATTTTTCTTCGGAATCAGAATATGGTGATTAAAATGATACTTAATACATATTAATCCAGAAAAACTGTTCTAAGCGATCCACGGAGGTTACTTCTTAGAAGTGGGCTTATATGAATGATTTGCATAATCGATTTATTAGACATTACTTTATTGTTAATCGAATAACATTATATTAAGAGTCTTACCGCTCCAGTCGTTTAACAGGACAAATCCGAATATATGTTCCTCCGCATTTTTGGCCGTAATCCTCTCGCCGAGCTTATTCGGCTTTCCACCAATGAATGCACCCACTTCCAATTCAAAGTCCATTAGCCGACATGGCCCAAAATGTGGGGCTGCCCCTGTTAATATCATAAATCCCTATTAATATTATAAATGCGAAAGTAACTCTGTCTGTCTGTTTCTCTTTCACGGAAAACTACTGGTTAAATTTGGCTGAAACTCCACTGAGCTTATATATAGTTTCGATGTCGAGGATGAACATAGGACACTCTTTATCCCCAAAAATGGGATACTTTCCGGGATAAAAATATATTTGTCCCTGTGTTTGTTATACTTTTATGGAAAAACTATTGGACCGATTTGGCTGAAATTCTAACTACAGTTTTCTTTGTGGCTGCGTCATGGGTCAAACCCTAGTGCGTTCCTCGTGTATATATAAGCTTTGTTATATTAAGAACTGGCTAATAAATTGCACTTTCTGTTACTTAAAAAGTTTTTTTTTATTGCAGGAGATCAGCAGACAGGCAGACGCCCCACTTGATGGAAAGCGGTTACCATCGCCTATGGACATTTGCAACACCAAAGGTGCTACAAATGCGCTGCTGCTCTCTTAAGGTAGACTGGAACCTGGTCAATAATGTCGGAACACAACCTAAGGTTGTTATGGTGACATACTTTAGGCCAGCGGTGGTAGCCATCCAGTCTGGCAAATGCCCTACCACCTGACATATAACGACAGTAATGAAAAATATATAAATTTTGGGGGGATTGGGTTGCTAAATAGGTTCGGCCCCCGTCTATTGCCTGTTCGGTTGCAAATTTTCCTATGCTTAAATTTTTGTGCACACATCAGTCATGTTTTAAAAACAAATCACGTCCTTACCTTCCACTGGCAATGTCTGCCCGTAAGGTCTGGTGATAGGTGTGCCAGATATTACGATAGAGCTTGAGCGTCCATGGTAACCAACAGGTAAATATTTCCTAAAAAAAACAAATAAATAAATAATCCGCGGACAAACACACATATTGTATATCCCAAAATTAAGCAAGTTACGCTTCTGTTATGAGTAATATACAACGGGACTACTCTGAGGCCGACCGCAGACACCCAGCCCATAGTAAATAACGGCGAAAATTCGTTTCCTAAATTTACCATACCAGGAACGCCGATCCTCTGCGTTGCAGTGAGGTAAGCCGGCAAAGACTTAGACGACCTTTGTGGTTGAATATAAATATATGAAATACTAATTTATTTTGCTTTTTTATCCGATAGTAAAAGAACATCTATATATTATATTGACGATTAATTTCAAGTAGGTACCTATATTAGAATTTATAGTTCGGGCTACAAGACACCTGGAATCAATATTACTATATTTTTTATACTGAGTTTAGAATCCTAAATCTAGCGTTAACCAAATTGTCTTTGATTGCCATTTTACTAAACATTGAGATTATACAAACAGACAATTTATGATTAAATATTTATAGTTTAGAATTAGTAGGACACAAGAAGGACGGGATCAATTTCCGGTAATATGAATCAAAACATCTACATATATTACCTACTCGTTTTGGGTATTGCTTGAATTTTACGTTGTACCTATGATTTTAAATTTGCCTTACAGACTTTTTAATAATACATACATACATAACTTTACGCTAGTTCCCTTAAGGGGTAGGCACGAACAACAGAGCGCCATTTAGGCTTATTCTTAAACACCTCACTTGCTTATTTGACATTCATAACTCTTGCCATGCACGCTCGTCTGTTCTTAAGACTCCTGACATCACCTTCTGCTAGTACACGGCACAATCAATTTGATCATGGAACTTTTTAATAATGTCAGGTTAAATTAGTATTTTTTTTTGTTTCTTTTTTAGAATAGAATACCATTTATTGTGTTATTAACTGTCACAAGCATGAATTACAGGAAAAGTGTTGTGGCCTTTGTTAGATCGACAGTTTGTCCTTTCGAACGTACAATACAGGATATTTATAATGGTGTCTCAGTTTTTTATTCCATATTCTCATCCTATGGTACATTTAAATTGTATGTTACCAGGGGCGTAGCTACCGCCGTATCAATGGTACGGAGCTCCAGGCTACAGGGGCCCCGAAAACGTCTAAGCAAAAATGCCTTTTTTATTTTCTATTGCAGGAGTTCAGCAGACAGACTTGATGGAAAGCGGTTACCATCGCCTATGGACATTTGCAACACCCAAGGTGCTACAAATGCGCTGCTGCTCTCTTAAGGGAAACTGGAACCTGGTCACTAATGCCGGAACACAACTCAAAGTTGTTATGGCGACATACTTTAGACCAGGGATGGTAGCCATCCAGTCGGGCAAATGCCCTACCACCTGGCTGTGGGTTGTTTTGTCGCCTCTTACGACAGGCCGCCCGGCCGCAGGAAATTGTATTCTTTCTCCGTTCCTGCACGGATAAAAATTCCTAAAATGTTATCCATAATCTTATAGATTAATAACATTTTTAAGAATAACTGCTAGGCCAACAGGAACGGCTATCAGACTTGTCATTATTGTCTATAAAGGTAGAAAATCTAGAAAAACTGAAATCGTCTTCAGATTGATAAAAAAGTTTGCCGAAAAAAAGGCGAGAAAAGTGTAACTTTGATTTGAATTGTTTGTCTAACTTAACTCCTAGGTGCATTGTGTATAAAAATAATAACTTGTAATCAAGATATAATTATTTTAATTCAATTCGTGCTTTGTTTCCTTTTTTTTTTAAACTTTACCCTTCCTTTGGGCCCCATTTTGGTACAGGGCCATCATCTAAGGCAAGCTACGCCACTTACCTAGCTTGAGATTATAGTACCTACCAATTTTCAAAAAGCGCATTGTCCTTCCCTCTGAACATAATTCCGACATTCGTAGCGTGGTGTAAGGAGGAATAGAAATCGGTATAGTCCCCAATATCTACAGGGACGTGCATTTGTGCCTCATTCTGCTTAACAAAAGCCCTGAAAATAAAATATAGTTGTCTATTTCTAATTGCGTTTGTTTTGTCCGTTTTTTTCTTTTTGAGCATGACTACAGTTAGCTAGTATGGATTATCCTTGCATTCCGGTTTCAGAATAATTTACAAGAATAAGCCTGAGCCAATTTTTTGGTCTTAAACAGACACTAAAAGAGGTTACTTTTGTGGCAGCTCGAAATGATACATCTAAGTATTTTTTTTTATTGCAGATCAGCAGACAGGCAGACGGCCCACTTGATGGAAAGCGGTTACCATCGCCTATGGACATTTGCAACACCAAAGTTGCTACAAACGCGCTGCAGCTCTCTTAAGGGAGACTGGAACCTGGTCAGTAATGCCGGAACTCTACTCAAGGTTGTTATGGCGACATACTTTAGACTAGTGGTAGTAGCCATCCAGTCGGGCAAATGCCCTACCACCTGGCTGTGGGTTGTTTTGTCGCCTCTTACGACAGGCCGCCCGGCCGCAGGAAATTGTATTCTTTCTCCGTTCCTGCACGGATAAAAAAAGTAAAAAAAAGCAGCTGAGATTTTAAACTACATACACACAATTATTCGATATAAACAATCACCATCCTACAACTACATATTATAATTCACTTTTAACCAATAGTAGTATTTTTTTTTTTTGTAATTTCACACGGAACATAATTCAAGCTCCCCAAAAATTACTATTTTCCACTTGCCTGCCAAATGAATACTACGAAATCTCGAAACAATAAATAATATTGCAATTATATTATTAAACTCGCCTTTTTCTAAGTTCGGTGTCATTTTGCAATATAGTAGTAGAGACATCTAACAGATTCTGTAAAGTTTTTCTAGCTTCAATCCAATAGGCCTTTGAAAAGCCCATAAAAGTGTTGAGAGTCTCCTCCTGAAAACCCATTTCTCATCAATACACAAAAATCGTAAAATAATTAGTTTGCATGATAGTTTTTTTAATAATCGTAGACAAACGCACACATTGTATATCTATCTCCAAGCTAAGTTACGCTTGTGTAATATACAATGAACCACTCTGAGGCCGATCTCATACCATAGTAAGTAAATAACGGAAATTTCGATTACGAAATTTACCATGCCAGGAATTGAACCCGGGATCAATACGTTTCAGTGACAGAGTCTTAACCCTTTCAAGCACAAAGTCCGTCACAGTTTGAAATATAGCAGGCCGATTAGGAAACTTGCTCATTTTTAAGTTTTCTATGCCTAAAAATAAAAAATACTTAGATTTCATCAAGTTTTACATTAATTTTATTCTGAAAAGTATCTTTATCGCCTTCAACCATATAGATTTGAACTGTATACGTATTAAAACTGTTAGAAAAGCTCTACTTTAAATATGTACTTATATCTTAGGAACATAAAGTTTGATGTATTGCTATTGACTACCTATTGCGCAAGATTTGTGCAGTAAATAAAGTAGTTATAATAAAACAACAACAAGAAACTAGTTCGATTTGTAAACAACTTATTTGCATAAACAATTTATGGAAACCCCATTACTGTATTAATTTATAAAATACCTAAGAAATATATTGGCATTGGTATATTTCCTAAGCTAAGCAAGATTTTTTATCCCCTGAAGCGGGTCCACAGACTGTCCACTTGATGGCAAGCTGTTACCGTTGCCGATGGAGCAATGGACATTTGCACAATGCGATAGTATCCGAGTCTGATGCAGCGATCAGTTGCGTGCGTTCTGTTCAATCATACCCATATTAGTCTCACGCATACTTTGACACGTGTTTGCCACAAGAAAGCAAGCTAGAATTATAATGTCCTTCTTTCATAGTTTGAAGTGAATAATGAAAATAGTGCTGTCTAAAAATAATAACAAATATTGGATGCGTAACATCTAATAATAATAATAATAATAATCGGCAGACAAACACACACATTGTATATCCCCAAATTAAGCAAGTTACGCTTGTGTTATGGGTAACATACAACGGACTACTCTGGGGCAGATCCCAGACACCCAGACCATAGTAAATAACGGAGAAAATACGTTTCCGAAATTTACTATACCAGGAATCGAACCCGGAGCCTCTGCGTTGCAGTGAGGTATGCCGGCAAAGGCTTAGCCCGCTCAACCACAGAGGCCGTCATCTATTGGTATCTCTCGCTTATCAAAGATGCATCTAGAATAAATCACATTCCTGAGTGAAAAAGAGGTGTGCCGTTTGCGTGAGAGCTGTCTAGTACAATCAAGTCTACTGATGATAGCAACACTTGTGTAATATTGATATTCGTACATTTCTCATCATGGACCAACCATACCAACATTGCAACCAAAAATACCAACGCGTTGCCAGCCTCTAAGATAGGATACACTCTGTATCGGATAAGAAGGATGACATAGGAGGGAGGGAAATGGAATGTAATACATACTTTGAAGACATTTTGCTCGTGCTTGAGTAAAGGTCCGTCGAATAAGTGTGAGATCACATTGAGGTCCAAAATCCAATCCCCAATTGCGACACCAATATGTTTTCGGTCCTGAAATGCCAACAGTCAAGTATTACTCAAGATTAAGATTATTAAAATAGGCACTTAATTATATAAATTGCGGTTTGTATTCCACGGTTATTTGTGTTTACGGAAGACAAGTTTGTTTTTTTATTTTCGCTAATAAAAAATTATATTTACCAACTAGAATTTGCCCTCTACTCAGTCCACGCTTAAACTCCAAATTGCCGCGGGATCCCCGGGACATAAAGCACCGCAGCATTTAAAAAATAATGTAAGCTTTGGCTTTAGTGAAAACTGTGTCGGAATAAACTAATTTTTATGCATCCGAACAACTACAAACCGCTCCTCGAAAATTCCCGCGGGATTCCCGGGATAAAAATCCGTAAGCATCGAAATCGGCGCAATAGTTTTTACGTGAATGCCGAACAAACAGATAATCTAAATAAAATGCAGCATGGTTTCCATTGTTTATATGGTCTATTCCAGTTGTTTTTTTAAATAGTACTTGACTGTACAGATACGGCATGTTTAGAATTTTATTACAGATTTCTTCAAAATCGGTTGATTAGGAACAGACAACTATCTCACTAGCACATTCGTGTGTTATTTAGTAACTGAGAGAAAAACTAAATGGTTACCCTCTTTTCCTTCAATTACTATTATATTTTACGGATGCAACCTGCGAGGTAATGTAGCCAGCCTTGTGGACACCTTCCCATGCAAGAGAATGGCCTTCAGCACTCTACTTACAGTTTTAAGGGATTATAGGTAGAATAAATATAAATAAGTTTTCTTTATAGTATTCGTTTGTAATATTTTAGTTTAATAAATATGTAGGTACTCTGATAACTTTTTACAGAAATAAACCTTTCCTTTTTTAATTTAAAATGAACCTTCGGATTACATAGTTTCTTGAATTTACTAAACAATCAAAACACATACTGATAAAATCAAAAAGATATTACAAAGTAATATTTACATTTTTTACAGTTCCATAATTTATTTCCTTTGAAAACTAACTTAAAACTACCCAAATAAGGTCTAATTTAGCTTAATCACTCTAAATATCAAATATCATATCATTCAAATGTATTTTGTATATACCAGCTTATTCATTACTTACGTTTTTGGCAGATGTAAAAACACCATATGGTAAATTTTCGATTGGAAAATCCGTGTCGGAAGAATATTCAATAAAAGATTTCATTTTACAACGTGATTATGCACCCAGGGCTCGTTAGCAACTGAAATATATCTTGTATAATTTTATAATACAGGTTATATAGGTTACGAGTATGGAAATGAACTGCGCCGGTCGGTGTCGCCGGCAACAACAGTATAAACTAGACAAGTCAAGGTCGACTTATCACGTTATAGGTGGGAAAGTTTAGATAACAAAGATGAGAATTCGAATAGGGTAACAGAAATAAATAACACCGGACCTAGTGCAGTTTTATGTGAACTTGTTTAATTGTTCGTTACCCAAACATAACCTCCAACCCAAACTACACACAGGCTGGGTATTTACGATTCTACACGATCGATGAAGATTAACAATAATAGTCCATTGATCCAAGAGTAATGGGTTTAAATGATATAATTTGTTCTCCATATACAACTGAAGTTAGCCTTCCACTTTTTTGACGAAGTGTAACCATTTACGGACCTCTAGTAAATAACTTCTCATCCGTGCAGGAACGGAGAAAGAATACAATTTCCTGCGGCCGGGCGGCCTGTCGTAAGAGGCGACTTAACAACCCACAGCCAGGTGGTAGGGCGTTTGCCCGACTGGATGGCTACCACCCCTGTTCTAAAGTATGTCGCCATAACAACCTTCGAGTTGTGTTCCGGCATTAGTGACCAGGTTCCAGTTTCCCTTAAGAGAGCAGCAGCGCATTTGTAGCACCTTTGGTGTTGCAAATGTCCATAGGCGATGGTAACCGCATTCCATCAAGTGGGCCATTTGCCTGTCTGCCGATCTCCTGCAATAAAAAAAAAAACTACATAACTTTAGCAGCTTAGAACTATCATTTATAAACAACGTAAAGTATAAAAAATATTGAAAACAGAAATCTCGGTCTCTCCAGAATATTCTTCTTCTGTATCGAATCGAGGAAGTTGGGGCCTCAAGGTTTTACCTACCTATAACTGGGTTTAAAGCCACTGAAGCCTCCTCCACATGGCGATGGCTTCTCAGAAGCTCACGTTGTCGAATATGCGGCGTCCGATGGCCTTCGCGGGCAACTTCTAGAATGTAGATGCTTACCTAAATAGTCAAGGGTTCCGTAGTAGCCAAATATGAGTACATATTTCCTACCTTCTATCAGTTATACTCAACATTTGCTTATTTGGAGTAAAATTCAGCCGTTTATTAAAATGAAATAAATAAGGTATAGAAATTAATATTTATTACATTAAAATTACAGACTTGTTTATTTACGTGTCGAAGTTGACCTTAGCGAGCATTGGGCCGCTGTGTTTGAGTACTCCGCGAACATTCGCCTTGCTCTGGACAACTGTGGCGGGCGACTCCACGACTGCCTAGAAATAATTGCACTGGAGTATTTGTGCACATACCTATCATATCTACTTGTCTTTTATACATAACACTAGGCGAAAAATATGCCGTAACGTCGATATTTAAGTATCAACGGAAAACGAATTTCATAGATAGATAACTACCTCCGTCAGTTTAAACATGCCGTTACAGTAACCTCGTGTTGCGTTCTGGCGCGTCAGTCACCAGGGGCCAATTCTGCTATTTTAATATCTTGGCGTTGCGAAGATATTCAGATTACAATTCCATTGCGATCGTGTCAAATATTCGTATTCTACTAAATCCATAATATCTTTACGATATCTTCGCGGAAGTGTTTTTTTTTATTGCAGGAGATCAGCAGACAGGCAGACGGCCCACTTGATGGAAAGCGGGTACCATCGCCTATGGACATTGGCAACAGCAAAGTTGCTACAAATGCGCTGCTGCTCTCTTAAGGGAGACTGGAACTTGGTCACTAATGCCGGAACACAACTCAAGGTCGTTATGGCGACATACTTTAGACCAGCGGTGGTAGCCATCCAGACGGGTAAATGCCCTACCACTTGGCTGTGGGTTGCTTAGTCGCCTCCTACGACAGGCCGCCCGGCCGCAGGAAATTGTATTTTTTCTCCGTTCCTGCACGGATAAGAAGTATAATGGTAGAAAAAATTGATACTACCATTGGCAGAAATGGCGTTAGCCGAAATTTTTATTAAAAATCTACAAATATTTTAAACATTTATTTCGCTAGTTTACGCTTGTAAATATTTATAAAAATATATATAGAACCGAGAGATACTAATAGCTGAATTGGGCCCCTGGTTCCAGTCCCCTTAGCGGCCCGCAACGCGTTGGCACCGCTCGCAACGTTGCAAAAGTCCATAGGCGACGGTAGCCATTGTCTATTCTGTGGTCCACATCAGCTCGTCTACCTGAAATAACCTCTCAATTTTACATTTAAAGGGTGTCAAAAGTCACTCCTTACTTGCATGGCGATTGTCATAGGTAGCTAGTAATTTCCCACCAATAGCACGGGCGAAGGATAAAATAAAGATTTTCATTTTAAATTTAATTACTTTTATTTTACACATTTATTCATAACTATTAACACGAGAAAATAGAAATATTTCATATAATGTTTTGTACCGAATTATACATTGAATTGAAGTTATCGCCATGTAAATATTTTTCACTTTTATTGCAGCATAGGTGTATGGTCAGCAACTTTAATGACCGTTCTTAGCAGCGGATGCCTGTCGGAGTACAGTACGCGCAAAAAATTAGTACCAGTCTTGTGTCATAGTTAGAGAGAAATTAGTTCCGTGAGTTTGTACAAGTTCTATCATATTTTACGCTTATTACACGTGACAGAGACAGAGAACGCACCACTCTGCTCTTTTAGCTGTGTATATACTACCTCGTGAACCTTATAATTGTAATCTACACAATGACGTGTACTAGAGTGCATCTCCCGTACCCATACGCGCGCATCATTTAGCCGCAACCAGGTTTTCTAAATCTTACATTGTCTTGTTGGTAACAATGATGAACATTAATCAGTGATATTGTAATCAAAATGGAATGACCTAGCACGTGTTTTAAGAAAACGTGGCGCGGACAATGATGTCGCTTAGGAGATTCAGCTACTAACTTAAAGGAGGCATATGAGTTTTCATACTTCTAAGATATAAGTATGATCACCACGAGTGCGCAATAGCCGCTTTATTATATAAAATCATAGAGCCATAAACTTTGATGCGGACTGTACTCATATTCTTAGTTCAATTCCTTTGTAATTATTATTTATTTGTATGTAAATAAATTTAATAATAATACGGAAATATTATATACATACCTAGTGAAAGTGAAATGAAAATAACAATTATTCTAATTCTATTTTAAATGCTGACAATAATACTCTATTTTAATGTAAATAATTTTTAAAAATGTTTTGAAATAATTATTTTTGAATATAAATTTAATTCATGACATGCATTATTAGGAGAAACTATACCATTGTTGGCACCAACTCTCCCCTTTCTCCCCGAGTAGTTGGTACCCTGACAATTTATTGAAGATATTAAGAAATCTTAATATTTTTTTTGACATTGGTAAAATCATCGCCAAAGGCGTTAGAGCCACCAACAAAAAAATAGAATAGGATATTTTTAATTTTCCAACCATAAAATATTATCATTGCATGGCTACAAAATATTTTTTAAAGAGTGTTTAACATTTTAAATAATTTAATAGGGTGCCAATGACAGGGGTGTAGTAACAGAAAATGAAGTCTAGGGCACGCATCACAGTTGCGCTCCTTTGTAAATTACCTAAATGTAAATAACAGATACACTAAATAAAACAGTCCTAAATCTTACTTACAAAACAAATTAAATTTATTTCTAGTATAATTTGTTTGTTAAATTTAATCATTGTTAACTTTGCGACCCGATAGACGCCTAGTGCCCTACTTGCCCCACCCTACCCTCGCCTCTGGTCAACAATGGTACAGTGTACACTACTCGTATATCGTACTTATCTGTTATTTAAAACATACATCAAAGTTAGTGAAAAGTTATGTTCCAAGTTAATTAATATGAATTTTATTATTTATACTTGATCATAATTAATAAATAGACTTACAGTTTATAACTATTACAACAGACAAATTGTATGAGATTTACCACTTTATAAAATACTACAGAAAAAATTGTTTATAGTCTCAAAGTTCTTGGACAATTTCATGTAGGCACTTAATTATTGGATTTGTTTTCATTATTACACATTTAAGATGTATTTAATTAATTTCTAGCTTTAATGAATTTATTATAATAACTTAATAATATTATATACCCAGCAGAAGGTTTCATTACTTCAGCAACTTTATGTCTAGTAGATTGTATTTTTGTTGGCTTAGTTGTTTGATTGAATATACGCTAAAATATTACCTAGCTTATGTGATTCGAGATATTTTTTTAAAAAATGTCACTGCCGTCTCAATCGATTTGGAAGTCATGATGGAATAAAGTAAGTTACATGTATTTTTTTAATCCTACTAATATTATAAACGCGAAAGTATGTAAGAATGTATGGATGTATGTTGGTTACTCTTTCACGCAAAAACTACTGAATGGATTTTGATAAAATTTTACAATAATATATCTTACACATGAGAATAACACATAGGCATTTATAAAGATATAGTGTTAATTATCCGAAATATAACGATTTTCCTACACCACGCGGGTGAGACCGCGGGGCGCAGCTAGTAAAATATGTCTGTATTATTTAAGCTAAAATATTCTTTATCATGTTACTTTTATTGTAAAAAGTAGGACAATAGGTATTGCAATCCCAGTATTTTAGTGTTATCGTAATGGTTACATTTCTTTCCACTTTATTAGCTAAAGTCACTAGTATTTATTGATTTATCGTAATTTTGTATCCATAACATAGGTTACTTATGTATTTAGTTCTTACACCCCACTATATATATTATAAAATTTATTTTAATATTAATTTGAAAATTAATATTAATAACATTTTTTTTAATATAACATTGATCAAATTTTTTTTTAATAATAAATGTTTATTGAATGTATAGTGTATTTTAGAGTATGTATTTACTGAATGATGGTCATTTCTCATATTTTTCCATGTTATATTATGTTGTTTTTAACGAAACGATTGCTTGTAACACTACAAATACAGATATCTAACATACTGAAATTATTACTAACTTGATAGTACAACAACATACATTTCTAAAAAATACACGAGTGGACAACTTATCATTAGGCTCTTATCTAGGAATAACGCCCATGACAATTTACTTTAGCATCCATAATTATTAACAATATCATTCTTCTCTAAATTTTTGAATGTTTTCTTATTTGAATCATTTTTTAAAATTCCAATCCAAAGGTCAAAAACTGTGGCGTAAACACATAACCGCGTTGCGGCGCCGAACCGCAAAGCGTCCTACCGTCATAGAATGAAGTGACCATTTTTCTGTGATTCGCGAACTATGACGGGCGTGTCCCTGCCAAAGATCGCAATAAGCGATTGCTTTTTTATTATACATCGGTATCTTTTTCGCTTTAATAATCATAAATTATTTCACAAACGCCTGTTTCGTTTACCCCTTAAGAATCGACTTACATGGCTACGTTCCATTAGGGACAGGGAGTTTTCCCGTTCCACTTGCTTCTTGGCGTAACAATCGTAAACCCAAGTGGAACGGCTATTCGACCCACCTATTGACATGGCTCGTCGTGAGCGTTGTGTGATCGAAAATGATGACGTCATTAGTGACGTTTTCGCCACGACCACAACGATCGCGGTCGCCTTGTGGTACGGCTAACTGAGCGTTTTGGGCGTTGTGAACTACTAATGGAACGGCCTACATATAAGGCCTGGGGAATATCAATTTCATGAGGAGTGAAATAATAAAAGAGTTACGTTGTCCTTTTATTATACAATTTCGAACTTTAATGCAGTGAAGTAACATTTAAAATAATATCCATTAGTGTGAGAGACCGAGTTTTGAAATTAGAAGGTCTTGTAAGCGTCCTTATTTGGCTGCAGCATTACAATATTCAAAGACAATTGTACTTAAAGAGTAAACTCCAGTCGTGCATCGGAACTGACACATATTTTTTTTTTTGTAGGCCTCATCACTAATATCAAAGCTACATCAACCCCTGACATTTTAATTATTATACTCCCACCGTTTTGACGCGTTCTTTCCAAGCATCCTACAGACAAACGGAACTGTTGGTGTTGTTGTCACCCTACTGTGACGTCACAATGCAAAATTCTGCGATGCGGCTCCACAACGCGGTTGTGTTTGGGCTCTTAGAGGATACCTGTGGTGATATCTCATAGTGGAGGATTCAGAAGCTGTTCATAGTTATATTTTACTGGGCGATTGTCACTTCTAAGAGCCAATTACTATTATGACTTGCTTGTAATTACGGACTGAATACGATACTTTTAATCATTTAAATATATATTTGTAAAATAAATACATCAATTATATTACATAAATCTACAGCAGCCAAACTAATACATAAACTAAAATAAAACATAATACAAAACAAATATCTTATCTACACAAAGTGGCATCGATCTGCTGTAACGAGGGTAGCGTCAATTTGAGCTTCCGCCTGTAAGCTGGGTCTGAGGTTATTGGGTTCCTTTCGAGGTATATAGTTGTGAGCTTCTTGTTCTGCTGCAGATAGTCCACGGACGACCATTCCGATATTTGGTTATCATTCAACTATAAATAACAAATGAAAATTGATAAACAAACAAATAAAAGAATCTAGCAATGACAAGGGGGTAGTTGACACATATCACAATAAATTCTGAAACAATGTTCATACAAATAATCAGCCGTTCAAATGCTATGTCAGCATTATAACTTTACGATATCATGATAGAAATGACGTCATAATTTGCAACACTCATACAAAATCTAGGTGGCTTCCGTGTTTTGTACTTTGATAAAAACCTGTTCATCATCAGTTGATTTAACTGTTAACTACTATCGTGTAATATAAAAATGAGCCTGAAAGCTTCTATATCTTACTTGAATAGAGATTATTCATATCAGGGATGTTAAGGATATTTGAATTAAAAAAAAGACAAGTCGTAGTAGCGTAATGGTTAGCGCACGCGTCACAAACTCAAAGGGTGTGGGTTCGATCCTGGCCGGAACGCATGCACCACTTAGGGAGTTTTCTGACCTAATGTGCATATTGTTACAATTACCACGTGCTAATAACAGTGAAAGAAAACATCGAGATGCAACCTGCACATCGAGATAACTGATATGTCAAACCTGCTAAGCCGCAATGTCAAAGAAGCAAGTGAGGTAAAAATAAGCCCAAATGGCACTCTGTTGTTCGTGCCTACCCCGCAAGGGAACTGGCGTGAAGTTATGTATGTATGTATCTTAAGCCGCCTTGGACAAACGTGGCGGGTATACTGTCCGGTCCCCCCTATAAATGGGAGGCTCGAGCCCAGCAGTGGGACATTTATGGACTGATATTATATTATATAAGGATATTTAACCGACTGGATGGCTGCCACACCTGGTTTTTTATTTATTGCAGGAGATCAGCAGACAGGCAGAAGGCCTATTTGATGGAAATCGGTTACCATTGCCTATGAACATTTGCAACACCAAAGTTGCTACAAATGCGCTACTGCTCTCTTAAGGGGGACTGGAACCTGGTCACTAATGCCGGAACACAACTCAAGGTTGTTATGGCGATATGCTTTAGACCAGGGTGGTAGCCATCCAGTCGGGCAAATGCCCTACCACCTGGCTGTGGGTTGTTTTGTCGTCTCTTGTGACAGGCCGCCTGGCCGCAGGAAATTGTATACTTTCTCTGTTCCTGCACGGATGAATTTATATTATTTATATAATTTAAGTTATGGATATTATATATGTTAAAAACTCTAAAACGAAAATACAAATAATTATAATACAAGGTAACAATTTGACGGCTTGTGTGTTGTCAGCTGGGCGAGTGAAAAGCTATCATGAGATTTCAGTAATATTAATAAGAAATAGTGTCCGAGATCTGACATTATCTGAGGCGTCAAATTTTATACAGTTTCTGGTAGAGGTTTTATTTTGGATGTTGGATAGTTTCGTTTATGGTTAACATACACACATACATACATAACTTCACGCCAGTTCCCTTGCGGGGTAGGCACGAACAACAGAGCGCCATGGTTTATGGTTAAGGAGTATCTATATCCCTAATTCACATCTCGCTTTTGGAGTTTTATTATTTATAAACATTTTTTTAGCAATCAGTTTAATTGGAAAAACAAACTTACTGTAGAATTTATTTTGAAATATGATTTGAAATTAACATCTAGTTCCTATTGTATGTACAGTTGTGGTATGAAAATGTTCATCACTTTTCAAATTGATTCATTTAACGTTATGCGAGCACGTGTTACCTTTCCAAATGAAATCACAGAACAGACTGTTCTACAGAAAATTATTTTTAAATATTTGACAATAAAGTTTAAAGTTACTTAGTTCAAAGTTGTTTGATTTTCTATCTTGTCTAAGAAGATTCTTTAGACATGTATAACCTTTTTATTGGTTTTAATATTTATGTTAAGCATAGTGATTATATCCTCTTTGTTTCTTATTGTCAATCTTAGCGTCTGTCATTGTCAACATCACAATTTTAATTTTTTTACTTTTCTATATTTTATAAACATAACATTTATTCAAATGTTGGCAGTATTGTTACTTGTGCAAGTAAAAATCACTTTATGGTGATAAACATTCTCATTTCGCGACTGTACACTTCTTTACAACATGTTATCGCTGTTTAAGGGAAAGAAGTGGCAAGAAACTCCCCAGCAACACGTCTGGCAAAAATTTATGCATTTCAGACTCTTTTTGTATTAATAAATACAGAAGTATGTTATACAAATATTATACTTTTCGGACAATTGATGGAGTGGTATCAAACAGTGCACTCTTAATAAGACAATAAGAGAAAAAAATAATACCATCATAGTAATAATAAAAAACTTTAAGAACCAACTTACCCACAACTCTTCTAATTCACTCATATGTCTGACATTTTCGATGACTGTTATTCTATTCATTGCCAAATCCAAAGTTTGCAGTTTCACTAGACAGTCCAAGTTTTCAATAACACTTATACCATTCTCAGATATATACAATTGTTCCAAATTAGTAACATTTTCCATATTCTCGATTTTCGTCAAACGGTTGCTCTGAAGTACTAGAATTTCTAGTTCTGTCAACTCTTCCAGATTTTGAATTTTTGTTATTTTGTTTTTGCCCAGGTATAGCTGCTTGAGTTTCTTTAAGCCATTCAAGTTTTTGATTTCCTGAAAGTTGGTAATGTTATTGATAGACTAACTGAAAACAACCCCCACTTGGCTCAAGAAGTTAATTTTTTGTCACAAAAAAGTAAGGTTTTAGTTACAAACATAAATTTTAAGACCATTTTGAAACAGATTCTATCATGTAGTCTACAAAAAAAGGTCACTTTAAGTGCCGCATTACTTGATTTGCTTAATTGAGGTATAAACTCTTACATTCTAGCTTTAAATAAAATACAAAAGGTGCAGACGAATATTTCAAGTGTTTCATCTATGACGTCACATGATAGCTAAGGAATAAATGGAACATATTTATTCTGTTGTGAGCCGATATTAATCCTTTTCAGATATCTTATTACCACTTTGGATTTGAGTGATCTATTGTTCGCGCTAATCTTTTTGTTCACGCCGCCGTAAGACGTCATAAAACCTTCTTTTATCTGTTGTTATTTCATGTGAATTCTTAGAAGCCATTAAGCCGACTAGTTAAGGATTTCAAGAACCAGTGGGCGGCAAGTTGCTGGGCCATGCCCAATTTACAAATGGATAAGGGTCAGTCAGCCCGGTAAATGCGCCAGTCGTGTTCTGACTACGAACAAAGCGTTACCTAATTGCACTTTCGGAGCGAGTATCTTATAACAACGAACTTTGCGCGATTTATGTGATAATGATTTTCAGCCCTATGGCTTGGTTTTGTTGTATTCAGCTATACTCGTAAGAACTGTGAATTACGTATGTGTACTTATAATAAACTCTGTGATAATTCCAACGGCATTTTCGAATTTACATCCTACAAATCTCCTACAATTTCGTAACAATATTAATAAAGATAAAAATCTGCTTACCCTAATTCGATTGTCACCCAACTCTAGCAGTTCTAATTTGGGAAGATGATTAACATTCTTTATTTCTCCAATTTTGTTTGAACTTAAAAACAGTTTCTTTAAATTCAATAACTTATCCAATCCCTTGATCTCTTTGATTCTATTAAATGATAAGTCTAGGATTCTGTAAAAAAAAGAAACATTAGAAATCATTACTTTTTATAAACAATTTTTTATCAACTTTTAAATACATACTGTCAGATATAAAACAAGTAACTACATATTATATAGAAATTATTTCAAATTAAAAGCTTTGTAAGAGTTCTTTTAATCATATAAAGTAATGCAATATACACGAGTGCATGTGAAACAAAAAGCCATAGATTTCTATTGTTTCAGATAATTTAGAAGTATAATCAGAACAATAAAATATGTTATGTTTTATTGTTCTGAATATACTACTCAATTAAAAATATGTATTGTCCATGATCTTCGTTTGTTAAGTAAGAGACTTACTATGGTTCTGTCTGTCTACTGTGTTGCTTTAACTGGTGAGATTCTTGTAAATAATAAAAGTGACGCTTGTATATGCATCACTGTCTAACACACTGTCAATGCCACAAAAGAAAATAGTTCAGATTTATTATGAATCTATAATCTGAAATTCCAATAGCGTTAAATACTATTTCTCTGTTCAAATTCATATTTTAAAAAATAACCCTAATGCAGCAAATATGTCACACTTACTCTAAATTAACAAGATTGTCTAAATTCTCGATGACAACTATTTGATTGTCATACAGCTCCAATTCCACAAGTGTGCTCAAAGTGTCAAGACCTTCTATCTTCTTGATCAGATTCCATCTTAAGTAAAGTCTGAAATTAAATTTAGATTAAGATTAAGAGTATAATCCATTGAAAAATTGAATAATAAATGGCCCATAATATTATTATTATTTATATGAGATCTTACTACATAAAAGTCGAAATGATAATCAATATGAAATGAAACATTAAAATAAATCATCAGTGAAAATATGTAAGTGTCTAATGTGGTTATTACTTCACAGTCTAAAGGGATCCCACTTTTAAATCAGGGTCCTGTAATAAGAAAAGAACTGGAATCTACAGCTAGGGCACGCAGGCTGTATACCGGGTCCTAAATGCTTTAAAGTGTATTAAGGGTTTAAGTCCTGCAATCCTGCAAACCATATGGAGCCAAAGATTGAAAGGCTTATATGTTTTTTTACAATCTTTCACTGACTTGATATGAAAAAATGTATATTAAATAATAAAACGAGATGTGAATAACCTGTTATTGGGGGGCCTAAAGCAGCTGCATTCAGTGAATTGCTTAGTGCAACTGACACATGTTGACATAGACTGGTAGTTGTAAGACATAGCATAAAGTTCAACCTCATTTTGATACTTGTCAAGCTGGTAATAACAATATATGAAAGCAGCCTTTTTAAACCCCACAGAGGTTGATTCATGTAGGATTTAGGGACTTTCAAAATTAAATTTATATTGGATAAATGTTATTCTTAGTACTTACCATTCTTTCTATTTCTATGATACTACCCTAAGTGTAACTTACATAACTTGGGAATATACAATGACTATGTTTGTTATTTAAATAAATAATCAAAATCACACATACATAGGATTATTTGACTCAATGTGTAGTTACTCTTATATCAATGAATATATTTTGCCAGGTGGTAGGGCATTTGCTCGACTGGATGGCTACTACCCTTGGTCTAAAGTATGTCACCATAACAACCTTGAGTTGTGTTCCGCAGCATTAGTGACCAGGTTCCAGTCTCCCTTAAGAGAGCAGCAGCGCATTTGTAGTACTTTTGGTGTTGCAAATGTCCATAGGCAATGGTAACCGCTTTCCATCTAGTGGGCCGTCTGCCTGTCTGCTAAACTCCTACAATAAAAATAAAAAAAAAATACAAATAATGAATATTTTTCTTCAGAGAATAGGAGTACCTATTCAATGAAATTTTCTATTTACTAGCTCAAGTGCCTAGTAAAAGGATAGTTGTCATTTTTATAGCAATTTCAGATAATAACAATAGCATGTTATTAAATGAAGACAATAAAAACCTACTCTTGATATGTGTCATATAAAATTAATTCAATTAGGTATGAGGTTGAACACAAGTAATTTGTTGTCTTTATAGAAAGACTCATTATCTCATAAGAACAGCACGAGTTATTTCTGGATTTATAATGTGAATGATGTCACAAACCCATAAAAAATTTAATAAATCGGACAAATTGCCAATTGAGATTGAAACATTAAACTGTATTGAGATTTTGGAATGGAATGTGATTTTTAATAGTTTTCAGTTAGACTCCTTCATAATAATGAACTACTTTTTATTGCCTGAAGCCAGTAAACTAGCAGATAGCCCCATTGATGACACAATTGCAATCAGGGATGTCACAAAAAACTTGCTAGCAGTTAGCTCATTATTAGTCACAAGAGAATGTGATAATGCTCTTCCTAAAATACTCCATGTTGTAGTGGACAGGGAAAATATTGACAGGAAGTTCCGCTCAGATAATTATTGTAGTAGGATAAACATTCTAAAGAACTGTTGCATAGTTGAGTGTGGTAAATCAAATAAGGATGAACACTCTGACTATTAAGCAGTAATTTTATTTATGTAAGATATTACATTACTCATAAATATAACTTATCATTTTACTAGGGCAGATGCAACAATAACATAAAGTATAGAAAATCCCAGGAAAAATTGTTTTCCCAGCTCCCTTAACCCCATTTGGCACTATATATATATATATATACACACATATATATATATATACATATATATATATATATATATATATATATATATATATATATATACACACATATATATATATATATATATATATATATATATATACACTATTTGTAATTCCCTGAAGTGTTAAGTAACTATAAGGCTATCAGCCACCTGAGGGCATAAAGTATATTAGTAAATACTTCTCATATTTATTGTATGTAACTAGTATTATCAGTGCAGCTTCACTCTCATATACCTATTTCAAGTGATGTCACAGTAGGTAGTTAAGGTTTCAGAACAAAAAGTATTTTTTGCTAAACCATTTTATGGAAGGTACATATTGACTGGAGAAAGGTTATTTGATCCAAGCAAAAATGTTTCAGGAGAAAAGTTTAAAGTCTCAATTCACCCAATAAAAAACACAATTATTAGCACTTTGATGCTTGAAAAGAAGAATATCTATAGATTTTAATGGGAAACCACATTCTTTATTTTTCCTTTTAAATTGAGACACTAGGATGTAAAATCTCCCATCATGTTAAATCCCTCACAAAATGTCACTTACAAATGCCATGCTATGATTGAATGAATGAAAACATTTTACTGTTCACCAAAACGTTAAATTATGTTCTTAAAAACTAGGTACAGGTAGGTGTGCCATGTTTTTCATTACAACATATTCAATACCTAAGGTAATGAAGATGCGATAAAAAAAGATATAATTTGGATATTATATAACAGTGTTTGGAAGGATCATATTAATGAGTCATCATAACATGTTTTTAGAAGAAGAAAAAACTGGTAACCAAGCTATTCAGTCATGGTGAATCACATTATACAATATGGTGTCATTTTTATGTAAATAAATTTTACTGCTTGTTTAGATTTATTTTGCAGGAGTTCAGCAACTGCATCTGACATATGACCTGACCCACATAGGTTAGAAAGATGTGTTATTTTTTTTTAACCACTCAGAAATCACTACACTCACCTCCTATTTTTTTTTTAAATAAAATACACATCTCTGGCAGCTAGAAATGATAGCAGGTACTCCCCACACACAATTCTGCTCTATTAAGCAGACTTATTATGAAATTTGATTCAAATTTGCCCTTCCCCTAGGGCACCTCTGTTTAAAAAATATCTCTGGCAGTCAGAAATGGTGGGGGTCGACTCCAGAGTAGATCCTCTTCCCCCTTAACACACACCCCCCTCCCAAATTCAGGGTTCGAAATTCTAGAGTTTACCCTTGAAGAGTTATTATTTCCTCTTTATGGTTTTGAGTGCAATTTTCTTGAATTTAGCATATTATGTATAGGTACTGTAGAAAAGATGTTTTCTGTTTTTCGAGATGTTTATAGTACTTTTATCTTGAAATGACAATTTTTGAATATGAAATACCCTTTTACCCAATACATTACCTTTCTAAATTTTTCAATGGTTCCAAGTTCTCGATCTTTCCAATCCTGCCATGATTTAAATCGAGTTCTGTGGTGTTTTCATTAACGACAATTAGCTCTTGAGTATCTTCATCAGTTGGCGGTGGGGTGGTTGGTGGAGGTGGCGAACCACCATTTTGATCCTCCGTATTAGTATTAGGAGCTTTATCGGCCTCGTTATTAGTCATCGGGGTATCCTTGTTATCTAAATAAGAGAAAATACGCAAGAACTTATGGTCACTAGTTAAGTTTATCAATTTTAATAATAATCCTTGTACTTACCTGCCATATTTAAAATTGTATTTAGTGTCTTGGTTTTGTACTTTATGAAAGTAATATCAAAATATTAATTAAAACCGGCAAAACGAAAATAGTGAGGCAACAAGATCTACTAAAACGAAATTAGCGAAAAACATTTTTTTTTTTGCTGTCAAAATGTCAATTTAACACTCATAGATATAATTCAGAGACTACTTAGAGGAATATGCAATGTTTAGTTGATTTAAAACTATATAGTAGTATATAGTTACAGTCGATTAAATCGAACTGACTTTATGAAATTATTTTCTTATTTTAGTGGGTTGATTCGTCCTTTAGAAAGAAAAAATCATGCATAAGACTATTTATTCATATTAACAAGTATATAAAATATTTGTTTAAATCTATATATACCGAGTAAAAGGGAGTTCATTAATGGCCCGCTTCCTTTACTTACTATAGTCACTATACCATCAGTTGAATTTTGATACTGTATGAATCTTCTTCATTGGCTCATTGTGTACAGAGTACGAAGAAATTTGTAAGCTGACAGTTTATTGACGTTTGACATACACTTCAAAAAAAAGTTTTCGTTTACTTACATGGGTTATTTAGCTGTGGTTGGCGTTGGCGCCAATTTTCTGTAAAGTGTAAACCTCAATTTTCGTAATAAAAGTTATAACTTACAGTAAATTATAATTCCATTATTTTATGATAAAACATGGAAGAAAACGACGAACTATCGCAGTTAGAAGAACTCTTATGCGCAGATTTAAATGTGGCTAAAAATGAAGTAGAAAGCCAACAAACTATTTGTGAAGTTGATATATTTCAGCGCAACGTCGATAAAGAAGCAAATATTGATGAAAGTGCAATTGCTCCATCTACATCAGCTATTCATAATGGAGATACAGATTCCTCGGACGATGAAGAAAGAAGAAATTACACAGAACGCAAGTATAATGATTATGGTACTGAAATTAAAAAAACACTTGATAACAGAGAGTCGGAAGAACATCATAAGCGATTAGATTTTGAGACCAGGCTACGAGATACCAACAGAGAGATTAAAGTTGTACGTCACACGTCATTTATAAAAAAGCCAGAGTTAAGTTCTGAACAGAGAAGTAAATACATACTCGCTGCTCCTGAAACAAAAACTAAAGGTTGCATAGACATTTATACCGATCCAATATTTGGTATTCGTATCACTAAACCTTTAATTTCTAGTGCTGCATTGTTGGAGCGTATGCAAGGCAGAGAGGCTGTCAACATGCTAAGAGTAAAACGTTATGTGGAGAATCAAGATTCAAGTAAGGATTGGGTGATCGCTGGAGTCATCGTTAGAAAAAGTGCAGCTAAAAAGTCTCAAAAAGGAAATAATTTTATTATTTGGACATTAAGTGATTTGAAGGATGATTTAAAGACTATATCTATGTTTTTATTCCGTAAAGCTTATAATGACTTGTGGAAAACTACAGAAGGAACTGTGGTTGCTGTTTTAAATCCCAATATATTAGACAAGTCACAAAATAGTGCTGACCAAGCATGCCTTAGTGTAGAAAATCCAGACAGAGTCATGATATTAGGCCAGTCGAAAGATCTTGGTGTTTGTAAAAGTAAAAAGAAAAATGGAGAGCCATGCAGCGCATTTGTAAATATAACTCAATGTGAACACTGTGTTTATCATGTAAAGCAAGAATATCAGAAATTCTCAAGAAGACAAGAATTACAGTCTTCTACAATGGGGAAAGGGCTTGTCAACCTACGGAACAAAGTTTTAGGAAAAGACACTGTGATTTATGGAGGTAAAGCTTTTACTGCATTGCCTACAGGAAACAGTAAGAAGGTAAAAGAAAAAGATCAGAATAGACTAATGTCTTTGAGTGACTATTTTAAGTCAGAGGATAACAATTTAATGATGAATAAAGCACCTTTTGGGGCAGGTCCCTTGAAAAATAACACTGCTATATTACATAGTCCAACTGCACAAAAATTGAGTGACAGTGATAGACTAAATAAGTTAAGTAATTTTAATTCTAACCCTGTAAGAGTTATAAATTCAGACTCAATTAAAAAACTGGGAGTTACTAGTCTAAGTTCTCAAGGATCTAGTTTAGCTGAAAGAATTGCTAGTTCACCAAAGTTAGGAAAAGGATTTAGTTTACAGGGCAGTGGAACTATTGATTTAAATATATCTTATGGTCAAAAAGCAGCTGAAAAAGCCAAAGCTAATGCAGTGAAACTAATCCAACAAAATGGTGGTTTAACAAAATCAGATCCAAACAACATCAAAGGGACAGAGACTGGAAAGAAGAGAGCATTGGAAAAATTGAACAACTCAAATGAAAATATCTCCAAGAAACCTAAAACTGAGCAAGAGGGTACAAAAGCAAAAGGAGTAATGTCTGAGAGATTTAAGAAGATATTAGAAGCGACATCAGCACATCAGAATTTGATAGAACAACATGAAGATGATGAACAAGAGAAGTACTTTAATAAATTAGAAAAGAAAGAGGCCATGGAAGAGAAAATGCTGAACACATTCAAATTGCCTTGCAAAGCAGTTAGATGTGTTAAGTGTAAATACACTGCCTTCTCAGCAGCTCAGCTTTGTAAGGATGAACATCATCCCCTTAAACTTTTAGATACATTTAAAAGATTCTTCAAATGTCTGGACTGCAATAACAGGACAATTTCCTTGGAATTGATTCCTTTACACTCTTGTAGTAACTGTAGGAGTTCTAGGTGGGAGAAAGCACCAATGCTAAGAGAAAAGAAAGTTGTGCATGCTGAAAGTTTGTCTATTAGGGGAGAAGAGGAAACATTTATAGGAGGACAGGTTACTGCTGGGAAGAATATAAATTTATTAGTACCTGATAGTTGATGATTGCTGGTTTTAATTTGTATTATTATCATGAAGGTATTAAAATATGGTTGCCTAAACTCTATATTATAAAAAACTGGGATCTTCTTTCAGGCATTTTACACATGTGGTTTATTTAATGCTTACCTTTACTATATATCCATTTCTAAAAACCTTATATTCAGTCACAACAAACAAAAATAATAACATTTATTTTATTCTCTTGAAACCTCAACTTTCATGTATTTTCTGAAGGTTTGTATTATGTTAGATGAGTTGTGTATTATCTGAGAATGAAAAGAAGTGCTTATTACTTTATGCTCAGGCAGTTCTTGTAATTGCAGTCAATTATAAAGCTCTTTTATTTATGAAAATATATAGAATCCATAGATGGGTCCACAGATAGACTGACTTGTAAGATGCTGCTTTTCAAGAGTTGAACAGAAAACTGTTATATATATATATATATACCTGCAATTTAACTTATAGGTCATAGTTTATTATAATCACCCCACACGTTCCATGGATGGTCAATGAGTAAATGTTGCGTGATTTATGAATCCCTCTAAACAGCCCGATTGTCACATTGCTTGTGAGCGTGACAATCTGGTGCCGGCGGTTTTAACTAAGCTTATGACCTTTTTACTACCTATTTAATGATCTTACCATTTTGTATTTTAATGTTATTTATTAGTGGTTATTTTAGAGGACTTGAAATAAAATTCATTGTGAAAATAAAGCATAATATAATTTTTATTATGAAACCTCCAGTAAATAACACTGAACCATTTCATAAAACACAATGTGTTATCGATTTAATACAAGATTTATTTATAACAATCTTGATGCGCGGAACATTTTGTGGGCTCTTTTTATAATTTTTTTTACACAGCCTTTGATAATAAATAACTACAAGTTACAAAACTGATCAGTGGAGCTAACAATAAAAATGGAATGATATCACTGTAGTGGTCTAGTACATAGTATATTGTAAATCACAATTGCATATATTTTATGTTGTTCTCTCTAAAGTACATCCACCTGTATAGGTTATTTATTTATATACATTTATATCTGTAAATAGAGATATTAAAGCATGTCTCTTATGATGAACATAATTCTATGGTCTTCGTATTAGTTCATAGTCCAAAACGGACAATCTCAACCTATGCTTATTTTATTCAGGTGTTGTTTTTACTACTAGAATACACAGCAGGCCGGCTAATGGCCCAGCTGATGGTAAACTGTTACATCATCAATGTACGTTTGCAACACCAGATGTGTTAACAATTCTATCTATTGTATTTTATACAGCCAAGTAGTACGCCACCGGCAAGCTTCTCAAAAAAGTATAGTGAGTCCAAATGCTATTTTGATGAAAACTTAATTTCAAACAGCATATTTAATATTTAAAACTACAATTTTTATAACATGAGTCGTCTACCCAAATCTTAGAATAGTATTATATGGAATTCCATAATTTCGTTGATTCTATTTACTAAACCACAATACAGCAAAGCAATTCCGTTTCAACATGTAATAATGTATCTTGCATTACACCAATGTATTTACAAAACATTTCTTAGGCAGCAGTCCCAATGTTTGTTCCGTGAGTTTATGCAGGTCCAGTCAAATGTTAATGTTTATTACACCTTACACTGTGAAATGTGAGAGAGATAGCATACGATTCCGCTTAGCGGACAAGTGAGACCGCAACACCCCTCTCAGCTCTGTCTGTAAACCTTATAATTGAGTACTGCACACGAATTTCGCTTGTATTGTAGTTATGTTTAACGGTCGCATCATATTTGTTAAATACATTCAAGTGATCTATTTCAATTTTAAACAACTGGAGTCAAATTATGTATTTATATTTAAATTAAATAACTGATAAATATATGATGTATCATTATGAATTAATTTCATAACTAAAAATAAGCAATAATCGATGGTACAGTTTTACACAAGTGGGCATTACATTATCCAATTCGCAGAGCGCTAAGGTAGTGTGCTAAAATCGGATGGTGTAAAGGCAGTTAGTGATTCAACCTAGTGCGATTGTATGAGCTCTGCCACTGTTGCTCAACTAGTGCACTAGGTTTAACGCCCTGCAAATTTGATAATGTAATGACAGCTTTGTAATTCCGACCGGCAGTTTTCATTTGCGCTGAAAAGTGCAGACCGGTTATATTGCATTAAAAAACCCTGTCTTGTTGTATCTTGAAATATGAAACTGTTTATCAAATGAAGACTAAATTATTCACTTCATGAGGGCATCGAAGACGAATTATAATGAAAATCACCCCATAAAAAAATTGCTCTGTATTGTGAGACCTTCAAAATCCTGTGTACAGACCACACGCCACATGTCTCTTCTCTAATCTTGCGTTTCGATATAACAAAAACACTAGAACCACTATTTTATTATTTAAAAATATATTTTTAGATGCCAGTCAAGCATTTAAACTATTGTGACTTGTTTAATTTTAATATTGTGACTGATTTAAATAATAAAAATGTCTTACATATAAAAACGCAAGAGAAATAACTATTTTTGCCTTCTAGAAAAGTAATTTACGGTCTTTTTTGGAGTTGATTTTTTTACTGACTGATTTTCATTCTAGTATTTATAACTATGATTTGTGTACCCTTTCTTGGAAATATGAATACATGTGGTCACATGATCAATGCCGGGTCGGGTATCTATCAGAATACCTTACTATCCACTGATTTGCATTACTGATGGTTATAAGTTGTCACACACTACACTCGAGTTATATAAATTTTCTATCAATGCCTCATTCACATTCCATTTTCCACTTCGGCGACAGCACGTTGGAAAGTGACGTGGTAATGGGCAGCGCGAGTTTCTAAGCCCCGAATACGTTAATCATATCGTTACCCTCATGGGGTACCTTTAGGGACCGTACCCACTCTACATGACCCATTTTTTTTTTACACCCCCCCCCCCCCCCCCCCGTAGTATTTATTTGCATTAGTAATATTATTGCATATTAGTAATTATTTGCAAACACAAAGTAAAAATTAATTAATTTGGCTCATATTTATTTTCATTTTTACGGCGCTTGCCGTATAACGTCAAGAGTGCGTGCACAAGTGGAAAAATATCATCTGGAGATTACTTTAAGGAAGGCCGTTTCAAATACACTAAACACTGCGCGCTACATTTGAATATAGTTCGATTGTTCGCGCTTTTCTCACTAGAGGATGTTGACTACGTGACGAAAACCGAAGACGACAAGTCCCCCCCCCCCCCCCCTCATGACCAAGCATGGTATTTTGAAGACTTTCCCCATTGAATTGATCACGTAGTATGGGTACGGCCGTGGGTATAGTCGTGTACACGGGTACGTAAAATACGCCCAAGGTCCAAGACGGGGCCAGTCACTGTCCCCTTGCTTCGCGGCAGTGGTGTCACTTTTCTCCTTATCCCTACTCCCGGTTTACCTATATGGGCCTCGAAGGCCAAGCGGCAGCCGCTACATAAATATAATAATAATAACAGCCCATAAATGTTTTACTGCTGGACTCCCATTATTGGGGAACGGACAGTATACCCGCCACGTTTGTCCAAGGGGGCTTGGCAGGTTTGACACATCGGTTATCTCGATGTGCAGGTTGCATCACGATGTTTTCCTTCATCGTTGTTAGCATGTGGTAATTGTAACAATATGCACATTAGGTCAGAAAACTGCCCAGTGGAGCATGTGTTCTGGCCAGGATCGAACCCGCGCCCTGAGTTTGCGACACGCGTTGGCCATTACGCTACCACGACTTGTGCATACATATAAAACCAAAATTCACCGTATCAATTTAGATATCATTGAAAAAGTAGGAAAGCTGACCCCGAGTGTCGGAGCGAACGCTCCGAATGCAACCGAAAATTAATGAATGATGACGTTGAACATATCGTACTCGCGCTACGTACTTCCCTCGCCGACTTCTTGTTCGGTGCCTTTAGAGTGGGCATAAATGAGAGGCGAGGTAAAAAAAAAAAAGATAGTAAGATATAGAAACCCGAAAACGAAACAGGAGGCTTACTTGCGTCGTTAGCTTTCGTCGCAATTCGACAAAAACAAACGGCGAAAGGGATTTGGGAGTAAGGTCCTGGGGACCGCTGCCGCTGGGTGCGTATATCATTCAGTAAAAAACTATATAAAAATGTGGTGTGCGGCCGCATCATTCCCATTCGGTGGTGGCCGGCGGCTTCGGCGTCAAGTCGTAGAGGACGCGCGATATACCCGGTACTGTCAATAACTCCTTACGCATTCTGTCAACCACCTGAAAATCAAACACATAATAATAATTCTTTATTGTTATTTTGTTAGAATTGTTTCTATATTGCACACAAGAGATTAGCTTAACAACATTTTAAATAGTACAATCCGGTCTTATCGTTTACAGAGATTTTTTTCTAGAATACCTAGAAATAGATTTCATTTTAAAGAGCAGTATGAGCAAAACTTAAATGCGCACTTGAAGTTCGTACACGTCATTGTGCAGAACAGTTAAGGCTCACAAACAGAGCTATGAGGTGAGAATGTCACGCTCTCGCTCGGCCGCGATGCGAACTCGCATGCCATCTCTTTTGCACAACTCACTGTAAGGTGTTATAAAAGTTAAGATTTAATTAGACCTGTGCAAACCTACGGAACTAACAGCACTCGAAGCGCATTTAAGTTTTGCGCGTACTGTACTATATTAAAACAATATACATTTTGCTATGGCTATACATACAGGTTTGAGAAATGTTGATCAAAGATATCTAGATACTAAAAATACGAATAAAAATTGGTATTAATGAAAACCTAACCTTGCAATGCCATTTTTTTGTAATAATCTCCGAGTCTATAAATATGCTTTTCAAAAAATGTTCTCCAGTGGAACTGAATTTGAATAAAATCTTTTAAATTTGATAAACCGGCTTTGAAGGATCGATTTATTGCGAAATGTGTCATCTGCGTTATTACGGGACTTCTCCAAAGTATTTAAAAAAAAATTCAAAGGAAATTTTTGGCGTTTTAGACTATCCTTTCTATCACAAAACACGAATGAAGTCAGCGATCCCGAGGTGCCATAACCAATACTCACGTCCTGTGGCATGGCGTCCGAGCCCGGTATCGCGGCTACGCCCGTCATGAAGTCCGAGGTGAGGAACGGGCGCAGCACCAGGCTGCGCTGGCAGGACGCGCTGCGCACCGCCACGTCGCGGTCGAACTGCACCGGGATCAACACCACCGGCATCTGGGCGATGCGGCCCGAGTAACCGCTCGACACCAACACCTGGTAAATATTAAAAGTACTATTAAAATTGTACTTTCTTTTTGTCCATTGTAGTGTTGAGTAGGATACGATTATAAAAGGAGTTCGTAAGAGTAACACGACATTTCGTACTGAAACAGTACAGTACCACTTCAAATAAGGCGAGGCGATTTGTACGGTTTGTACCGCGGCAGTACATTTGAAATGATAAGGCCGGTGAGGCGGTGAGCGTCATTTCCTCATTTGTCCCATTGCTTACAATTTGTATCAGTCTACGCGATACAATCAAAACTTCTAGTTCGGAAATGTTCGTTAAAAGTCGGATGTGATCGGCCTCGGTCACCTCAAGCTAGCAGTCGTATTGTGAAATATCATGTTGTCCCTTTTTTCATGTATCTATAGAGGTGTTCTTGTACAGTTATAGCATAAGCCTCGTCCCGACATTCCTTTTACGTTTGAGGAGTGAGTAGTAGCGCGACAAAAAATCTGAAAGATTACATTTTCAAATTTTAGATTCCAGGAATCTTCAGTAATTTTTCGCGAAAACTACTGGGCCTCTGAGGATGAAACTTGAAAGAATTATTATATAAAAAGCAAGGCTATATAAGGTTCGTTTCCCTACAAGAAATTGAAAGGCTCGAGTTCAGCAGTGTGACGTTAATTATATTTACCTGTGTGGCTAAGTCATCCGCTTGGCGTATGGTCGAGACGACTTGTTGTGTGAGGAAAGTGGGCGTTATATCTGTCACCTGCTCCTTAATTAAACCACCAAAAGCGTAACAAACCCTGTGAAAGTAGCATATAAATAGTTGAACAAATGTATATGTTAACCGTATACACAAACCTATGTCATACTGGGTGATTTTTCAAGTGGGCCTTCAGGGTCAAATCCTAAACTACACCAAACAGCGAAAGAGACACAAAAAGTCTGAAGACCGATTTTGACGAAATCTAATTACATTTTTGAAAAATCAATTGACTAGGAAGTTGGGAACCAAATCGGCTGATATAGAAAAAATAAACACATTATGTATTATTATATCAAATCATAACGTCTTGTAATGATTGTGACGGAATGTCAAACAGCAAACAAAATGAAAGGGTTGTTTTAATTAAACCTCACCTCTCATTTTATTCAATATGGAAATGATGAAAATTATTCCATTTTTAATAGGCATCTACAAATTAACATTGGAAACGCACATTATTTTACCCCAATCAATCAAATCAGTCAATGGATAAATATTGATGGCGTTCAAATGAGGTGCAGTCAAGTGACCGGCGTAATTTGACGTTTCATTAATGTATGGGGAAAATACAACATTTGTTCAAAAATAACCCTTCCCTTGGTTTGCCGTTTGACATTCCGCCACGGAAATTGATCCTTATAAGCTACACTGATTTGGTATAATACAGGTGTTTTTTTTATGTTGAGTTTACGGCTAGAAATCTATCGCCTACCGCGGCTTCTTACCCCCTATCTATCAATCTATACGTATAGTCGTGGGAGCGTAATGGTTAGTGCATGCATCCCATACTCAAAGGGCGCGGGTTCGAATCTTAGCCGGAACGCATGCAGCACTTCGGCAGTTTTTTGATCTAATGGTTACAATTACCACGTGCTAACAATGGTGAAGGCAAACATCGTAATGAACCCTGCACACCGAGATAACCGATGTGTCAAACCTGCCAAGCCGTCTTGGACAAGCGTGGCGGGTATACTGTCCGTTCCGTATTATAATGGGAGGCCCGAGCCCAGCAGTGGGACATTTATGGACTATTTATTATCTATAATATTATAACATTCTAAAAATGCCGTATCTATACATTAAAGCCATTTAAAAAAACAACAGGAATACATTATATAAACTATGACGAATACGAAACATTTTTTTAGAATTCTTGTCTGTTTGTTTGGGATTCAAGTAAAAAGTATTGGGCCGATTTTGATCCGGTTTTCGCTGATCGACAGCCAACTCCTAGATCTAAAATGTGAACTAGTTTTTATCCTGGGAATCCCGCAAGAATTTTCCCGGAAGCGATGTGAAGTTGTTCAGGTGCATAAAAATTAGCTTATTCCTACACAGTTTCCACTAAAACGACACCTTGCATTCTTTCTTAGAATTTCAAGTCGAGCGTGGACGAAGTCGCGAGCATATCCTAGTATGTATGTGTATAATATATATCAATCGTATGTGACCGCACCTGTTGACATTGTGGCAGACGCGCGGTATCAGCTTGGCGAGGTAGTGCATGTCCTTCCAGTCGGGCGGATACCGCTCCGTCGACAGCGCCACCGCGTAGCTGTACGTGCGCGCGTCGCCTGACATGCCACAGAATAATACAATCAGGGGAAACATAAGTAACTCGGTTCATTTCACAGTCAACTACTCAATACAGCTAAACTATGTTCAATATATTAAAATTTTGTGTATATATATATATATATATATATATATATATATAAAAGACCAATGAGGAAGTACTGGATATGGTAAAGGAGAAACACACAATTTTAAAAACTCTGGAGGAAAGAAGGGGGAAGATGTTTGGCCATTTGTTACAACACGACACCTTCTTATGCACGTTAATCGAAGGTAAATTGGAAGCAAGGAAAGGGAAGGGAAGACCAAGGCGAGCATACATGGATCAAATAAAAGAAAAAGTGGGTGTCGTGTCTTACATAGAAGTAAAACAACTGGCCCATAATAGAGAATATTGGAGGAGGCTCCACCGACAAGAGCATAGCTCTTAAATGATAGATAGATAGATAGATATATGTGTATATATATATATATATATATATATATATATATATATATATATATATATATATATATATATATATATATATATATATATATATATATATATATATATATACAATGGTACTAGAGTTTATCCTATAGTTTATATTATAGTGCGTACCTCTTGATTAAAGAATAGGCCTTTACTCTTTAAGACGGAGCCACCACAAATTTGTGGACAAATAGGGATAATTGAAACGAACGTTGAACTGATATTTCTCCCTCTAACTACATAGCACTTGTATTAGAGTAAAAGAGACGATATAATTCTCTTGGTTTTGGCGCGACAATTTTTATGGCAGCGGGCAGCTTTGGACAAAAATAATATTAATTTTGTACCCTCAAAAGGGTTAATACCTACAAGTTGCAATTGTGTTAAATTTTTATGTCAGTACTAGTTGACCCCTAAAAATTCACTTCATTTTATATCGCAAACTATCCATCTCTCGGGATAGAAAGTATCTACATCCATTTTTTGTAATGTACAAAATTACACCAAGACTGATCCAGTACTCCAGTAGTTTTTCCGTGTGAAAGCTTAACAGACAGACAGATCGAGTTACTATCCGCATTGTTTTGTAGATGACGAATTATTATATCTTCTAAACTTAATAATAATCAAATATGAAAAAAAAATAATTAAAAAGAATTAATTAATTAAAAATAATTTAAAAAATGTAATAATAATCAAATAACTATTTTTTTAATTTTTTTATTGCAGGAGTTCAGCAGACAGGCAGATGGCCCACTTGATGGAAAGTGGTTCCCATCGCCTATGGACATTTGTAACACCAAATGTGCTTCAAATGCGCTGCTGCTAACATAATGACTAAATCTTGAATTCCTTCATGTTTTTTATCATTTAGTTTTGGATCATTATCGATCCTTGGTCCTTCGAACCGGATTTATATTCTAAGATTGTTTACTCTGTATTTATAGGAATTCTTGGAATATATTATTCGTAATCTCGCTTGACTAACCTTGTACGCCGACCGATCGTATCGGCAACAGAGTGGCTGCAACGGGCGAGTGGGACGAAATGCGTTTGAGTTCGGCCTGCTCCATCGGCGTGCACGTGTTCGCAACGCGGCCCAGCAGCGCGTGCGACTTCAAGCACATCGACGCGTATTCCACCATTATTTTCACTATGACCTGATTATTTAAACAGCATTTCAGGTTCTCGCTTATTTGCTTATAATTATGTTATACTTTATTTGGTCTATTAGGTTAATCACGTCGTGTTGCGTACTACATGTATCCGCATCCTACTTACATACAATACAGGACACTCTCAGTACAGTACTATAGTAAGTACATAGTACAGTATGTGCAAAGACATAACTTGTTTATTATAGTGTAATATTCTTATTTCCTATGTTCCTGTTTTTTATATTTTTATATCCTAATGATATAATATTTTATTATTGACATATTATGTTCTCCACACAACTAACCGGTTTCTATAGAATATTAGCATATCACTAACATATCATACTCTCTTGTAGTTTTTCTGCTATTAGACGGTTCTTATATGCTACTATTTATTCATTTGACTTACTATTTGGCTGTAATTTAATATAAATTGCCATACAAGTAAGACATTACTTGTATGGAATTTATATTAAATTATATATTATATTATATATATATTTTTTTTCTATCAATGTTGGATGTTATGTCATTAGAAAGGATAGTAGAATAAAGAAAAAGGGGGGCCAAGTCAAGCAGTAGCATGTTTATGGATTGCTAATATATAATTCTATATGTTTAGTAAATACTTAAGGCTCATTGAATAGCCTACTTAATCAATATTAATTTTATAAATACCTGTGTTTCGGCGAAATCCCTCTCCATATAGGGCTCATCCTGACAAATGACCCGCACTGCCAACCCCGGCCCGGGGAAAGGGTGGCGTTCGACGAGTGCTGCGGGCAGACCCAGCTCCAGGCCTAGGGCACGCACCTACACAAATATAAATTCCAATAAAATATACAAGTTTGATTTCTGTTTATAAATTAACTTACACTGAAGATCACAAACCTGGAATCTCCATGCTAGTGAATTAAGAAGACAAAGGCCTAGTAGTAGACCAATCAACCATAGAGTCTGTCAATAAACCAGGGGCGCAGCCAGAGGGGGCGTTTTGGTTGTTTAACACCCCCCCCCCCCATTGGAGTTTAACATGAACCTCTCCCCCGAATTAAAACTTTGCTACGCCCATGTAATACACACATACACTGGTGTTGTGTGGTGGTGATGTGCATATTGACATACATATTATAATATTTATACATGCGTGTATGCATTAAATGCCAAAATTGTAATGAATTCTGCTATTAAGACTATATGACTCCTCCACTATGACAGTGGTCACCTTTTTATAATATTTTTTTGTGTTCTGAAAGTTTATCTCAAATAGACTTCGAAACATATGAACAAATTATAGTGATTACTTCAAATGATTTTTATAACCTCTTCCTATAATGTCCTATACCATAGGGTAGGATAGAGGGTTTATTTTCTTTTATCTTTATTTATAAAAGCACCATAAAGGGTAAGGACTTGGGATTCTTTTTATTACTTTTTCTTTTTATACAATACTTAGTTTCTAATCTAGTTTTTTCTTATCTCTATTGCATTGATGTTTCTATTATACTAACTACTGTCTATTTATTTCTGCTTTTTATACATTTATGCTTACTTTATTGCTACTATTTATTTCTACTCTTCATATTTCAAATGATTGGATGAAGGTGAAAGGAAAGAGAAGATAATATATTTAACATACCTCGTCCTTGTGGAAGTCTTTGAGGGGCTCCACGACGCGTCCCCGTTGCCTTAAGAGCCGCACCAATTCGGTGTCATTGTGATGAGTCTTAATGGTCGCCGCGTTGTTCGAACACAACGAAGACGCGGATTCAATCAGGTCCGGTCGCAGTGTGCCTTGCCCGAGGAGGACTTGGTCTTCTCTACACATTATTATACAAGATTATACACATATATCTCCAAATTAAAGTTATGTCATGTTTGATGGCTGTCAGCTATACCGTCTTATTGGAAATAAATTTTAGGCGTAGGTTTCTTTTTTATAATATAAGTCACTCTGACTTTTAAGGTATTGTCAGTCTTTACTCATAATTTTACTTGTTATTTTCTGTCTAGTCATATCTTTTCATTTTGATTTTAATTAAGTGATGACGTAGCACCCAGTCTACAATCAATGCGCCGTCGATAGCACAATACTTCACGTGCGCCTGCGCAGCCGTCGGTGCGACCCCGCCTGTATGAGCCAGCCTCTCATCCGCAACGAAAAGTGGTCTCACATTCAAATTAGGAAAATGTGTGATTTTCATTTGTTTTTCTTATTGTTAAAATGAGTGAATATAATGATGAAATTTGATACATTTTAAAAATTTTACTACAAAAAAGGTAAAAATGCAACACAAGCCGCGAAAAAATGTTGTGATGTTTATGGACCTAATGCAGTATCTGTGAGAGTATCGCAAATTTGGTTTAAGCGTTTTCAATCCGGAAATTTTGATATCGAAGATGCACGTCGCTCTGGTCGCCCTGTTACGGACAAAATTAATGCCATTTTTGGAAAAGTGGAGCAAGATCGGCATATTTGTAGTTACGATGTAGCTGGAGAACTGGGAATTGACCACAAAACGGTTTTGGCGCATATGAAAAAAGCCGGGTACACAAAAAAGCTCGATATTTGGGTGCCTCATGAGCTCACTGAAAGAAACTTAATGAACCGTATACTCATTTGGGATTCTTTATTACGACGTAATGAAACCGAACCATTTTTTAAGAAGCTGATAACTGGTGATGAAAATTGGATCACGTACGACAAGAACGTGCGAAAAAGATCGTGGTCAAAGGCCGGTCAGGCTTCACGGACTGTGGTGAAACCCGGGTTAACTCGCAACAAGGTGATGCTGTGTGTATGGTGGGATTGGAAGGGCATTATCCATTATGAGCCGTTACCACCAGGCAGGAACATCGATTCTGAACTGTACTGCGAACAACTGATGAGATTAAAGCAAAAAGTTGAGAGAAAGCGGCCGGAATTAATCAACAGAAGGGGTGTAGTTTTTCACCATGATAACGCTAGACCTCACACATCTTTAGGACACTCAGCAAAAATTACGAGAGTTTGGCTGGGAGGTGTTAATGCTTCCGCCGTATAGTCCTGACCTTGCACCTTCGGATTTTCACCTGTTTCGGTCTCTGCAGAATTTCTTAGGCAGTGTCAGGTTAACATCACGAGAAGACAGCCAAAACCACTTGTCGCAGTTTTTTGATCAGAAACCCCAAAATTTTAGCAATGGGATCACGTCCCTACCTACAAGATGGCAAAAATTATCCAACAAAATGGCACCTACGTACTTTAGTCAAATGTAAATAAACTTTATAAAAAAACCTTTTGAGTTTTTATATAAAATGCGAAGAAACTTTTTCCCCAACCTAATATATTTGATATTTTAGTTTCAGTGGCATTAGTTTGTCGTGAACTTATCGTGCTATAGTAAATAAGTGTCAGTGCTCACTGCAGGTTGAGCTCGTGCACCGCCTGCTCGGCGATCCGGATGAACACGTCCCCGATGACCTTGCGCTTGTCCTCGGGCGCGGTCGCGTGGCACAGCAGCGGCGTGTGCCGGCTGCGCCCGCCCGCCTCGCGCACTATGGTGCTGCCCTGTCTGAACTGACCCACACGCAACACACCTACATTACTAAATTATTACTTTACATATTAAATAGTGTTGCGAACTTTTTAGTTCATCACAGGCTGGTTTGTGTTATATATAGAATTGTCTGTTTACAACTATCTGTGTCAGTAAAACTGTGTTGCGAAAAGATTAAAATGCCGTTGGAATGATTACAAAGTTTATTAGAACTATACAGACACATATAACACCGGTACAAATATAACCGAACACAACAAAGCGAAACGTAATGCAGAAGGTCGTAATTCCATAAAACGCGCAAAGTCCGTCACTAATAGATATTCCCGCTAAGTACACGCGTCTCAATTCTTTCGTGGTTCTCGCTAGACTCCTCGTCCATCAATCGAGGCATTGCTCTATACTGCACGGTTGCAATATGTCTGCTCGGCCGCGTGGACCGAATTTCCTAGAATCACACCTGGCTAATGACTGCCATAAAAGATTACAATACACTATGGGCTGTTTTTCTAATCACAAATTTTAAACACAAGTAAACATAAGAAGTCCAAATGCAGAAAAGGTAATACAATGTGTTTCTACAGGGCTGCCGGTGTGAATTTGTCTTTGTCGGCACCTAGGTCGTAACATTATATTGTCTCTGTACAAATAAGTCGTTTCTCTTCCATCTATACCACCAAAAGGTTATGGCCTTTTCCACAAAATTCGCAATCAAAAACCTCCGCGAGCTAGATAACTACTTTACGTGAAAATTCGCAATGAAAATGATTCTCATACGAGAAAAACTTTTCAAGTATGTCAGAGTACCCGGATTCCAAAGACACTATTGCCATTGAGAAAGACCAAGAGGCACTGGCGTTGATTTGCCTGCATGTGGTAAAACAGTGTTGCGAATCGATAATAATCCTTTACAGGTGTTTTATTATCCATTGGAATTTGAATTATCTATAACTTTTTATGGTAGCCTTAGTTACTCAGTCTTTATTTGCGTTAATCCCTCTGTATTGCCTCACAGTAAGACGTTATAAACCTTTTGTTCTATTGTTCAAATGACATTGCACATTTTTAGAAGCCATTAAGCTTGCAGGTTTGAGAATTTAATATAATATATTATATTTAGGAGGCCATGTCTAATTTACAAATATATAAGGTGCGTCCGTCGGGCCGTACTTAGTAGAGTTTCAATTGCGATAGGGTTCCCTAGTGTACTATCGGAACGAGTATTATATAACGACGGACCTTGCGCGATTCATATAATTAGGATTTTGTGCTTTAGTGTTTGAACTTGTCGTTTTAGCCAGGTGGTAGGGTATTTGTCTGTGTGCTTAGTACCATCTCTGGCTTAGAGCATGCCGCCATAACGACCTTGAGCTGTGTTCCAGTCTCCCTTTATAGAGCAGCAGCGCATTTGTAACACCCTTGGTGTTACAGATGTCCATAGGTGATGGTAACCGGCCTTCATCAGGTGGGCCATCTGCAATTCTTCTGAACTCATGCAAAAAAAAATTGACATAAAATAGCTATGATGAAAAATTTGGTGCTGTTTTGGCCAAAAATGACTATGGCTATGTTCCACAAGAGGCTCACAGCAACCACGCTCACATCCACGATGTTTCCCGTCAACCTCTTGACATGGGTCGATGTGAGCGAAAATTATGACGTCATTAGTGACATTTTCGTGGCGACTGCAACGACCGTGGTCGCTATGTGGAACGACTGAAGGAGCATTTTGGACGTCGTGAGCTACAAGAGGAACGCGCCAAAAGTGAAAAGAACGCATGCACTAACTTGATGTGTGGCGTTGATGACGTGCAGACGCACGCCCATCTCCCTCAGGCAGCGCTCCACCTTGGCGCTCTCGTTCTTGCGCATGAACCCGTTGTCGATGTGCAGCGCGATCACCTGCTCCTCGCGCAGCGCCGTGCGCAGCAACGCGGCGCACACCGTCGAGTCCACACCCCCGCTCACCAGCACCTAACCGATTCACAATGACTCGTTTCACCACCCGTTCCTATATCTTACTGTCCATCCGTTTACTACAGTCCTACATGAATAATAATAAACAAAAGGCCAACAAAAATGAACAAAATCTGATTTTACCAGCATCAATACCAATATGGTGTAGTATGTAAGCATATATTTGCTTGTTCCGTTTAAAAGGCTTTAATTTTGTTAAAGGCATGCCCAATAAAGATATCACATCGGGACAAAGGAGTTTCAATACTTCAATAACCAACTAAAAACTGGGAGCAGCGCATGCATACCACAATGGTACAGGAATATAACATTTCAAAGTGCACAAATATATTATGATTTGTCTTTAGATATAAGAGTATCTCCATCAAAAAATATTATAATTCATCCCTTTATATAATCACTCTATTATTATGGGGGATTTTAATACATGTCTGCTTAAACGTGACTATAGATGTTCAACTTTTGAGACCTTAATTAAATCACTTAATTTATCAATTCTTCCTCTTGGTGCAACTCACAAGCTGCCTAATGCAACAGCTTCTCTCTTAGATTTAATCTTAGTGTCCTCCCCCTCTCATGTCATTAAACATGGTCAACATTCCGCGGACGCTTTCTCATACCATGACATGATTTATTTATCATATAATGTGCGTCCTCCGAAAGCAAAATCGAAGCTGATATTACAGCGTAACTTCAGTGGTATGAACCTGGAAGAGTTACGAAATGATGCAAACAAATTGGATTGGTCTGGAGTCGTCAATGCAGTTTCAGTCGATGAAAAGGTGCATGTATTTAATGCTAACCTTCTACAGTTGTATAATCTACATGCACCTATGCGTCAAATAAAACTTAAACATCTTCCAGCACCTTGGCTTACTGATGAGATTAAGGGCCTCATGAAACAAAAGTGTAAAGCAAAATCTAAATATAAACGTCGTCCTACTGAAATCAACAAACAAGCTTTTATACAAGCACGCAATCGCTGCAATAGAGCATGTAGGGATGCACAACGCCGGTATATTCACGAGTCAGTAAATATCAATAATCCTAGAAAAGTTTGGAAATTTCTTAAATCACTGGGAGTTGGTAAAACTACACCCATATCTAATTCTAAAAACCTAAACATAGATCTTCTGAATCAGCACTTTGCTACCACGTCAACTTTTAATATGACAGTTAAGTCTGAAACTCGTAATTTAATTTCTTCTCTTCCTACTCCTCAGTGTACTCCCTTTTGTCTCAATCAATTTTCTGTATGTGATGTTGTGAGAGCTGTAAAATCGATCACTTCTAATGCAGTTGGCAGTGACGGAATTAGTCGAAACATGATACTCCCCATTCTTGACATCATCAGTCCTACCATTTCCCAAATCCTTAATGACTCCATATCCACTGGTATATTTCCTGCTGTATGGAAAGAAGCCCAAGTTATTCCCTTACCCAAGAAACCTAATCCCTTATCCTTCTCTGAGTTCCGCCCTATAGCTATCCTACCTTTTCTCTCTAAAATCCTGGAACGTTTGGTTCATGATCAACTAAGTATATTCCTCAACACACAATCCCTCATGAATCCTTTTCAGTCTGGATTTCGACCAGGCCAGAGCACAACAACTGCACTAGTAAAAATTACTGATGACATCCGTTGTGGTATGGACAAAGGTTTAGTGACTGTTCTGTTACTGCTCGACTTTAGCAGTGCATTTAACAATGTGGATTGTGATATACTTATCGAAATTCTCCGCTCTCTCAACATATCTCCATCAGCAATTGATTGGTTTCACAGTTACCTGGTCGGACGTCGGCAGCGTGTACGTATCGATGACATGTTTTCTACATGGCAAGATCTATCTGCTGGCGTTCCTCAGGGCGGCGTTTTATCTCCTCTTTTATTTTCTATTTTTATAAATACCATCTCCAAAAATCTTTCTTCTTCCTATCATCTCTATGCAGACGATTTGCAGATTTATACCCTGGCTCCAAAGGACACCTTACATGATGCTATTAAGGTTATTAATGATGACTTGAATCGTATACACAACTGGAGTACTTCTCACGGACTTAGCGTTAATCCTGGTAAGACTCAGGCTATTATTATCGGTAGCTCTCGAACAATGTCCCAAATAGATTTTGAATTACTCCCTGATGTAATGTTTCATAATTCGTATATTCCCATTAGTGACCAAGTCAAGAATCTCGGCGTAATCATTGACAAGGAACTATGTTGGCGACCACACATTACCGAGTTAAGTCGCAAGATCTTTGCATCCTATGCCTCACTCAGAAGACTAAAAAAATTCCTTCCAACCGCCACTAAGATTTCGCTTGTTCAAGCAATTATACTACCTATCCTTGACTATGCGGATGCCTGTTATCTTAATATCACCCAAGAGCAACTCATCAAACTTGAGCGTCTTCAAAATGTTTGTATTAGATTCATATTTGGATTAAAAAAATATGACCACATTTCTGAGTATCGGAAAAAACTCAAGTGGCTCCCAATCTCACTTCGCCGGAATGCTCATCTTCTAAATTTATTATATCGTACACTATTTATACCCTATACTCCTCCTTACCTTAAGGAATGTTTCAACTTCCTTCATACATCACACACCTTCGATTTGCGCTCCTCTAATAACCTCCTGTTAATGGCACCTGCACATTCTTCAACATTTTACTCCAAATCCTTCGCTGTGCAGGCTGTCTGCCTTTGGAACTCTTTACCCGTAGATGTCAGAAAAGCTAAATCACTTGCCATATTTAAAAAATCTGTCAAAAACTATTACCTTAGTTTATAATAAAATATATATTTTTCTATTCATTTTTCTTAACTTAGCTGTTTACTGTCCACATTGTATTGTTCTTCCTTTTTTATTTTACTTCTTTTAATTTAATTATACATAGACATAATTTGTTAAAAGTATCCTCTCAGTCAGGTTGCCTGGAAGAGATCGCTTTAAGCGATAAGGCCGCCTTTTGTTTTGCCGTTAAATTATTGTAATTATTTATTCTGTAATTGTTTATTATGGTGAACAATAAAGTGTTTTCTATTCTATTCTATTCTATCAAAACAACATACATACATACATACATAACTTCACGCCAGTTCCCTTGCGGGGTAGGCACGAACAACAGAGTGCCATTTAGGCTTATTCTTACACACCTCACTTGCCTCTTTGACATTCATAACTCTTGTCATGCAAGCTCGTCTGTTCTTAAGGCTCCTGACATCACCTTCTGCTAGTACACGATCAATTTGATCATGGAAGGTGTGTCGTGGCCTAGTTATCAAAACAAGACTTTAAAAATATGTAGGAAACTTTATTTAAACACATACAACTTGACAGACAGACAGACAGACAGACAGACAAATTACAATATTAACACTGATATTATCATGATCCTATATACAACTTAATTAACTATCATGTAGTATACATGAGTTAATTAAGTTGGCTCATAATATGTACAATGTATATACCATATGTATTTTACCAGATTTACTATAATGTATTGTTCTCTGTAAATGAACTGTATTGTTCTTAAGGAAACAAACTATTTAAACCTAAACTTAATAATTTCTCTCGATATACTTGCGCAACAAACCAATTTTAATATACACAACAGTGCACGAATTGTGTAAGCGGGACAGAGCTAAAAATGCGTAGCAAGCAACACTTTGCCTTTTGCTTTTGTGAATAAACTTCAACATATTTACTTACATAATTTAATTGATTTCAAATACTTACTAGAACTTTATTGGTGTCCCCAACAGTTTCTCTGATGAACTGTATACATGCCTCGCGGCGCGAGCGCAGCGTAAACGAGCGCGATAGTCCCGCTATGTCGAAAAGGAAGTTCGACAGCATCTGTTTGCCCTTGGGAGTTAGGTCCACCTGATAACGAAAAAAAAAAACAATTTTTCTTTTCCCATATTCGGAAAGTACACTTGGAGTTGCCTGATCACAGGGATGAAAACAGTACTTTTCATCCGTGGGAAACGATTTTCCCTGCTGTCAAAAAATTTAAAGGCTATGCAAACCATAGATACATATGGAGAAAGAATACAATTATCCATGCAGGAACAGAGAAAGAATACAATTTGCTACTACTGGACGACCTATCGTAAGAGGCGACAAACCCACAGCCAGGTGGTAGCGTATTTGCTTATCTGGATGGTCAACACCCTTGGTCTAGAGTATGCCGCCATAACAACCTTGAGTTGTGTTCCGGCATTAGTGCCCAGGCTCGTCTCCCTTAAGAGAGCAGCAGCACATTTGTAGCACCTTTGATTTTGCAACGGTCCATAGACCATCTGCCTGTCTGATGAAATCATGCAATAAATAAATATATTAGCACAAATATCATCATTCACAACATCAAGAGACGAATTTTAGGGATTAATAAAATACTCTATATACTGAGACGCTGCAGATATGGCATGGTTAGAGATTTGTTTCTGTAGTAACTCCCAAATAATGGACATGAAGTCTGTCACCATTGAAACCAAAATAAATTCTTACCTCCGGATGAAACTGTACACCGTACAGTCTCATCTGTTCATTGTATATAGCTGCTATGAGGTGATTGGAGGACTGGGCACCAACGCGGAACCGGTCGCCGACCTTCTGTACGCTGTCTCCATGAGTTAATAACACTGGTTGCAGTTTTTCTAGGCGACTGTAAAAGTTAATAAATGGTTTATTCAATTTTACTGGCTTTTAATCTAAAGCAAATTCCGAAAAAAAATATTTATTGTAATTTATAAACCCTTTAAGATGGAACCACCACAAATTTGCGGTCAAGTAGAAATAATTGAAACAAACATTGAACTGATGCTTTCTCCCCCTAACTACATAGAATTTGTATTAGAGTAAAAGAGAGGCAGTTTTGGACAAAAATAATATTAACTTTGTACCCTCTACAAGGTTAATGATGATATGGTATCAGTCTGTATTTTAAAGAGAAGAAGTGATAAAAGAATTCCCTGGAAAGATCAGACAAATTAAGATATACTATAGTCATTTTAATTTCTTTATCTTCTTCATGGATTGACGGATCAGCAGTTAATTGTAGAATTATTTCAAGCCATTACTGTCGATTTATCAGTGAATATATTTCTTGTTGTAAAATGTATGTAAACTTATTATTTTTTTATAAGACTTTCAATTTTAGTTAGTTTAAACCCTATTCAATCAAAAATTGAATGTCATAGAACAAAATAATAGTTAAAAATATTATATGCAACAACTAAAACTATAAAGACACAAAAGGTAAAAACAGTTTCACAGGACTAAAATGAGAAACCTCAGCAATAAATTTACAAAATAATGGCGAAGGTGGTATATCAAATACACTTACTTAAATAGTGGACATGTAGTTTCCACTTCGACTTCATACTGTCCGTCCTCGCGAGCCTCTTTACGCAATACTGAGCCTCCAAACTCTTTATTTAACATTTGCATACCATAACAAATACCTAGAAACAAATGTCTGGTATAGTACCTAAAAACTAGACTCCACAAAAACTCTTTTTCACATTGTTGACTTGTTCACACAATTAAACATTTGTTTAAGCTCTGATGAAATTAAAGTAACACTCGCGCGGAACGCGAGTCGGAAGTCGCTTGAGCCGATTCTGACGACAGCTAACCTCTATGAATATGTACAAATTGATCCAATTATTCAGTGAATCTCAAAACTTCAATTATGGAATTTCCATTGGAGTTTGAGTTAAAAGTTGCTGAGTCAATGGATAGTAATCCATTCGCTCACCAATTTTTAACACAAAATTCTAGCATATTGCTATGCTAGTACTAATACTAGCATAGTAATATGCTGGAATTTTTTGTATGTGAAATTTGGTTGATATGTCTAGACATATCAACCAAATCGAACAATTCAAGTTTATGTTTGTACAGGTCATTTCAGCTAATTCATCCAAATTGAGAGACAAGAATGAAATGTCTAATATTAGCTCAAGTAGGATTGCCAACCATATTTTATTATAACGTATTGAAAATAGTCTATTTCCAATATTTAGTCTGATGCGTAAAATGAAATGCTTATATGGCTAAATAGCGGCATGCCATGGTTTCACCTGCGCTTTGTCCCGCTTCCGTGGTATATAGCGTCATGTTATATAGCCTATGACACTCCCTATTAACATAGCTTTCTAACATTAAAATAATTTTTAAAATTGGTTTAGTAGATCCAGAGATCACCCCCTACAACGTCACAAAATTTACCTCTTTATAATATTAGTATAGTTAATTACTAAACTATCATCGATCCAGCTTTCACTCAAACACTTTCAGTTTATTAAAATGTGATTTTTTTGTTTATTTAAATTTAAATTGGGAATGTAAAAGCCAGCTTCCAAAATTTTAAGGATAATGAAAAGATGTTACTGTGTTCTAGAGCACACGAAAATAGTGTCTCCACAAGAAGAAATAAATAAAATTTTGAAAAATGCTTTTTTTTCTTCCAAGTACTTTATTTTTTCCCTACCTAAAAAATGTAATACGTTATTTTTTTTCAAAAATAGTTGGCAACCCTAAGCTCAAGAGACACAATCCTAGAAATAGAGACTCACCTAAAACCGGCAAGCCAATTTTGAATATGTCAGCATCATATCTGGGCGCGTCTTCGGCGTACACTGAGTTGGGGCCACCAGAGATGACGATCGCGCGGTAACCGGACTCCTTCAAGTGGTAAGCGGGAGTGTCTAAAGGCAGAATGTCCGATTCCACGCATAGCTCGCGTATCCGCCGGTCTATCACCTGCGAATTACAATAGGGAAGCGGTCAGTCGAATCAACTGAGTGCTTTTTATATTCCTACAAAAAGTCATAGCTTTGTAGATTCCTTAGGTGCATACTTACTTATGACGTCGTAAGTATTAACAAGTAAAAGTAGTCAAATAGCACATTGATTATTGTACGAAATGTCATTAAAATTACTTCTATCATGACATTTTAGAAGTTCGATTAAGTATTTACAAGTAAAAGTAGTCAAATAGCACATTGATTATTGTACGAAATGTCATTAAAATTACTTCTATCATGACATTTTAGAAGTTAGATGATAAGACGCTGTTTTAAGGCCTGTTCTTATATATGTAAAAATACTAGAATTTATTCTAACATGACACACCGCTATTAACTCATTATTTTTATTACTAATGCCAATAATTCATAATAGATATTCTCTATTTTACTGTGACATTTCTCTAATTCAGCGGCAGCAGTAATGGACAAATTGCATAGAATAGTTTTTTTTATTTTTTATGGCAGGAGTTCAGCAGACAGGCAGACGGCCCACTTGATGGAAAGCGGTTACCATCGCCTATGGACATTTGCAACACCAAAGGTGCTACAAATGCGCTGCTGCTCTCTTAAGGGAAACTGGAATCTGGTCACTAATGCCGGAACACAACGCAAGGTTGTTATGGCGACATACTTTAGACCAGGGGTTGGTAGCTATCCAGTCGGGCGAATGCCCTATCACCTGGCTGTGGGTTGTTTTGTCGCCTCTTATGATAGGCCCCTTGACCGCAGGAAATTGTATTCTTTCTCCGTTCCTGCACGGATAAAAGAACACGGATAGAAGTAGCAAAAGTAACTTTCCTAACATGGGGCGAGCCATTTTGCCGACCAAGGCTGCATTTGACAGGCACAATGCCGGGAGGGCTATGCTTCCACCCAGCAGCTCTCGGTTTTTCTGTAGCCCTAGCAAAAGACGAAGGAAAGAACACGCTCCGGCAGCGTTTTCTCTGCGGCTTATCCTCCTATGTTAGTGCAAGAACTACAGTAACTGTATTTGTGTACTTGGAACATAAATATTTGAGTCTTGAAAGTAGTTTGTTTCAGAGTATAACATTTTTCTACAGACATAGTAGCATTATGTGGCTGCATAAGTATAGAGTAAAGCTAAAGTGCATACAATTGTTCTTGAATGGGTTCCACCAATGATACAGGCTTTGTTGTAATATCTCTAACAAGGAATGCAAGTACTAATACAAATAAGTGATTGCACGTTTCTCACCTTTCCATATTGCGAGCCAGCGTCCAATATGGCGACTTTATCCCGGCCGTGGGTCGATCCGTTGGTACCGCGGTACTGTCCCTCTGCACTGGCTGTGTGCATCTCGCCAACTCGCCAGCAGCACTGTAAAATAAAATGGTAGTAACATAAAGCATTGCATAACCAGACATTATATAAGCAAGCAGCAATCGTCTATAATCTATAACATAGTTCCTCTCTATTTTGCAGAAGCTCTCTTGACTTTAATAGGGGTTAGGAGATGATCTTTGCAAGACTTGGATGCTGTATGCGGTCAACTAATGCTTATTACAAAAAGGCATTATAGTGGTCTCTCAGACCCCTAACACGGCGTTCATACGTCACATGCCGCATCCGCTATATGCTGTCGCTTCCAGCGTAAAGACCTCGCACTAAATAACATGCGATAAATGTGACAGCCGGGAATTACGGGATATGTTAAGTGATCCGTACGCTCGTGAATTGATCCTAACTACCAGCATTTGTTTATGTTGTATTGTAATTATACCTATATTACTAAAAAGAAGCTATGTCATAAACTTTTAAAAGAAATATCATTAAGATATTCTATTCTTTAATTATCAATTAAGACTATTTTTTCCAAAATCATAATAAACTAAAACATAGTAAATAAATATATATCTCTATAAATATTACAAACACGAAAGTTTGTAAGAATGTATGTTTGTTACTCTTTCACACAAAAACTACTGAATGGATTTTGATGAAACTTTACAATAATATAGCTTACATATCAGAACAACACATAGGCTATAATTTATAAAGACATAGAGTGAATTATGGATAATATTATATATTATCCAAAATATAACGATTTTCCATCACCACGCGGGTGAAACCGCGGGCGCAGCTAGTGTGATATAAATCTATATTCCAGTCTTAACAATAATATTTTTTTGGAGAACAAACAGTTCAACTGAGTTACTTGCTATAATAATAATAAAACTAGTTAACCATTTACATAATTATTTTCACATATTATGAAAAGTAATCATATAATAAAACACTTTATTAAATTAATGTGTTTATAACTAATTTGAAATTTTCATTATATTAAAATAAATTACACTTGATATTCTAACTGAAGATTAAACCAATTCCAAATCTTTAGGGTTAGAGGAACACAACAAGAACCAAATTATTATCGATTATAAATATCAGAATATACTTTACTACACCAATCTTGAAAAGTATTAAAATGACCTTATTAATATAAGATTTCTTCCAAACAACTTTTGTATGGACAGTTAGTAAAAAAAGCCTTTCCTGATCTGTGTTATAACATAGTATAATACAATGTATAAAATAGACTATAATTATGTAAAGTTAGCAAACTACAGTTTGATCTGTGACAGAAACAATGAGTTTCAAAAAGTACTAGTCATTGCACAAATGTAAATTTGATTTTCACATATGCCTTGTAAACTTGGTAAAAAAGACAGTGAAATTATAAATACACATAAATATGATTACTAGGTATACTCCTATAACTGGAAAACCACAAAATCCTATTGCATACCTTGAACAAAAACTTCCTAAGACCAACCATCACAAATAAATAAATCAGTCTTGAAAGCACTTTGCAATTCCATTGTCAGCAAAAAACTAAACATAACCATCATAAACAATGGGCTTCCTTAACCAAACTACTTTGTTCCCAGTATTTTTATATTATTATAAACAAAAGATTGTACACACAAGTTGTGTAATGTTGTAAAAATAAAAATATACACATTGCGACTTTCATTAGACAGCAAGTGTCAATTCTATTTATAGATATCATCCCACATATTGGATAAGCATATGTAGATAGTGTGCATATATGTGTGTTGTTCAAAAACAAAAACATACTGCCACACTCAGTATTTGTAATGATTCATTAATTATAAATAGTCGCAATTGATTGCTAGCTTGTAAATGGTGTTAAGGGCAAAGTAAAGCTCATCTTGAGAACATTATTACTTTTCAATGTGCTACAGCTAGAGCCATGCTAGAATAATTATCTTGATATTTATGAAAGTGTTAGCCTTGAGCTAATAATGTTTCAAAAGTGATTTCCAATGGAACATTTCTCAGTCAGCATTTTCAACATGAAATTAAGTGTCATCAAAATTTAATTTTTGGTGTGTATCTTAGTAATCATTATATAATATGTGAAACAAAAACTTTATACGCCTTTTTACGAAGATTGCGCAGACGGAGAAGTATGAAATTCCACATACTTATAGTTTATATAGAGGTGTACAGAATGCTAATATATTTTTAAAGCTATGCATAAAAAATACATCAAATCAATAAAAAAAAACATTACACACACTACCATGTATTTGACACACACAGGCATCTTTTGTTTATTGTTAAAGTCAAATTAACAGTGTAGCCTTAGCGAAATCTGTGATTATAGAAGTATTAAGTCTTTGACAACAGAACCTTAATAATGTTCAAACTTATAATTTAAACTAATTATTATGGTCGAATTTCAACCACAGGCGATCACTAGTTTTAATAATTTTACACTTTTTACTACAATTACCAAGATACATATTAATACTTTCTATATATATAAATATATTTTAAATTCTCCTCACCTGAAGCAGTTTTTTGTCAGGGTGTAAGTACTAGAGTATTTTAATATATTTGTGTTTTTTTATCCTATTTCTTTTTATTTATTACAATGTTAATACTAGCTACTAAAAATCTACTCATCACTTATATGCTTTATTGCACTCACTTACAGTTTTTATAATTGTAACATTTACTCTATAGCTTATTATCTATTACAAAAAGAGCTATTTATCCTACATTATTTGTTATATAGGAATTTATTACTTTCTATATTTCAGACAAAATACTTCAGTACTATCACATTTGAAAACAATATACTAGAACCACTTTAGAGTTGTTTTATATGTATCTTATTAGCATAAAATATTCCAGCTTCGATAAGGAGTAGGATAACCTTGAAAGTTTTTATTAAGGAAATCCTGGTTATTTTAGAACTCAGTATTATCAATACTTTTTAGGGTACCTTAGCCATTTTGGTAAAAACCCTTATGTAATCCTTATTTCTGGCTGTATGTGTATATCACAATAATTTTCTCAAAAGTACTGGGTGTACAGTACCCTCTTTGCTTAAATAATGTGATAAGTCTGACAAATATCTTTATTATCATTTGATAATTAAAACCTCTCTGTCTGATTTTACCTATCTAAAAAGCATAGTAACTTTGAAAATACATTGTAGATTGAGAGAAAAAAGTTATATGTTTAGATAAAATTATTTTTTAAAATAAAAAACTCCTAATAAAACTATGTTTTAACAGTTTTAAGTGTGGTAATTTATTTGTATTTTTATTATGTAAACTAGTTGCGAAAACTTAAGAAAATATTATAAAAAAGCTTCTACATTTTCTATTTCCAAGATAACATATTAGGGGCCCATCCACAAATTATGTCAAATGAATTTCATGATTTTGACCCCTCCCCTGTCCTTGTCACAGTTGGTCACATTTGTGAGACTGCTCCCTCACTAGTGTGACATCACATATTTTGCAAATTCACATCAAGTAATTGTCCAATTAAAACAGCAGTTGCATAATTAGCTTGAAATTTGGGAACCCCCTCTTTAGAGTGTTAAGTAACTTATGAATGGCCCTTTATTAGAGCAAAGAGGCAATGAATGATATTTGATAAGGTCTAAACTTTATAGCACTACAAAGGTATGTCACGAAACCACAACTTATTTAATTATTATTATTAAAATAGATTAAAATTAATATTAATGTAAAACTAAAAACCGTGATAGTGGGCATCAAGGCATATGTGTGTCTATCCTGTGGCTAAATTTTAGTTATAGTTTAACTTTATATCCACTTAATACTTTGCAGTTTTATTAATGCTTTAGACATACATAGTTTTACATGATATTAAATGTAATTTTAGTATTTAGTAACTTAAAAATTGTACTGTTTCTAAAAGCTACACAGATTTTTTTACCTAGTAACTTTAAGAAACTTATATGCACTTAAAAATATAGAAGGAAGAAAATGTAATAAGATATAAATAAATGTACTGGATGTTGTAAGACAATAGTATTAATTAAATATTGTAATATGTGTAACAATATATAAATAAAAAGGACAAAAAATAAAAGCAACAAGAAAAACATCTGCCCTGACTCAAGACAGAGGAGGATGTCAGTATATAAATAAAAACTTTGTGGTTTAAACTTTAATACTAATATATCCTCCCAAATACATGGGCAAATAGGGGGAAAGCATTAGTTTCATAGTTTTTTACTATACAACAAAATTAAAATTCATACTAATATACAGATAAGAGAATTATTCTGTTAGTCCCTTCTTCATAGCCTTGGAAATTATTTGAATAAACAGAACACAATAAAACACTATATACATTAACAATTAACATTAATATATTATAATTTCACTCAATTTAAAACATTGAGTATACTTAATCAGGCTTCATGTAATTGAAATTAATTTTCAGGCTACATTTACATAACTGTGTAATTGACAATAGTCCACACTATAATACTCTAAGTCTAAACTAATGCAAAGTATGTATATTGTATGAAGCTGACCAACAAGGAAGTATTAGTTCAATTATAACTAAGAAAATAATTACAATAAATAAGCATATTAATCTATTTAGAAACCTGGCAGTAATGGTAACTATTTATCTAAAAGTAAGGGTTAAATAAACAAGGTTATCTTATTATTTTGTAATGTATATGATGATAAATTTTTTAACATAAATATTTATTTGAGATGAGGCAATAAGCAATTCTAAATAGAACTACACAATGTGGTTATGTTTAATTAATATTTAACACGCCGCTGTTAAAAACGACTAAAACAAAAAGAGGCCTACCTTTCTAAGAATACAAAACATCCTAACACTATTCTACAATTGTGAACATACATTATTTTTTAAGAACAAGATGATCGAGATCGCGTGATAATACAACAGATAAAGCGGAGATAAAACTGCATATCCACGAGAGAGAAACAAAAATCTTCGACCGGACACAACTTTACGAATTCGACCGACACTCACCGGTTGCGATACACGCTTTACTTGGATTTGATAAAGACTTGTTCTTCACATCATATCTGCGACTGATTAGTCGTAAACTTGATTGTAATGATTGAAAATGTTAGGTAAACCCGGGTTTTGACATTAGTTTCTGGGTCATAACCGGAGCGACATGTAGCAGCCATTGTAAAAATCTATTTATCGCACACGGCTTTCTGTAGCCCTTGTAATAGTTATTGAGACTTACCTAAAAGAAAATATTTGATAATTTAAAAGAACTAGTTCATGAAAAACACGAAAAAATGTGATTCCCCATTCAGCACTACGAATACAAAATAATAGAACTAAATTTTCTCAGTAGGTGGCATGAAGGACGTCGTTGTTATTGTCAATGCGTTCAATTAAGCGCTGCTAGTAATCGGTAAGATAGGAATTTATAAATTTTATTGATGTTTAGAAATTTATTATATGGTCAGTATTTAATTATTATTTTATTATTATGGTAAATATAAAAATTCAACCATACTTATGTTATCTTTGAAAGGATATTTTATTTTATTTCGAACGCATTATTAAGATTTTGCTTGTCATCTTTCTTAAATAAATACTTTTCACGCAGCATTATAAATAAAATTTATTTTCATATTACGTGTTCCAATGTGCTGTGAATACTTTTGCATATTAAAAAAACACAAATAAATATTTTTTTTCATGTAATTTTGTTGTCGTTCAATAACTGAGAATTTTTGCACGCTATTGTTTTCATTTAATAAAGAAAAATTAAATAACAAAAAGTAATATAATTGTTTTCTGCATAAATTGAATCTCGGTTACTTTACTTTTTCATTCTACGCAGAAAAATAGGTAATTCATCCGATGATGTAAAAATATTGACTTCAATTTGTATAAATTGTTATATGTTAAGTGTAAAGAATCTAAGATTCGTTGAGAGTAGTATTTGTAGAATTTGTCTTTTCGAGATTTTGTGGTCTAATTCGAGTGATATTTTGCGATTTTTTCCTAAAATATATAATAATTCCCTCAAAATGCCTGACCATTTAGGAGATGATATGAGAAAAGTAAAGGATGATAAAGAAGAGCCGGAAAAAGAAATAAAGTGTAAGTATTCATTTTATTTAACCTTTTGTAAGTTGTTTATTTCTATATTTTTGTTAATCCGTTTCTTCGTTTCACTTTTTTCAGCTCTTGACGAGGGCGATATAGCTCTATTAAAGTCATATGTAAGAAAAATTTATTATTTATACAAAATATTAAATTGTATATCATGTTTAATGACTGGCAAATTTTTGTTACTACTGTTGAACCTTATATTTATGACACATTTGTTTCTAAACCATAGGCAGGTTACTTTTTATTGTCTGTTATCTTACTTTTGTAACACTAAAGTTTTACTGTGTTGACAAGGATAAGTTGAATTCATAAAACATAAAAGAAGGTTTTCTTCATAACCTAATGGAAGGCAATGATCATTCTTACATGGGATTTGATCCCTTTCAAAATGATTTTTCACCCAGTTTTATATTTTACAATGATTTTCCAATTCCTCTGTGCATCTAATTTTGTAAAATTTTCCACACAATCATTTAACTTCTTTCAGTATTAGCACTCTCAATGTTAAAAAATCGATTGGCAATATCTTAATAAAGATTCGAATCTTTATTTATTTAATATTTATATATCACTTTATAAAAAAAATATATGTCTGTTATTTTCTATATTTTGAATCCAAACGACAGCTTATAAAAGTGAAACTATAAACCTGTTCTATAAATATAATGGTACAATCGTGAAGGTTGCATTCTGAACATTCAATGATCATAAACAACTAATGTCTTCTAGGGGCAAGGACAGTACACTAAAATTATTAAAGATGTTGAAGATGGTATCCAGACAGTGATGAAAAGGGTGAATGAACTTACAGGAATCAAAGAGTCGGATACTGGGTTGGCACCACCAGCATTATGGGATCTTGCTGCTGACAAACAGACTCTGCAGAATGAACAACCTTTACAGGTATTTAGTTTTGAAAAACCTTTGTCATAACTCTGCCCACCACTTTATTGCACCATGTAAGATATGAAAATAATGTATAATAATATATATACATATATATATATATATATATATATATATATATATATATATATATATATATATATATATATATATATATATATATATATATATATATATATATACAATTCATTTTAATTTATTTTCATAGATATGTTGGTAAAGTAATGAACAGAAGGAAACTTCTTTGCCAGGAAGATAATGATGTATCACAATAAATTCCTTTGTTCAAAGGTTGCGAGATGTACAAAAATCATCAATGCAGATTCAAATGATCCCAAATATATAATAAATGTAAAGCAGTTTGCTAAATTTGTGGTGGATTTGGCTGATTCTGTAGCTCCTACTGATATTGAGGAAGGCATGAGGGTTGGGTAAGTTTTATTGTTGAAAACTAATATGTAAATGGCTGTGAAAAAAATTAATAAAACATTCAACTGTATGTGTGCAGTCCACTACACATAGATAGCTAAAAACTCTTTATGCTTTGTGCAACCGGGCTTCTGACCACAGCCACGGGTGGCTACCACTTGCCACCATGCTTAGAAAAGTGGTGGTGGTGCATGACCGCCACTGGCCCCATGTGCGTGGTGAATTCCTGCAAAATGTATGAAAAAATGTGTCAACTGCTTATCACTGGCCGTGGTTAGTGGCCCATTTGCACCCAGCTTTATTGTTCACCACATACATATAAAATAAATGATTTACAGTTATCTCAGGCAGGAACAAAGGTTGCTCTTATCACTAAAGCGATCTCTTCCAGACAACCCTGGCTATAGATTTTATGAATGGAATCACAAGTCTATAATGATGGTGTGCAAATTATAATAACATAACCTAAAATAAAATAAAAAATAGACAATTAAAATGTTTATTTAGATAGTAAAACCATTAGTAAAATATAATTATAAGTGTAACATGATATTTATCTATATATCCCCTTTTTATAATCTCAGCTGATATGAATCAATTTTGGTAATTTTTTAAGTTATTGAAACTGAAGATGAAGCAAAATTTGATCTGAAGACAAATTGTTTTTTGTTCTTCTTTGTTTAAGATTAGGACTCCACTTTCGGTTTGATTTCTTGTTGTTACTTACCCTAAAATCATACATTTTGTTAGTTTATTGTAATGGGACCTTTGAATTATATAATATATATACAAGTATATATATCCTATGTGGTACTCAGATTTAAACTGGATTAAGTAATTTAATATCAAATATTTATCCTCTACATTCTCTTTCTGTTTCTCTCCTTCCCCACATGTGGTTGCCTTTCAAAGACAGACTTTCTTTCTTAAAATATTGATAAGTATTAAATTTCCAACTTGGAGGTTGTACCAATAGTATTGTAATGAGTATAAGCAATATTTTCACAGCACTCCTATATTATAAGTTTATGACTTTCACCATAGCGCATTAAAGAGTTTGTGCTGGGGTATTACTTCAACAACATTGTACATTTTATAATGATATTTATGATGGTCATAGATTTAAATTTTATAAGAATTCTTTATTTTATGAAATTAAGTTAACAAATGTTAACTCTAACAAGCCTTTGTTCAAGGTTTAGTATATTATTATGGGTGTATATCAAATTCAATTCTGACTTTACTAATTTGTACTCTAGTGTGGACCGCAATAAATATCAGATTCATATTCCTCTGCCTCCGAAGATTGACCCGACTGTCACCATGATGCAGGTTGAAGAGAAGCCAGATGTGACATACAGTGATGTAGGCGGTTGTAAGGAGCAGATTGAGAAGTTGAGAGAAGTAGTAGAAACACCTCTTTTACATGTAAGTTCTGCCTTCTTACTCTTCTGTAATCTGATTACAGTCTATTTGAAAAAGGATGGTATGAGAAAAATTATGTAAATAGAGACATAAACATTATGATTCTAAGTATAAGAATATTGTTAAATAGGAATGAGAGTAAATATAATTAAAATTAATATTTATTTCAAGGAAAGTTTTACCTTTTCTAAATGTGTCAGCCATAATACCACCCTGTTTGAAATAGATTTTAGAATTGTTTCTTCTCTCTTCATAGAAAAAATGGCAGACTGCCAAACTCTTACCCAAGTTTTATTTAATTTTTCATAACAAAAATGTGAAAAAAGCTTTTTGTGTGATATTATAATAAAGACTTCACAAGGAATACCTATACCTTATTAGAATGACATGTATGAGTATATACCGTATTTTTATTTTTTTAGCCTGAGAAATTCGTGAAACTGGGTATTGAGCCACCAAAAGGCGTTTTACTGTTTGGCCCACCTGGCACTGGAAAGACTTTATGTGCAAGAGCAGTAGCTAATAGGACTGATGCTTGCTTCATTAGGGTAATTGGTAAGTATTATAACTGATATGATGACTAATCCATTTTTAAATTTAACCTTAAGATCACTTACTCTACACTTAACATCTTATAGACTTAATAATTCTTTAACTTATTGTAGTCAAGCTAATTAAGTATAATATATAAAAATAGACTTTATTTCACTTTTTTAATGCCTAAAATGGGCCAACGGACAGGCAGCTAAATGAATGGAGAGTGGTTACCATCCCTATGGAGCTTGTAACACCAGGGGCCCAATTCTGCTCTTACTAGCTCATCAAAATCGTCGGACAGTATCGTCTCAATCATAGGTTCACCTGACTTCGGTATTTTGTTAATTCCAATCCTGTGGCACACCATTCTATCTTTGTAAATATTTATAAGTGAAAACTCGCGAAATAAATATTTAAAGTTTTGGTTGCTCTTCAATATTCATTTCGGCTAACGCCGTTTCTTGCTGGTGGTAATACCATTTTTTTTCTATTATTATTCCACCGTGATAATATAGAGAAGGTATTGTGGATTTAGTAGAATACGAACTTTTGACACTATCGCAATGGAATCGTACTTTGAATATATTCGCAACGCCAAGATATTGATATAGCAGAATTAGGCCGTATGAGCTTCGTTATAATGCGGCTTTTAAGACATTTATAACACCCTTCTTGATAAACAACTCTGTGTTTTAGCATAGAGGGAAACCCTTGCCGGGAAGTTCCCTCTAGAATTTTAGATCATTTTTGAAAGCATTATAAACATTTTAGAGAACTGTTGTATAGTGGTATCTCGAGGAAATGTAACATTGATAATAATCTAACTGACATTGATATTTAAACACCATGCAATAAACAAAAAGCTGTCAGGTTGCTCCATTGGCATAGGTGTCCTCCAGAATACGCCATTGAAGAGCCAATTAATTAGGTTATAAATCTAATTTAAAAAAAATGTAAACTGTGGATAGTTTATGACTGGACATAAAAATGTACACTAATAACAGAGTTTAATTTAAAAAAAGTTGCTGGAACAAGCTAGTTTTCTATAAAAATCTCCATGCTAAAAATACTATATTCAAATCACCACGTACTTGACAATTATACCTTGACAGGTTCTTCATATCTCTGGTGAAGAGTATACCAGAGGCAAGGGAACAGGATGTACTTTGTTTTTATTGTCATCTTTTTCTAACATCAATACTTATCCTATGTTAGTTCTTATTGTACAATGTTTTTTATTATGCTACTTTTAATAGTACTATACCATAATGTCTGTTACAATAGATTTGATAGGTGTGTTAGTAAACGGGGAGTAAAGAAAGAACTCTTGTCCATAAGTACAGACAGAATTCTGATACGCCTCCCCAATATTAAAAATTGCAATGAACAACTTTGTCAAGATGAGACTTTTGACGAAGCTACACATTGCAGCACAGTTGTATATTGATGATGTAATGATACATTATTATATCTAAATCGTGTTCCTTTAGTATCTCACAACGCCCAAAAATGCTCCGTCTGCCGTTCCAATAGGTCTTGGCGAAAACTTTACTAATGACGTCATGATTTTCGCTCACAACGACCCATGTCAAGAGATGGGTCGAATAACAGTCCCACTTGAGTTTGCTTGAGTTTATTGTGTCGCCGGCAAGCAAGTGAAACGGGAAAAATCGCTGTCGTGAACGCGGTTGTTGTGCGTCTCTAATGGAACGTAGCCATGGAGAGATGTTGACCGATGAATGAAGGATTCCTAGAGACGTGGAACATCAATTAATCGCTTATATTTTGTTCTTAGTTATGGATTATATTTAACATTTAGGATTTAAGGTTTTTCTGGTTGATTGTCATTCCTATTATTCTTATTCCACGTTATGTTTTGTGCTAGTATTTTGATCGTTATCATACTGAGGCTTAAGGGCTACTATTAGCTTTTTCCTTCTCCCGATTATTCTGGATGTGCACAATATGTGTTTTCCTTTGATAATTCTCTATTCTTACAAATCTCTTCTACCACAACACAAATCAGCATGCCAACCTTCACATGATCCGTTCATGTCTTGTTTGGTCTACTTTTACATTTGAACCCATCAACCTTCCAGTTTCACATTCTTTTTGTCATGTGACTTTCCTTATCTTCATTACTTCTTCCTCTCAATTTTTCAATCACAAGTGCAACTTTTAGAGATCCTCTTATGTACACATTTCTTACCTTATCTATTTTTGTAAGGGCTACTATGAACAACTAATTACAAAGTTTAATATAGTCTGCAATTTATTAAGTAACTTTACTCGGCGTTGTTTAGGATCCGAATTGGTGCAGAAATACGTTGGCGAAGGCGCCCGAATGGTTCGTGAGCTTTTCGAAATGGCTCGCAGCAAGAAGGCCTGTCTCATATTCTTCGATGAAATCGACGCTATCGGTGGTGCCAGGTAAAAAAAACAAATACAAAAATTACCTTGTAAAATTACTGTTAATTTTCGAAACTTATTGTAAATATTAAATAAGAAAAGTGGCAATATTTAAATTAAACCAGTATTTATTTGTATGAAATATGGATAATTGGCATCAACACAAGGGAACAAGAATACCAATATATAAAATTGAAAGTTTTAATTGTGAGGTGTGTAATTTCAAAAAAATGGTAATTTTTAAAGTCGCACGTTCCACGCCAACAAAGTGGAAGACACAGCTACTAATTTGAAAATATATTAACACTAATATAAGAGAACTAATTAAGATAAACAAATCTAAGTTATTAATAAACATACATAATAAAATGCTTTTTTTTTTAAATTAAAAACAAAAATATTAGGTTATCTGTATTACACCTTTATTTTTAAACAGTTTTTGGATATTCAATGTCTGTCTGCCCACAATATTAAAATATGATTTTTTTTTAATTGGAAAGAAAAAAATGCAATTAATTCTTACCAGAGCAAGAAGAATTAATTGCATTGCATGCATAAGAGGCGACAAGACAACCTACAGACAGGTTGTGGGATATTTGCCCGTCTGGGTGGTCATCACCGCTAGTCGAGAGTATGCCGCCATAACAACCTTGAGCTGTGTCCCGATATCAGTGGCCAGGTTTCTCTCCTCTCTTCGAGGCTCTCAATATATTGGTGACACCACTAGTTATGCAAATATAGGGCCATCCGTAAATTACATCCACATTAAGGAGTGGGAGGGGGTTGACGAAGTGTGACATTGTGTGACAAGGGGTGGGAGGAGTACTAAATTTCGTGATTTCACATTTCAAAATCAAATATATATAAGATTTAAAACACGAAATTTGAACTATTAATGAAAAACTTCAAAATATTTTTAACTCTATCTGGGAGAAAGGGGAGCACTGCACTGCGGCGCAGTCCGCCACACACCATCCGGCTCGAAGGACCATATGTAGGGTCGTTTCTTGATGATAGTGGTTCAATGATTAGTGGACTGTTATAGTATGATTATATGAGCTTTATTCGAAGATATTACACGTAAGTGATTAATTATGCGTTGCCGGACGGTGTGTGGCGGACTGCGTCGCCCGCAGCGCTCCCCTCTCTCCCCCAATGGAACTGGTGGGCCTTAACAGAACATAGTGTTTAAATTATTAAAAAAGAAATAATTTAAATGGAAATAAAACTAATTACGGAACTGCTGTTTTAATTTAATAATTTCTTGATCTAAAATAGCAAAATATCTGATGTCATATTAAGGAGGGACGAGTTTCAAGAATGTCACCAGCTGTCACAAAGACGGGGCAGGGGTCAAAAAATCATGAAATTCGTGTGGCGTAATTTGTGGATGGCCATAGGCGACGTTAACCACTTTTACATCTAGTGGGCCGACAACGAGAAATAATAATAAATTTATGGTAAAATTCAAAATGTCTATTTATGAAAACAGATTCGACGACGGCGCAGGTGGCGATAACGAAGTCCAGCGCACAATGTTGGAGCTGATTAATCAACTGGACGGCTTCGATCCTCGCGGCAATATTAAGGTGAAATCACATAACTTACAAACCCATAGCTGACCATGGGAACCGATGTTTTCATTTTTCATCGGCCTCTTGTTTCAGTGTTCTAAACTTTAGTCCACCTAACTCACAAGAACACAGGGTATCCGGGTTTGTTCATGGTATGGTAAATGTCGTACACAAATTTCCCTTTATTTGCCATGGTTTAGGTGCCTGGGATCGGCCTCAGAATTGTCTGTTGCAGTAGTAACTCACAGTACAAACTATGAGTTTCTAAAAGGGTTCTATAATGTGTGAGTATTGTTTTATTTATTTGACTTAATTTTTGATGACTCTTTATAAATTTGGCCCACGAAATAAGATCCATTATTGGCTCATGCGCTGTTTTTGAAACTTATCGCCTTTGTGATGTATAGTGTAATAAATACTGTGTGATATTTGTTGAATAATAATAATAATAAAAGTGTGTGCAGTTCACACGCAATAGAAATGAAACTTCAGAGAATATACTCACAGATAATTTTTCTCTAACTTTAATTAATATAAGTATCCTTTAGTCTACATCCGTCAACATATTATAATTCAAAATAAACTTCTTAAATATTACTCTCAATTTCTCACTGTTTTAGTCTAAAAATATTATCAGTTTTATTTCGAACCAAATTGGATCTATTTTAATACATACATAACTTCACGCCAGTTCCCTTGCGGGGTAGGCACGAACAACAGAGTGCCATTTAGGCTTATTCTTACACACCTCACTTGCCTCTTTGACATTCATAACTCTTGTCATGCACGCTCGTCTGTTCTTAAGGCTCCTGACATCACCTTCTGCTAGTACACGATCAATTTGATCATGGAAGGTGTGTCGTGGCATTCCACGACTATCTATTTTAATCATCAGTCTTATTGACACTCTAATCTGTGCTGCACAATGTAAAACTTGTATATCATTTTCTGACAGGTTTAGTTCTTTTTTTATTTTTTATTGCAGGGGATCAGCAGCCAGGCAGACGGCCCACTTGATGGAAAGCGGTTACCATCGCCTATGGACATTTACAACACCAAAGTTGCTACAAATGCGCTGCTGCTCTCTTTAGGGAGACTGGAACCTGTTCACTAATGCCGGAACACAACTCAAGGTTGTTATGGCGACATACATTAGACCAGGGGTGGTAGCCATCCAGTCGGGCAAATGCCCTACCACCTGGCAAATATTCTATAGATTTATGTGTTTATCTCTTTTAATTGTCGCTTTTTGTTTCATCGAGTTTCAAATCACAATGATTCTAAAGAAGTTTCTCTCTAAAAACCGTTGAACTTTAACTGTTAGGTCCTAATGGCGACGAACAGACCGGACACCCTGGACCCAGCGCTGATGCGTCCCGGTCGTCTGGACCGCAAAGTGGAGTTCGGCCTCCCGGACTTGGAGGGCCGGGCGCACATCTTCCGCATCCACGCCAGGTCCATGAGCGTCGAGAGGGATATCAGATTCGATCTGCTCGCTAGACTCTGTCCCAATTCTACTGGCGCTGAAATTAGGTAAGTACGGGTTTTTCCTTTTCTTAATAGAAAGAAGAAGAAAGAGAATGGGGAATATGTTTTTTTTAAATTGTATTTTTAACACATTGTTTACATAGTTTTATTACAGTTAAAAATTTAATATTTCTTTTTTTTTAATTTCTTTCTATTTTATGTGTTTGAAACTTAATAGCTATTAAAGCCTTAATTTTTTTCTTCAAATTAACTATATTATAATTTTTCATACTACAAAATATTAAATTGCATGTAGTTGGCAACATACTTTAGACCAGGAGTGGTAGCCATCCAGTCGGGCAAAAGCCCTACCACCTGGCTGTGGGTCGCATTTTTATCGCTTTTTATTAATTTATTTAATTCCTTTAATTTTCTAAAATCTCTAAATTAAAGGAATTAAATAAATTAATAACGCTAGACAGGTAATTCTACAGCAATAAAGACATCATATAAAAAAATTGACTCGTATTTGAATCACATGCATATTCCCCATTATGATATTTAGGACTCTTACATGATCTTAAAACTAACTGTTAACAAAACAAACAAACACCAATGAATAGACATCATATAATAAAAGGAATCTCAGTCCGTACAGCCAATTCTGATGTATATATATATATATATATATATATATATATATATATATATATATATATATATATATATATATATATATATATATATATATATATATAAGTCTTCGTATAGTAGTGCAGTTGTATTGTATGCTACAAACGACGCTATTCAACGGAGTTCTTGTGAAAACTCGAAAAGCCACATCTGACTATACATTTCTCCAAAAAAACATAATTACTACTCAAAAACTATCAATATCCTACAACTATTGTTCATTTTAGAGTAATTTTACACATTTTTAGAAAATAAAGCTGCACAGTTCATCATCCCCTTTCAGTTCCCACCAAAAACTCGCCATGTTGACGTTTATACTGTTTCCAAGCGTTTATTTTACTTTTGACGTTTGCACGTCTATCAAGTTAAATATATTTTGTCAGTAAAGCCCACATGGAACAAATGATAAAATTGTTGTACTTTATTGTTGGGAGTGACGTTATAGTGATATCTGTGAGTCATGTAACGCACAGATAATTAAACCATCGACACTATACATAAATAATCGAAAGTAATCGATTTTAAAATAAAAAAATGTTCTACTTTAAAGAAAATAATACTTCATTTATTATAAGTGCCGTTTTATTTTGCTTATTTAATATATTTTTCAACACACTTGCTCATAAAGTGGCTCTATGGTCACCGCAATTAGGCACAGAATGACACCCATTATCAAACTGTGAGTAAAAAACATTATAACTCACTAGTGAGTTATAGATTTTTTTTTTTAAATTTTATTGGTTGAGTTCCTTTGTTCTTAAAAAAGTTTTTATTAAAAAAAAAAGATCGTGTTCTATAGAACAAATAAATTAATGTTCCTATTGCTTGCTCATTTCATGCAACTTCTTATTTAAATAGATAATTTTAACTCGTACGTGTTTAATAAATAAAACTTTCACTCATATATAACTTTTTTTATCTACTAAATAAAATGAGTTTTTGTTGTTATTTTATTCACAAGTGTGTTGAAAAACGTCGTATGATACACGTGTGTATTGATGATTACCGTCCTCGGCTCTCTTAAGACCCTCGCCTACGGCTCGAGTCTCAATGGCGCCTCGGCGGTAATCACCAATGTTACACACTAGTACCATAATGTACTATTTCAACACACTTGCTCATAAAGTGGCTCTATGGTCACCGCAATTAGGCACAGAATGACACCCATTATCAAACTGTGAGTAAAAAACATTATAACTCACTAGTGAGTTATAGATTTTTTTTTTAATTTTATTGGTTGAGTTGCTTTGTTCTTAAAAAAGTTTTTATTCAAAAAAAAAGATCGTGTTCTATAGAACAAATAAATTAATGTTCCTATTGCTTGCTCATTTCATGCAACTTCTTATTTAAATAGATAATTTTAACTCGTACGTGTTTAATAAATAAAACTTTCACTCATATATAACTTTTTTTTATCTACTAAATAAAATTAGTTTTTGTTGTTATTTTATTCACAAGTGTGTTGAAAAACGTCGTACGATACACGTGTGTATTGATGATTACCGTCCTCGGCTCTCTTAAGACCCTCGCCTACGGCTCGAGTCTCAATGGCGCCTCGGCGGTAATCACCAATGTTACACACTAGTACCATAATGTACTATAAAACATGTTCATTGAAACTCCGGCATAGTTATTACACGATGTTAATATATTTTCTAAAAATATATAGATAAGATAACTGATTAAAACTTATTTAAAAACGAAGTCGATTTTTATAACAAATCGAGTCGTAATTGATCCGTCATCGAGCTGTCAAAAGTAAAATAAATGCCTGGAAAGGGTATAGATGGCCATTCTCAATATATTTGACTGTCATGTATTCTATTATCACCATAGGTCGGTTTGCACTGAAGCAGGGATGTTCGCCATCCGAGCACGGCGCAAGGTGGCCACCGAAAAGGACTTCCTCGAAGCAGTCAACAAGGTCATCAAGTCCTACGCGAAGTTTTCAGCCACGCCCCGTTACATGACTTACAATTAAAATCTACTCAGCTTTGTTTCCTTATCTTTACAGTAAATATTGCTCTGTATTGTATTTTAATGTTTCTTTAGTAAATTAATCTAAAAAATGTATTGTTTTATTTTCCTTGTTGGTTTTTTCTGTCTGCCTGGCAAATATTAACTGGGACTTGCCAGAGTCTGCCTTTGTACTCAATTGATTTTATTTTGCATAATATTCAACGTCTATTTAGAGTCAGTTTGCCCTTAGGCAACATCGCATTACAAACTTGTTTAATGTTAATATTTATTATCCATATGAAAACTGAACTCTACTGTGTTTGTTTGTTGCAGAAGAAAGAAAATACATCTATAGATAGATAAAACCTACACACTCACATACGCACACGCGCACACACACACACACACACACACACACCCACGCACATACACACACACACATATATATATATATACATACATATATATACATACATACATATACATACATACATACATACAGATATATAATATATATATATATATATATATATATATACATACATATATATATATGTGTGTGTGTGTGTGTGTGTGTGTGTGTGTGTGTAATACGTCTTCTAATGGCCTGTTCTATATTTTACAGGGTACATTAATATAATAGGAGGATTCTTCTATTCTTTCACTAGTCCTACCATTGGTTGAATTTTCACATTACTTGTATGCTTATGTAAAATTTTAACCTATAGTAAGGCAGATGAACGGTCGGTAAGATATAGAAACCATAAGTCAAAAGGTCGTGCGATATTTTAACTTGTTTATTTTATTATTCAAGTCTAATTATCGTTGTAGAATTCGATTTTTTGTAAAATCTTTAAAAATATTACATGTCATTTTATTTTGTGCCTTTGACCGTCATAATTTTATTGATAGAGATAATTCAACCATCATAAAGTGCGACTGACAGTTGGAAAAACCGAAGGTGAGGGTAGTTTTTAAAATATTGTACACGAACCAAATATAAGGCGATTTGTGATTAGTGGGTAACAACAAGCAGCTTATGATAAAGGAATAAAAAGCTTTTTGAAGTATTAATTGTGTTTTTTCCATATATTAACTTTCGAGGAATGTTAAGTAATGTTTGTTTAAAGAATTGCTTCGTACTCAAAATCAAATATGTCTCAAACAGTAAGTAGGATATTTAAAATTTACGTATTTTATTAGTTGTGTTTAATCTCAATTACATGAAGTGAATTTAAAACAGCTTAAAAGGAATATAATCGTGTACTTGTTAATTCGATGAATGTCAATTATTATAATTTACCTTATTTCATTGAGCTTATGTACCTGAAAAATGTACTTCATTCTTTCACTTATAAGTCGTGTCTTTTCCGTACCTTTGTTCGCTTCACTATAAGGTGACTCAATTTTTAAGAATATTTATGTTTACTTTAAAATGTGGTTTCAGTAGCTACTTTACAAATGATTAGGTAGGTTCTTTACGTTTTCATTGCTAATGTTTTTGTACTAAGTATCGTAAAGACCCCGCACTTAATTTAAAAACTAATCTAAAAATCAAACTTTATTGCTCTTAGCAAGAGACAGTAGCGCAGTAGACAAAATTAAGTGTTGTGAAGCTTTTTCTAGGCAATCTGAAAAAGCTGATTTGATGCTAACTAACATACCTACTGTATTAATTTTCAAATATTATATTCCAGATTGAAAACTGGCCCAAATTGGCACCGCCCAGTGATTGGCAGTCTGTGAATTTGTTCAAGATATTAAGATAAATTGTTTTTTTTTTTGGAGCCATATTATTCACCTATTTATTTAATTTTCAAATTGTTTACATGTTTCTTATAAATACCTCATAAAATATGTATAATTATTTATAAAAAATATATAAAAAACTGGTCTCCGTCGGCAGTGGGGCCTAGCGTCCAGGCTATAGGGATTTCCTCACAATACGGGCCGTGTCCAATAGAGCAGCGTTCTGCATCCGGCCCTTCACCAAGACACCAAGCGAAAACGAGCGAGTCCAGGTTCCACATGGCGGTAACCTCGTGAGCAAGATTACACTTTGTTTTTCGTTCACGAGGTTACCATCATGGGGAATCGCGACATCTACAATTATAGCACGTCTCCCAAACCGGTCTACTATGACAATATCAGGCTTATTGGCAACAATAGTCCATGTCAGTACTATATATCAGTCCCAGTAGAACGGATTATTATCATTGTAAAGCTACAAAATTAAAAAAATAAGATTTATGAATTTTTTGAATAAAGTAAATTATAGGTGGTGCCCACAATGGCATAATTTATTTTTACCTTATAATAATAAAAAGATCCTTATTTTAATATGCCTTTGTGTACAGGATTCTTATACTGATGTTGTGGAACTATGCGCACTTCTCCAATGTTTGGGGTTCAGCGTAAAATCTTTGGAGAATCATGACGGAAATATCAGCCAAGAAAACGGAACCAGGACTGTGGTTATCAATTGTCAAGTAAATATTTTCTTTATTAAAGGGTACCGACAGATCAAACGCAACAGTGAGATGCATAGATGCAGAAAAGTAACGTACGCAACGAACATAACTGGGATCTACCCTAAAGATAGCGACACCAATTGAGATGATGTTCTAGTCTATAATTTAATATTTCAAGAGGAACTGTTGGGGCCTTTGTAAAATTTGAATTCATATTCCTCGGGAATAGGGATGCGCACACTTGATATAATAAATTCCAACATAATGGTTATTTCTATATATATTTACTAGAGTTTACCCCGCGGCTCCGCCGCGCGTCAAACTACTGCGTACCTCTTGTTTTAAGAGCAGGCGTTAATACAGAATATATTGTATTGTATTTTTATATTGGTGCTATTTGCCCTCGGAAGATTTACTTCATTTTATATCGCAAACTATCCCATCTACCGGGATGAATAGTATCTATGTCCATTTTCGGTATTCAGACAGACAGATCGAGTGAAAGTCGCATTTTTTTAAAGATTATGAATTTTTATATCTATAAACTTGATAAATGATTGGTCCCCCATACACACTTTAATACCCTATTTCAACCCCCTCTAGTTTTATTTATATAACTAAATATTGTGTAAACTACACAAACGACCAAAACTACCAAACGTATTAAAACTGCCGAAACTACCAAATCTACCAACCAAAATTACCAAATCCACCAACCAAAACTACCTAAACTACCACAATTACCAAATCTACCAATCAAAACTACTACAACTACCAAAACCACCACAACTACCAAAACCACCACAAGTAACAAAACTACCACAACTACGAAAACTACCACAACTACCAAAACTACCACAACTACCACAACAACCGAAACTACCAAAACTACCACAACTACCAAAACTACCACAACTACGAAAACTACCACAACTACCAAAACTACCACAACTACCACAACAACCGAAACTACCAAAACTACCACAACTACCAAAACTACCAAAACAACCGAATATACCAAATCGACCAACCAAAACTACCAAATCTACCACAACTATCAAAACTACCACAACTACCAAAATAACCGAATCTACCAACAAAAACTACCACAACTACCAAATCTACAAAACAAAACTACCACAACTACCAAAACTACTACAGCTATCAAAACTACCACAACTACCAAAACTACCACAACTACCAAAACTACCACAACTACCAAAACTACCACAACTACCAAAACAACCGAAACTTCCAAACTACCAGCATAAACTACCGAAAATAGCAAAACTACCAACCAAATCTACCACAACTACCAAATCTGCTAAACAAAACTACCAAAACTACCTAAACGACCAAATTGACCAAAATAAATAAAATGACGAAAACGGCAAACCCTAAATAAAAAACCTATCCTAGTTTCCGGGACAAACTTTACATAAATCTATCCCAGTATCCGGGATGAAAAGCATCCTTTGGTCACCCTCGGTCTTCAAATTATATATGTACCGAGTATCAGCCAAATCGGTCCAATAGTCTTTCCATAAAAGGATAACAAACAGAGGGACAAATATACTTTTATCCCGGAAACTATCCCATTTTCCGGGATAAAAAGTATCCTATGTTCATTCTCGGCATCGAAAAAATATATATACTGAGTTTCAGCCAAATCGGTTCAGTAGTTTTTACGTGAAAACGGAACAGACAGACAGACAGACAGACAGAGTTACTTTCGCATTTATAATATTAATAGGGATATAAAATTCTAAAATTATCTCTTCGTCACTGAACTCCGATTTTGATGATATTTTCTGTGTGTGTTTAAATGGGTCCCAGGATGGCTTAGTTTCACATGATGATGGCACCGGTGGCACTGAAATCGGGTTCTATATTTTTATTTTTTTAGAGCAGCACAACGTCTGCCGGGCCCGCTAGTTTACATATAAAAGAACAGGGCATTAAAATAAAGTCTTTAATATAATGGTAGAAATATCTTCTACATACTTATGTTATCATAAGTATGTACGCTCGTAGAAAATCTATGAGGCTGCAACGTTTTTGTAAGACTATAAAAAGTTACTGCAGAGTGACGCTCGCGGACCGCGTTCGTAATACCGAAGTAAGAAAGAGAGTTGGTCTGAAAGAGAGTGTCGGGGTGAAGGTAAGGAAAGGAATGCTCTGGTGGTTCGGGCATGTGGAAAGAATGCATCATGAAAGAATGACTAAACAGATATACAATGCAAAAGCGAATGGATGCAGAAGTCGTGGAAGGCCACGACACACCTTCCATGATCAAATTGATCGTGTACTAACTAGCAGAAGGTGATGTCAGGAGCCTTAAGAACAGACAAGCGTGCATGACAAGAGTTATGAATGTCAAAGAAGCAAGTGAGGTGTGTAAGAATGGGCCGATGGCGCTCTGTTGTTCGTGCCTACCCTGCAAGGGAATTGGCGTGAAGTTATGTATGTATGTATGATCTTTTTATACTGTCACAAAATTAATATCTATGATTTATTCAATTTTAGTCCTCTGGCCTTCGTGTGATCTTGGAGAGCGCCAGTCTTTCGTGTTCCTGTCCATCAACGACTGCCCAGGCTAGTGGAATTTGGGAAGTAGCTGGGGTAACTGGCGGAAAGCAAATTGATAAGGTATGTTAATTTATACAGACTAGAAATAGTCTGTATTTCAGAATAATAATTAACATGAGATTATTTATGTTCAAATAAAATAGTCTTGTCAAATAAAATTAAATAGTCACTATGGGCGAGTTCCTCTAGTAGCTCACAACGCCCAAAATGCTCCGTCAGCCTTTCCACATAGCGACCACGGTCGTTATGATTGTGGCGAAAACGTTACCAATGACGTCAATATTTTTTATTACATGGCGCTCACAACGGCCCATGTCAATTCAAATCAACCAATGACATTTGTGTATTTCGTGGTAATGATATCAATGCTCCATAATCCGTTCCACTTGTATTTATGATTGTAACGTCCGCAGACAATTGGAACGGGAACAATCGCGTTCGTTGTGTCATGTGGAACGTAGCCTATGTATACACGGCATATGCATACACAAACAGTACATTGAATATATAAAGAATTAGACGTGTACTGCCGCACAGCGTTTTGATTATGGATTATGCAGTTCTTAAAATATATCCTTTGTCAAATGTGTTAATATTCACAACATTATAATTCTCTGTGGACCTTAATTAATGTCCGGTTCCTATAGATTACTAAGTAATTGTACATTTGCCTTACTATCGGTGATATAAGCGCAAATAATGACAAATTTCCAGCGATGGCAAGGCAAGTGATTAAATAATAAGATATAGGAACTAGCCATATGCTTGTATGATCTATTTCCTCTGTTTGTCATTGCTTTGGTGTACAATAAATAGTTATTTATATAATTGCACTAGCTGACCTGGCCACGCGTTGCTGTGGCTCATTTTTTTTTAAATTTGATTATAAATTAAAATGAAACCTATCCTATGTTCTAAGTTGGAACAAATTCAGCAAAATGCAAAAAAAAGATCATCAAAATCGGTCGTGTAGTTACGGAGTTCATCGGGATCAAACACTGTGACAGGGAATTTTTATACCTATTTGTGTTTTTAGGAAATCGGTTGTTCACTACTTGCTTCGCTTCCGAAAAGCCATCGTGACCGCCTCAACAAGGATCTGCGAGATATGATCAGGTCCATCAAGGATCATAACGATTCTGTAGAAATCCCTAAGAATAAGGAGACTCTCGGGAATAGATCTTCAACTACACTGGACTTGAAGACTCCAGAGAAAATGTAAGTGGTAATAATTAGAGACGCCACGAATAGTGGTTTGGCCGAATCCCAATTGTTCGGCATAAAACATGCGCAATTCGCGCGTAGCAAAGTTAGTATTGGAACAATAATTAATGAAGCATTTTCTTGCGTTTTTGCGGAAAACATAAATAAAATTACATGTTAACGGTTTTAACCCTTAAAAGGGCCCGCCTAAATTTAATGTTATTTTGTCCATAATCCGCTAGCTGCCATCAAAATTGCCGCGCCAAAACCAAGAGAATTATATCGTCTCTTTTACTCTAATACAAATTCTATGTAGTTAGAGGGAGAAAGCATCAGTTCAACGTTCGTTTCAATTATCTGTATTTGACCACAAATTTTGTGGTGTTTCCCAATTAGCCGTGTGTGACAGTTTGTACAAATTTTTTGATGGTTCCGTCTTAAAAGGTTAAAAGCACGTTTTTAAATTATTTTTTGATACTGACATTTTAAAAATTGGCTGAAACGTAATATTGAAATAAAAAATATTAAAATTGCATTTAACAGTGTTAAAACGTAGTTTAACTATCAATTTTTGATAGAAATATGTATAATTTTGAGCATTGATGCGTTTTTTTTCAGGATTTGGTATTCGGTATTCGGCCGAATATCTCTAATAGCCTCACATCCGCACATCAATATTGGGCGTATAACAGCTTAAAACAGTTTTGCCACTTAAATATATTATAAATTCTGCACAGTTTCAAGTCTGTGAGTCTCTCATACCCAAACACGTAAATACAAAAGACAAATATTTGTAAAACATAAGTAGATAGGTGTTATAAAAGCATTGAATGCGATCATGTTCAGCCGAAAAGGCGTAGAAAATATAATTTAAAAACCTAGTACTATTAACAAGTGTGTTATTTGTGTTTGTTTGGATAACAGCTATAGATTGAGGTTCCCAGTCACCTCCGACTTACGTGATTTTAGGAAAGATGAAATTTTCAGGATCGGTAGCTTAACATAAACTTAGAAAGGAATGGATACTTGCTGAGCTGAAAGCCGTTTTTCAGGTAGCAGGTATCAAAGGTGGAAAATAACCATGCTAACTTACGTCAAAGTAGCAAGGCTAGTTTTTACATATGTCGTATATGATATTGTTTGTTATAAACGAAGATATACAGTTGCCAGACACTTCCTGTGGGCCACAACTTTTGACAGACACTTTGAAAAAACTTACGTCATTCTAGGAAGGCTGAATTTTATATATATTATCAAGTATAATACTTTAAAATATTTTCCAATGAGCCAGACAAATCTGACAGGCCAAACATCTTCCCATGGTTATTTTCCACCTTTTATAGCTGCTACCTGAAAAACGGCCCCGCTTTCAGCTTAACGAGTTCATCCATTCCTTTCCAAGTTTATATTAAACTAACGATCTTAAAAATTTCATCTTTCCTATAATCACGTAAGTGTGGGGTGACTGGTATCTCTATCTACTAGATTAAGGGTGTCTTAAACTAAGTAAATTTAACTTAACCAAAGTAAGTACTTATTCTGTTTCCTAAAAAACCGTAATCCGAATAAAATAACACAGTAGAAGTCAAACTTCAACGGACAAGTGGAAAAACGAATGGCAACAGACAAGTGGCAAAACGAATCGTAACATAATTTGAACTTGAAGTTTTACGGGCAGGTTTGTGTCGGGTAGTCGGGCGGGTTACTGTGTCCCAGCACACAGTTCGATTTTTCGCAGGTTTATTACAAATTATGATTTCGTTAGAATAGAATAGAATAGAATATATTTATTGCGTAATGCATATACAAAGATGTTACGGTTTTTACAGTATTTTACAGTTTATACATTGGGCCCATAATTGGGCGTGCAAAATTAAAATTACAATATTGATTTATAAACTTATTTTTACAAACAATGAATCAATACAATTAAAATTAATAATAATAATCAAAGATATACAATATAATAATAATCTATAAATAATCTAAATAATAAAATGTCTACTATTAAAGCATGTCAAATATATTTATGTCAGTTCATAGTGTTTCATCGTCCATAAACATGTTTATATTATAATAGCATTTAGTGGTCAATAGCAAATTTAATTTTTTCTTAAATAGTGTACATGGCAGTTCTCTAAGAGATTTCGAAAGCTTATTGTATACGAAGGGCCCCATGCAATAGACACTTTTGCGCATTAATGCCGTAATTGAGTTGATGGTGCAGACTTTAAATTCATCGTGTCTGTTACGTGGAAAGACCTTCGAACGCTGACTAAATAGCTGTGGATTAGTTTTGACAAACATTGATATTTCAAATATATATAGACAGGGTACAGTAGGTTAGGTACATTTTAATGAATGCATTTTTTATTTAAACATATTTTATCAAACAAAAAAACTGAGTTCAATCCGGAATCAATAAAAACATCGATAGTCTACTCTAACATTATGCCGCCTCTCACCACATCTACTCTAAAATAAAGCCGCCTTTCACCACGGCCGTAAAGCTTTTTCGTGACAGAAAAATCCTAATACCCCCCGTCTATATAGGAGTTTCATTTCAATAATTATATACCTTTTCAGCCTTTACGACCTGAAATGCGATACGCCTACGAGATACAGATCGCTAGACACACTGACAAACAAAAAACAGGGAACCGACGAGATTCCCCCACCGGGGCCGTTACAGAAATCGCATGTGATCACCGAGCCAGCCGAAGAAGATAAAATGGTATTTGGAACTTTAATTTTTACTGTTCTATTATTGTCTTTTAAAGTAAATCAATAAGGTTCCATAGATATTACGTACCCAAAATTACGACGTTAAGATATTATACTTATCATTATTTTTAGAATAATGATAAGTATAATAGAATGAATGTGAAAGAAGCAAGTGAGGTGTGTAAGAATAAGCGTAAATGGTGCTCTGTGGTTCATGCCTACCCCGTAAGGGAACTGACGTGAAGTTATGTATGTATTATTTTTAGACTGCACCACAATCTAGTAAAAATCTAGTAATTCCTATCAGGGGTTTCCTGGAAGAGATCCCTTTTTTAGCGATAAGGGCACCCGTTGAACTACCTCTTGTATTTTATATTTATGTTTATCTATGCTTTGGTATGTACAATAAAAAGTTATCAATCTATCCCGTGTCAAACACCCGCTGCCCGCGTTGTCGTAAATCATTGATGCACTAGAGAGGGACACGTGCGGCGCGTCACTTATCGATAACCATAACTTTTACTGGTGCGTCACTACGCCTTCTATTAGTTTTGTAAGTGTGTGAGTTTTTTGGCGGGAACTGAAAGCAGACGTTGTGCTGTGCAGTTTTATTTTCTAAAAATGTGTAAAATTACTCTAAAATTAACAATAGTTGTAGGATATTGATAGTTTTTGAGTAGTAATTATGTGTTTTTGTGAGAAATGTGAACTGTATAGTCAAATGTGGCCTTTCGAGTTTTCACAAGAACTCCGTTGAATGCTGTGGGTTGTAGCCTACAATATAACTGCGCCTGGCTTAAAGGCCTAGTTGCCAAGCCTTAAACATGAAAAAAAAATGTAAGTGTGACAGAAAGAGACGTAGGCGCTGTCCTATTCCCACATCTTATTGCCGTACGGGCAGCGAGTGTCTGATACGACTATATAAACGAACTCTCTCTTTATTTAACACATATGGAAAAATTAAAAAGAAGAAACAGCAAGTAACTAAAGCTTCACCAGTTTAAACGTTAAGTACCTGCATTTACGAAAAATTATATTATGAGGCATCAGGAATCAGGAACATCTGTGGTCTAATTAGTTAGTATTTAACCTAATTAACTTATTCAAATTTAAAAGCTTTTATTTAAAATAAGTTCTATTGGAGAACACTCTTTGAAGGTCATACATATAAGCATTATTATTATACATAATATACATATTCCAGGTTACATCGAGACTTGGTCGCCGACAGAGTACTTACACGTTAACTTCTACTCCTGGAAGCGTGAAGCTTCGTAATAAAACATCTAGGTAAATGTGAAATAAATTAACAGATCTCCTCTATCCCACTCCTCCTGTTTGATACCTCTATCTCGTCCTCCTATCCCATCTCGGAAAGCATGCACTACTTAGGCAGTTTTCTGACCAATAAGCACAATTACCACGTGCTAACGACGAAGGAGAACATCGTAACAACCGACGTGTCAAACCCGCCGATCCTTATATAACTGTGGCGGGTACTGTCAGTTTCCCCAAATAGGAGGTCCGAGTTCAGCAGTGGGACGTTTATGGGCTGTTATCTGTATTTTTATTTGGTAATTACAATAACATGTTACCATTATTATGTATTTAAATGAAACTCGTCTGTGCACGAACGGAGAAAGAATACAATTTCCTGCGGCCGGCGGCAGGCCTGTCATAAGAGGCGACAAAACAACCCATAGCCAGGTGGTAGGGCATTTGCCCGACTGGATGGCTACCACCCCTGGTCTAAGGTATGTCGCCATAACAACTTTGAGTTGTGTTCCGGCACTAGTGATCAGGTTCCAATCTCCCTTAAGAGAGCAGCAGCGCATTTGTAGCACCTTTGGTGTTGCAAATGTCCATAGGCGATGGTAACCGCTTTCCATCAAGTAGGCCGTCTGCCTGTCTGCTGAACTTCTGCAATAAAAACAAAAAAAAATTCTATATTCCACTTTCATTGAACGGAAGTAATCTTAAGAGCTGTATTTTTTAATCGATACAGATGTGTGTTGTTATTCGATTCTTAATATTTTTAGCCCCATTAATGCACTTAAATACACATTATTAGAAGATCTAACGGGAGCCGAGAGGGCAATAACCGAATGTCAGACGAAATTGGCGAACGTTATTAGAGATCTCGAAGAAGGGAAACACGATTCATTCTTGTCCTTGAACACGCTGGACGTGTCTAAGATATCTATTTTGAAGGTAATCTAATTGAAAGCCGCGTACTTATCTGCAGGCCGTAACTGTAACCGAGCGGATACAGTAACGTGCTTTTTTTATCGTGTATAGCTTCGCGTTTGACAGCTATCTCACCTGATGTTAAGTGAAGATGCGATCTAAGATGGAGTACACAGTCACCCGTGTATAAGTATCTACTGGTACCTAGTATAATCCGCAAGAGTTAACTTGCGACCTGAGCGGAATGCGCGCTCTCTTCCCGGACCCCGCTTTCTTACCGCTCCCGCCATCGACGCGTCAGTACCTCGCGCTTACGTCATCCGAGCGAAGTCTCAAGTTAACTCTTGCGGGTTGTACATACCTATTCGTTCGTCACTTGAAGACGACACACACTGTGCTCTAATGTATACGCCGACACTCACCTTCGCTTTGTCGGTCGTTGCGAGCTATGTAACGGTTACGGCAGGTTAGTACGCGGGTTCCTGCATTTTACCATCGGTTGAAATTTGACATTACTTGTATGGAGTTTATGTTAAATTTTAACCGATAGTAAGGCAAATGAACGGTCGGTAAGATATAGGAACCGAGCCTTAAGGACCTACCTAAATGGAGTTCATTATCTCGTTCACGCATTACCGCATTAAAAAAAAATATAAATTCACAGAATTTGCTTACTACAAATCCATATTACACAAAACCTACCAGAAAAAATTACGAATGTTTTACAAAAAAATCGTTATGATTTCGTATACATTACTGTATATAAAAAATAATTCTTGTGAAAAATACTATTTATGTGTGAAATCTTATATGAATTAAATGATTTTAATGTGAAACATTTTTTTTTTATAAAGTTTTGTGTAATACGCATTTGTCGTATGTAAATTCTATGTCTTCCAATGTGGTAATGCGTGACTAAGCGTTGTAGGTATACTTTTTGTTACATTGTTATTATATGTTATATTTCCAATGAAGAGGGTATTGTTGGATTTAAAAAAAATCTTTACTATGTTTTTATATCCTTTGTACATCTGAGATAATGTTAGTGAGAGTGATTATGTCCAAAAGCGTCTTATAACGTTAACAATTAATGCGTTAACGAATAGCTACATTTGTGTATATACATACGTTAGCTGTCAATGTTTATCGTCATTAACAATGTCCCATCTCAAATAACACATTCAACCCTTTGCTACATCTGCGCAACACAGTCAATAGTATTATCTCAGATGTAGCACGGGCATTAGTGAAATTTTTTTTTTTAATGTAAAAAATAGGTGACGAGATCATTGTGAAGTATTCTCACCCTACTATATAACTTTTAACCTATAATTATTCATTATAATCGATAAATACTTATTAAAAATGCCCCCAAGCTAAGCATATTTTAGTAAAACTTCGCATAAATTTACCACGACAGACATTGAACCTAGGATAAAAAAATTTATTAAAAAGATAATTTGAAATATTCTAAGAAAAAAAACGAAAGGGCAAAAATACTAATGGTTTGGATAAGATCCGTTAAGCAATTTTTGAGATATTTTTAATTAATTTGTGTTTTAGAATTTTGTAGCAAAATAACAAAAACAGTGGATACATAGCCACTAGTGAACCCATACTCTGTGATTGATGTTCTTATATGTATTTTTTCAGGCGGCAGAACCATTTAAAGCCCAATGCGCTTCAAGCCCTAACTTGTCCACTCGGGGTTCAGCTCATGAAGATTTTCTTAAGAGTAAATTAAAGAGGCTTGACAGTGCTTCCACCTCTAACTTGGCTCCCAAAGCAGGGAGCAAGATATCACGGTTGCGACGCTTATCTCCATTTAGCTCAAGTAAAGGCACTCCGAGCAGCCTCATCAAATCTGAGAAAGCCAAAACTGAAAATAAGAGCAGACTTAGTGGTAAGTTTTAACTGACTTACTTACAGAAATTAAAGGTCAATAATAATTAAAAGTTTTGTAACTTACAATAATTGAAGACATGAGTGGTTGAAGCAACAAATGAAGGGACATATACAATTGGTAAACATTGAGATAAATTGGTTTCAATATATATAAACTTATTGTTGCAGGTTTATTTGGCTCCAAAGCATCACCAGCCCCAAAAGCTTCAACAAGTGCCAAGCCAAGTCCTAATTTGAGCGCTAATAATAGGAAATTTAGTCAAATCAAATCATCTATACCAAGAGGCGCCAAGAAAGAGTGACCAAACTTAACAACATAGTTTATTATGAGCTACTGTCCTTTTTGCATCAGTAAAAATAAAAAAATAATAATTAAAATATAATTTACTTTTTCCACTCTTCCTACAACACAGTTAATTCATAGCTACCAGAGCACAATATATATTTTAGTTTGTAAACAAGTAAAAGTACTTGTATCTAAGGTTTATTACCAGCTAGACAACAAATTCAAATTAAAAAGTCAACCACTAGCCTTGCTAATAGATGGACTTTGAAAAAACTTTACAAATCAACACAACCAATTGTCAAGAAGTTTAAGAGTCAGATAGATCTGAATTTGAAATTGTTCTTAATAATTTCTCCACTTCTTTTTCTAAATTGTTCTTTTTATCTGGGCCCTTTTTCTTTGTTTTTATTCTTGTAGAATGTTTGCGCACATTACTACTTTTGTCTTCTTTATTGCACCTTGGAGTTGTGTCATTGTGCCCTCTATTCCTCTGTAGATGTATGGAAGTAGGATATAGGGTACTTTCAATCAATTCCTCTTTCACACCTTCTTTAGCAAAGTCACCTTTACTATGAATTTTGTCATGACTTGTTCTCTTTTCTTTTTTAAATTTTTCTATGTAAAAATCTTTTTCACTTTGTATAGATTTGTTATCAGAATCATCATCTTTCAACCTATCATTAATTATTTTTTCCTGACTTTTAGTGGTCAGTTCTCTCAAGGTGTATCTTTCACTTTTTAAACATTTCTTCTTTTCTATTTTAGCAAGTTTTAAACAAATTGTGGCTTTTGGATATCCTGTAAACTGCTGGTAGCATTCACCCTTCTCTAAAGATACAAAAGAATTAAAAAATCTTCTTGGGTGTATGTCCTCTGGAGTGTCATTTATTAATACATAAGCCTTTTTCAAAAATGCTTTTTTATCTATAGGATTCTGCATGTGAAAGAAACTTTCTAGTTGTTCATGAGTTTTCAGTCTTTTTATTGCATTTCTTTGTACTATGTTATATGAAACTACTGCCATTAATATAAAAGCAGGCTCATTGCTAAGGATATGATCCCAGAGAATTAACCATTCTGAACATGTCAGGACTTCACTGAATGCTGTTTCCAATATTTTGAGTGCATATGTTTGACTGGTTACACCAACCTCACAGAAATGGTTAAGTAATGACTGATCATGTTCAGCCAGTACATTCTCAACTATAGCCAAAATACTGATTGGAGGGAATGGTGCATATTCAAACCACAATTGGCAATGGTTCAGAAGAACTGTTGCAACACTTTCAAATAGCAAAAGTGGATCTTTTTGGAGTACTTTCACAAAAGGGAATACAAAGCCAGGTAAGAATTTCATCACACCGAACAAAGGGCACCAGTGAGCAAGACATGACAACAATCTTTTCAAACTTCTAAGTGTTACTGAACTGTGTATTGTAAACTGTTTTTCAATATCCTTGTACACAGGATGGATTTCTTTATCGACTAATGCGGCATATGCCATTTTATTCCTTGGTGTATCTAAAAGTGATCTCCAAATAATGGATCGGAATTTATCTGGATATTCACCATATTGCATTATAATTCTTCTAAGTCTAGCACTATCCATACATATTTTCATTTTCTGCTCCACTTCCGCTTTTGAAGTGGAATTTTGATGTGACACACATTTGTGTGTCGATGCACATGGAATATCAGACTTCACTTCTCTAGTTTCTCTGAAGAAACTGCTTTGTGTTAGATCCATAACAAATGAAGAATTGTAAATATTAACTTCACCCATTTGTAATATGCAGAGAAAGTACTTGCCAGTTGGACTCACAACAAATTTACGGATACCTGAAGATTCAGGATGTATACAGTAAATTATTGTAAGAGATTCTAGGTCTAATAAATTCAGCATACAGTCGCTACTTAAGATTGCCAATATTTTATTTGCACCTCCATCAAATACTTGAGGTATAAATGCTATTTGATGAGCACCTGTAATTTTATACTTGGATAAGTCTACAGCCTTTAATGCCTTCCATGTGTCCATGCTAAATAATATTAGTGTTGGAGCCAGACCTGCCATTGCCATAGCCCTTCCATTTATGGTAAATGCAATGCTCTTCATATGTTTAAGTTCAATAGGTATGATTTGCTTTATCGACTTCATAGTGTCATGTCTCCAGATCTGAATGGTGTCCTTTTGAAAGCATGCCACAAGATAATCACCAGCTGGGGTGAAAAGGATCTGTTGAATTTTATCTCCCAAATAGGTATTCAAAGTGAAATATTTTGTATAATTTCGTTGTTCCCAAAGTATGGCTTCAACTGGGCTTGCAGTTAATAGAATGTTAGTCTTGCTATTCGAAAATGAAATATGTTTAACAGCTGCTGAATGGCCCGACAGTGTGAGCGATATTTTTCCAGATTCAATGTCAAGAAAGTTTATACTGAATGTTTTTGCATTGGCAATAACTAATTTATCTACCTGACTTGGAACAAAACGAAGTGCAGTGGAAATCCCAATACTAGATAATTTCCAAAATTTTAATTCAGAAAAATCTAAAACATAAATATTGCCCATATTATCACCGCATGCGAGTTTTTCCTGGGAATCATCAAAGATCCCCGTTGAGAAACGAATCCTGCGGCACTCTCCATTGGAGCCCCGTACAGTATGGTGCAGCTGCAAAATGACTCCATCCTTAGGTTTAGATTTCAGTTTAATATCAAACTTTTCGACACTTTCTTTATCTCGATCCATTCCATTGATCTATTTTTTTTAAAACAATTGACGCAATCGAATGTTTTTCCTAGTTTTGATTTATTATTTATTAATTTTAAATTTGGCGGAGTGTTCAAATAAAATTACATTAAGCTAATTCGCTGATGACATAATAGTCACAAACTACTATGGATACTAAGAGTGTAACTCTACTGAATTCAAAAAAAATTCTCCTCTGATTTTATATTTTTATTATGTAAAATAGGGTATTTTAAGATAGTAATTTGAATATTTTTGTGTCTTAACAGGTAGTTTTTTTTTAATTCGATTTTTAAAGCCCACACAGATATAACTGATCACAGACTGTGTATGTTATACTTACCCTTTTCCCCAAAAAAACCTTTTAAAAAACATCGGACGAGATTAGTCACGAATTACTCCGCTGTAGCTGACTCATTAGAACAGATAGATTGGTCAACTATAACTAAAAGTGAGGACGTCGATAATGCAACGATTCTATTTCAAAACTATCTAAGTCAGTCAATCTTAAAAAATACAAAAGAAATTGTTATTCCAAGGACCAAATACAACCTCAAACCCTGGATAACTCCCGGCTTAATGAGGTGTCAAAGGAATCGTGACTCCCTACATCTTCAATCAAAAAAAGATCCGACTAACGTAGTCCTAAATATAACATATAAAAGATATCGCAACTTCCTAAATAAGCTTCTCATGAAGATCAAGACTTCATATGAAAATCAGCAACTGTCAAAATATTGTAACAATCCCAAAATGCTTTGGCAAACGATAAACAATATCTGTAATTTATCTAAATCCCGCAATACACCAACAGAATTAATTAGACCTGATAATCCAAACGACTCACTAAATGACTGTAACAGATACTTCGCAAACGTTGGTAGCGCCCTGGCAAACCAAACACTAACCAAACTAAACTGCACAGAGACCACCCTCGCTTCTGACATTAAAGCCGATAATTCTCCACTCCATTCGTTACTCATGTACCCTACTGATGAAGAAGAAGTGGGCTCATTCATCAATGAGCTCAGGATAGGTAGCGCTCCTGGTGCAGATAACTGTGACCCCCTTCTAATTAAAATGATAAAGCCTATCATAATACAACCTTTTACCCATATATGCAATCTCAGTTTAAGCACTGGAAAATTCCCGGATAAGTGGAAACTAGGCCAAATATCGCCAATTTACAAAGGTGGTGATAGAACCCTCCCTAGCAACTACAGGCCAATCACCTTATTAAGTGTATTCTCAAAGTTACTAGAGAAAGTAGTTAACAAACGGCTTGTCGATTTCTTGGAAAAATACTCTCTTATCTCTGATAAGCAGTTCGGATTTCGGCAGAATATATCAACAGAAGATGCCGTCCTAGCTCTAACAAAGTCAATCGCCACATCCCTGGACCAAAATCAATGTTGCCTAGGTGTATTCCTAGATTTAGCGAAAGCTTTTGACACGGTCTCGATTCCCATCCTCCTTAGTAAACTAAATCATATTGGTGTAAGAGGTATAAGTCACGAATGGTTTAAAAGCTACCTGAGTAATCGCTGTCAATTTGTTAAGGTGGGATCGCATTGTAGTGAACAGCATACAGTAAATTTTGGAGTACCCCAAGGCAGCATTTTAGGACCTACACTATTCTTAATATATATTAATGAACTGCCGAAAATTCCGATCCAGGGCGCTAACATAATATGTTATGCAGATGATACGGTTGTATTATTTAACAACAAATCCTGGGAGTCAGTGTTTAAAACAGCTCAGACAGGCTTAACCGACATCAGTAAATGGCTAAACAATAACCTACTAACATTAAACACTAAAAAAACTAAATATTTAACGTTTCATAAAACCCGTGCTTCCCAACCTCGTACGCATCCTAAATTATATCTGTCGCACAGCCTAAGCTCTTGTATACAGTCCTCTGATCATCCCCCGTCGATCGAACACACCACATCTATTACGTATCTTGGTATCCAACTAGATGAAAAATTAAATTTCAAAAGTCATATTACATCCCTATCTAAAAGAGTCAGAAAAACCATTTACATAATGAAATCCCTCTGTAGCTGTGCGACACCAAAAACTTTAAAAATGGTTTACTATGCGCTGTGCCAGTCGTTACTTCTATACTGTCTTGCTGCTTGGGGAGGAATCCCAAAAACAAACATTATAGAGGTAGAACGAGCACAGCGAGCAGTACTTAAAGTTATGCATAAAAAACCGTACAGATATCCCACCAATACACTATACATAGAAAGTGACGTTTTGACAGTCCGACAACTCTATATTTGCAAGGTAGCCACAGCAATTCATAAACAAAACCTAAATGCCCCTAACTTCCAATACCTCAGCTCCCGTAGAATTTATAATATACCCTTACCTAAAATACATACAACCTTTGCCAAACGCCTTCCTCCATATATCCATATATCCATTTATAATAAAGTATGCCAAAACACACCCTCCGCCAAAGAAATGTCAGCACCAAAGTTTAAACACCAAGTTAGTAAATGGTTAAAAACATTAAATTACAGTGACACAGAAAGCACAATACTAAACTGACCACAACACTAGGGCACACACACACACGCCGACACACACACACACACACACACACACACACACACACACACACACACACACACACACACACACACACACACACACACACACACACACACACACACACACACACACACACACACACACACATACACACACACGCACACACACACACACGCGCACACACACACACACACACAATACCACACGCACTCATAGTTTTAGGTTAATTAATTAATAAATCAATTATATTTAAGTTTCTATAATAAAATTGTGTTGGGTGCCGCGATACAGACCTAGAGTCTAGTGCAGCAACCGCCGCCAAAAATAATTTGTAGCCTTAATTTTAACTACTATATAAGTTTTAGATGTAATTATATAAGGCCTAGAAATAAGTTTATAAAATAAATGAATTGACCACTAAAATACTTTGATTTGGTATCACATTTGGGTTATCATTTTATAATGTCTGATACCTAGACATAGTCTCATTATCCAATGATGTTGTCAATCCAGTTAAAATAAAAAGATTGTATTGTCAGTTTCAATTGAGGGGGAGGGGGGGGGGGGGAGTATTATTAGTCAGACCTTTAAAAAAAATATCAGTCGTTAGGACTGCACTTCAGAGATAAAAACTTGGTATCTGAGCGTGACGGTCGTGTGAATTCAGTGCATTTTCCCCATCCTAGAAGTATCTACCGAAGTTTTCAATTTAAAAATCATGGCGATGTTCGATAAGGTCTTTTTTAAGTCAATATGTTGGGAGTTACTTTCCTACACACACGTGTGTACCTACAAGAATTACAAACTTTAGTAATTTCACTATTATCAACCTGGCAACATTGGGTATTTAGGCTTTAGATCGGCGGTTAATGCAGCATTTCTAAATTCTAATATTATTCATTACAATTAATTTCGTCCTTAGAAAAATCTTCTAGTCATCCGACAAAAAAAGTGAACTGTTTTATTAATGAAAATGTATTAAATATTTTCTCTTTCTAAACATGGCCGGATCTTCAAATAGGAGTGTTAATTTTGTAAAGGCTGATACGCTAAACCTACCTAACATGTAATGTTATTAGAGTACATAGCTATACTCGTAGTACATATTGGAGAAATAAGAGGAGCTAAAATCCTGATGTAAGTAGTTTTGTGAAGGTTTCTAAATTCAACATGTTCGTCCATAGATCTTGCTTCCTTCTTTCCTTTTATAACCTGTGTAGTATATTACTATTCCTGTCTGTGAATTTCATCCATATAAGAAATCAGTAATGTTAATTATTAGTTAATATATGATTGATGTAAGTATACTTTGTGTTGAAATCAAAATTCATCTAAAATGTGCACCTATTTATAGAAAAATAGCTACATGTCTCACTCATTCATTAGAAACTGATTAAAATAATATTAATTACTTATTTGATAATTTAGTACAATCAATAAATCAGCAACCTATATTACTTTCTTAATAATCTATAATACAAGTAAAGTATCTCATATAAATACATACAAATAAAGGAACAGACATTGCACCACTGCCCTGGCGGTTAGGTAGTGTTGTTTGATTGCTAATGTATGTTATGGGTCTGATCTTATACAACAAATTACCGGAAAATATGAAACTCTCCAGTAGTTTTAAATATATTCACTTGCCGGCTTAAAAGTGATTAATTAAGGACATCTATGGCTTGAAGGATTTCATGGAATATGAAGATTTGTGACAAGTACCTTAATGATTGTAAATCTCTTAATAATATGATTTTGATGTGTAACATAGTTACTAATATGAAAAATTATGAGTTAAATAAGGACTATGCAAGTAATTAAATAGACACTATATCTTTTTTTTTTCAGGTTCAGAAAAAATTAGCAACAACTTTTCTGCATAAGCAAGGGTTATGCTTGATCATAGAATTTTATGACTTATCCACTGCAGTTTACATGAAAACTTTATGTATAGAAAAACCAAATGCTAGCTTGCAGAAAAAAGATAAAACTGAACATTTCTGAAAAGATTATATAATATGTCCTAAATTATTATTAACAAGTGTTTAAGTAAATAAACAAGTTTAACTGCTAAAAGTTATTTATTATTTCATCTTGCAAAATAATAAGTCAAAAGATATATTTTATTAATCAATTCATATAAATATATGGCACATACAAATTTATAACTCACAATAGTTTGCTTTCAGTATAGAAACCATCTTATTCTTATAACTCGTAATGTGAACTCTTAAGACATCAGTCAAAGTAAAGCTAAAATATTTTTGGAGGAATGTTAAATATTCATATATTGTTTACATGAATTATAACTAATAACATCTAGATTTATGTATATATAAAAATAAGTTATTTAAAATAGCCATCCTTGTTTTCAATTAATTAAGCTTTAAAGATATAGGCCATTCTTCTATGGTGGTACTAATCTTTTCAATCAGTTTCCATTTATTGATTTGGGCTCGCTTGAGATAAATTCAGGTTCTGGTGAACTTTTTGTATGCCATTAGCTCCAATGCAGTTCATAAAGAATACTCCAAAGAATTCAAGGCAGAACTCGACGAAGGCCAACCTATGCTCTGAACAAAGTCTGACAAATTGGCTTGCAACCAATGTTGGATTGAATTAGCTTCATGGGAGGGTACAGAGCCCTGTTGGAAAATCCACTGCTATCCAGCGAATAAAGTATCACTTGATGCTTAAATCATTGTTTCCAATATGTGATTTTGGACGTCCTTCTAACTTCTGGCGCAAGGTGTATTGTTTTGCCAGTTAAATTTTCTTCCACCGTGATGATCTTCTCATCAGTAAACAGGTTATTTTTTGGATCGTATCTCTTGAAAAGATTTCGATATCGTTCCAATCACCATTTACGAAGACGCTCGTTTATATAATGCACTTTTCTTTGACTTTTAGTTAGAGACCATATGTAAGTATTCTCTTTACAGATATTTAAGAAATATTGGTCTGAAGAGATAATATATACATAATTTAATTCTGGAGTACGTCGAATAAAATGTTTGTTTATGTTGATGTTGTATGACATAACAATGACATAAAAAGGAAAATGTCGGTCCTTTTGTATTTTGAAACTGAATGGCTACGGTATTCATATGCATTTCACCACACGTCAATGACGTCATAGGATTTAGTAAGGTCAAATAAAGGTCAAACGCATTTCTTTCAAAATACAAGGGGATTGTACGTTTTTTGGAATTTTAACTAGACAGAAATGATTAGGAACACTATTCCTCGAAATGGTTTTTCAAAAAGCTAAATTGAAAAAAAGTGAACAATCCCCATTGGAACATCAATAATGTTTCAAATGCATCATTTGGATCTGGAACAACGCGATCTCTCTGACTCTCTGTTCAGCGCGATCATGTCGCTTACGTGTGAGAGAGACCGACCAGAGCATAATGAATCACAGAGCAACAAGCGTAGCGAGAGAGCAGGAAAACAAAATATAAGCAAATTATAATTTATTAATGATCACAATTTGTATTTTTTTCAAATATTACTATGAATATTCATCTTTGTTTGAACCTTAACACCGTCTGCCTCAATATGCCTGCGACACGACATATATATCTGTATTTTTATCTTTGACAAGTATGACACGATGTTTCAAATGAAACTGCAGCCCGTTTCTCAGCCTCAGTCCGCGACGTACCATAACAAGACAACCATGATTTTATATCTTTGACTCAATGTTCTAAATGTTCCAAATGAAACATATCAGTGATCCGGAATATTTTACTGTTCCAGACAAGAAGCTTATTCTTGGTTCCAGATACAAATGTTCCATTCGCAAAAATGTGACATTTCTCCCACGCCTAATTGGATACTACGTATATTTTAGTGTCATTATTTCTTTTTTCATTTCACCACAATGATAGGCAAAGGGTCTAAGTCTATACAGCCTTCACACATCTTACAATAAGATTTTACCCTTTATTAAAAAAAAAACAATGCGTTTATATTATTCATAGCTGACCAAAAATTAATTCCATAGAGAAGAGAGAACATATGAAAGAGTTTGGTAGATGCTCTATAGTTTTAATAATGGGGATCCCCCCTTCACGAAACAGTTTCCTCGTTGATTTAAAGGCCATATTAGACTATCATAAAAATATGATCATAGAAGTATGAGTCACTATGAAATGAAGAACTTTGACAGTGTAATATCTACATATGATTCTTCTTCTTCTTCTTTGTTCAATAATGGCTTGCATATGATTCTTAGTCTCTATGATCATAGTTAAGGGATCCTATTTGACAGCAAGCGTAGCGTACAATTATGATCATATCATCGGGTTAACCTCAAAAATGGAGTCTATGGATGGAATATCTTGTAAGACTTTTTTCTTCCAGTCTAAGTTCTTGGAGTAAGGTGTTATGGACCCCTCTCTTTGATTACTTTGCTACCTATGAACTAGCCCAAATATGTCTTTTATTTTTGGTTGATTCCTTGATCGTTTTTATCTTATTTTTAATGCAATTAATAAAATTGCACTCATAGCAACGGAAAACACGGCTAAATCATTATCCATCTTGATAGTATCGCCTCACTAGACTACGATGTTGTTATAGTATGACGTTTATATGATCGTAAGTGTAATATGTAATAATGACGAACAGCATCATATAAATATGATCATAAAAATTGACAGATGTGAGATCATATTTACATGATATAAATAATATGATAGTGAAATTAGGCCCTAAGACAAAAAGTACTGTGATTGCATCCCACTCCTTTATAAGGCAAACAAGCGAGATAGATGTCTAAATGTCATAAGGAAATTTGGACCCGCGTTGAATGTTTTAAATTTTATAGTCACATCAACCATCAAGTGAAATTGACCGGCCGCGGCAGAGATCATTATCTGGTATAATTATACTTTTTAAATACAAATATTAGGTATACTTTTTAATTTGTGTTAATCAAAGGAAAAACATCATCGACACACTTCAAGACTACAGGTACTTATGTAGATTTTTTAAAAATTAATTTAAACTTGTGAAATACTTCTAATAGGTAATTATACATAAAAAACGATAAAAAGTTAAAAAAAACTAAAAGTATTCATTTCGATATTGAGAAAGAAGGGAGTAAGGCCCATTTGTAGATATTAGGCACAAAATTCAATATGTAATTATTTATTACAATCTAATGTTACAGCTCTATCTAGAATAATGTTAGTAAGATAGTCATCGACTATATCAGTATATATATATATATATATATATATATATATATATATATATATATATATATATATATATATATATATATATATATATATATATATATATATATATATATATATATATATAATTATAAGCCGCGACAGGCACAGAAGCCTAGGGGGATGTTCGCGACCGGTGTGAGTGTGTGGGATTCGCCAGATCGGGGGTGGACTAGCGTGCCCGGTCAGAACCGGTGCCACGCCCCAGTTAGGGATATCCACTAAAACCCCTGGGTGTTCCGTCCTGCGCCTTATGCCAGGGCTACGTGTATACGGGCTTCCCAACTCCGCGTGCCCTGGCAGGCGTGGGCCCCCCTTGCGGTCTGTAACGCGCCCCACCGGAAGAGAGATGAGCGCGCGCGGAACACTCGCGCTCTCATCTCGACGGCATGTGCGGGTGAGTGAGAACCCCTATACCCCTAGGGGCCCCACCCGCGCCGCCCGCTTACACCGGCCGAAGGTCACTGTCTGACCTCCGGCGTCGGCGCGTCCTCCTTTGGTGGGAGCGGAGCAGGGAATTACGCTCACGCTTCCGTTCCGCCTCCTCCTTCGCGAACATGACTTGCTCGCAGAAGGAGGAGACGGCGTCCTATCTGGTGGAGCTCCCGACCATGGTGAGTACCACGGCCGGGAGCAAGGTGTCAAATCCGGTAAGGGCGACGAGTTCCCGGCGCTGCTCCGTCCAGGCTGGATATTCCTGGAGAGTGTGCAGCGCCGTGTCCTCGTCGCCCGTGTCACAGTTATGGCACTCTGACGTGGCCTCGCGGCCGAGGCGACACAGGTACCTTCCGAAGCAACCATGCCCCGTCAGGACCTGCATCAGCCTGAACGTCAGGGTGCCGTGACGTCGTCCTAGCTATTCGTGCAGGACAGGCCTCACCGCCTCAATGGTGGCGGGGCCCGCGCTGGGGCGTCGTAGGCAGTCTTCCCAGACCCCCACGGTTACCTGGTGGAGCTCCGACCGACACGCCTCGATCTCGCAAGGCGTGGGTCTGGTGCCCCTGGCCAGGGCCTCTTTGCGCCACACATACAGTGAAGCCAGGACCCTGGCTTCCAGGTCCCATGGGGGGGATCCGGCCAGTAGCGAGGCCACTTCGAAGGACACCGTACGGTATCCTATTATTGCCCTGACAGCCAATACGCGTTGCACTTAACGCAACAGCGCCGCGTTTTTGGCCGTCAGGCGGTTAAACTATACTGGGGCCCAGCGACCGCGTCGCCTCTCTCAAGTCAAAACCCCCAACTCGATTTGTGTTTGAGCTGGTTGTTTTGGCCCGATGGAGATGATCAGCCACTCACATATTTATTTTCCTATTTCTAGCTATCGATTAACAATATAATACTTACACATACTTAAATTTCTTTATTTCTTGTCCAAACTTATTACTATTACAATTTTGTTTCCTTAGCTATTACAAGACTATGTTTATTTTTACATGTTTATGTCAGATTTATAACAATTTTGATTACCAAATTTATTTGTTAATATATATATATATATATATATATATATATATATATATATATATATATATATATATTTATATATATATATATATATATATATATATATATATATATATATATATATATATATATACGTATGTTTATATAACAGTTTTGTTTCCGACGATAATAATTTTTTTTTATAGATGACCTATATTAATGTATTCTAGTTTTACAGGGTATTTATCTTTTTTTTACATGATATATAGTAGGGTTTCCTCCTTATTTTCCCATGCAGATCGTGTCCTAATGCTAATTTACATATTTCCTACATACAAGCTTGCTTATTGCTAGACGCTGGTGAAGTATATATACAACTATATATTCACAGTGTCTTTTTATTACATTTGTTTTATTACTAACTTACATTGTTACTTAACTTAATCTGTCGCTCAATATATATTGCTCATGCCTTTATTCTTTCCTACTGTTTCAGGTCACGTCTACAGCTGGGTACCTGAGCGTTAGTTCCCCAAGAGGGGGGGCCTGTCGCCGGATCTACAACAAGTCCAGCTCTCTACTTGGAGCCGTGTGCTTAGTGAGTATCTGTTATTTTGCGTTTAATTGTTGTGCATTTGAGGTTGCATGTGTGCGCAAGGTTTGTGTTTGTATGTATGTCTCAATTCTATGAATGTGTGTGTGTGTACTTTGGTATTATAAGATCATTAGACTATATAGTCTAAAGTCATACTGCTTGTATCACGCAGATGTATTTGTAATGCTACATTTTTAATGACGTTAGGCATTGGCAGATAACGTATGTATGTATATGCACGAATGTAGCTATTCGTTAACGGTGTTATTCTTAACGCTATAAAGATGAAGCAATTATGCCAGAGCCGCATCTGCGATAATGTTAAAGAGTGACTGTCGCCAAATGCGTCTTACTTATAGAATTAAAAAAAAAACAAAAAAACTTAATTCGATCCGGAACCAATAAAAACATGAATAGTGTACTCTAACATTATGCCGCGTCTCACCAAGTCTAGTTTAAATATATGCCGCTCTTCCACGGAGCCGTAACGCTTTTTCGTGACAGAAAAATCCTAAGACCCCGTCTATATAGAAATTTCACTTCAATAACACCGTTATCGAATAGCCACATTAGTGTACAGCTGTACATATATACATAAGTTGTCTGTAGATAGGTATGTAACGACATACATACATATTGTCACGCCTGTTTCCCATTGGGGTAGGCATAGACGGTGGATCTCCACCTGCTACGATCCTGACAATCATTTTTCGCTTCATCAACTTTCATTAATCTTTTCATACATACACGGTTATTTAAACGACTTTTTATCTGAATTTTCTTCAAAATATCTTCAATTTGATCATGGTGAGTACGTCTCGGTCTACCGGCACCGACTGTACCAGTCACATTCCTGTCATATACTTGTTTTGTGATTCTGCTTTCATTCATTCTCTCTACATGCCCAAACCACCTTAACATTCCTTTTTCAACTCTTGTCACTACTAGCCAAAAAATAAAAACAGAGGACGATGATTGCCTGTACTCGACCCATGGGACCATTCAATGTGCACGAATTGCCACACAGACCACACAGTTGGCCGATTTAATTTCGAACGACGTTTTAATCAGTCACTGGGGTGTTTGCCTTTTTTTTTAAAGTCTTGGAATAAGACATGTTTTGAAGCGTAATGGGCACGACTGTTTTGGTTGATTTTTTTTAATGTACACAGTCGTGTGTGGTATTGTTAGTCAGATATTGAAAAGTCAACGATGTTCTTTAATAACATTTTAAATTAAGAATTAACATCATATTTTCTTATCTTTTTCCCAACATATAATAAAACTTTGTTTTAACGGTTTTAAGCGCGGTATTTTATTTGATTTTTATTCCGACGTTTCGGCCACTTTTCAGTAGTCGCGACCCCGGCAGACAAAGATGTCAAGTGTCAGTGCCAACTTTTTTTTTTTTTTTTTTTTTTTTTTTTATTGCTGGAGTTCAGCAGACAGGCAGACGGCCCACTTGATGAAAAGCGGTTACCATCGCCTATGGACATTTGCAACATCAAAGGTGCTACAAATGCGCTGCTGCCCTCTTAAAGGAGACTGGAACCTGGTCACTAATGCCGGAACACAACACAAGGTTATTATGGCGGCATACTCTAGACCAGGGGTGGTCGCCATCCAGTCGAGCAAATACTCTACCACCTGGCGAACTTGTACATTTTTAATTATTTACTTTTAAATTTGTTTATGGTTATTATTTACTCTATGGGACCCTAATCTAATTTACTACGTCGGATAAAAATCAACTAAAACACCTCGCTTAAAACAATTAAAACGTATTATTATTAGTAGTTAACAGTTTGAGAGATAATAGCTTTCAAATTATTAAACATCCTATCCCCTGTAATTATAAACTATGAATTGGATAGTTCTCAAATTTAAGGTCCAAAAAAGACTTTTGTGGTTTTAATCAGGTTACTACTGTGATCGAATCATACATGGATTCGATGTGAGAGAATCATACATATACCATGTATGATTCTCTCTTGACTCCAATTAAGGCGTGTAGAGCAGATGGAGCTAAAATGAAATAAATAGTTAAATTATATACTGCCTTTAATTTGGTATGTACGACTCGACTCTGAAGGTGACGTGAGGCAACTAACGACAGTGCCACGAATGTTCACATATAAACATTTTTGCTGAATTGCAACTGTCGCTAGTTGTCACATTTTCAACGAAAATTTGTTTTTAACAACTTCCCTTCATATCTTAATGGACAATATCGTTAGCTAGCTAGCTTATTTATATTTTTACCTACACTAGGTTTCTAAATTCTTTTTCTTTTTCTAGGTATCATGAAGCCTAAAACTCTTAGAAATTACTTGAAGACGAATTCTTTGAGTAAGGAGTATACCCTTCGAAACTGTGAAGTAGTTATCGATGGGAATAGTTTATTCAATGAATTTCTTTATAAATCTAGTCGTTGCCAGTATTTGTATGGCTGCGAATGTGATGTGTATGGTCAATATCTTAAGAAAAGATTGAACATTTTCATTGAGAGTAATGTTAAATGTTATGTCATATGTAATGGAGGTATGGAAACTGATTTCGAAACGCGATAGAAGATGCACGATCGACTTCTTAAAAGTAGAGCAAAAATAACTGTAGAAAATGTTAGTAAGGGATTCTATGATCCTATTTTTTTTAATGATGTGAACGCAGAAGTGTTTCACGAACTAGGTATAAAGATTTTCACCTGTGAATACGACCCTAGAGAAGCAATTTTCAGTGTTGCTAGAAGGTTCAATTGTCCGGTGATAACAAATAAACTTGACCATTGTCTTTATGGAGTATCTTGTATTCCAGTTGAGTTTTTGCGTTTTGATGCAGAAGAGAAAAGTATAAAATGCAACATTTATGATAAAGAAGATTGCACAAAACATTTCAAATTAGATGAGGTTATTCTGCCACTTTTTATTATGTTCACTGTCGAAGAAAGTGTGCCATTTAAGTTGCTATCAAAATTATTTACCTTTTCAAAAAATAATTTAATACCAGCACTTGTCACTTGGCTTAATTCTCAAGGAAAGGATATTGTAGTCAAAGCTGTTACTGAACTTTTCAGTAGCATAGAACAAACGCAATCGTTTATGAATACACTTAATGAAGTAAGTGGCTTAATTACTTGTACTAGCCATTTGGCTGAAAAATATTTTGTAGAACTCGAAAATCATTGGAGTATCTTTAAGGATGACCCCATGTGGTTTCAAAAAGCAGTGTCATTTAGAAAAATAGTTGTTCCTTATATTAATTTAAAATACAAGCAACAGTTTTCAGGTTGTTGGTTAATATATGATGAAAACAAACACGATGCTATGCTAGCTGCAATTGATATAATATTCATTGCATTCTAACAAATTCCCAAAAATCAAAGTTAACTTTTATAGGCAGGCAGTTAAAGGAAACTTCTATATGGGAAATTGAAAAATCATGGAGTAATGCATCGGACAAAGTGCTTTTCGAAACGATAACTGAGCGTAATAAGTTTTATGGTAGAAAGCTGTTTCGCTCCACAGATGCATTTAATTTATTTATCCAGGAAACTATGCCTGGATTTAATCACAATAAATTATTTACCCTGTACTCTGATTGTTGGTTATTAGTTTATTAGCACTGGTATATTATGTTAACAAAAATAGACATTTTGTTAAAGGAGCTTATAGCGTTTTGCTTTCTTACATTATTTTGAATCCCGTTGCTAGAGGTGTGAGGATTTTCAAAGGTAATTCTAAGGACTTGGTAAAAGATAAAAATCTTCCAGCTCATAAAGATTGTGAAAAAGTTGATAAGTCAATACAAGGAATGTTTAAATTGAAAGACATGGGTAAATTCGATCGCAGTGTATTGCATGACTTTGGAGAATTTCAACATTGTTTGCAACACATGAATTATTTGAATAAAATTTGTGGGGAGAAAATTAAGTGTACAAAATTTCACACAACTTATAATGGCACCTTTGTTTACAATATCTATCAAGTTAATGACCCTATAAAGGTTTTGACACAGTTTATAGGGCGCTCCTATGTATGTATGTGGTATAAAAAACTTTTTCAACACACTTGCTCATAAAGTGGCTCTATGGTCACCGCAATTAGGCACAGAATGACACCCATAATCAAACTGTGAGTAAAAAACATTATAACTCACTAGTGAGTTATACATTTTTTTTTTAATTTTATTGGTTGAGTTTCTTTGTCCTTAAAAAAGTTTTTATTCAAAAAAAAAAAGATCGTGTTCTATAGAACAAATGAATTAATTTTCCTATTGCTTGCTCATTTCATGCATCTTCTTATTTAAATAGATAATTTTAACTCGTACGTGTTTAATAAATAAAACTTTCACTCATATATAACTTTTTTATCTACTAAATAAAATGAGGTTTTGTTGTTATTTTATTCACAAGTGTGTTGAAAAACGTCGTAGTGTGTATTGATGATTACCATCCTCGGCTCTCTTAAGACCCTCGCCTACGGCTCGAGTCTCAATGGCGCCTCGGCGGTAATCACCAATGTTACACACTAGTACCATAATGTACTATTATTCGTATTTGATCAAATTCTTACATTGGTCGTGGATGAGACCGACAAGAAGAAATAAAAATAAAAAGTATAAAGTTTTTTTCTATTATTGGTCTAAGGATAGTGTCTAAAAATTACTTCTAAGTTTGTCATTTGTTATAAGTTATAATCCTTATTTTTTATTTCTCGCTGTCTCATGGCCGAGCATTTTATATTTTTTAATAGCAATTGGGGGCTTTATTTTTTCTTCACTATTCTTTTTATATCCTTTGTATATACCTTTTTTATTTTATTTATTTATTTTTCTATTCGTAGTACCTCATTATTATTAACTAGAGTTTATCCCGCGGCGCAGCGCCGCGAGTCATATCTAGTGCGTACCTCATGTTTAAAGAGCAGGTTTAATAGAGGCGTATTACATTTTTATGTTAGTGCTATTTGCCCCCGGAAGATTCACTTCATTTTATATCGCAAACTATCCCATCTCCCGACATGAAAAGTATTTATGTCTATTTTCGGTATTAAAGCCACATTAAAAATTACAGAAAAACCGATTCAGTACTCCTAGTACTTTTTCCGTGAAAGCTTAACAGCCAGATCGAGTTACTATCGTATTTTTTTTATAGATGATAACTATATCTATAAACTTGAGAAATGATTGCCCTCCCATACAAACTTTTATCCTCTACTTTAACCCGTTATAGTTTTATTTATCTATCCCCCGTCTATCTATTTGTAAATTACATAAATTACAGAAATGACCAAAATGACGAAAGTGGCAAATTATAAAAAAACCTATCCTACTTTCTGGGATAACCTTTATATAAATTTATCAAATCGGTCCAATAGTTTTTCCGTGAAAGCGTAACAGACAGACAGAGTTAATTTTATTTATTATATATTTTATTTATTTATAATATTAATAGGGAATAGGGATTATGTTATAATTGTTATCAGTTGTATTAATTTGGGAATATCTTGTCCGTTATACTATTATATTATTATTTGCTCCGTTTCTTGACTACGTTAAAATTGCTAGATGTATTATAGCGAAATTTCAGATAATGTTGTATATTTTTTATAATATCGAACAATACAATAAAGACACCTTCATAATCGGTGAAGCAGTCGATTTTTGAGTCCCTTTCAGGGTAGGTCGTGGAGTGACTGCAACATATTACTAGTATTACTACTCATTACAGGCATTCGACACTTTTTTAGGTATATATTATAGTGTATTATCAATTTTCGACATACATACAAACTGACCCCAAAATGCAGATTTATGCTTATAATATTTATTCACTATTTACTTATTTACACTACTTTGCTTAACGTTTCATGATGTATGAGTTATACTTCAATTAATTTTAAATAGGTTATAGTGTTTGTATGTCGCTTTTCTGGTCTGCTTGCTACGATTACTGGGTTTTGAATAATGAAGGTAAGCAGTTATACTTAAGGAAAGGATCTGCTGTGTTTTGTATTCTTATAGTCGTTAAACAGTTTTTTGTGTACCAAATGATTTCTCAAAACCTATGTTTGTATAACTTGCTGATTAATAAACATTTTCTTAAATATTTTGTTTTATTACAATTATTTCCTTTTGGTGATTTTAGTCGTCGAGGTTTGCCTGAGTCTCAATTTCTAAGGTCACCGAGTCGGGGGGCCAGCAAATGTTCCACGCGTAAACATTTTCATGATTAGATTCTTGTTGCGATGCTGCTTCCCCGACGTAATATACATAATTTTATATATAGGTCTTGTCTGGTATAGTAAAAAGCATTGTCAAAATCATTTTATTGGGTATCCAAAAAGCACTGTGTCCAAAAACACCCTCATGTTTTTTAAGGTCTGTTATCTACAGATAAAAACTACAGGGATGTGGACATATATGGTAAAGTAAATGCTGATATTATTCACGTATAACATATCGTATCTATGTTACCCTAAAAATTTCATAATAAAAATAATTCGCTATATGTCGTTATATGTTCACTCGTACAAATTTTATTCATATCTCCTTTTACCAAAATGAGCATACCCTAATAAGAAAATATTTTTTTATGTCATTTATGGAAAAATTGTAGAAGTTTGAAAAACGTTCATATACCGTTCATGTGGTATCGCCAAGTAACCTTCTTTCGGCATATACAAACTTATCTTTATTATTTAAATTCTTCCTTTAAATCTGACGGCGCGTTCCCCGTTTCGCACGTCACGTCAATCATTCATTGTCCTATCATAAAATAAAATAATTTAAATCGCTCCGCAAATGTAAATATATATATATATATATATATATATATATATATATATATATATATATATATAAATATATATATATATATATATATATATATATATATATATATATATATATATAAAATAACATAATATAACATAAAATATATCGCGCCCGCAACACTATAAACAAATAAATAAATATAACTTATAATTAACCCGCTCCGCACCAAAATTGCGCAAGATATATTAAAACATATTATATTAAATAAACTATAACGTAATTAACAAATAAAGTGAAGTGAAGTGGACTGAGGGCAGAGGAGCAGCCGCATTTCATTCCCATTAACCAGGTAAGTGCGTGCTTATCCTCCGATTCCCATTCAAAATTGTCCCAATCTCCTATTTTCTTACTTTGACACAGTTCGCTTAACGCTAAACCCAGCGCCGCCCCACCACTATGTATGCCAATTTCACGTATATTTCTACATACTAGTGGTCGCCCAGTGGTCGAAATTTGACCATAATTAATTTAAATTATAAGTTTGAACATTATTAAGGTTCTGTTGTGAAAGACTATACTTCTATAATCACAGATTTCGCCAAGACTACACTGTTAATTTGACTTTAACAATAAACAAAAGAGTGTATATATGCGTGTGTGTCAAATACATGGTAATGTTTTCTTTTATTGATTTAATGTATTTTTTACGCATAAAAAAAATATAAGCATTCTGTACTCCTTCTCTATATAAACTATAAGTGTGCGAAATTTCATACTCTTCTGTCCGCGTAATTTTTGTAAAAAGGGGTACAAAGTTTTTGCTTCACGTATTAATATAATTTATCTATATTAACAAATTAATATTATATTCAAATAAATGTTTACTGTGCCTGGAAGAGATTGCTTTAAGCGATAAGGCCGCCTATTGTTTCTACCATGACAATATTGTAATTGTGTATTTTTGATATTGTATATTTGGTGAGCAATAAAGTGTTATCTATCTATCTATCTATCTATCTGTTCCGAGATACATCTGAGAAAATACTGGTAATCACGTGGCGTGGTTGGCAAAATGGAGCGTCGTTCCTTCACGGTATATAACCCCGATTATTTTCAGACGTGCCGCATTTTCTCCGTAAACTGCTTTTGTTTTTTCCATTTCTCGGGGAAATGCGAGTTAATTTAACGCGGAGCGATTATGTCTGACAGCGTCGCATAGTTGTACAGAGTTTGTAAATAACAGCGCAGTGCAGCTGCGATCTTCAAGCGCGCTGGGCACACGCTGCCACTTCAAAATAACCGTTACTTTCGCGATTATATCATAAACATGATAACACCATGATCTTGAATAACAAAATTTAGCATTCATGACTTTCAACATGAAAGTTAACCGAATGAAACTAGCTGTACCAGTTAACATCCGGGAAACGAGAAATCATATCCCAAGATTAATTGTCAGAATTAACTGAAGCGCAATGCTATCTAATAGCGATAGTAAAATCTGTTTTCTCTGAGATTCCGCGGACGTTTTTTTCGGTAAATCGGCTTGCTGGATATATGCCGACGTTTAGTTTGACTGAGAGCGCGAGTGGACGTACTATATTCCTTAAAGATGTGCTTCCTTAATGTATTACGGCTTCATGTGTCCCAAACTCAGCGGCAAAAACGTCTCTATAAACAATATATGGAGCAGTTAGCTGGAGCGTACGTAGAGAAGTGTACAGATTTAAGTACTGCCCATTGGGACCGAAGATACACCTTCAAGGATCCAAGCCCGGACTGGCAGTATACTTTAACTTGCGAAGACCGTTGGCATGCGTTCGCGAGTGATAGTAGCAGATCATACTGTGGTTCAGAGTGTTCGGACAGCGGAAGATGTTCTTCGCCATGCTGTTCCGAAGTGATTTTCAATGGTGGACACCATTTCAGTGGAAAGGGGCATGTGTGTCAACGCTATCCAATATGCTATCCTGGGAATTTTGGGTGAGTGTAGTTTTTAGTTTCTTTTCAGCGTATCATGATAGCTTATCAATGTAATAGTATCTATAGCTTTTGTCGGGATGAAGTCTCATCAAATTAAGTACTACTCTACTCTTACATAATATATATATATATATATATATATATATATATATATATATATATATATATATATATATATATTTGCAAATTATCGATCTCTTGTTGATGTAGGAATAGTGCATAAGATTTAGTATAGAAAGCATTTTGTTTTAATAGAAAATTGTCGTTCAGCTGCAATAGCCGTTTATCTTTTTACGAAATGTAATGTTGTTGTTAGAAACATTTATAAAATGCATTGTGACTGTTTAGGTTTGCTACAAAAATAAATGTCAAAAGATTGACATTAAAAATTTGGGCTCTAAATTTTAAGAGTATGTATCAACAAATTTTTAAGGTATTTGAATATTGTACAAGTTTTTTTTTAATTTTAGGCTTATACAAATGTTTTGGTTTTTACATATTGTTACAATTTACACCCCGACCGAGACAAATTCCACATACAGACCTGTAAAAGCACATTTTATTACCTGTCGGCATTTGAACTAATTGTAATCCTTTTATGATCGTCTACTTTTGTTCATTTATTTATTGGAATAAGTTTCTAAGTTATTGTGGAGAACAGCCTATTGTTCTATTGTACTCGCTCATTAGTTTCATTAGCCAGGTGTTGCGGATTACAAGCTATTTCTAGGAAATTGTGTCGAGCGGGCACATTTTACATTTGTGAAGTATAAAACGATGGCCTGATGGAGAGAAGAATCAGTTGAGCTACGACTACTGTATGTACATTCGGGAATCTAATAGTGATGGACTTTGCGCGTTTTATTGAATTACAACTTTCTGCATAACGTTTGGATTTGTTGTGTTCGGTTATATTTGTACCTGTGTTATACGTGTTTGTATAGTTCTAATAAACACTATAATAATTCTAACGGCATTTTAATTCGAGTCCCGCTAATTCGTACCAATATTATCCAAACATCTTATACATTATTTGCTGGACCACTAAAATGGCTTGACTCCTTATTTCCATTTGACATGGATAAGGAGTACTTATATCTTTTACGCTTCAGTGTTTGTTCGAAGTGTTAATTATATTATTATCGAAAAACAATAGCGCTATAAAAAAACATTCATACACTGCTTTGTTAACAAAGTACTCAATAACATTACAGTACATATAAAAAAAAGTTTGCACTGCGCGGTGTGTAGAAATATCTAGATACAATATGTGGGAACCAGTAGTGTGTGTGTTACAATCAAACTCAATTATTACGTGGTTATCTAAAGAAAATTGTCTATGCTACGTACAGTTAAATGAAACTGTTTTAAGGCCTGAATATCTTCTAACAACTCAAGGTTGATTAAGTCGAGTTTCTATATCTTACTATATATTCCTTTACATTACTCAAGGACGAAAGGAGAGGAGGTTTTCAATTCAACTATATGTTTTTTTGTAGGTTCGTTACTCGATTTCTCCGTCAATTGTGAACCAATTTTCAAATTTTTTCCTTTAATCGATAGATTATACTCCTGAATTGGTCCCATTGTCGACATGTCAGAATCTGATGAGTGGGTTCCAAGGAATTCGAGAAACTAACAAAATTGATAACAGACTTCTTCGTAATACGATATCTCCGTCAATTGTAAACCGATTTTCAATTTTTTTTTCTTCAGTCGTAAGTTTAAAGTCTCGTACTCGTAAGTCTCGTAAGTGGTGCCATGGTAACCAAGTCAGGATCTTATGAGTTGATTCCAGGGAAATCGAGAGTCACCGTTACTTATTAAAGAACGTCGTGCGCCTAAATTCTTGGAAAAAAGGTTGTATACGCGTGTATTTTATGACGTCGCGGAAAATACCCTACCAAAGTTTGACTCGAACGAATAAATACAAACCTACAATACCTACTTGAATATCATGCAATAATTAATAAATGATTCAGTATTCACTTATGTTTTGACATTTATTTGGAATCACTGATTTTATTTTCTTATATAGCATTCATACCGTTATTTGACTACAGAGTAAATTTTCAAAAAGATAAATAATCTTTTTAAGTAATAGGTACACACTTGCAGAAAATTGAGAATATCCTGACATATGTTCTCAGGGTTTGTGCAACGCATCCGTTACTAACGTTAAGCGAAGAAGTATAATTAGGCTGATTGCTGTTACATGGGACCGCCTTTCCTATGTTGTGCGCCAATTGGCACATGAGTTCAGCCTTTTTTCAACGTTAGATCAGGAACAAGAAAACTTTTTGAAGTGATAACTTCTTAGGGGAGGGTAAACCGCTTCGTTACGTAACGCGTTCCAGTCCAGGCCCAGTCTGTCTGGCTTCCCTTTCTCTCACGTTCGATTAGTATAAGTTATCACTTCTGTCGGGTGTCCCGAGACGCACGCCGTCTTTTTTATTTATTAGGAGCTCCTAAATACAGCTGTATTTATTTGGGTACATAAACATCGAGGGTAATGTTAAGTGTCGATGATATTTATATATTTTCATTCATTCATCATCATCCATTTGGCGTGCACCGTAGCCGATTTCAAGAATTTTAAAATATTGAAAGTTAGAAAATGAATAAATCATGTGATTCAATTTAAGGGTTGATCTTTTAATCTTAGGATAAATGTTATCTAAAAATTAAATTACAATGGGATAAAATGCAAATATGCACTGGCACAGATATTAATTCAACTATTTTTTTCCAATATGTAAAATCTAGACATTGGTTGAAGAAAATAATAAAATCTGGAGGTCTTCAAAGTCGGTCTATATCTTGCTATACATTCCTTTACATTATCAATAGTAGAAAAATGATATTAGGTACTCGTATGGAATGGAGTTGTAGCAGCGAGACTGGAAGATGTACGATGACTTGATGCTTCTTCGTCTTGCTCATCTTGGCAGGTGTATGCTGGCTTGAGTCGGTTTAAAGAGACTACTGTGATTCGAGTGAGATCTTTCATGTCGCTGAACTTTGGCTCGCTGACAGCTGATGCAGTTTCTTGTCCATATGTTGACATCTTTGTCCATGGATGGCCAAAAATATTTTGATGCGATTTGATTCCTTGTCGTGATTATACCTGGGTGGCACAGGTTGTGTTGAGCTTTGAAGGCTTCATAAGGATGCGCAGGCGGTCCGTTCCCGTCGGGTGCAGTAATGTCGACAAACTTGAGATTTGGTTGCAATCTTAACCGTTTTAATTCTTCGTCGCTTTGTTGGTCGTTTGAAATCTGCGATGACTAGATGTCTGCAGCTCCAGCTCCCATAGAGTTAAGGTAAGCTTTTAACCAGTACTTACTTAGTAAGGCATAATATTGGGACCGACTGCAAGTAATCATTTTGTCTTTTAATTTGGATGAAACAATCAAAGTCATCCATATATGGCCAGTACCTATATCTTACTAACCATTCACTTGCCCTACCATCGGTTTAATTTTGACATTACTTGTATGGAGCAATTTTAACCGATAGTAGAGGGCAAATGAATGAAACGAAGGAACGTTTTGATTTCCTACATCTTTCTCATTCCCGTTATTTGCGCTCTAGTAATAAACTCTTTCTTCGTTGATAACTCCTTCATAGTACAGGCTGTCCGTTTATGGAACTCACTGCCACTTAAAATCATGGTTTTTAATTATCTTTGGTCCTCTCAGGACTAATAGTGCTGCTGCTTATTCTGTATGTATTATGATATGTTTATATAGTACTAGCTGTCCCGGCAGACGTCATCCTGCCCGGAACAGCTTCAATCGATATGTCGACAGCAGCGCCATCTACCGGGTCCAATTGTGAACCAACTCAGAAACCTTCTTTGGCTGATGCACAACAACTTTGCTAAAGATCATCACATGATCAAATGTATAGTTTACGATTCTATAAAGGACATACAGACAAACATTCATTTTTATACTTATACTAGCTGACCTGGCGAACTTCGTACCGCCTATTTTCTGAATTCCTAAAAGATTTTGTTGCATGACACAAAAACAAAATCACCAAAATCGCTCCCGGTGATTAGGAGAATTATAGAACCCGATCTCAGCGCCACCTACCGGTTCTAATTGCGAATCTAAATCATCCGGGAACCCACTCAAACACACAAAAACAAAATCACCAAAATCGCTCCCGGTGATTAGGAGGATTCTAGAACCCGATCTCAGCGCCACCTATCGGTTCTAAATGTGAATTTAAACCATCCGGGAACCTACTCAAACACACAAAAACAAATTCACCAAAATCGGTCCAGGTGATTAGGAGGATTCTAGAACCCGATCTCAGCGCCACCTACCGGTTCCAATTGTGGCTGTAAACCACCCCGGGACCCACTCAAACAAACACACAAAATTTCATCAAAATCGGATGTATAGTTTACGAGTCTATAAAGGACATACACACAAACGTTAACTTTTATATATCAAGATAAAGTATAATAAAGATTTTTATTTACTTATTTCATATATTTTGAACGTTTTATATTATTTATTGTTTACACGGCACTGTCATGTTTTAATATTTTCTTTAGTTTAGGGGTTGCCTGGGGGAGATCGAGGCCGCCCTTTGTTCAACTGTATCTAGTTTTTAAGAAAGTAGTTTTAATTTTGGTGAACAATAAAGTGTTTTCATTCATTCATTCATGAACAGTCGGTAAAATATAGGAAGTGGACTATAAACACAAACTTGAATCGTTCAGTATTCTTGAATTCCTCAGTTCTGTGCCATCAAACCAAATTAATCCAATTTGGTACAGAAATGAAAGGATACAACATTCGATTACATTGAATGACCCAATTTTATGTTCATTTGCTGTTTCAGTTGAAATTGAAAGATAGAAGTGAACCGTGTAATCATTATACAAAAATCTACCTACTTATTTAAATTATACATAAACAATCAATAAGCCCCAGTCAATGACCGCCCTGTTTAATATTAATTTATTTTCATTTATTGCAACATTTACGCCTCGCTAAGCATTGAGCGGAGAAATGAATCTTATGTTATGTTATATTAGGTTAATGATCTTTAGATTGTTATTATGGGAAGGTATACATAAATGTTGATTTATTCATGTAGTAACCAGAACAACCATAATTAGTTATACAGTCAGTGAGGCGCGTTACACACAAGGGGCCATCCAGGGGAACTGTGACAGTGTGTGACAAGGGGTGACAATGTGACGAAATTTAGAACCCTCCCAGGTTCTAAATTTCGTGACGTCACATTTTAAAATCTAATATATTTGAGCTTTAAAATACGAAATTTAAACTATTAACGAAAGACTTCAAAATATTTCAAACTCTTATCTGTATGAGCATATACAAATTATTAGAAAATAATTTAAATGGAAATAAAACTAATTACTGAACTGCTGTTTTAATTTACGGCCTTACTTATAATAATCTCGTTAAGAAACAATTAGGCATCTCTTAAGTAAGAGAATCAGAATCAGACCCTAATCAATGAATATCTTTTTTTCACTAAGCGTGTATGACCTGTTGTTTACCTAAGAGGAGCAGAGATAAACGAAATTTGAATGATTAACGTAGGTTGTACCCAAAATATTCGACTAAAGAGGAGTTTATGGGTAACATTTTTACTAATCAGTTGCTGAGCGGTTTCTTTAAATTTAAGTAAGGATTATAAGTATAAGGCCCTTAATAATTATTTCTTGATGTAAAATTGCAAAATACGTGATGTCACACTAGGGAGGTCAATGTGACCCGTCTCACAAGGACGGGGGAGGACACAAGAAATCATGACATTCGTGTGACGTAATTTGTGAATGGCCCCTAAGGCCCTTTGGTGGCCTAAAGCGGCTGCTTTAACATATTCATATAACGAACATGACTAGTACCTAGTAGTAAATGTAGTGGAACTTTGTACTACATCTTACTACTACCAGTATAACATCTAGACTCGTGTTAATTTCACTGAGCGTTTCTCTGATTTAGAATTATCCTGTAAATATATAAAACGAAAATAATTAAGTACTACATAAGCTTTGTTCCGTTATAACATTTACTGTTAAGTGACCATATTTAGTTAGGTACTTAAGAGCCACTTAAAAAGGTTTAAATGCACAACAATAATTATTCAAAGGTGCTTCTTACACAGTGTTTAACTTTCTTCGCATGTTACTAGAAACCATTATTACATTAGCATATTATTATTATTTAAATAGATACAACAGTTTAAACATAACTTTAGCGCTCTACGGATTATGGGGCTAGCCGCCATCTGGCTGGTGGCTAGTCCTCTGGTTGACCGCTACGGTAGCCAGTAGCGTTGCGGCGCGTTGCTCTTTGCCGCGCACCGGCAAGCGTTTTCAAATTCATGGCTTCTGTGGTCGGTTGAATTTTAATATTACTTGTATGGAGCTTATGTCAAACTAGCTATGCCCCCAACTTCGTTTGCGTGGATTTTTCTTTCGCGGTAACAAAAAAAGCAGGCTAAGTTACGCCTTAAAACATCAGCTATCTGCCAGAGAAAGTTCCGTCAAAATCACTCCAGCCCTTTTCAGAGATTAGCTGGAACATCCAGTCAGACGGAGAGACACAATAAAAAAAAAAGATTTTTGTTATTAGTACCGTATATATTTTCATGTGTTTAGTAAAAAGCTGTTATTTTAACATTACAAACAGACACTTCAATTTAATTTATCTGTGTATATATGTATAGACTTTAACTGATAGTAATGCAAATTAATAGTCGGTAATATATAGGAACCGGCTATGGGTTAATCCTTTGGCCAGGCTAGCTAAATCTCGATGCAAAGGAACCACCATCGCCAGCGACAAACATTCCACACGCTTTTTCATATATAAGTATTTTATGTAGTTCACGCGCTACAGCAGTCTTATCTGTGCAGGAAAAGCAAAATAATACTAATTCCTGCGGCAGGGTGTCCTGTCGTAAGAGGCGACTAAACAACCCACAGTTAGGTGGTAATGCATTTGCCCGACTGGATGGCTACCACCTCTGGCTTAGAGTATGCCTTCGTAACAACTTTGAGTTGTGTTCCGGCATCAGTGGCCAGGTTCCAGCTATTGCTAATGTCCGTAGGCGACGGTAATTAGTTTCCATCACAGTTGGGCTGTCAGCCTGTCTGCTGCGAATGAATGAATGAAAACTCTTTATGTTCACCATAACTTAAACCTAGACATTTAATATGAATACATTACCATTATAACAATGGGCGGCCTTATCGCTTATAGCGATCTCTTCCAGGCAACCCGGTATTCAAGGAGACATTACAAGAAAAAATAAACAATATTTGGTGGTTTAACTAAATTAAAACGAATTCAATCGTAATTAAATATAATTAAACACAGAACAAAATAATAATAATAAACTAATATAGAGCCTTAGGTGAGTAGCGACACCTCGTACCTGACTCCGGGGGCCAAGGCAAGGCCCCCGCCTCCGTGCTTGCCTTAACCAGCCGGCACGGAGTGGAGATCGCTAGAGCTAAGACTCAAGCTCCAGGGGTGGAAGTGATAAACGGCCTAACGTCGGAAGTAGCTTCGGTGAACCTGCAGCCCACCTCTCGACACCCCTTAGCCACTCACACCCATGTTGCCCCTGTCTTTCTGGCATTTTTTGGGGCCCATGCAAGGAGTGGCGAGTCACCGTTTGCCCATTTTTCCATGTTCCCTGAACATTGCGACGGGCAGACGCCATAGTCCCCATATTCTCAGACCCCTAGTACCATTAGCAGTTCACCACAATAGCCCGGTACTTTTTGTCCTCATTTCCCACAATAGTCCTACACTGGCCGGGCTTGTCCTTGGGTGCATTACTATATGGTGTGGACAGGGATAATCGCCGGTCAGTGTCACGCCACATTTACATTAAATTTGTCAAGGGGGCTCTACGTGTTGGCCTTCCCATGGCCCCACGCAAGCCCCCCAAAAGTCCGGGCCATTTTTATGGCGCGTGGTCTTGAAAGACATACAGTAACTAATATAGATATACATAATGAAAGTATATTCAGTTGATAATCGTTTAAATTATTTTCATATATCTCTTTAATAAAAAATAAAAAAAAAACAAAGACATTGAAACTAAAATACATTATGTAGCAGATCACTGCCAACGGGGAGCGTGCCCAGAAGGCTGGCTGTATTGCCACGCTGTATGGCAATACTTATTTGTTGTGCAAAATATGAGCCAGCCTTCTGATCACGGGTAGTGTCAAAGAGTTTCTTACATATGTCTTTAAAGAAACTCTTTGCCGACGGACCCCACGGGCCTAATGTTTCAACCCCAAACGGCACAAATATGTAACCCCCTCCTAAGGCTCCATATTTGCGCAGTTTGACGTCCTCAGCTGAAGCGGCAGCGTTGCCAGCCCCTGACTCGGATATTGGAAGATATGACGGGGCCAGTGTGTCAACACAGGTCGCATCCCACACTAGCGGCCGCCCCATCTTCCAAGGGACGAGTGACATTCCGTCCGGTCTCTTGCCATCGTCACGCACCAGGCCATTCGGTTCCAGAATGGCCGGGACGCCGACGCTGACAAGAGCTCGGCGAATGATATCGTTGAGGCTGACATGACGAGATCTTCTTCCTGCGCTTTTTAAACATGACAATCCGTGGTGTCCAAATCGGTCTACCATAACTCCACATTGACAGTGATGTGGTACGCAACATGGTGCCCCCAGGCGTAAACTCGCGGCTATTCGGAATGTAGTGTTGTCCAGAAGTGTATTATTCTAAAATGATGAGTGTGCTTGTAACCACTGTCCAGACTCCCAATTAGCGACGGCTAAGAGGCGGGCGACCTCTGCTGAACTGGTACACGTTTGTAGAAGATTATCCCGCGTAAGTTCGCAGAGCGGCCCATCCCAAGCATGCTGTGAAGTAAGGACAGTAGGTACATTGACGTTAGAGCAAGCCATTGACCAAACTCTTCTGGCATCAGGGAATTTCGAACTGAAAATTGGTCTAAATCACTCGTACTGTAAGCCGATGACAGAAAAGCTGGCAGAGCGACACTGGAGATTTTGCGGATGCCGAGGCCACCCAGTTTCACCGCGAGAGAACATTGTGACCATGCACGGTCGTCCATTTCTAAATTTATGATGGATATGAGGGTATCCCTCACGATGTTGTCCAACGTCTGTAAAAGAGAGGTTTGTTTCCAGAGTTGGCAACATCGGAGGGTGCATGTAAATTTGGGAACGAATTATACATAATTAAATATATTATAAGTTGGTAAGGTGGAAGGTAAGGAAAGGAATGCTCCGCTGGTTCGGGCATGTGGAAAGAATGCATGATGAAAGAATCAATAAACAGATATACAATGCAAAAGTGGATGGATGCAGAAGTCGTGGAAGGCCACGACACACATTCCATGATCAAATTGATCGTGTACTAGCAGAAGGTGATGTCAGGAGCCTTAAGAACAGACGAGCGTGCATGACAAGAGTTATGAATGTCAAAGAAGCAAGTGAGGTGTGTAAGAATAAGCCTAAATGGCGCTCTGTTGTTCGTGCCTACCCCGCAAGGGAACTGGCGTGAAGTTATGTATGTATGTATGTAAATACATTTTAATGATATAAATTACATATACCTACATGCGAACAATAATACAATTCCATTTACTGCAACAAATTTTATTTAATGGACAAATAATGGTCAGTGATCAAGTGTTGGAATATAGAAATGGATGTAGTTTGTCTGATTTTCAAGGGGAGGGAGTTCCACAGGCGAACAGCCTGTACGGCAAAAGAATTTCCTACAAAGGACGAAGGGTGTTTAGGTATCGTTAGCAGATGTTCATTTGAGCGCAAATTACAAGAATGAGATTGATAGAGGAAAATAAAAAGTTCCTTTAAATATGGGGGAGTACAGGGATTAAAAAGGATGTTGTGCAGAACTGAGAGCAAGTGAATATTCCGGCGAAGGTGAATGGCAACCATTTAAGCTTATTACGAAATTCGGAGAAATGGTCATATTTTGTTGGAAATTTTTTGGAAAATGAATTATGATGGTCATTCATAATTCATTTTCCGTGAGTGTTGTAATTTTACATTTGTATAGAGAGACTTGAATATAGTTCGGCGTAACGAAATTGCTGTTTAATTTAAAAAGAAAAGCTGTTCGAGTTATTGTTACGATCGAATCGATTTTTAACGATTATACAACTTCATGGCAGAAATAGAATCATTCCAACTTTATCTATGTGCATCGTAAAATAAAATAAATCGAGTTTTTGTGGGAATTTGGCTAATTTTTCTCAGATTTCATTCTTTTGAAAGTATAAATTTTGTAAAAAAAAATGAACAGTAGTTTTATGACTTATTGTTTGATTGTGCGAAGGATATATGGCTGTACAATTTTAAAACCATACTTGCCTTTTTGAGGCGGTTAAAACCGTGTAAAATCTGTTTCAAAATATGCTATTGCTTAATAAAACTACGTTTTAACGGTTTTAAGCGCGGTAATTTATTTGATTTTTGTTATTCCGACGTTTCGGTCACTTTTCAAGTGGCCGTGATCACGGAAGACAAAGATGTCAAGTGTCAACGAGTATTGTTAAAGTTTTATTTAGCCTACCACCAACTTATTAATTTTAATTATTTAATTTTGTTTATGGTTATTATTTACTCTATGGGAGCATAATCTAATTTACCACCGCTTCGCAACATGTTATGGCTAGAAGAGAAGAAGAGGCGCAAGAAACTCTTCAGCAAACATGCCTAGCTCTAATAATTTTATATAGGTAATATTAAAATGGGTGGAAGGAAAAATAAAAGGAATTATCAGTCAAATTGGTTTGTCCCAGTGTCTTGAGGTCTGGCAGTTGGTTTTTGCTGGGTTTCGGTCTTAATAGTTTTGATGATAGGATCCCAAACAGGTGTTACTTGCCAACCATCTTCTCTATTGAAATTTGGGTGTTTTTTGATTTCAATAGCCTCACGCATTGAAGTTTATGATATTTTTTTGTGATGTTTAGTGCAATTTCTTGTCAAGGTCTTGCCAGGTTTTGTGATTGTGCCTACAGCTGTTATACGATAGAGAACATATGCCACGATACAGAGGGCCTAAAGCGGTTGACTTTAGAAAATCGCCTAGACAAATTCACACGTGTCTAAATATACTGGTAGTTGTAAGACATAGAGCATAAAGTTCCACTTTATGGTTTATACTTCACATGTTCTTTATAATATGAATCTGTGGAAACAAACTCTAGGTCTTCTGGTATATGGAAGGCATACACCGTACTGACCTCAAGTGGTTAGAAAAATATGAAAGCAAAGAGAGACAGATAAAAGAAACTAGTGGCGAAATTCGATCCCTAAAAATATTGCTTTTCTGATAACTTTAGTTAACCATTAACTAACTGTGAGTATAGCGTATATATTATATAGTGTCTGTATTTGCTTTTCCATTAGGAATGCTTATAACTAAGGTAATGGACGGTAATGTTAAGGGTGGCTGGTCGAAGAAAGTGGTCGTTTATCACGTCTTTGGACCGCAACGGGCACTTTTCACTATTATCAATTATCATTCCATAATCCATTTGGGAAAGTGTGGGTTTCTTTAATAAAATATCGAGGGGTGAAAAACGAATTAAGCGACATTTTGAAAATGTGCCAAGAGAAGAGCTCAAACTTTCATATGACCCAGAAAAATGCATCATTAATAGACAATGTAGGTACATATTTCAAACAGAAGAACATTAGTATGATAAAGTTCACTTTGTTTGTTTGGCACAAAATGTGTATCAAATAGGCTTTCACTCCTCAATATTATGATGCAGAAAAGGATGTCGAGTGTGTATGAATGATGAAATTTTATAGGAGTCCAAAGTTGTGATTAGCGTATCATCTATGGTCGTAACCTTCCAAAGGAGCATATTTCCTTAGCGAAATAAAATATTTTTTAGAATGACGATGACTGTTTAATTTGAGAATATTTTAACCTTCTTCAGTTGTTAAACCCGAGTTTAGCTAAATTTTACGCCTTTGACTGACGCCAAACGACGAAGTTCTTATGTTTAAAATGTAAAAAAAAACTAAAATATGCGATTTTTCAAATAAACGTATAGTATAATATATACCATGATTAATATTTGTTTTTTTATCCGAATTTAGCTATAAATAACATTATTCAATATTAATAATTAATAAAAGTCATGTTTCTTGACAGTCTGCAAAAAATAAGATTAAAATTCAGGTGAATACAAATATTTGTTTAAAGAATGAGGATTCATATGGACTTTTATTTCGTCACACTTCACAGTAATGCAAAAGGGTTTATTAGAAAAGTATGTGAAGGACTATATGCTCTGTTGTTTTAATATCATTTTTGCAACACAAATAATAATACTGTATACAAAATTAAAATATAACATAATAGTGACAAGCGCCATCTATGAGAAGAATAAGATTTATTTTAAAAAGTTTAGTTTTGCTATTCGATAATAGAGGTCACTAGCAAGATCTAATTAAAATATTTAAAAATATTGCAACTGTCTCTATTATTCGATGAAAGAGGTAGGTAGAATTTATGGCGGGAACTAAAAGGAAATGTTGTGCTGTGCCGTTTTATTTTCTAAAAATGTGTAAAGTTACTTTAAAATGAACAATAGTTGTAGGATATTGATAGTTTTTGAGTTGTTACAAGAACTCCGTTGAATGGCACTAGCTGATAACCTACAGTTCAGCTGTGCTACACATAGGTTTAAGAAAATGAAGAAACTACATTGAATCTAAGATCTGGCTTAAAGGCCTAGCTGCCAAGACATAAAATCCAAAAAAAATGCGGTAGGTAAGTAGTGTTATTTAACTATTGTCACAGAAATATCTACATATATGATCAATGCGATGTTAATTTACTTTATAGGGAACAGTTAAAACGTATTTACATTTACATAGGTAGTTTTTAATAACTATAAAAGGCATTTGACCTTTTGAAATTGATTAATAGCAGATAGTTCAGTTCCCACAACCTTGACGTCTTATGATATATGGAATTTAGATCTGTACCAGTTTATTGAAATGTGTAATAAATATAATTAAAATAAATTTGTACTAATAACATGACCTACATACATCTAGGTATTTATTTTTATAATCAATATGATTGACTTGGTGTGTTTTGTATATTTTTCATGGTTTGTATATTCCTCCTGCATGGCTTTGCACATGAACCTATTATTATGAAAGGAGACGGGGACTTGAGCATAAGCAATGTAATGAGTTGATAAATGGCTTTAAAAAGCAAAAGTGTTATATATTTCTATTACAAATAGAAAACATTAGCCCTAAATTTTGTCTGTAAGGCGAGAAATCCTAAAAATATGGTAACAAATAATACAAATTATCGATTACTATAATAAATTTATTCGAATGAATTTTAACAATTAATAATATGAAAACACACCACGCGATTAATTCCTTGAAAATAAGTAAACCCGCTACTATTATAAAAATATCAACATAATATAAATAAATATTAAAATCACTCTCATCTTTTTTACAATCTGGGTCCAACAATGTATGAAAGCGTATCCGCCTCCTTTGTTTATAGCTTGTAAGAATAGTATACTTTTCCTCCATGGTCATAGTATGTCATGGAGGAAGAATGTTTAAAATTACGATCGCCCCATAAAAATGTAACTGGGAAAAGTTTCAAAGCCTACATGACCAGATGGCGCCATGTGTAATTTATTCTTAATTTCAGGTCTTTTATTATTTAAATTACATTTAAACTCTTAAGTGAAACTTCGTTCGCGTTTCCACGACGACGACGTGTTTATTAGAGATTTACAGAGGGAGCCCAAAACAAAAGAAACGACGTCATTTAACGGAATAAAAAGTATCCAAATGTTGACTGTTGCCCCGGCATATAAGTTAGCTCAGTGTCTAGTTTCATTTAAATCCGTTCAGTAGTTTTCCCATTCCAATCAACTAACAGACAGACAGCCAGAATTCTAAAAATTGTATGTTCTAAATTTGCTTTTCTCTTTTCAATAATGCATTGTACAAACTCTACCACTCTACGGATTTATTATACATATCATACATTACTGGCATCGACACCATCGAGGATAAATAACTAATATAAATGTAAAAGACATAAGCATGAAAAAAAACCATACAAAAACTCTTACAACAATTTTATGTTGCGTAAAAAAATTTGCAATTGTACCTAAATTTTTTAATATGTTGGACCACAAGAATCAAACTTACAAATTAAATAAAAACTCATTTACCGGAAAATCTAATAATCACCTTCACAACCTAGTTTTAATAAAAGTAGTGTATGTTACAGATCAGTAACTGCTTTCAAGGGTTCTGTTATTACAAAATTAAAGAAATATGCTTTTTTAGTTTTTGTTACATACCTGAATAATTTTTGACTATTAAGAAACGAATTGCAAATTATTTAAATTTCAATGACCTCTAGTAGTGAAAAAATGATTAAAATACAAACAAAACTCAATTACTAATTAAACCACTGAATAAATACCACTTTACTTTTAAAATATATATTTCAAAATATATAAATCTCCAGATTTTCATATCGATGGGTGAAAGGCTATTTGTTTTAAACGACATTTTTAAAATTTGTCGGGAGAAAAGTTTGAAGTTTGAAATGACCCAGAAAAACACATCACTAACGAACTATGTACCACACTTAAAAAAAGAACATCTATAGATTGAATCTAGACATCAGATTATTTATATTTATTTAAGTTGAGACATTAGGATAAAACAAACCCATAGTGTTATTAAGTCTCACACAAAATGTCGCTTAAAACAAATAGCCTTTCAACCCTCGATATATAAAATGAATGATCTTTTTATAATATACCGTCCTCTGTTTTTCCTGACACATACAACCTAGGTTTCTTTTTTTATTTTTTTTATTGCAGGATTTCAGCAGACAGGCAATGGAAAGCGGTTACCGTCGCCTATGAACATTTGCAACACCAAAGTTGCTACAAATGCGCTGCTGCTCTCTTAAGGGAAACTGGAACCTGGTCACTAATGCCGGAACACAACTCAAGGTTGTTATGACGACATACTCTAGACCAGGGGTGGTAGCCATCCAGTCGGGCAAATGCCCTACCACCTGGCTGTGGGTTGTGTCTCTAGGTATCTTATAGGTAAGCGTGCTCCACCTTAGACTGCATTTCCACCTGACGTGTCTGAAGAGTTTCTTGCGCCGTTTCTCTTCAAGCCACAACATGTTGCGAAGCGGTGGTAAATTAGATTAGGCTCCCATAGAGTAAATAATAACCATAAACAAAATTAAATATTTAAAATGAACAAGTTGGCGGTAGGCTAAATAAAACTTTAACAATACTCATTGACACTTGACATTTTTGTCTTCCGTAATCATGGCTACTGAAAAGTGGCCGAAACCGAAATAAAAATCAAATAAATTACCGCGCTTAAAACCGTTAAAAAGTCATTTTATTATGTATACTAGTCGCGAAAACTTAAGAAAATATTAATACTGTTTGTAAATTTTTGTTTCCGAATACTTAAGTAAGTAATGAATTAAGTTTCCTTAAATTGTTATTTACAGCATAGTTCTTAAGCCGCTGGAAGGGACTAACAGCTAAGAGACGGGCTTGGCCTAGTTTAGGTGTTAGTAGTCAAACAGTCTTCATTTTAACAGAAAATATAAACATAATTTTGGTATTATTATTTTACAATATACAAATATACAAACTATTTTATAACAATTTTAATCAAAGTGGCTTCAAGATCCACTCATGGTCCCGTTCCTCTAGCCATAACTGGATGCGGGACCGTTTCGCGTCCCAGAATTTATTTGCTTCATATAATTTACGACTCGCGGTTAAATACACAAATTAAAATCAACCCGTATTTAATGTTTCTCGTTTAACCACATTGTTGATTTTATGAAAATCTTTCACTGCAGTCTTGAATAACTAAAGCTGCAAATTAACGGCGATACTCAAGGTCGTTTAATGATCGTCTATTATCGTCAAAAGTTTAGTGTACTTTTTAAATGAAGTAAAAATTGTAATGCATCCCTGAAACGCGTATGTATGTATTTCTTCATTTCTTAATTCTTACCAAAAGCCTAAAGAGGCTTACATCTCTCAATCTCCAGAGTTCCTTGTTAGAGTCTAGAATGTTGTTTCTTGCGTTCTCGTGAGGTTTTCGCGAAGTTCTCGAGAGAATGAGAAGCGCCCATAAACACGAATGTTTGTATCCTTAACTTACCTAACTTACTTAGGTGTTGCCCTTACAAATTTTCATCCCCTATTTCTGACCCTTTAAGATTGATTATTTGTGACAAAAAGTAACATATTTTGATATATATATATATATATATATATATATATATATATATATATATATATACATAATTTAAATAAATATGTATTATAATAATAATAATTGTTATTTAAGGTAACAACCCCATAATAGTTTACAATATATATCTGAAGATATTAAATAAGATAAAAGTTACAAAATAAAATAAAATTTGAAATTTACAAAATAAATTACACCGTCATAAATCTTTCTATGGTTTTGCACACCGAAACAAGCAAAACCAATCATTATGATGCTATAACAATAAAAATTTTCGGCTATTTCTAATCTATTAAAATTTAACAATCTTCATACAAGTTACATGTTATATCCGTGCAGGAACGCACAAAAATCACTAATTCCTGCAGCCTGGCGGCGTTTCGTAAGCATCAAAACCACCCACAGCCAGGTGGTAGATCATTTGCCCGCCTGACTGACTACTTGGGCATCTATCTTCTTCTCTTTTGAAAGAGAGAAAAGATATGAAATGATTTTTTAGTTATAATAATTAGCTCCGCATGTTTGAAATAAGACATGTGATTTATTTAAAAAGAAAGAAAGAAAAAATATCTGATTAATGCTATTACAATATCGTCCCAATGGTCGGCCATTGGAGTCATAATGGTTCTTTTCCGCAAAAGACCTTGACGATGTTGTAATAGCAGAATTAGGGTACTGGTCTATATGCATGCCGTCATAACAGTTATGAGTTGTGTTCCAGCATTACAGTTTCCCTTTCCATGTCAGCGTGTGTATAGGCGACGGTAACCACTTTACTTCAGGTGGGTCGTCAGCCTGGTTGAGAGTAAACCCGGATGGGATGCGGTCTCCTCCTTCTGCGACCGCGTAATGCTCGCCAAGGAGGAGGCGGAGAGCGTGAGCGTACGTCCTTGCTCCGCTCCCGCCAACGGAGAACGCGTCGACGCCTGAGGGCGTCCTTAGACCCCCGTCCGCCGTGAGCTTTGTTTTAAAGAAAGGGTTCCCGCCCGCGTCTAATACCGCCGAGATGCGGGCGCGCCGGTGTGCCGCGCGCGATCTCCTCTCCTCCCGTGGGGCGCGGTACAAACCGCCCCACGCACAGTGAGTACGACGTTTCCGGGGACTTATCTACCTGGAAGAGAATGGAAGAGGCCTTATGGGCCGCCGCCTGCCAGGACCTGCGAAATGGCTAAGCCAAATACTTGTTACTTGTTAGTGAAAGACGGAACACTGAGGGGTTTTAGTGGGTATCCCTAAACGCGGCGTGGCAATAGCAATTCTTACTTGCGGTGCTAGTGCCACTCCAACATGGCGAATCCCTCACTCCCCACCGTGTTTTCCTCGTGGTGGATAGTCTTCAAATGGAATTCCCCTTGTTAAAAAATGGGTCGTCAGCCTGCTGTGCGCCATAAAAAAAAATCCAGCGCAAGGAAGTTAAAACAAAATGAAAATAATTAAATAAATGAATCACTTGAAACAAACAAAGTATTGCAAAAGCTATTTTCAGCTGTGCAATTTTAAAAATATAATATTCCCAAAAGCTTAGCAAATAGATTTGAAATGGCATATTGTTGACGTTCATGTAATTTTTAACCGACTTCAAGAGTATTTATTCATTTTTATGTTTGACTACGAACTTCAAGATGTTGTAGAAAATATTGTTACGAATTTGTAGGATGTAAATTCGAAAATTCCTTTGGAATTATCACAGAGTTAATTAGAAGGACACTCACGTAATTCACAGTTCTTACAAGTATAGCCGAATACAATGTAACCAAAAGCGAAGGACAGAAAATCGTTATCACAGAAATCGCGTAAAGTTTGTCGTAATAAGATACTCGTTCCTAAAGTGCACTAGGTAATGCTACGTTCGCAGTCAGAACACGACTGGCGCATTTCCTGACTGACCAAACCTCATTCATTAGTAAATTAGACATGGCTTCCTAGCAACATGCCGCCCAGTGGTTCTTGAAATCCTTAAATGGTCGGCTTAATGGCTTCTAAGAATTCGCATGAAATATCAACAGAGGAAAGAAGGTTTTATGACATCTTACGGCGGCATGAACAAAGATATTAGCGCACGAACAATAGATCACTCAAATTCAAAGGGGTAATAAGACATCTGCAAAGGATTAGTATCGGCTCGCAACATTATGTATTTTTTGAAGTTACTCTTGAGTTTGTTTTTTTGCTACATTTTTTCCGTTGTGGTGTAAAATGTCTTAAAATCTACGTGCTAGGTTTTGAAATTATACGGCTGTTTTGTTGACAATATTACTTAGAACACCTGCTCGATTAGCATAACTCGACTTTAAACATTCCAGTTTTCACTTTCTTTCTACCAATATTTGTGCCTTAAAATAGCCGAACGTAACATACGTGTCCGTTATAAAATATTGAAGCACACTTATAAAACATGCGTTATGTTGAATTAATAAATGTAGTATTTTGTAATAGTGATTTACAAGCGATTCGTCAGGAGTGTAAAATCTGTTTTTGATAAGATCAAGACTCCAATATTGATATTAAATTGTAGTCGCTATAACCGACGTCGGTTAGCAAGATAGGAAATTAAACTATCGTGACTCTTACTTGAATTATTGCTTAATTAGGTTTTGCCCGCGGCTACGCTCGCGTTAATGTTATCCCACTGGAACCGTACATTTTTCCGAGATACAAAGTAGCCTATGTGCTATTCCAAGCTATAATCTATATCTGTGTCAAATTTTATCAAGATCCGTTCAGCCGTTCCGGCGTGATTGAGTAGCAAGCATCCCTACAAACTTTTGTATTTATCTATATATATACATATATATATATATATATATATATATATATATATATATATATATATATATATATGTATATATATATATATATATATATATATATATATATATTATGTTTAAGGCTTGGCTACTAGGCCTTTAAGCCAGGCGCCGTTGTATTGTAGGCTACAATCGACGTCATTCAACGGAGTTCTTGTGAAAACTTGAAAGGCCACATTTGGCTATATACTTCACGTTTCTCGCAAAAACACATAATTACTACTCAAAAACTATCAATATCATACAACTATTGTTCATTTTAGAGTAATTTTACACATTTTTAGAGAATAAAACTGCACAGCACAACATCTCCTTTCAGTTCCCACCAAAAATTCCTATCTATATATAATCTCTACATCTATACAGATAAATAAAATGGAAGTGTCTGTTTTTATTGTCAAAATAACAGTTTTTTACTAAATGCATATGAAAGTATATACTGTAATTATATCAAAAAATCATTTTTTAGAATTTTTGTCTGTCTGGATGTTCCGGCTAATCTCTGAAACGGCTATACCGATTTTGACGGAACTTTCACTGGCAGATAGCTGTTGCTAGAAGATTTTATGCGCAGATTTTAAGACTAATTTTTTTTTGCCGATTAGCAAAAACCGTATCGAAGTCGCTTCAGTAGTTTTTACGTGAATCTCGAAAAACAGACAAGAAATAGAGAAAAATTGCATCGTGTTCTCCATCGTTTATATAGTCTATTCCAGGTGTTTTTCTTTAAATAGCTTCAATGTACAGACACGGCATGTTTAGAATTTTATAATATTATAGACTTTCAATGCAAAAACTTAACTATTATATAGTACTATAAATTTTCACTAGCAATTTAGCAGTAGCATCTTAGTGGAACATGGAACCGGTCTCCGCAAGGTCGCTTTCCATCTGCCCCAACCGCAGCCATTACAAGGCTGGTTGTCATCCAGCCTAACTGTTGATTACGTGGTACATTTACGTGCAAGAAAACACTGTTATTACTTAGTTTATCGAGAAACTAAGTTGCGGTAGCCTAGTGGCTAAGGTACTTACGAGGTTCTAGAAAAAATACTGGTTCTTGCTTCGCGGTGGGTTGTCGTAAGAGGCAACAAAACAAACCACAGCTGGTAGGGCGTTTGGTCGTCTGAGTGTCTACCATCCCTGGTCTAGTATGTCGCCATTAAAACTTTGAGTTGTATTCTGCCACAGTGGCCAGGTTCCAGTCTTGCCTTCAATGCCGGCATCACGAAGGTAGAAAGTTTTGATTTTGCATATGCCCATAGGCAACGGTAAACACCTTCCATCAAGAGGGACTAGTCTGACTGCTATAGTCTAGCAATAAATTAATAACAAATGAATATCTGATCATAAGTATCTTGCTAAAAAAGGGATACTACACTATTTATAAATACTTAAATGACAAAACTTCATTTACATAGCAGCTCGCTCCAACCTCTTATACTATACTTTGTATATAGTTTTTATAAGCTTGTAAGGAACAAGCGTGGCAAGATAATTTTAGTACGTCATGTCATTATTATAACTATAATAATATTTATCTTTCCTTTTATTGTCTTTGTCTTATTGAATATACACTGTTTGCTATAACTCCATTAATTCTTCAAAAGTAATTCTGTAACATACTTCTGTATAAAACTTATAAAAAAAGCACTTGAGATATAAATAGAATAAAAAATATAAAGAAAATCAATTTTTAGCTAGACGTGTTGCTGGGGAGTTTCTTGCCGCTTCTTCTCCTTCACTCCACACGCCGGAGTTTAAGCAGACTTCATCGGCACGTGGCGCACGCTCCAGAGTGCTATAACATGACACTCTTCAAAAGGGACGTAAACAGATCTTTAAAGTCTCAAAGAGGTACGCAACGCAGACGTTCTCGGACAACAGTAATCACTTGCCATATAGTGGACCGGTTTGTTAGTTTGCCAACAAGAAAATAATAAAACAGATTCCATACTCCGAAAAACCGTGGCAAAGATCCGGTAATGCTAAAATAAGAAGGCCTACACCCACCTGGACATACACTAGACGATTTTTTTTTGTCTGTTTGTGTGTAATGTAATCGCGAACCGGTTGTCGTCAGTCTGTTACGTGATCTGACCGTGTGAATAATAAATTAGAGAAATATTAGAAAATATACCCACAGTGTACTGTCATTTCGCTTTCGTACATGTAACACCTTATTTGAATTTTATAATTGGTTATAATAAGTGTCACATAAATTATAAGGTCAAAGACCGTAAATTGCTTACTTTAAAGTTGCTTTAGTAACGTTGCTGCTTTGTTAACGCTTCTTAGCGTGAACGAGGCAAGTGCCCTGGGTACAAAATCACAATATTCTCCACGGCGCGGTATTTAAATTGCACATTTTTAATAGTAGATTGTTACACGAATGTAGCAAGGGCGCTAGTGGTTCGAGTGCCTAAATAGGACATTCACCCGAGGTTAACACTCTGCTTTACATTTCGAATATGAGGAAAGTAAATAAAAACTGATTAGTTAAACAAACAACTTCTCTAATGAAATCAGGCGTAAATTCACATCTAAATCTGATGAACTGATTATGAAACGTTAAGTAAAAAAAATATTTTTCCATGGCATTCTACCAGCCAGTATTTTTTGTCACTGATGAGAGAACATATTTAACTCAAATTTATGTTAACTAAATAATATTTTAGTGAAAAGTAATTTGTAAGTATAAAATGATGTTGCAAAATTGTTGATATTTTTTTATTACAATTTATGCCGCGATTTAATAGTGGCTGTAAAAAAAGTTGGGACATGCGTCACATGTTATCTATGGTGCGTATAGTTTTTTAATTTTTTTGTCAGCAGGGAAAATTGTTTCCCAGAGACAAAAAGTACTATTTTCGTCCCTGTGATCAGGCAACTCCAAACGTACTTTCAGAATTTAAGAAATGAAAAATATGTTTCTATATCAAAAATAATTGAATTCGAATTGCTATTACACGCAAAATATAATCTTATTTTAATAATTAAATAAAATATTATAAGCCGAAATCGAATGTTACCAACGCCGTAACAGTGATATAGTTTTACTTTTAAACTAGTGTATTCTCATATAACACAAAACAGTTACATATAAAACTATAAAATAGTGGTAATGTACAAAGGCGAGCTTAACCATAAAAAGAGTTTTCTTACAGCAAAACCTATGCATGTAGTGAGAAGCGGTACCAAGAGGTAGGGCTGGGTATGTGATAAAAGATTAGAAAAGAATAAAAAAATCGGCCAGGTGCGTATCGGTCCATGCGCATTAAGATTTTTCAAAGAGATGATGAACGTCCATTCTTTGCTACGAAACTATATAAAAAAAAGATTTAATAGCATATACCAAAAACTACCCGATGGGTCTTGTGAGATATAACAGCGACATGTAACAAATACACAGACGGAGGGAACGTGTAAATTTCATGGGGCTTCTGTTTTTGTCAAAGGGCTGCGTAACTCTAAAAATAGGAGTACTAATTAAATAAAAATTCTTACAGATTATTAAATTTTATTGAATGTCATATGTCTACCACCGCTACAAAAGCAATTTTAGTTACTGTTAAAGGAGAAGCTTCGCAACAAACTCCTTCATAATTATTAAGTATGTTAATAATGTGTATTTAAGTGCATTAATGGCGCTGAAAATACTAAGAATCGAATAACAACACACATCTGTATCGATTAAAAAATACAGCTCCTAAGATTACTTCCGTTTAATATAAGTAGAATATAGAAAGTTTTTTTATTTTCTTATTGCAGGATATCAGCAGACAGGCAGACGGCCCACTTAATGGAAAGCGGTTACCATCGCCAATGGACATTTGCAACATCAAAGGTGCTACAAATGCGCTACTGCTCTCTTAAGGGAGTTTGGAACCTGGCCACTAATGCCGGAACACAACTCCAGGTTGTTATGGCGACATACTTTAGACCAGGGGTGGTAGCCATCCAGTCGGGCAAACACCCTCCCACTTGGCTGGTATATTTACATATTCGTGGTCTTTTTAATGTATTTTGAATTAATACATATAAATATTTTTTAATGATTAAAACAGACGATAATGGCTACGTTCCATTAGGGACTCACAACGACCACGTTCACGACCGCGATTTTTCCCGTTCCACTTGCTTACCGGCGTTACAATCGTACACCCAAGTGGAACGGCTATTCGACCCACCTTTTGACATGGGTCGTTGTTAGCGTTGTGTGATCGAAAATGATAACGTCATTAGTGACGTTTTCGCCACGATCACAACGACCGCGGTCGCCTTGTGGAACAACTAACAGTGCATTTTGCGCGTTGTGAGCTACTATTGGAACGTACTGTATATAAAATAAATATTTAGTTTCAAAATTTAGAAAAAGATGTGTAGGTACCTCTACCTTCTATAGAACTAGACTACTAATGTGGTAATGCTCACCGACACGACAGCGATTTAGAGTCAATTTTTTTTTAATCATTTTGTATATATATGTTTAGATTTATTATTTATAGTATAGTATAATTTATTATGAATATTTTTAGCAAACAATAAATAAGCTTCCAAGGGAGAGATAACGAATTATATTAAATAAAAATAATAATAAATGTCAAGTAAAATATTAAAACTCTATTGTCTTGAAAAATGCAAAGTTTTGTTTTCTTTATGAATGATGTCCATGCTTTGACTCTTCGATATTACAATTGCCATTGTTAATAATTGTTTGGTAATTAACGGATGATTGAAATTAGGTCTAGGTTATTGGAAATGGTTGTTGTGTGAAAGTAGCCTTGTTTATGTAAAGAATACAATATTACACTTATACATTTTTTTTACTGTAAACTTATACATACATACATACATACATAACTTCACGCCAGTTCCCTTGCGGGGTAGCCACGAACAACAGAGCGCCATTTAGGCTTATTCTTACACACCTCACTTGCTTCTTTGACATTCATAACTCTTGTCATGCACGCTCGTCTGTTCTTAAGGCTCCTGACATCACCTTCTGCTAGTACACGATCAATTTGATCATGGAAGGTGTGTCGTGGCCTGCCACGACTTCTGCATCCATCCACTTTTGCATTGTATATCTGTTTAGTCATTCTTTCATCATGCATTATTTCGACATGCCCGAACCATCGGAGCATTCCTTTCCTTACCTTAACCCCGACACTCTCTTTCTTACTTCGGTATTACGAACGCGGTCCGCGAGCGTCACTCTGCAGATTTTGCGCAGTGCTCGCATCTCGACCGCGTTTACTCTACTTTCATGCTCTCTCTTCCATACTTAAATAAATAACTAATAAAATATATTAAGATTACTTGAGATTAAGATTGCTTTATTGCGTTAGTTTATAATATTGTTAAATTGTAAAAAAATGTGTTGGCAACACCATTAATGATGCTCAATTCTATCCAATCATTTATTTTACCTTTGACGTTTATACGCCTATCAAGGTGCCCATAGTGACACAAAATTTTATATGCCAGGCGACGTAATAGTCACGTTGTGTTAGTCATCTAATGTAGTGCAGATTATAAGCTAGACGAGCCTTTTGGCAAAAAACACTAATGTTAATTAACATTAATAGTTATAATATGGATATATTTTAATTAAAAGAATTACAGCATATACAAACAGCATTTATTTAGATTTAAAAAGTCGTAATTTTATTTTTAGTTCACCTTTCTGTATAAACATATGGGGTTATATGGCTTATTTGTTACGGAATATAGTATTTTTAATCAATGTTGGTGCACTAAATTCATTAAAATGCAGATACATACATATTATCACGCCTGTTTCCCATGGGAGTCGGCAGAGACTATGAATCTCCACTTTTAATGATCCTAACAAACAAATTTCGCTTCATCTACGTTCATTAACCTTTTAATGCATGCACGTTAATTTGATATGCTTTTTACCTGACCTCGTTTTAACACTTGTTATTTGATCATGGTGTATACGTCGTGGCCTACCGGTACCAACTCTACCATGCACAATACTGTCATACACTTGTTTTGTGATTCTATTTTCATCCCTGCTCTATAAATGTCCAAACCACCGTAACATTCTTTTTTCAACACTTGTTATTACATCTTCTTTCAATCCACAACGTTCCCTTATTACACTGTTCCGTATCATATCATTCATGCTTACCTCACATATACATCTCAAAGCTCTCATTTCAACTGCATTTATTCTACTTTCATGCTGCTTTCTGCCATACCCAACTTTCACTGTCGTACATTAGTGTTGGCACTAACACCCCTTGATGGACAGCCAAGCGTGCCTTATTATAATAAAATGTATTCACAAAGAAACTAATTTTTTATACAAAATCGAATTGGTAACACTTACGGCACTACTAATTAATCAATGACAATTTCAAAAGTGAAATAAATGCTTGGACGGAATTCCTTGACCTATTTATAAAATTTTCCTCGTGTCTATACATGTAATGACCTAAATTAAAATAAAATATTATTATTGCTAGGTGGTAGGGTATTTGCCCGTCCGGATGCCTACCACCCTTGGTCTAGAGTATGCCGCCATAGCAATCTTGAGTTGCGTTCCGGCATTAGTGGCCCGGTTTTAGTCTCCTTTTAGAGAGCGGCAACACATTGTTAGCATCTTTGGTGTTATAAATGTCTATAGGCGATAGTAACCGCTTTTCATTACGTGGGCTGTCTGCCTGTCTGCTGAACTCATGCAATAAATTTTTTTTACCAATATATTAATGTATCTTGTGGAGCTATTTTAGACGTTCCTTATATAACTTTGATCGGCCTTTGATCTGATCATGTTGTACGGTCAACTTATTCTTAACCTTCTTAACCATTGGCGAGTATTGTTTTCAATATCGTCGTCGTCGTCAGCCATTCGCATTCCATTGCTGGACGTAGGCCTCCCCAAGTCAGCGCCACTCATTCCTGTCCTGCCCGCAACCTCGCACAGGTCGTCGGCCCATCGGGCTGGAGGGCGTCCGACACTACGTTTACCGAGACGCGGTCTCCACTCCAGGACTCGTCTGCTCTATCAGTCATTGGTCCTGCGGCAGACTTGTTCAATCACACACATTTCAATATAAGGCGAAATAATAAGTATTGTATTTTCGAGCACACAACCCTACGTATTGTTACTGCTTTATCGCTAGAAATGTTTGTTGCAAGAAAACTTGGAGTTTGGCTCGTCTTTCTATATCACTACTGTTTCGTGTTTTTATATATTACTCTTTCAAGTCTTTAATCCCTGTATAAGTTCTGCTGAAGAACATTTTCTGAAAGTCATATTCATATATAAAAGTTAAATCTGTTATTCTGTGTAATCCGCTTTGCAACATGTTATTGCTGCAGCGAGAAACTCTTCACTTCCCCAGCGACATGTCTTTTTAAATGTCATCTTTTATTTTGCAATTAAGAGCATAAATAATAAAATAAATTCTAGACCAAAAGTGTGTCTAACCTCCGTAACGAGAGCATGCCGCTTTTATCTCTCCTGCGCAGTTCTTGATAATTGAGTAGCAGACAGTTAAAACAAATTATTTTTTTATCAATGTACAAAACGTTGCACCTTCATATATTTTATACGAGTGTATAAACTCGTGACGTCATAAGTTGCACAAGTAAAATGATTCAAATAGTACATTTACGATTGTTTAAAAAGTAATTAAAGTTATTTCTGATATTGTTATATTAACACTTAGATTATAATGCTGATATTAGATGGATCACCCCAACGAATCAATTTGGTTTAAAGGCACAGAAATGAATGGTTGCTACGGTATTCAATGATATTGAATCCTATAATTTATGTTTATATATAGATTAATTTGTTTGATTCAATGTATATCCGTGCAAGAACCGAGAAAGAATACAATTTCCTGCAGCCGGGTGGCCTGTGGTAAGAGGCAACAAAACAACCCACAGCCAGGTGGTAGGGTATTTGCCCGACTGGATGCCTACCACCCCTAGTCTAGAGAGTGCCACCATAACAACCTTGAATTGTATTCCGGCATTAGTGATGAGGTTGCAGTCTCCCTTAAGAGAGCAGCAGCGCATTTGTAGCACCTTTGGTGTTGTAAATGTCCATAGGCGATGGTAACCACTTTCCATCCAGCGAGCAAGCTGCCTGTCGCTGAACTCGAGCAATAAAAAAAAATTCAATCAAATTGAAAGACAAATGATCCGTCTATTATCGGCTTAAAATGTTCAGTCTCACTAATCCGGCACCCTTCGCTCAAGACACCCTTACCACTTCTTACTCTCGTTTCGCGCTTAGCTCAGCACGGCATCAGTATAACCTCAAAAATTATTACAACACCACCCTTTTGTTAACCTTATATATTTGTTGTGTTACACATTGTTGTTAAGTTGAAAATAATGTAGCTAAAATGTCAAGTAAACTGCAACATGCATTATTTTATTTACATTTTTTTAATAACCCAAACTTTCCAATAATCCGGAACCTCCTAGTGTTAATAGATAGATAGATAGACAACACTTTATTGTACACCAAAACATAGATAAACAGAAAAATACAACAGAGAGTAAGTACAACGGGCGACCTTATCGCTAAAAAGCGATCTCTAATAATAATAGTGTCGGTTTAGTGAGACTACTGTACTTGCATTTTCAGGATAAATGTACTTATAGCAAATCCATTTCAAGATCTTGAAGAACAATATAACAATCAATTTATATACTCAGCCGTAAAAATACGGCAAATAAATAAATGTAATTACTTATTAGATATCTCTGCTTGTGATTCTGTTTAAAGGACTATCTTAGTACAGAATTGAATCCAGGATTTACCAATATGTCCAGATCTACGGCGGTCTATATTAATCGCTTTCTTCCGCTATTAGCTGACGACTTAAAGTCGAATATTACGGTAATCTGCAACCACCGAACAGCATTGACTTACCGTACTATCATTACAACTATTTAGGGCTGCCAACACATATAATAATGATACTAGCTGACTATACGTACTTTAAATAGATAGATAACACTTTATTGCTCACCAAAATAAACAAATACAAAAACAAAATGCATAATTACAATACTTGTTGGCAAAACAACCGGCGGCCTTATCGCTAAAAGCAATCTCTTCCAGGCAACCTAGCTTAAAATAATTTTTTAACTAATCTGGCTATGTAGGTGGAGCGGAAAAAAGATAGGACTGTACAATTTAAATATACATACTAACACTAATTTATAAATTAAATATGTACATTGATCCAGACACATTTATATAGAATACCAATACTTAAGTACTTTAGTTGTTGTTGTAAACCTATATTTAAAAAAAAATTAAAGTGCAATATATATTATTAAAATTAATTATTCCATACTAATATTATAAAGAGGAAAGATTTGTATTTTTGTATGTTTGTAACCAATAAACTTAAAAAAATACTGGACCGATTTCAAAAATTCTTTCACCATTCGAATGCTACGTTATCCCGGATTAATATAAGCTTTATAAAATTAGAGATCTCTACTAAAACTTCAATTGGTGTATGTGGTCCATAAATCTAACCAAAATATTTAGCGCTGGTTTTACGATTTTGATGACATTTTATGTGTGTTTGAGTTGGTCCCGGGGTAGTTTAGATTTACTATTAGATCGGTTAAGTGGCGCTGGAATCGGGTCCTAGATTTTTATTTTTTCAGGGCAGGACAACGTCTGCCGAGACCGCTAGTATTTAATACAATAAGGACATTAAAATACATAAAGCAATATTTAGATGACATAATTCTTTTATAGTAAAATTAATATACGACCATCTTGCCTAATCTTTATTGTAATTGTTAAAGCTAATTGGTTGATTATATAATGTTTATTATATTATTAGACATTCACACTAAAAAATAAGCTAAGTGACGTTGATTCTTAATACATATTACAGAGGTTTAAATCGTTTTATTATATGTAGTATATGTATATGCAATAATATCCGAAAAAATATGGGAAGTCGTAAAATGTAGACAATATATTGTGGTGGGACAGAAGTATTCCAATAGGCCTTACCGCATTGGATGTCAATAAAATAAAAATGATTACACGCTTTTTGGCATCAATATTTAAACATGTACAACACATAGAAAGGGGACACTGTTTCTAACACATGAGAACCCAAATTGAATACAAAATAATTTTATTCCTAAAAACACCAGTATTTGCTGGGCGAGCAGTTCTCTCTAAAAACTTAATGTGATATGTGCATGGAATGTCCCAGAAAACGATTTTGTAATTTTTAACGATTAGCTACATTAGTATATACAGGTGCATGAGTTATCTGTCAATGTTTAACGTCATTAACAATGTCGCATATCATATAACGCATCCAACCATTGGCTACGTCTACAAAACTCAGTCACTAATACGGACATAAAGATTAATAAATGTAAGATATAAAAATTGTTTGTTATGAAAGTGTTAACCCTATAACAAACGTAACGTATGCCGTCAAAGATTATTATCTGCGCGCACGCATTCGAACCGCGACTGAGGACCGGCGCGCGCGCACTCGCCCAACTGGGTCACGTTTCTGTTTACCACTTTTCAAATTTCGAAGGAAATAACTAAAAAAACAAAACAGAATTGTGTCAAGTGTTAAACAATCATATCAGTGTTGTGAATTTGGTGCGTTCAATATAAGTGGATTATTTTTATAAAGTTTTGGTAAGTTTTGTTTATTTATTATTTTAGTTTATAATATTTACATAAATTAAAAAGGTGCATTTCTCACATAATTAGTAAGATAATGAAAGATTGCTGTTATTATATTGAAAAAAAATCAATATTCTACTTTAGTCGACATTGTTGCAAAATAAATAAAATGTTTAGCATAAAAATATTTATGTCTGGTTCCTATACTTTAATATTCATTCAATTGCCTCACCATTAAATGAATTTTGACATTATTTATACGGATGGAGCTTACGTTAAATGAACGGTCGGTAACATAGGAACCGGCCACCAATTGCCATACTCATCGGTAGAAATTTAATATTAATCGTATGGAGCTTATGTTAAACTTAAACCAGTAATATACTCAAATGAAGTATTATAGTAATATATAGAAACCGGCCATTAATGTGTTGCAAACCTGTATGTTTTGTGACCATTATTGTCATCAGAAGCCATTACGTCACAACAAAAATAAACTGAAGCACGCGCTTAAAGTTGGTTTAAAGTATGATTATTACATTATGAAATCTTACAAATATTCTTATATAACGAGAAAGTAGATTATTCATATTTGGATTTAAAAAATATGACCACATTTCTAAATATCGCAAAAACTTAAGTGGCTGCCAATCTCACTTCGCCGGAATGCTCATATACTATATTTATTATATCGTACACTATTTATACCCTTCTTACCTTAAGGAATGTTTTACTTCCTTCATACATCACACACCTTCGATTTGCGCTCCACTAATAACCTCCTGCTAAAGGCACTTGCACATTCTTCAACATTTTACTCCAAATCCTTCGCTGCGCAAGCTGTTTGCATTTGGAACTCTTTACCCGTAAATGTCAGAAAAGCTAAACTTGCCATATTTAAAAATCTGTCAAAACCATTACCTTAGTTTATAATAAAAAAAATCTATTCTTCTTAACTTAGCTGTTTACTGTCCACATTGTACTGTTCTTCCCTTTTTTATTTTACTTGTTTTTAATTTAATTATACCTAGACGTAAGTTGTTAAAAGTATCCCCTCAATCAGGTTGCCTGGAACGAATCGCTTTAAGCGAAAAGGCCGCCTTTTGTTTTGCCGTTAAATTATTGTAATTATAAATATTTGGTGAAGAATAAAGTGTTTTCTATTCTATTCTATTATTTCTTATTAGGTGTTTTGTTTAATAATTATTTATTCACAGACAAAAGGAAGGATGCTTGATGTTAATGAAAGTAAAAGAATATGCATCATTTTAATTCTGATAATAGAGAGAGGATTCTGTGTTGTTTGTTTCGATTCAATTTCGAATCACCTGTTGTTTTAAACTCACAAACACATTTACGTACATATATACATACAGACACATACATTACAATCACACATTGTGCATCAACATATTCACACCCAATACATTGTATCTTTAATAAGTTGAGAGGTTTTTTTCATCTGAAAATTAATATGAATGTATTTATTTAAAAATGGAATCCTACAGATTACTTATTGAAAGTCTACCACCGCTTCCACGCAATTTTAGTTACAAGCGGCGCATTTAACTTCCCAGCAACATATCTTTACTTCATAATTATTATGTATATACATTGGTCTTTTTTAATATAGTTTATACGTAAAGGTATAATAAGTCAGTTTACTAATACTAGGCTTAACAAAGTAATATGTATGAATAATTACTGAAAGCTCACACCAGGCACTCACGTATTTCAATTATGAAGTTTATTAGCAATTATTTGTTTATATTATGAGAGTAAATAAATAAATATTATTATTATTCAGTAATTAAATTTAGTATAGGTGCGGGTTAAACCTAAATACATTAATAATCCAAACAGGTAATTTATTAATTTATAGTTAAAATTGTTGTAGATATTTAGACCCCACGCTTTGATATCTTATCGTTTTCTTATTTATAAGATTATTATAGATCCAATTGTTTTTTCTTATCAATAAGTACGGCGAATCGGTCATAAAATATTTTTTTCTTCTACTTACCCAAAAAACTTACTTAGGTTATTTATATACTTATACTAGCTGTCCCGGCAGACGTTGTTCTGCCCTGAAGAAATAAAATTTAGAACCCGATTGCAGCGCCACCTAACGGGTCCAATTGTGAATCTAAACCATCCTCGAATCCACTTGAACACACACAAAAAAATCATTCAAATCGGTCCAGCCGTTTAGGAGGAGTTCACTGGCAACACACGTACAGAAGAATTATATATATAAAGATAAACCTTCACCGAAATCACTTAACTGATGGTGACAACCGCTTAAACATCCTTTGCATGGTTTAGGAGAAGTTAGCGGGTATACAGACAGACGCAGAAAGCAACTTTTTTTTAAATTTATTTGTTTTAGATCGCTATTTAACAACTTAGGTCATTAACGACCACGATTATACAGTAATTATACACAGTAGGTTATCGTCCTACTGCCTAAATAAAGAAGGATGGATAGCAAAACCAAAATTTAGTTTAAACTAGTTTATAAACATCTACCATTTTCAGAAATTTTAAGGTTTGCATGCATCCCTCCCCGTTTGGACAGTCTTAAATTATTAGGCACATTACATAATAATTTTTCGTTGTTAAACACTGAACATTCAACTAATACATGTAAAACGGTGAGCTCCAGTCCACTTTTGCATTTATTTCTGTACTTCCCATTGCTGAGTATATTATACTCGCTTGGCTTTGGTGAGGAGGATTGGCCATTTATACACGTTGGTAATCTCGTTGCTGCCAATTCTTTTCGCTTTCCTTACCATATTATTTTGCATAGTCAGCATTATAATTGTAATAATATGCATATTAGGCCTTAAAAACTGCACAAACAGTGTGTGTCTACGTCATAAGAATAGGAAGCATGTGCTAACTTGCCAACACGCTTGATTTAAATTTATTTTGATTGTAACATAACGCGAAAATTTAGACCCTTTTTTACTTATAGTGTTGTTATTTTCTAGGTATGTATAGTTATTTATAGTATAGTTCCATTTAATAAAACTACGTTTTAACGGTTTTAAGCGCGGTAATTTTATTTGATTTTAGTTTTTCCGACGTTTCGGCCACTTTTCAGTGGCCGTGATCACGGAAGACAAAGATGTCAAGTGTCAACGAGTATTGTTAAAGTTTTATTTAGCCTACCGCCAACTTATTAATTTTAATTATTTAATTTTTAATTTTGTTTATGGTTATTATTTAATCTATGGGAGCCTAATCTAATTTACTACCGCTTCGCAACATGTTATGGCTTGAAGAGAAGAAGCGGCGCAAGAAACTCTTCAGCAAACATGCCTAGCTCTAATAATTTTATATAATATTAAAATGGGTGGAAGGAAAAATAAAAGTAATTATCACTCAAGTTGGTTTGTGTTCCGTTGTACGCAGAAAGAGCTCACAGTGTCTTGAGGTCTGGCAGCTGGTTTTTGCTGGGTTTGGGTCTTAATAGTTTTGATAATTGGATCCCAAACAGGTGGTACTTGCCAACCATCTTCTCTATTTCAAATTTGAAATAGAAATAGAATATAATAATATAGAGAAATAGAGAAGATGGTTGGCAAGTACCACCTGTTTGGGATCCTATCATCAAAACTATTAAGACCCAAACCCAGCAAAAACCAGCTGCCAGACCTCAAGACACTGTGAGCTCTTTCTGCGTACAACGGAACACAAACCAACTTGAGTGATAATTACTTTTATTTTTCCTTCCACCCATTTTAATATTATATAAAATTATTAGAGCTAGGCATGTTTGCTGAAGAGTTTCTTGCGCCGCTTCTTCTCTTCAAGCCATAACATGTTGCGAAGCGGTAGTAAATTAGATTAGGCTCCCATAGATTAAATAATAACCATAAACAAAATTAAAAATTAAATAATTAAAATTAATAAGTTGGCGGTAGGCTAAATAAAACTTTAACAATACTCGTTGACACTTGACATCTTTGTCTTCCGTGATCACGGCCACTGAAAAGTGGCCGAAACGTCGGAAAAACCAAAATCAAATAAAATTACCGCGCTTAAAACCGTTAAAACGTAGTTTTATTATGTATACAAGTCGCGAAAACTTAAGAAAATATTATAGTTCCATTTGTTATTTAATTCTGTATATCATTTGTATTATATCCATTATTAAGTAATAAAGTAATTCTTGAATATGTTGAAAAGGAACGTTCGTACTTTTGTTTACGCTTGGCCAGATATTATAAACACAAGTTATCAAGTAATCTTGAAAAACAACTTCTAACACTTACAAAGAGATGTCGTAATTTGGCAGGGTAATGAATCAGGTGAATTTATCGCTTATCGCAACTGTTAATATGAGTGGCATTTTCTTTGCAACATATTCAATTAATAACCAAAATGTGTAGTTGATTTCCAATGAGACAAATTAAGAAAATACAGTTTAATTTGAAAATTGGTCCTTGATCAGATTGCTAGTTGAATCAACACAATATGGTTAGAAAGAATATTAAACATTTCAGCCAAGGCAAACATTATTCCTCATTTTGAAGCTTTGTTATTTTCACTTTCACATTTATGAATATTATTAGGGATACTGGCTTTCTAGTAGAAAACAATTTGATTTGGTTCAAGGCACTAGCTTAGGAATTATCAATACATTCAAAAATGTGTATTATATTAAATATCCATTTTGTTTTTTATGCTTCTTTACAAATATTAGTTTTAATGAGTTATGAAAAAATGTAGAGAGGTATATGAAGTGAGTGCACAGTGTAACGCAGCACGAATGCAGTGACGGCGATACGGTTATTTGGATAGAGCGGAGATACTTAGAATGATTATCATATTATACAAAATTAACGACCATGAAACTGTAGAGAACTATAACATATAAACTATAAAGATTGTTTATATCTCTGTATATATGTGTTTAATTATTTTCTGTCCACGCCTTTGGATAACAATCGATTATCATAAAATAATTGTATAAATATTATAGGTGAGGAATTAATCTTTATCATCCTTGCTCATAGGTACTTTATAGACAATTGAATATAGAGCAGATGATACTTTTCATCACGAAAATTGCGATATTTCCTGAGTAATACGAAGCCAAATTAAAGCGGGCAAAGCCGCGTGTAACGACCTAGTGTAATATCTTTTTCATATCTTTACGTACAAGATCATAAAGCAGTACTTATGACTACTTCCTTCCACTTTCCAGTCAGTTGATTAACTAGTTGAAATAATTAGATTAGCAGCGTCTCGTATTAAATGTAAATTCGCTTTTAAAGTACCGCTTTTGCAAGAATTAAGGTTGAACCGCTCACTTTGCCCGGTAGCCAATAATATAGTGCGGCATCATATTCACCAAATCCAAAGATTTTTAAACGAAATGTTGCCAAATTGTTAAACATTCATACCCTTGGGTTCAGGGTGTAAGTGGTGTATTTATTTACGCATTTGCCGCCAGTAGAGTATTCGAATTTTGTCGCCACTACGCCACTACCTATCATCGACCTTTACAATGCGATACCCTGGTTCACAATCACATTAGAAAGGAGGCGGATACGCCTTCACACATTCCTGGGTCCACATTGTTAAAAGATGAGAGTTATTTAAAGATTCCTTTTTATTGGTGCTCACCAAGGCTAAGCGGTATTTCACACCGGGACATAGGCTTTTATTGTATCAAGCTCCCATATTTAGGTTGGTGCACCTCAGAATCAGAAGCTCACAGTTAACTCCTTGCAGCGCCGAGCGGTCCGGATTGTCGACGATCTCGAAATTATAGACGGTTTCGAGAAGGGACGTTGGTGCTCTGAGCGTGTTCTAATGTCTATACATCCAGGAGTGCTCTGATGAGCTATTTGATTTGGTACCTACGTCGCCATTTTATCATCGCACCACTCACTGGCGATTGGGAGTTCATCCACACTTCCCAGACACTTGGAAGTCTTCCACTACACGTGGTGTACGTTCTTTCATGCCATGTGTGCAAGTTATGAAATGAACTCCCGCGGTTTTCCCAGATCGCTACAATATGGGGCTCTTCAAAAAGAGCGTGAACAGATACTTAAAGTCTCAACGAGGTAGGCAACGCATCAGCTCCCTTAGTGTTGCAGATGTCCATGGGCGACGGTAGTTACTTACTACTACTAGGTGGTTCGTTTGCCAGTTTGCCTACAAGCAAACATAAAAAAAATATGTTGACATTTTATGTAATTGTAATGGGTTTAGTTATTAGCGACTTCGTTCAGATGTAACGCTCATTTTGGGTTTAGTGACGAGTATTTATGAACCAATTGTAATAAGTTCCTCGAAATCCCTTGCAGATGTCGCGACCGAGTTTAATATATAAAGCTTCTCTTTCAAACTAACGATAAAGCACGTAGTCTATCCTATTTTCGCTAATATTTATTCTACGTATCTCATCTATATATAATACATATGCCCTTTACAGTTCAGATACATCGCTGACTTTCTCTCGCCATAGTTCCTTAAAGGCGCTATACATTATCGCGAGAAAAGCACGAGAAAAGTGAATGTGATAAATATCAGTAAAGGGCAGGGTCATGGTATTGACGTGCATCATAAAAGCGCATTTCTATCGACCATTGGGATCTGTTTTGTATATAATGGGTGATCGAATTACTATCATGTCTGTTTAGATAGATAGATAACATTTGATTGCTCATCAAAATAAACAAAATGCATAATTACAATACTTGTTGGCAAAACAACAGGCGGCCTTATCGCTAAAAGCGATCTCTTCCAGGCAACCTAGCTTAAAAGAAATTCTTAACTAATCTGGCGGTGTAGGTGGAGCAGAAAAAAGATAGGACTGTACAATTTTTACACTAATTTATAATTTTAATACATACATAAACCCAGACACGTTTATAGAATAACAATATATATATGTACTTATAACTATATACATAATAACTAGCTGCGCCCCGCGGTATTACCCGCGTGGTGATGGAAAATCGTTATATTTTGGATAATTCATACTATATCTTTATAAATTATAGCCTATGTGTTATTCTGATGTGTAAGCTAGCCAGGTTCCAAGCTTCTGCCAGGTGGTAGGGCATTTGCCCGACTGGATGGCCACCACCCCTGGTCTAAAGTATGTCGCCATAACAACCTTGAGTTGTGTTCCGGCATTAGTGACCAGGTTCCAGTTTCTCTTAAGAGAGCAGCAGCGCATTTGTAGCAACTTTGGTGTTGCAAATGTCTATAGGCGATGGTAACCGCTTTCCATCAAGTGGGCCGTCTGCCTGTCTGCTGATCTCCCGCAATAAAAAAAAGCTACATTATAGTAGTTTCATCAAAATCCATTCAGTACTAAAGAGTAACAAATATACATTCTTACAAACTTTCGCGTTTATAATATTAGTAGGATATGCACTTATAACTTAAGTCATTTGCCAATAACACTGTTTTGTTTCATGTTTGAGTTGCTAGTTTGATTAAAGGTATACTCAAATATAAGATAAAATTGGTAGCAATGTATATAATAAAAAATGAAAAATGCTTATTTTAAAGCCGTAATGTGTTTATCACGGATACGTACAGCAATTAGAGCATGTTACGGCTTAGTTTTAGTTCGTATGCACCACACTCCATTATAATTGGTTAAACTTGGTGGGCTTCAATTAATCTAGTACTGGCAAACTGTTGTAATCTTCTTAATGCTTATGATAAATCTACAAAATCTGTTGATATTGATCATCATCAGCTATTGATATAGATGATGTTGATCTGTTGGAGACTATTGAACGGATTTAAATAAAACTCGTTACAGAGCTAGCTTATAGGGGAGACAGGGGTAATGCCGCTCACAAGTATAACTCGGTAAACTCAGTGCGTTGGATTACGGGACACAGGTTAAAGAGATATAAATAGAATATGAAATATAAAGAAAAACAATATTTAGCTACACGTGTTGCTGGGGAGGTTCTTGCCGCTTCTTCTCCTTTACAACATCAACACGTTGCGAAGCGGTGTACATAGAATAGGAAGTAAAAATTAAATTTTAACTTACATGTATGTGACTGTTCTCCAGTGGAACTTATTTTGATTAAAAACTTTTGAATTTGAATTTGAATTTGAAAGTGTGATGCGTATGATGCGAGAGTCAACAGTAACTAGTTTTATAAATATACTAGCAGCAAGAGAAAGAGAAGTATGTCTGTTTGTTTTCGGTTCTGCTAACAAAATTGTTGGGTGACCGTTTTTACTGGTAACTTCAATATTTGATTATTTTTTTATTGTTACTACTTTTACTTTAGATAATTATCTGTTGAATTTAGAAATAATTAATTATTATTTAATTCGTTTTTATCATATACATAGCTTTTGGTGTTAATATGCTTTTATATTTTATTTACACATAGGCGGGTAATAGCGCCCAAAAACTCGTTTCTTTTTTTGGTTAATTACCGACTATTAAGAAAAGTTTCATACGTCTCGTGTTAAAGTAGTGATTACTGAATAAATGAACAATTGTATTATTTTGTCCAACTTTTAATTTAAAAAAGCGCCCATGATGCAATTCACTAGCAAATAGGTCCTTAAGGCATCGCGAGCGAAGTTTTACTGGCAATACTAGTTTCAAATACTCTCAAAACAATTTTATACATCATAGATAAAACTTCTATAATATTATAAAATTCTTAATATGCCGTATCTGTACATTGCAGATATTTAAAACTACTAGGCCGATTTCGTTGCGGCTTTCGCTGATCGACAGCAAATTCTTAGACTTAAAGTCTGCGCTACTTTTTTATCTCGGCAACCCCGTGGGAATTTTTCTGGGAATGATTTAAAATTACAATATGTTTTAAAAAAAAAAACGGATTTCAATGTGATTATTTCACTGATCGATAGTAAATTTTATGTAATAAAATGCGATATTTTTTATCCCGGGAATCCCGCGGGAATTTTACCGGGAGCGGTTTGTAGTTGTTCGGGTGCATAAAAAGTAACTTATCCCGGCACAAATTCAAAAGTCAAGCGTGGACGAAATCGCAGGCATATCCTAGTATATATATAATGTTATACACCATAGGAGCCCTTTTATCCGTGCAGGAACGGAAAAATAGTACTAATTCTTGTGGTCAGGCAGTCTATGATTAGGCGACTAAACAACTTACAACCAGGATTTTTGCTAGTCAGGATGACTATCGTCCCTAGTTGAGAGTATACCCCTATTACAACTTTAAGTTGCGTTCCAGTATCAGTGGCCCGCTACCAGTCCCCGCTTTGAGGCTGGCTGTACATTGGTAGCACATTTTTGGTATTGCAAATGTCCCTAAGCGACGGTAACCACTTTCCATCAGATGGATTATCAGGCTGTTGTTGTACTCCATTAATAGGCAGTTTCAGACTGTCTTGCCGTTACTGGACAGGGTATATTGCAATGGAAGGTTTTCTTTCAGTGCATTACATACATTCTCAAAATATACTCTGTGTATAAAAATGTATAAGGAATGTAATTACGTCGTTATTTCTTCAAATAAAGTTTTTCTTTCTTTCTTTCATCGTAATCACCGGCCTTTTCTGCAAACCTGTCTATCAATTCTATGTTTTGATCAGCTGACAAGCGCGTCTCGATTTGTTATTACGCAACGTTATTGGATATGAAATGACATTGAACATTTTCAAGATCCACGTTTAAGATTCAACTTGTTATACTTACGTAATAAATGTAGAACCTTGGTTTTTCGACTCCTTTCCATACACATATCACAAGTTTTTTGTTGTACGTAGGAATGTGTATGTAAACATCTAGCTCTCGGTGAGAATCCTTTGCTTGTGCTGTTTGGTATTGACGCATTTAACAAAGAAAGAAGGAAGAAAGAAAAATATTTACTGTCGAGAATGAATGCACATAATTTCACTGCTCCACCTGGGATAATGTTAGACTATTTCATTCATAATCAGATGTAGCGATAGGTTTATTGCGTTATTTTTAATGCGATATGGGTATAAATTTTTTATAATGTTAAATATTTGTAGATAATATATGTATATACACTAAGTACATTTATTTAATAAGCTATTTAAGATTTCTTTATAGACAACAGACTTATTTTTAATGCTATAAATGAGAAGCATTTGGCCGCAGATGATAGCTTTAAAATGATTCCAGCTAGAGCCCGAACATTGACCAAAAAGACAAGCATTTTATAAAATATTTTAATTATTTAGAAAAAAATGTACATATCATTTGCGGCAATGAGGCTGGTACATCAACATTATGCTCTTTGAAGAGCGCATAAGTGATCAAAACATATTATAACATAATAACAACGTTGTATAAATGTATCTATATATAATTCAGCGGTTGATCAGGAACTTTTCCGAATGCATTTACAAATGATTATGATGCTATCTGGCGCAAGGAAACATCGTCCCTGCTGAGCAGAGTATTGGAAGTACCAAAAATATTCTAAACCTATATAATAGCCAATAAGCACGATATACGAGTACCTCTGATGTTGTCACTTACACAGAGGATCAAAATCCTTTTAGATATCAAGCACTATAATTATACTTAAAGATCAAATACTATTATTGTATAATATAAAATACTATATATTTTTTTATTATACAATACTACTATTGTATAATAAAAAAATAGGGATCCAAGATATCCTGGATTAGATAGATAGAGAGAGAAAAAGAGAGATAACACTTTATTGCACACCAAAATATACAATTACAAAAACAGACCACATTTTCTTGGCAATACAATAGGCGACCTTATCGTTCAAAGCGATCTCTTTCAGGCAACTTAAATTAAAGAAATTTGTATCAGGCGATGTAGGTGGTGCAGGAAAAAAGCAATAAATACTTAAACTAATTGAAGAGATAAATATACAAATACATACATATATACATAGTCATATATATATACACAATTACACATATTCAATAATATATTTCAAAATACATAAGTATCGTTTTATTTTATTTGTATTAATAAAAGTATAATTAAATACTATAAATAAACTAAGTTTAACTAACATCTATTAACAAAAACTAAAATTAAAATAAAACCTACATTAAAGCCCGTCCAGCCCCACCAGACCACTGTCGCTGGGCATTGTACCTAGAAGGCTGGCAGCATTACGTCGCTGGATACAAAGGCTAATCCTTTGAGCGAGGTAAGCTCCAGCCTTCCGGTCTCCTGTTTTGTCGACTAGGCGTTTTTTAATTATTTTAAATAATTTGTGGACACTTGGCCCAAAGTCTCCACCCCAAACGGCTCAAATATGTAACCTGTTCCAAGGGTTACATATTTGAGCCGTTTAAGGTTTTCGGCAGAAGTGACAGTGCGACCGGCCCCAACTTTGGACTCCTGGAGATGGGAAGGCGCCAGTGTGTCGACACAGGTAACGTCCCACACAAGCGGCCTTCCCAAGCTCCAGGGAATTAAAGTCATACCGTCGGGCCGCTTGCCATCGTCGCGAAGTTAGATAATAAATAAATGTATTCTATACAACCAAACAATGCTCCTTAGTTACTTTTTTAATGAAGTTATAAGTATATAATACGCCATGGTATTGCGTGATGTGTCACCGTATTATGCAACTTTCGCCATCTTATAGTCTAGAAAAGAGGTAAAAAATATTGCCATGGAATTTGAAATTAAACCTACCGTTTTATTGCATTGTTTGTTTTGACAGTTTGGTATTTTATTACCTGAGAAGAGTCGTTATCAATAAAGGTGAAAGTATATACGAACGAGCTGCTAGAGTCGTATGAACACGGTTCAGCATACAACAACACAAATATGTTACAGTAACAAAATTTATATGGATGTATGAATTGTATAATATTAAAAATTAAGCAAAAAATACTCGAACTCAAGATGGCGGCTGCACAGAGTAAATAATCACTGTTCTAGGCGGCTGTTTGTAGTTCCATTTTCTGCTAGTTCACAGATAACTTAGTAAACGAATTAAACTATTTCAATCGATTAGTACGTAATCTAATCATAAATCTTGAATATTTTTAAATTACATGACAAAAATACAAATTTATTCAAAAACGTGATCGGTAAAAGTAAGATTAGATAATAAAAAATGTAGCCAATGTTATAATTAATGTAAATATCGGAAAAAAATTGAAAATAATTTAAATCATATTCATAAAAATAATAAATTAAAATGTGTACGGGAAAAATTGTAATTTAATTTATGAATAATGAATTGATTCGCAACATTCTAATTTAAATGATGTTGCACAATTCTATTTTACGTAACTTTTTCGCAACCAAAAAGGAAGTATTTTATTGTTTTGTTTTTAATAGATGTTTGAAACGGTTCTGCGGTGGCTTCATAAATAAAATTGAATAGTCACGTGTGACAAAATGTTCTTTGTATGAAATTTAAAAAACGAAAATGCCAATTTGTTTGCTTAGTTCACAGAGTACATTGTATATATAAAGAGGTTAGTTGTTATATTTTTTCTTGGCGTCCGCAGCGGTCGAGCCGAGGTCGAACCTCACAGGAGGTGCCTCCTCGAGCGTGCTGCTTCCGGGCCGAACGCCTCCGCTCCCACGGAGTCGGGAAGCCCCCAAAGTCCGGTATCGCTGAAACAGCCATCTGCGGCTAATCTGCTGGGTCCAGCTCAAATAAAAAAAAAAAAAAATTCTTGGCCTTTGGAATAAACTGTGGTCATAAAAGTTAGATACATTTACGTCCGCGAAGCCTCTTGGAATGCCTTGTCAGTAAATTTCATGCAAACGAATACTAGGAATGGTTTACGCCCAACAAAACTTTCTAGCCCTGAAAGCCTATACAACTAAACATTTTTTTTAGATCAAATAAATCAAAAATTGTTTTCAATTACTTATGAATTATCATTTAAAACCAGATCATACCTCGACTAAGTTAACCCCATAGCTGGGTACCGTTAATCAAATAGTTAACTTCGTTAATCGCTAATCCGTTACTGAAAAAGTTAACTTCGTTAAAAGTTTAAGCGTTATATTTTAGAAAAATTAACGCAAGTTAACGTTAATTGTCAATACGTTAACACGTGATAAGAATTACATCTTTTTATAAAAACTGTTGGTTCGGGAAGTTAACAGGTTAGAAAAAAAGACTGGTATAATTATTAGAATGTTTAATATAGGCATGTTGACAAACAATGTTTTTTCATTCATTTGGATTAAGGTTTATAATTTATTTTATTAAGATAGACTAGTTGCGTTCTGGACGAAACAATAATTAGACGAACTAATTTTAAGACGCTTTGATAGTAATATGACCAATTGCTATTTAGACGAATTGCTACATAGACCATTTACATCTTAGACGAAACGATACTAACCCGTCCAATTTATCTGTCAATTTGGTCATAATATGAATATTCTCCTTCATGAACATTAATATGTTGAAGTTCTCGTCTGAAACCGAGGCTTGTTTCGGCTGTAGTATTCTTGCCCGTAGAGAAAAGAATTTCAACTACAGCGCTTGAGGGTATAGCAGTATAATATTTAATAAGCAGATTGTGATTGTGCTGGATTAACGATTAACGGGCTTTGGGAAATTAAATGAAAGTTAACGAGTCCGTTAACATATTTTTGAGTTAACTTAAAAGTTAATCCGTTACTCGAAATGTTAATTTTGTTAATTAACGATTAACGGATTAACGAGTTAATGCCCAGCTATGGGTAACCCATATATTTATTTAAGATAAATCGCAAAATGAATAAGTTGTGGCAGTGGGCCAGTTACGTCTGTCACAGAACTGATGGCTGGTAGAGCAAACTAGTCCTGGAATGAAGATCGTATATCAATAGAATTAAATGTAGAGTAGAAACACCCGGCAGCCTAGTTGGCTGACAAACTATTTTTTTCTAACTGGACTCGGCTGTGTAGCTGTTGACGGTTATAAACAGCAAGTGCAGCGATACTTGACTTTCTGGTTATTTCGTCTTTGTAAAAGCTGAGCGATTATAATTTTAACTAGTGGTCGCCCGTGGTCGAAATTCGACCATAATAATTTGTTGTCAGAGACTATACTTCTATAATCACAGATTTCGCCAAGGCTACACTGTTAATTTGACTTAAATAATAAACAAAAGGTATATATGCGTGTGTGTGTCAAATACATGGTAGTGTGTGTAAAGTTTATTTTATTGATGTAATGTACTTTTTAAGCATAATTTAAAAAAAAAATTAGCATTCGTCGCTTCTTCTCTATATAAACTATAAGTGTGTGAAATTTCATACTCCTCCGTTTTCATAAAAAGGGGTACAAAGTTTTTGCTTCACGTATTAATATATAGATAATATGGCGTAAACGCCCTACTGCTGGTGTCGGGCCTCGGATTACAGGGGAATGGAAGTCTACCCATCACGCTTGTCCAAGGTGGCTTGGCAGGTTTGACACATCAGTTATCTCGACCCGCAGGTTTCATTACGATTAGAGATGTGCCGATTAGTCGGCGACTAGTCGGTAAAGCCGAGTATTCGGCCACTATCGTAGTCGGCGACTAGTCGGCAATATTCGGCAAAGAGCGCCGACTATCCGGCTTCTTACTTTGTAATTTGTAATCTATACTTTACTAATACTTTGTAATCCTAATCCATACACGAGACTTTCTTTTTGACATGATTAAATTTTAACTGAGCTCTTTCACTTTGATGAACAATAACAGTATTATCTTTAAAATAAAATATTTTTTATATTTCCTACATAAATCATCGCCCTGAGCAAAAATCAAGAAACCCATGCGATGGTTGCGACTTGCGCGCGAATCCGTTATAAACGAAACGTCACGAAAATCCTCGAAACCTTGATCGGTTTGGCCGACTAATCGGCCGACTAATCGGCCGACTAGCCAGCCTCTATACAACCGACTAATTGGCTAGTCGGCTAGTCGGCCAAAGTCATAATCGGCACATCTCTAATTAAGATGTTTTCCTTCACGGTTAGCAAGTGGTAATTGTAATAATACGCACATTAGGTCAGAAAACTGCCTAAGTGACGCATGCTTTCCGGCCAGGATTCGTACCCGAGCCCTTTGAGTTTGGGACCCGTTCGCTAACCACTGAGCTATCACGGCTTTAAGCTACGAGGCGTTAAAGACTGACAACTAATTACTGAAGACCAATTTTGTCCGCATTCTAATGTTTTCTCAGATGAAAATCCGTGTTGTGCGGCCATACCGCACTCAACTTACAGCTTATTAGTAACCAATGTATTTATTCGTAACTAGCGGCCCGGCGCGGTTTCTCCCGTGGTATATAGCGTCATGTTATATAGCCTGACACTCCCTGTTAACGTACCTTTCCAACAGTAAAAGAATTTTTAAAATCGGTTTTGTACATCCATAGATTACTTCCTACAACGTTACAAACTTTACCTCTTTATAATTTTTTTTTATTACGTATAGGTTTGCGTTTGACCATTATCTCGCTCGATTTGAGCGGAGATATGGTATAAGATCGAGCACGCTTACCTAGAAGGTACCTATTCACATGAGATTTGAAGACACCCAGGTTGTAGATTTCGGGAAAAACAGACTCTGGCAGTGAGTTCCACTCCTTTGCGGTGCGCATAATGAAGGGGGACTCAAAGCGCTTTGTTCGTATTGGTGGTATGTCCACCATATAGCGGTGCCGCATGCCAGTCCGTCTGGTTGTCACACTCTCCAAAATGTATCCGATAGAAAACCAACAAGCTGGCAACCCTGCGTCGATGTTCGACACTTTGTAATTTGTCATTAAATAGCTGGTCGTTGCCTATCAACTTCTTGGCTCTCCGCTCAATAAATAAATATTAATAAAGTATACATTAATATTAAAGTTTATGTCCTTTGCGCAAATTGAGTTTTCATAGGCGGACGGTGTCAAAATGTTACCCTTTCGCTTTCGCACGATGTACTTAATATTTCTTGCGAAATTAATGGTCGACTTGTTCGGCGAGTGTAAAATAATAATAATCGATGTTGATGTGTCGAAAACGTTATCAATTGTAAAATCAGATGTGTGCGATGTGTTTTATTGCTGTGGTTAATGGTGAAGGTTATGCATTATATTTATATATATGCACTGTCGGATAGTAATGGGCAGAAATTAATTTCAAAACTGTAACATTTTATCGGGTAAAATTGCATAAAGGCGGAACCTGAAAATTACGCATTTTTTGTATTCAAAGACTTTACATATGGTTTTCTATGGTACAATAACGACACTGAAATCATCGGTAAGCCATCATTTAGGCAAAAAATTAATAAACAATACAATTAATTAGGTACGAAATACGTGCATTATATCGCTAGAAATAATGTTCAATTTTAGCGTGATGACTTACCTACTAATTATAATAAAAACACAATTATTTTAATTTTGGGATTAGTCTGCAAATGTAACACATATGACATGATCAAAATAATTAACAATTATAAAATCAAATATTACGGCATTGCTAAAAAATCACGACATTTTGTAATTTCTAAGTAAAACCTCAGATTAATAATATTGAGAGACAAAGTTTTTACCTCACTTTGCTAAATGTCAGGCAAAGGAACTAAATCCGTACAGCATGAATATCAATATTATTCAATCAAACTGAACATCTTTGAATGACACATAAATACGGGATTTTAGATTTTTCACATTATTGTGATTAAGATAATTATTATATTTTTGTTATTTGTATATATAATTACCGACAACATGTAATACCAATGTTAGATAAACAAATTATAGGTGTGAGGGGTGGTCGAAGGTCATGACAAGAACAGTGGGTTAGGTTAGGTTATCTGCAGACCAACGTCCACGAGACGAGCGAGCGTGTTGCGGCAGCGGCCGGCAAGTGGCAAAACTGACTTTAACTTTTGTTTAAATAATAACGAATAAATGGAAACCAGTCGATTCTGCTACACGCCGACCGCTGCCGCGGCACGCTCGCTTCGCTCCCTCGGCTTGTGGGTTTTGGTAAAGGTAACCTAACCTAACCCACTGTCCTTGCCATAACCTTCGAACACCCCTCACACCTATATATTGTTTGTCTAACATTAGTATTGCATGTTGTCGGTAATTATATATACAAACTACAAAAATATATTAATTATCTTAATCACAATAATGTGAAAAATCTAAAATCCCGTATTTATGTGTCATTCAAAGATGTTCAGTTTGACTGAATAATATTGATATTCATGCTGTACGGATTTAGTTCCTTTGCCTGACATTTAGCAAAGTGGCAGAACCGATTGCTTACCATTAATTATAGTTAAAGTCGATTCTGCCTGCGGCTTTGGTCTGAAGCTAACCTAACCTAACCCACTGACCTTCTCATTGGTCGCAACCTTCAACTGCTCCTCACAACCTATTTTTTGTGTTGCTAACATTGGCATTGCATATTTGAGCTCTAGTGTGAAGCTAACCCAACCTAAAGAGTGGCAAGCAAAGGAAATAAATCCAAACAGCCTATTTTTTATTAAGAATACATCAGACAACGCTGTATGGATTTATTTCCTTTGCCTGCCACTCTGATGAACTATATTACAACAAAAAGATTTGTCTTTAGCAGTTTTCTTTATGGAGCATGGCGGTTTTATCTGGGAAGTGTTTTGTAGTTTTTAACCTAATAAAATGTGCTTTAAAATTTAATAAAGTAAGATATTGATTGTTTTTACGTTAACTTATGTGTTTGTGCTCAAAATCATAAGTGTTCAGCAACGTGCCCTATTACTTTACAATAATAATATTAGCATAGTAGGCAGTCTCTGTATATTCTAAGGTAATTGTATTGTTTATTAATTATGTGCCTAAATGAAGGCTTTCCGACAATTTTAATTTCGTTATTGTACCATAGCAAACCATAATTATAATCTTGTATATAAAAAAAACGCATAATTTTCGGGTTCCGCCTTTATGCAAATTTACCTTTTATCGTGGTATGTAGTATGTTAAGTTGCATGATTATTATATTGTTTATTATAAAGTAAATTTAAAAATGTATTTTATCGACTATTGACATCTTTTTGTTCCTTAATTCTCAAATGTTGCCTAGAACATATTGCCATAAGAAATAAGACCGCAGGTTGAATTTGAAGATTTTTAGAAGACGTAACATTTTTGTAGTACTAAATAAGTATGTAGACCTAGAGGTAGTACCGCAGATCCAGTCCAAAAATTTGCTAACCACCAGCGAAAATCGCATTAAAATCGGCCCAGTAGTTTATATGTGAATCCCGATGAAACAGACTAACAGACAAGAAATCTAAAAAAATGCATCGTTTATATAGTCTATTCCAGTACACGGCATTTTTTAATTTTAATAATATTATAGACTAGGAAATGGCCGCGACTTCGTCCAAGCTTGTCTTGAAATTCCCGCGGGTTTCCCGGGACACAAAGTACTGCAGTATTTCAAAAAGAATGTAAGCTATCGTTTTAGTCGAAACTGTGTAGGAATGAGCTAATTTTTATGCAACTGAACTATTTCAAACCGCTCCCAGGAATCACGGATCAGGATTCACGGGATAAAATAAAACGCAGAATTTAACTCTAAGTATTAACTGTCGAACAGCGAAAATCGTATCGAAATTGGCCCCGTAATTTTAACATGAATCCCGAACAAACACACAAGAAATCTAAAAAAATGCATCGTGTTCTCCATCGTTTATATAGTGTATTCCAGTGGTTTTTTCAAATAGCATCAATGTACAGACACGGCATTTTTAGAATTTAATTATATTACAGATTTGGTTAATCTCTTGGCTTTTAGAAGTTAAATGCTCGCAATTATTTAATCTAAATGTCAGTGAGTAATTAAAATCACATCGCCTCTAATCTTCAATTTAAAGAATGTAGGCAACTAAAACTATTTCGTTATAGAACAATTCTTGTAAACTATTGTTTTCTAAGGTTTCGCAACGCTATTAGCAATAAAATAGTTTAGATTTAAGCTCGTAATTATTTAAATTTCATTATTTCATCATATTCAGTATTTTATAGAGAGAATGTTGAAATGGATATATATATAGGTTTGCCATCTTGCGTTGCCAGTTTAGAGGGCGTCCGGGGAGCGACCGGGCGGGTTTCATTTGTAGTCCGGGTTAAAAAAAAAAGATTATTAAAACAATTTGTAACAATCTGTAAGAAGATTCCGATTTGTTACATTTAAAATGACAATAAACTATACTATTTCTATTTGTTAATTTATATATGCGATCGAGATAATTACTTATTTGGTCACAACACTACAACTATCAAATTAGAACTGTCATCGAGAAAATAAAGAAATGGAAATAGTATAAATTAAATTTTAATTACTTTGAAAAAAAAATACAAATTGTTTAATGACATGATGAAATTTTTTTTTAATTATACCAAGTTTCAAACCGTAAAAACGTAATTTTATTTAATGTAAGGTTTTGTTTATAGGGATCACTTTGGTTGATTAATCCAAATTGAAAGACAGAACGGTTCATGTTTAATATCAACTTAAGGTTCTGAAAATATTATTATATATACATTTCACAAATAACCGATTTTTTGCAGGAACAGAGAAAGAATACGATTTCCTGCGGCCGGACGGCCTGTCGTAAGAGGTGATAAAACCAACCACAGCCAGGTGGTGGGGCATTTGCCCGACTGGATGACTACCACCCCTGGTCTAAAGTATGTCGCCATAACAATCTTGAGTTGTGTTCCGGCACTAGTGATCAGGTTCCAATCTTCTTTAAGAGAGCAGCAGCGCGTTTGTAGCACCTTTGGTGTTGCAAATGTCCCTAGGCGATGGTAACCGCTTTCCAACAAGTGGGCCGTCTGCCTGTCTGCTGAACTCCTACAATAAAAAAAAATAATAAAAAAAAATGCAGCTTTAACAATCATAATAAACTTGAATATGTAATTATCATGTAAGACTATAAAACTAATGAGTTGAATGAAGTAAATAATGACCATAGAGCATAAATTGCGCACGAATGTAATTTGGTAGGTATGCGTTTGAGCAGGTCAACGAGCGTCTTAGGGATTGACGCAATTTCTCTGTACAGTACAAAGTCAACAAGACTACCTGCAAAAGGTCAAAATGCCTGTATGTATACCTATGTGTAGATACAACTATTTTCACTTTAATACACATTTCTGGATTTAATCTTCGTATAATAGGTATAATAGTCGTGGTAGCGTAATGGCTAGCGTACAGCACCGAATCCTGACCGGAACGCATGCGCCGCTTAGTCAGTTTTCTGACCTAATATGCATATTGCTACAATTACCACGTGCTAACAACGGTGAAGGAGAACATCGTGATGAAACCTGGACATCGAGATAACCGAGGCGTCAAATCTGCCAATCCGCTTAGGATAAGTGTGGCGGCTATACTGTGCGTTGCCCTAAAGCGGGAGGCCCGAGCCCAGCAGTGCGACGTTTATGGGCTGTTATTGTTATTATCTACAATATTATAAAATTCTAAAAATGCCGTGTCTGCACATTGAAGCTATTAAAATAAACCCAATTAGAATAAACTATATAAACGATGGAGAACATAAGGCATTTTTTTTAGATTTTTGTTTGTTTGTTCGAGAGTCACGTTAAAACTACTAGGGCGATTTTGATGCAGGTTTCGCGAATCGACAGCAAATTTTTAGAATTAGAATTTTCTGTGTATTATTTAAAATGGCCAGGTTACAAAAAAATGAATTCCAATGTGATTTTTCACTGATCGATAGCAAATTTTATGTAATAAAATGTGTGATATTTTTATCCCGGGAATCCCGCAGGAATTTCAAGTCAAGCGCGAATGAAGTCCCGGGGATATCCTAATAATATAATAAATCTGTAGAGGAGAAAATTCCTAAAATAGAATTTTTGTCTTTTTGTTAGAGCATCATGTGAAAACGACAAAACGCGTTTCAATACATTTCGACACAGAGCTACCTCGTATCCCGGGTCAACACTTAGGATACTTTTTATCCTGACAAATAACGTCGATTCCGTGGGATAGACGAATATAATGAAAAAGATGGTGCTTGCGATTGCATTTTTTTGGGTGACGCCGTGGCAATTTACCAACAAATATATCCTCGTGACAACGAGAATGATGTTATTCTGGCACATGCTAGTGTTAAATTTATTTTGAAATCTTGCAGGGTTTAAAAGGTATTACTATAAAGCCTTTCAATATGGATGAATCAACCAGTGTTCTGTACAAACATAAACTTAATCATTCAATGTCATGGAACACCGCCGTGTCTTTCCACTTCTGTACCTTTCAATTAAATTGATTAAGTTTGGTGGACTCTTCTAATGTCAGCATACAGTCGAAGTCAATGCAATTCTGCAACAGAAGTCTAAATTAAAAAATCATCGGATTAGTCAAAAGAAACCCGATTTGATGCGGTAGAAATATTATGTCATAAATAATTCCGAGATTAAAGAAAGTAGTTATTAAGATGTTTTTCTTTCTGATTTATTGTTTAGTAGGTATTTTTAGTCTATGAAACACATAGCCGGCGAGGCGTGCCTACAGATTTCGAAAGGGAACCTATATACATATTATTACGTTAATGTTCTTTCTGAGGTTATAACAAAGAGGAATATCCTTGTATGGGTATCATCATGCAAGACAATATTCGAAATGACAATCACCTAATAAATTGGTATCTGTAAAGTTATTATCAACTTCTTTATCCCATTCCTCTTACTCCGTTTCCTCTATCCTATTCTACCCCGTTTATAGCAAACGCAGTACTTGCAAAATGGCGGTTTCGGGTATTACGCAGTATACATATTGTTACAACCTAGGCGCTGACAAAGACAAATACCACGTACAGATTTGTATAAGCACATTTATTACCCGTCGGCATTTGAACTAATAACTAATAACATTGAAACTATTGTAATTCTTTTATGATCGTCATTTATTGGCATACTTTTCTAGAGAACAGCCTATTGTTGTATTGTAATCATTAGCCAGGTGTTACGGATTTAAAGTACAAGCTGATTCTAGGAAATTCGGTCACGTTGCCGGGCGGGCACATTGCACTTGTGCAGTATATAACGATGGCCTGATTGAGGGAGGGGGGCAGTCGGGCGAGAACCACGATCAAAGCGAGACGTGTGTACATTCGGGAATCTATTAGTGACGGACTTTGCGCGTTTTATTGAATTACGACCTTCTACATTATGTTTGGATTTGTTGTGTTCGGTTATATTTGTAACTGTGTTATACGTGTTTGTATAGTTCTAATAAACTCTATAATCATTCGAACGTCATTTTAATTCGAGTCTCGCAACTCGTAACAATATTTTTAGTTATCTAAACAACATGTTCATGTTATATAACTTTTTAAAATAACAAAAAAGCAAGCTTTATGTATAAATTAGCACCTTGGGATACCATCTCTGCAAAAAGTGAACAACCCAAAAATGTCGATTACTGCAAGTATCTAAAGATAAGCAAAGCATTGGCTTTACCCCTGCTGTTGTCTACGTTTATAAGATCTTATAGACGTCGCCTATAGACGTTGCCGCTTGTATGAAATATGACGATAGATAAAAGTCCCTAATTCTGAAAAGGTCCTAATTCTGACTTATTAATAACCGGTTCATAAATCCGTCTATTTGCATTACCTCTGGTTAAAATTTGATGAGCCCATACATATAATGACGATTTCCTACCAATATTTTATCCGTGCAAGAACGGAGAAAGAATACAATTTCCTGCGACCGGGCGGCCTGTCGTAAGAGGCGACAAAACAACCCACAGCCAGGTGATAAAGTATTTTCCCGTCTGAATGGCTACCACCCCTGATTTCGAGTATGCGGTCATAATAACCCCGAGTTGTGTTCCACCATTAGTGGTCAGTCTCAGGTCTCCCTTTAGAGAGCAGCAGCGTATTTGTGGCACTTTTGGTGTTGCAAATTTTCAAAGGCGATGACATCTGCCCGTCTGCTGAACTCATTATTGGAATAACATTAGTAGGTCAAATAGCTTTGTCAGGCTCGTATAATAATTGGTGCGATTTACAACTTTCATAATGCCTTTCTATTACCCTATTGTTTCCACTAGACGTGTGTTGTGACAGAGAATTATTGATAACGTTTCATTTGTTGATTTAATTTATACCGCTGTAAGGTTTGGAATATATTTTACATATTTTATGTATGTGTAGGGGTGAAAGGTTATGTATTCCAAAGAAAATTTTAAAATTCTATAAGAAGAAAAGGTTAAAGTTTTCAATGACGCATGATTATATTATAAATAATATTAGAAAAATAGTAAGAAATCAAGCTTTTCATATTTCTTGAAATCTGGAGATTAGAATAAAAAAGTTTGTATATGTGATTGAATTATATGTAACGTAATACCATGGAAGAATAATTTTTTCATGGTAGGTTACATTATACCTTATTGACATATGTCAATTTAATCGCTAAATGTTTCTTTCAACCCTCGATATAAAGTAGGTAAACTAATTAAGTGAAATATTTATATTGTTACGACCGACAAAGACCGATTCACACCTGCAGCTTATTACCTTTCCGCATTTGGATTTCTTTTGTTTACTTATTTATTGGTATACGGCCCATTGTACTACTGTACTCGTTTATGGTCGTATGCAGGCATAATTAGCCAGGTGTGCGGATTACGATTTCTAGGAAATTAATTCGTCGCTATGGGCGGGCACACGTATATTTGTGAAGTATAAAACGACGGCAGGATGGAGAGAGGAGGCAGTCTAGCGAGAACCTCAGTGAAGCGACGATTACGATTGGAGCAAGACGTGTGTACATTCGATAAGCTATATAATGACGGACTTTGCGCGTGTTATTGAATCGTGCATCACGTTTGTACTGGTTGCGTTCGGTTATATTTGTACCTGTTTTATACATATTTGTATAGTTCTAATAAATTCTACAGTGATTCCAACGGCATTTTAATTCGAGTCCTGCAACTCGTAGCAATATCAATTCTCGATTGTTACAAAAAAGTGTGTTTCTTGTTTTTAGGTTCTTGTAGTCATTATAGCAAATACATAATCTTTATAAAATCTATATATACGCCTGTCTTATTATGTCGCGTGGAACTGGGAAAGAAATGTTTATTTTCGTGCATAGTGTAGGTCTATCTATACCCACACGGTTTAAATCATAAGCAGATTTCGAAAATTCTGATAAATATAATATATTTAAAATACGAATACTTAAATACTTTAAATGATAGAATTTGGTAGTATACAATGTATTATTTACTACCGACTAGTGGATTAATTTTTTTTTTTTTTAATTTTTTAATGTTTATGTGATATTAATACCAAATAGATAAGAATGATTAATTATAATAATAGGCACAAAATTTTGCATGTTCTAGCAGCAAAAACATGTGAACTTATAGAATAATCCTACCATCTTTTTTATGCAATAAATGATGATTTGATTTGATTTCTTTCAACGAAAATTTCTTTGAAATATATCCGTTCAGTATTTTTGATATAAGTGGTATTTTTACTAATATAATGTTACGAGTTGCGGGACTCGAATTAAAATGCCGTTAGAATTATTATAGAGTTTATTAGAACTATACAAACACGTGTAACACAGTTACAAATATAACTGAACACAACAAGTCCAAACGTAATGCAGAAGGTCGTAATTCAATAAAACGCGCAAAGTCCGTCACTATTAGATTCCCGATTTTAGTACACACGTCTCGCTTTGATTGTGGTTCTCGCTCCTGCCCCCTTCTTCAATCAGGCCATCGTTTTGTACTGCACAAATGCAATGTGCTCGCCCGGCAACGTGGACCGAATTTCCTAGAATCAGCTTGTACTTTAAAATCCATAACACCTGGCTAATGAGGCAGCCTTAAGCGGCCGTAAATGAGTACAATAGAACAATAGACTGTTCTCTAGAAACGTATGCCAATAAATAAGTAAACAAAAGAAGACGATCATAAGAGAATTACAATTAGTTCAAATGCCGACGGGTAATAAATGTGCTTCTATAAATCTGTACGTGGAATTTGTCTTTGTCGGCGCCTAGGTTGTAACAATATTTTATAAGTTCATAGCTATATTAAAAAAAGTTTATCGATACCTGAAACCCTTTACTTTTTTTAAACCGATATACTTGATTATTTTGAACCCTTAACCGGTAGGAACAAGTACTGGTTGTAACCAGACAACTTTTCCCAGTTATATTAAACTCACTCTGAATTTACTATCACCGCTTCGTATGGATGTTTGCGATAGAAAAATTATGTACAGAGCACTTTCCAACATGTCTTGTAACATGTTATGGTGAAGCATGTTTTTGCCATTGACATTTACCAGGGCTTCGAATGAAGTGAAGTGAAAATAGACGGAGAAACGTTGAGTGTAAAGGCCAGGCCACAACGCTGGGATGCGACACACGACACGAACAGTAGCATCGAAGAAGGTGGGGGGGGCCTCATCTGGGATAATGTTAATGAAATGAAATAAAATAATAATCTTTATTTGTATGAAACATGGATACAAGGTTTTATAGATAGATAGATAACACTTTATTCATCACCAAATATATAATTTCAAAAATACATAACTACAATATTGTCATGACAGAAACAATAGGCGGCGTTATCGCCTAAAGCAATCTCTTCCAGGCAACCTAACTTAAGGAATAGTTTAAACTAATCTAGCGATGTAGGTGGTGCAGATTATTAGGTAGATCATAAACAAACATACTTAAACTACATATTTACATATTGACTCAAATTTAAACTGGAAAGTACATATTGAGAAACTCAGTATACGACTAAATCAGTACTCATACGCATTATATAAGTTGTCGAAAGTTGCTAATATATCTACAGTAAAAACGGCATATCATAGCAATGTTACTTCTCTTTTGCGGTATGGCGTTCTGTTCTGGGGTAACTCTACTAATAAAGAAGTTATATTTAGATCGCAAAAAAGGTGTATAAGAGCTATTTATAAATTAAATATTACAGATAGCTGCAAACCATATTTTTTAAAATTAAATGTACTCACTTTCCCTTCATTATATATACATGAAGTGATACAGTTTGTTAGGTGCAATATGAATTTATTTGAAACGTGCAAGAGCATGCGTCATAGGAATAAATTATACTGCCCTCCCAACAAAACCACGTTTCTGAATAAAAGTATATTTTGTATAGCACCAAAACTGTATAATCACCTCCCAGAAGAATTTAAATCAATACAATCAAACGCCAGTTTTAGAAAACGTGTAAAAAAGATGTTAACCGATAAGACATATTACAGTATCGATGAATATTTAAATGACAAAACTATAATATAAATTGTATGAATTTTAATTGACATAATCATAATTTAATACACAATTTTATAATTTATTGGTTGACATTTTATTAAGTAAATAATAAAATAAATATATTATAATAAAATTTTGTAAGCAGGATACCTATACATAATTATGCATGCCGAAAGGCGGAATTTGGAGAGCTGTACTTTGTTAAATTTAACACCTTTTGTATACCCATTTTCGCATTAAATAAATTGAATTGAATTGAATTGAATTGTTAACGTAGCTTTCTAACATTAAAAGAATTTTTAAAATAGGTTTAGTAGATCCAGAGATTACCCCCTACAACTTCACAAAGTCACAAATTTTACCTCTTTATAATATTAGTATAGATATATATTAATTAATTAGGGTCTTACACTATGGTGAGAATATGTTTCGCCATTTTCTGGCATACATTTTTTTCTTAAAAAATCATATAGTTAAGTATCGTTTTAATAGTAGTTTATTATTATTTAATATGCAATTAAAAATATTCACAAATTATCACCTTTATGTCAAAGATTAATACAGTTATACAATTATACTTGATGAATATCAACTTTCTTAACAATCATTAATTGTTGGATAATATAATAAAACTACGTTTTAACGGTTTTAAGCGCGGTAATTTTATTTGATTTTGGTTTTAAAAACTTAAAACCGTTAAAACGACGTTTTATTATGTATACAAGACGCGAAAACTTAAGAAAATATTGTTGGATAATGTTTTGAAATCAAGAGCGCATACAATAAAGAAATTTAAAAAAATGACATTTAATCTAACTAAATAATTCATAATTAACGTTATTGATTATTGAATTAAAAATAAAGCTGTTAACGAATATCCACATTGTATATACGTTACCTTACGACAGATACGTGTATATTACCTTACGTAATGTACGTTATCTAGTCAATATTTACATATGATGATGTTAATGATGTTACCATCATTAACAATTAAAACTAATATCGCATCACAAATAACATAACTGTAATACTATCGCAGATGAGATGACCTTAACGCAAGGCAAAAATTTGATCGCATACAGCGTAATACAAGCATGGAAGAACAATAGTTTTCTTTTTTCATGGTACAAGTAGACCCGCACCATCAGTTTAGTTCGTAATGAAACATGGATCGCCAGTACACTTGCCCTACTTACTCTTGCAAAGAAGAAGAAGGATAAAAAGACGCATATTAAGAAAAAACAAAGAAAGTACTGGGTGCTTCCATTTTTAATTATTATGAAGCTTATACGATTCGTTGGCGAATCGTAGATTTCTGCGGTGTGGTGTCGCAGCGCAGAAATTCTATTTATGACCTCACAAATACAACAAAAAGATAAGAAATTAAAAAACAGTTAAAAAGCAATCTCTGCCCAGGGACACAATTCTGCTATTACTGTGTCGTCAAAATCGTCTGTGAGTATCGCCTCAATAGCGTGCCCGTGGTAAGCCACTCTTTATTTTCCCAGAGGAAATCCGTTTGAAGACAAACCGCCGCATAGGAAGGGAGGTGGCGCGTATGGGATTCGCCTCGTCGGGGTGGCACTAGTACTCCCGCAAGAATGTTATTGCCATACCGCGGTTGGGGATATCCATTAAAACCCCTGGCTGCTCCTCGTTGCGTCCTATGTCCGGGCTGTGGGCTCGTTCACGCATTCACCTCTAGCCCGGACGGACGATGGCCGGCCCGTTCACGGGCTGGCGTCTCCATTGTAAGCTGGAGAGCTGGGCTTGTCCAACTACCTCGGGTCTCACCATGAGGTGAGAGGGGCCGCACAGATTGGTTCGCGTCCCTCCTCTCCGGCCTTTATGTTCGAAAAATCCAATTCCCCCAAAAGTCGCCCGCACGGCCGTAGCCTATGGCGGTTGGAGGTCGTCATTGACGACCCTCCCTCGTCGCTGCCGGCTTTGGCGGGAGTGTGCTGGTCTGTTCCTTCTCCCGCTCCGCCGCCTCCTTCACAGACATTACGGTCTCGCTGAAGGAGACAGCTGCGCCCCACGCGTCGGCGCTCCAGACCATGGCCTTGACCACGGCGGGAGTGACAGATCGGCTCCAATGGTCGCGACAAGATCACAGCGCTGCTCGTCCCAGGCAGGGCACACTTGGAGGGTGTGGTACGCCACTCTATCTTTACAAATATTTTTAAGCGACAACTGGCGAAATAATGTTTTCAATTTTTGGTAGTCTTTCAATATTTATTTCGGCTAACCCCATTTCTGCTAATGGTAATAGAAATTGTTTTTCACTATTATTCTGCCACGACGACATCGAAAAGATATTAGGATTTAGTGGAATACGAAATTTAGACATTATCGTAATGAAATCGTACTTTGAATATCTTCGCAACAGCAAGAAATTCAAATAGCAAAATTGGGCCCCAGTAATCTCGATAAGTTAATAAAGTTACTGACGCACTATGGGGTAGTTGACGCATATCACAATAAACGCTAAAAGAATGTTTATATAAAGCGATGTTATAATCATACTTTTAAATATCATCTTAGAAATAATTGTAAATAATTATGTGTTCAACACTTCATACGATATTTGACTCGTTAAAAATATGATGCCATAACTTGCTACACTCGTACAAAATCTAGGCGGCTTTGGCGTTTTGTATGATGATAAAAATATGTCAGTTCATTTGATTATTAACTATAGCGGCCCGTCTCGGCGTCGCACGGAGGGAAATTTATTTTTAAACATTCTGAGCTATATTATTGAAATTTTAGTAGGGATTCCTAATTTTTTTCTAATAATAAATATAGCCTATGTTATTCAGGGATACTGTAGCATTCATTCATTAATGTTGAAGGAATTTTTGAAATCGGTCTAGTAGTTTTTGAGTTTATTCGTTACAAACATAAAAAAATACAAATTTTTCCTTTTATAATATTAGTATAAATTTATAGACTAGGGGGTTATTAGTAAGCTGAAGGCAGCCGGTCGGTCCTCTGCCGGCGGTCGGGGGCGTTGTTCCCCCGGGAATGGAGGAGGCCGTTGGCCACGGTCTGCGAGGTTTTCGCGGAGTTTTGAAACTATATACCCGTAGCCCTGACATTGAGGGCGAAGGATGGAACACCGAGGGGTTTTAGTGAGTATCCCCAACCTAGGTGGCAATAGCACTCGATAGGGGTGCTAGTGCCACCCGAACGTGGTGAATCTCACATGTCCCCCCGTATTTCCCTCGCGGCCGTTTGTCCTCGATTGGATTTTCCCTCGTAAAAAAACAGAAAAATGAAAGACTGGATTTCTAGGAGTAGATTACAATTGGCTGACGACGAAAATTTCTACTAAGCCTCCATCTACCGTATAAAGATAACAATTCATTGCACTAAGTCGTTGTTAAATTAGAGTGCGCACGCGCATATAATTGTGTTCAGGGGTGCGGAAAGCTAATGTTTACGCTATTAAACGCCCGGTGGCGCTAGTTGAAGTTTCTATTTTATAATATTTGTGATATAGATCTACACAATCTCTAAGATTATTTTTCTTTTTTTATTATATAATTGCCAGTTGCACTTTACTAGTCATGTTTTAGATTTGGCCAAAAAGTCACTAAGAAATATCGTTATACATACATACATACATAACTTCACGCGAGTTCCCTTGCGGGGTAGGCACGAACGATATAACGAAATATCATTATAATTTCTTCAAATACTACTAAGGACATTTTTCATGACTTATTGGACAAAACTACTACTTTTGTACTTAATTATTGGCGGCTACTTCTAATTTTTGCCCTATTTCCCTACATATTTTCGTAGCGACATATAGAATATATTATCTTTCTCTTGAGTATCCATAACTGACTAATAGTTTCTGAAAAAAATGTCTCTAACATATATAAACATGACAATTACATTTACACAAGGGTCCTGTTATAGCTAAAACAGTAATTTAAGCCGACTGTAAATAATGTTCAAATCTGTTTCAAATTGACGTAAAATAACAGAACAAAACCTGGAATGAAATCAATATTATTTAAACATAATGCACCATTATCCGACTTTAAGTACGGTAGTAACTCAACACTTCTTTAAGTAAAAATTGTTTTATTGCGTAGCTATAGATAATTTTGGGCAAGTCGGCCCTAGTTTGACCTTATAGTTGGACTACGTTTACCCTGGAAAACACAATTTCACACAATCAAGTATGGTATTAAACAAATATTTCTTTCCATATATATCGATGTTCATTAGAAAATTAATGAATAATCGATACATAGCGTCAAATGGTGAGACAACGTAGAGAAATTGCTAATTATCTAATTACGTACTCCAGTTTCTAGTGATGTGTGTTGCTCTGACATCTTTAAGTCACAATAACTTAGTTGTTAGTGATGTGAAATCTATTTATTGTCTTTTAACTTGACTACTAATTATCGAAGATGCGAAATTGATACATGTATCGATATTTATTGCTACAAACCGGTAAACAGGCTTAAAGCTCTTGTGACGGAAAATTCCTTTGATTTATTTGGAATGTTGTCAACATTATCTTGCTTTTTATAATTTAGCCACCGAAAAATAATAAAGATAGAATGAAAGCAATTAATATGTGCATAAATGTAATTATACAAACATAAATTAACTTTCTTACACTATTTAAAAACCATTTAATTCATTTAAGTGGCAGTATACTGGTATGAAGTCTATTATTGTTACATAATATTACATAAAATAATTATTTTATTATTTTAATGCAAACATTTTTAAGTTAGCTGTTTTTTGTTTGAATGTTAGTAGGAATTTTTTCGATGAATATAGAATTTAATCTATGTAAATGCTGTAATGTTATCGTATCGATACTACATTCGTATCAAATTACATCGATACAAATATATCGATGATTAAGAAGTAAAACAGCGCTCTCTCTGAGATATTGCTTTCACACGCACGCTCGTTTGTTTACATCGAATCAATGGATATTCTTATTGTTTAGTTAAAGTTTAGTACTCAAACTGTGCTACCGTTATAAAAAAATGTTCTAATTTTAAATAACACACGGGATAAAATTTGTTCGATTACTTATAAAAATATATAAAACCTAAAAAGTCGTTATATAACTGTCAAACTCATTATACATCTTTGAAAGTGACGTTTCTATTCAAAGCGTATTTGACCAAGCAAGTGAAAAGTGTATACAAATTATTGAAAATTAAATTAATATCGACTACCAGCGTTTTTTATCAAATAAATATGCAAAATAACTAAACAAATAAATAGTTCAAACAGAAGTTTGTTTTTACATGTGTCATTTTTATTGACTTCTATATATGTTACAATTTTTCTGTGAAGCAAATTTGAATTTAGAATAGAATGATGTGGTTTATGCTCGTCTTTTTGTTTTTAATATGGCTCCTAGACAACTTCCGGCAGAAGCAGATGGCGGATATGACACACTCGTGTTCCGAAACGTTTGTATTTAATTTTAAATTATGATCTTTAAAGACTATATTATATTGTCTATATAACAAAATCGTAACAAACTTTTAATGTCTTTACCAACCACTACGGTTTAAAGAGTTTAAACGAACTAATCTCAAGGACTATCGCTCCTAATCGAAAGTTTCTTTTTATATGTTAAATACTTAGCTTGATTATTATATTAATTTGGTACTCTGGAAGCAGTGATATAACGTGCTTAAATGAATGTGCTTGAATTAATTTCAATATTTAGGCAGGTCCCATTAGGCAGCAATGGACACTTTGTGCCCAACTGTTTACTATGTTTAATATATAATAATAATAATAATAATCGGCAGACAAACACATACATACATACATACATACATAACTTCACGCCAGTTCCCTTGCGGGGTAGGCACGAACAACAGAGTGCCATTTAGGCTTATTCTTACACACATCACTTGCCTCTTTGACATTCATAACTCTTGTCATGCAAGCTCGTCTGTTCTTAAGGCTCCTGACATCACCTTCTGCTAGTACACGATCAATTTGATCATGGAAGGTGTGTCGTGGCCTTCCACGACTTCTGCATCCATCCACTTTTGCATTGTATATCTGTTTAGTCATTCTTTCATCATGCATTCTTTCTACACACACAAACACACATATTGTATATCCCCAAATTAAGCAAGTTACGCTTGTGTTATGGGTAATATACAACGGACTACTCTGGGGCCGATCCCAGACACCCAGACCATAGTAAATAACGGTGAAAATAGGCTTCCGAAATTTACTATACCAGGAATCGAACCCGGAGCCTCTGCGGTAAAGTGAGGTAGGCCGGCAAAGGCATAGTTCGCTCAACCACAGAGGCCGTCTAAATGTCTATCCATAAGAAAATAACATTAGTCATATTTTGTTCGTTAGATGTCACCAAAATCGTTTAATCGTAATTTTAAATATCAAAACTATTTGTTTAATTTCATGTCATGTCATGTATGAAACGGTAGACAAGAGAAGTAAGACAATGTTTTGAGTTTTAAAGGAATTCATCAATATCAAGAAGCAAGAAAAGTTTAAATAATGACAATAGTGCCAACAGGAGAAATGTAGGATGTTCAGTTTCAGACGTTCTACCCGGCAATAGTCCTTTTTTTTGATAAGTAGGTTTTGGTTTCACTAGATGTCGGACGATGTTGCGGTCAAAGATGGAGCTCGATTACCTATTAGGTAATACCTATTCACACGAGACTTGAAGATACCTGAATGTAAATTTAGGGAAACACGGACTCTGGTAGTGTTTTGCACAGCTCTGCTGCGTCCTTCTTAGTATTCAACTTCAAAGGCTTGTCTATTGACTTGACATGTTGCATATATAATGTATAGATAACCTTAAATCTAAACCTCGTAATCGGTTTAAAGATTTATATGCTCCACAAACTTCAGATAAACATAGAACAAGTATTTATAATTCCAGCCAGGATCTAAATTTGCACTGGGATAGTCTTGCATGAATGTAGGCATCAACTTTTTATTCATTAAAAAATGTCAGTATCACTCTAAAGGTAGATTTTTCAATCAACAGATAAAAATTATTCATAAAATAAAGTATAACATCGAAAATCTAAAAATATCATTTGCATGAATTACTTTATCTAAAACTAATCATTGACTTAAATCTGAGAATCTGAGCATGCTCTTAAAGTATTTATTCAGGCGTTTATAAAACACAGATCGTAGATTAATGCTAATTTTGCTTAATTATCGCATACTAATCGATAGTGGTAATGGCGCGTAAAATATTTAAATTACAGGTGGAAGTCAATTTTTTTCAAAATGAGCCTAGAGACGAATTCTTATGTCAGTCGGCATGGCAACCTATATTTTACTTTAAAGCGGTAGAAAAGATCTTTTAAATTATTCTTCTATTATGCATTTCTTCAACAGATCGGAATTTTTCTGGGATGAATAGCGCCTAATTAAAATGTTAATGCAATATAACACGTATGAATGATTGCTCTTAAAATCGTATCACTTTAATCCGATAAGGGGATAGGTTCCACAAAATACAGGTTGAAACTTTCCGCAGGTCAAAATCTAGAGGATTTTGGATTTTATTTAATAAATACTTATATAATTTAAGTAAACTCTAAGTTTACTACCGGATCGTTAATATAATATATGGTTTCTCACCAACATGTTATATGCTAGGGTAATTAAAACGGTACGATGGTCATCTAGGAACTGATGGCGATCTCAGGAAGACATCACATGGAGCAATACTGGTGTTACAACATCATCACGTTACAATGTTAAAAGCGAAAGCTGTGCACATAGATAATTATTTGACTCGAATACGTCTTATCTCGAATTATTATGCATCGACGGTGTCCGCAACTTTTCGCTTGAATTGAAATAGTTGCACTGAAATTTGAGAATGAGATAGGTAAGTAAGAAACTAATAAAACTTTGTACGAGAGCAGAGCCAAAACAGGTCAATTTTTTTTATCGCATGGGTTCAACTAACAGGCAGATAGCCTACCTAATAAAAAGAGGTTACCGTCGCTTATGGACTAAGTACCCAGAGTAGTTTGTTCTATATTACCCATAACACAAGCGTAACTTGCTTAATTTGACGATATACAATATGTGTGTTTGTCTGCCGATTTATTTATTTTACTTATCATTTTCATATTGTTATTTTCTGTGCGTAATTATACACAAATGGTAGGCTGGCATCAGCTTTTGTTAACTCTTAAACTAATTTATTCGTAACTATGTTGCAATATACTAAAAGTTCTAAACAACGTCAGGGTATTATTTAAATCTTTACCATTTTTAAAATGTTTGTCATAAATCTTTCTATTCTATGAACTACTAAAGTAGACATATTTGATACAAGACACATTTAGCATTCCTAGTCATTAATATTGAGTACAGCGTTGGTACAGCATAGCATTATCACTTAAAATTGGGCCTCTGTTTTGAAATTACGAACAGATGCTTTAATTTTATTTGCCAATATAAATGTTAAGGCACTATGACCAAATTGCTTGCAGTATTGTACGAACCGTACAATTAATGGTAGCAAAAACCGCATGCCATTCGTTTTCACTTGCACACCGGTTGTCATGTGTACCGAACATTGTTCAAAGTCACTCACGATGATTGATCGTTCTTTTGCATTTCAAAGTTACATTAGTTTTAGTTTGTTTTTGTATGAGTAATATTTTTAACTCCGTACTTGGGGTCGCAATGTACTTATTACTGCGAAAGTCGGACCCAATGATTATACGGGAGAAGATTTAACCTCAATAGGACAGCAAATACAAAATGAAAATTTATCTATACTATATTAAATCTGTAAAAGGGTCGAGTTTGTGCAATGCGTTTAAAAATGTGAAAAAATCAGGGAGGATAATATGAGTCGGAACAGGAGATTCCGAAAATACAATTTTTAGAATCTTATTCTTTTTGTCTGTTTGTTGTCTGAGCATCGCGTGAAAACTAATACTGAACGGATTGAAATGAAACTCGACACGAAGCTAGCTCAAATCCAGGGGCGTAACTTAGGATACTTTTTGTCCCGATAAATGACTACGTTTACGTGGGATAGATGAAAATATCGAAAAAGATGGCGCTGCGATATTAGCTTTTTTGGAAACTACTGAACATATACGAATGAAACTCGACATAGTGCTCGCTTATAATCCGAGTCTACACGTAGGTTACATTTTATCCCGATAAATAGCCGACTCAGCCGTATAATATAAAACAATTTATTTTCAACAAGTCCGCATTTGTAAGAATGGCAATAACGTTCGTTCTCGAACTAGCACTGGTCTGTATCGCCGGGAACCGACATGGCATTATCGAAATCTAACGTTACTGTTCTAAAATGTATGTATGCTAAGACCTCTCTCCTTTAGCTTATAATTTAATATGGCAAAAACATTTTAATCGACTTCAAAAAGGAGGAATTTCTCGTCTGTATGTTCTTTTTGGTATGTTCGTTACTCGATTTCTCTGTCAATTGTAGACCGATTTTCAAAATGTTTCTTTAATCGAAAGGTTATACTTCCGAATTGGTCCCGTTGTCACCATGTCAGTATGTGATGAGTGGATTCCAAGGAATTAGAGAAACTCACGAAAATTGGTAACCAACTTCTACATAACACGATATCTCCGTGAATTGTAAGCCGATTTTCAAATTGTTTTCTTTACTCGTAAGTGTTATACTCCTCAAGTAGTCTCATATTCACCAATTCAGGATCTGATAAGTAGATTGGATCCCAAGGTTATCGAGCATAACACTTATTAAAGAACGCCGTGCGCCTAAATTCTTGGAAAAAAGCTTGTATACGCGTGTAGGTATTACATTTCCTACAGGGGCTTAATTTTTTTGTAAGCGTGTTACGCGATTTCTCCATCAATTGTGAGTCGATTTTCAATGTGTTTTTTATTGGAAAGTGTTATAATCCTGAGGTGGCCCCATTTTCACCAAGTTAAAATCTAATAAGTGGATCTAAGGGAAATCAAGAGCCTTATGAGCGCCGAGCGCTTACGCTTTTTGAAAAGCAAAACTTGCATGTATACGCATGCCAATAGAACAAATTATTTTTTTAACTCGCGAGATTGTCCCATAGTCACCAACTCAGGATCTGATTTGTGGATCGCAAGGAAATCGAGTGCAACCCGTGTTGAAGAGCATATACACCGAAGAGTGAGATGACAAATTCATATAGGCGTGCTAGTTATACAATTTCTACAGGTGCGTAATATATTATTTCTAAGGCTATTGAAGTATTTGCGCAACTAAAAAGTAAAAAACTTTCTTTTAACAAAAACAAAACCGACTTTAGTCTAAAAACCAAAAAATAAATATTTAACATAAAAATTACTATAATTTGTTTTGTTGTTTTTTTTTATGTTTTACTCGGCACTGACTTCAAGATGTTGTAGAAGTATGTTAAATATTTATTTTTTGGTTTTTAGTGTGAAGTTGGTTTTGTTTTGTTAAAAAAAAAAACAATTTTACCGTTTGCCTGTATAACATTTTATCTTGTTATTTAAATAGCTTGAAGTCTAGAGAATTTTCTAGACTATCTATTCGTAAATCAAAAAAATAATTTAAATTTATACAATAAATTAACACTTACATCTGGTTTTCTACATTCTAATCTGTAAAATTGTTGTTTGCAAATAATTTTTTCCATAGTTTAAATTTGAATTAAATTAATTTTATGGCTTTCTTGAAAGTTTATTGCTTTATTATGCATCGGTTTTTTTATGACATAAGCTTATTGAATAATCGGAAATTTACTATCAATTTTTTAATTAATCAATTAGGATAAATTCTGTCAAAGGCGAGGAAGTCAAACTATGAAGGGTGCCATAGACCTCATACACAGGTGAATGTTTAAGTGGGCCTTCAGGGCCAAATCCTAAACTCTACGAAATAGTGAAAAATACTCAAAGGAGCCTCAAGGCCAATTTTAATAAATCGAAAGTGATATCATTAGATTTTTGAAAAATCAAATATACTAGACAGAAATCCAACCCGCTGATTTGTGAAATATAAAGACAGACGGAAAGACGGCCGGACAGACATGACAATTCCTTAGGGATATCTTTTTGCCAAAATGGCCACGATAGTATAAAAACCAGTTAATGATTATTATTAATCAATATTATATAATTAATTGGTAATAAAAATATATTGCGAAATATTTCTCTTCAAGTGTCCGTCAAAAATTCCACCGGGTGGTTTAGCAAATCTATTTGTAATAATGCCAAACTGTGTTGCTAAAAATAAATTATGCTACTGTAATATGAAGGCATAAAAAGTAATGTCTGTGTTTTTTTTTTAATGAATACGAAATTAATTCTATGTTATGTTACACTATAGTACCTTATTAATGAAAGTACGGATACGTAATTAAATGTTGTAGCTAGTGTTGCTATGTAGTGTGTGCAGAAAAACGGGAAGAATTAAAAAATGTGAGGTTAACAAGAACAAAATAATACGCAGCACGTTAGCCAAAGACTAGTTTTGACATTCAAAATGTTATTTTCCGATGTTAAGTTAAAAATATCAACAAATTACAACACTACGACCGACAACGTATACTGAAGTACATTGGCCACATTGTCCGAAAGAACCCAGACAACATGGAGAGACTTGTGATCACTGGTAAAGTTAAGGCAAAAGATCATGCGCGGTAGATCTCCATTTAGGTGGATTCGCCAGATTGCTGAGAGCTGGACATGTCGATAAACTCGGCCGTATACCGTGCTCTGAACCGATCTCGGTGGAAGAGAGCAATTGTTTACTGCCATCGAAGTCACGATCTTCAGCAGTGAGGAATGAGTTAGAAGAAGAAAGACTCTCCATGGACTCGTTGCAATTTATTGTACAAGTTTTGCTACCAAACAGGCAATTATAATGCACGTAGGTGCAATGCGGTTGATATTAGTTCGCAACGACATTTATTACAGATATGATACATACACGTTTTAATATCAAGCAGAGTCACTCAGCAAAGATTGTTTCATCATAATGATACTGACAAATTGAAAGTTATGAAGAGTCAATTCATTGATAGCATAATTATATTTTTGGAAATGACGATTGTTATGATTTCTGATTATTGCTATTAAAGTTCTTCTGGATTCCTCCAAATAATAATGATCTCTTAAACGTCCTACTGACGGATGGGCTTTCGCATTTTTAAAAGTAGATACTAGGCCCATTCCTATATCTTACTTTTCATTCACTTGCCTTTTCATTGGTTGAATTTGGACGTTACTTGTTATGCTGTACATGTTAGCTTATATCAAAATTTAAACGATAATAAGTAAATAAGAATTGTAGTAATCGACAAAAAAACACATATATTGTATATAAGTGTTTTTCTGCTGATTATTTAGCTAAGCAAGTTACTTTTGTGTTACGGGTAATATATAACGGACAACTCTGGGGCTGATTCCAGACACCTAGAAAATAGTAAATAACAGAAAGTTCGTTTCTGAATTTACCATGCCAGGAATTGAACCCGGAGCCGCTGCCTTCCAGCGAGCAGGCTAAGACTTAGCCTGCTCAACAACAGAGACTGTCATAGCAAGGCAAATGTACGGTCGGTAAGACATAGAGGAACCGGCCACAAGTCGGTAATCTCGATTTACACTATGTATATAGATAGATAGCACGTGGTATAAACGGTATATACGAGAGTCATTAGCCACTTAGGTACCACGATGTCACTTAGCTATAATTAGCAACGGTTTTTGATAAATTTGTTTTATAGAGAAAAATCACGAAAGAAAGTCTATTCTCACCGTTCATGGCAACACCGGTTATGGCGTAATTCTGTAGCAATGAAGAGTTTTATACTAAGATTATGCAAAGATATACACACAATGCGTTTTGGAGCGTAAATACACTGCAACTGTCAGTGATGTGTTTATAAATTCCAGTAGGTACATTTAATTACAAGTCTACCCTGACTTTGCAAAGTCTTGGCAATCAAACGTTGAACTTCAGTCACTGAATGCATGTCAAAACCGGTTTAGACAGTAATTATTCTAAAAGAATTTACTAAATATAAAAATTATTGCAAAACAGTATAATTATAAACTTAAAATGATTTGCAAGTAATTTTACTATAATGAATACTAGTTATTACCCGCGACTTATCTGTTACTGTTTTTGTATTTTCAGAATGAAGTTTATTCAGTAGTTTCCTACATATACATGTAGGTTGGGGAGTTTTTGACGGGAACTGAAAGGGGACGTTGTGCTGTGCAGTTTAATTTTTTTAGAAATGTGTAAATTTACTGTAAAATGAACAATATTGTAGGATATTTATAGTTTTTGAGTAGTAGTTATGCGTTTGTATTGTGTGTACTGTATAGTCAAATGTGGCCTTTCGAGTTTTCCTAAGAATTTCGTTGAATGGCGTCGTTTGTAGCCCACAATACAACTGCGCTACTATACGAAGACTTATACGTCAGAATTGGTTGTATGTACTAAAGATTCCTTTGCCTGCCTTTGTGGCAAATTCTACTACTACTTTAATTCAGGTTGCGAAATCCGTCTTTTTTAGTATTATATTATTGCCAGGAAAGTATTTTAAATGTTCATTTTATATTTAACAGTCTTATTCATATTGAGTTAGAGTGAGTTTGAACGCTTCATTATGGTTTTTAAAGAAGCGTTCAAACTTACTCTAACTTAATATGGAATGAGATCGTAAATTTGCAACTTTATTTTGACTAAGTATCTTTTTGTAAGAATAAATTAAATTGTTAGTATTTTTTGTAATTATTCTTTATTTTGGAGTTGAAACATTAGGTCCGTGGGGTCCAATTTGCAAGAAACACTTCCATGCCACCCGTGATCAAAAGGCTGGCTCATATTTCTCCCTACAATATGGGTTTAGTATGTATTTTACGTTTAACTTCAGTGACAAAATTTAATTAAATATTCTTTAGTTTAGAGAGCAATAAATAATATTTATTTGTTACCATAAGCCTAACATTTTTTAAATCCTTAACTTAAGGAGTTATGGGTTGCCTATACTAACTTTTACCTTCTATTTCACATCTCTCAAAATTGTGTCTGCGATAGAAAAATACGTTATACTATGATATTCCCCAGAGATGATAATCCCCAAAACATTAAAATGAAAACAGTAAAATTTACTAGCAAAAATAAAAAGACAAAACGAAAAAGCAAAAAATAAACATTTACTACAGCACCTCGAAGTCGGTGCGAAGTAAAACATAAAAATTACTATATTTCGCAAACTTATGGTTTTTTTTAAATAATTTTTCTTAGTATGCATTTTTCATAATTTACTATTAGAATTTTATAACATAATCTTCTATTTATCCACACAAAGGAATAAATAAAAATACCTAAAAACATGCAAACAAACACTTATAAATTATTATGAGTAAAACATCACATTACGATCCGAAAGAGTAAATAAATAACTTAGGCGGAACTGCTTCACAAGTAGTGCTATAACAATTATAATATATTAAATATTATTATTAAACTATTACTATATGGCTCATCAATTAGTTTTCTTCGAAAACACAATCGACGTCTTACTACAATTGGAATTTTATATATTGACGTTACAATGAGTTGCAAAACATAGGAGTCTATGCGCAATTCAGTTTTTAATTCGAAAAATTGTACAACCTAATAGTTTCCTGACGGTCTGAAATCGTATTCGAATGGAATTTGTATAAATATTTGTAAATATAGAAAAATTAATGCAATTAACGCTAAACGACTTTTATAGTCAAGTAGAGGTGTATTCTGTATTTGTAAACCTATTTGTAAAGAAATTACATTAATTAACAACATAAAACTTAATGCGCATTGCCGCAAGTGAATTGCCAATAGGTGATGTAAGGTTTCTCTTTGTAACTGACAAAATTACACGTAATTTTAACATATTGTTAAATAATACGCGGCTGGCGCACACCGCAACAAGTTGTCGAGTGAACAATGAGTAAGCACTAAGCATGATCATTAATTTCCATGAGCGCGGATCATCACGAAAGAGCGATGCGACGATGTGCCCAGTCGCTCAACACCAGTAATTCGATATGGTCAACTGTACTTAATCATTCTGTGAAATAATACGCGCGTAAAGGAACGTGACATATCGTGAAAAAAAAACTTTAAAAACAAAACATCAAATCTCGCGCGCTTTACGATGACAGATTAAATAGATCACACAGATTAAAATTAGACTAAAACCTGTTTCGTGTAAAAGTGAATTAACTATCATCGTGTGAGAGTGAATGTGAAATTATTACGTAATAGCAAATTCTTGTGTGAAGTTAATGGAATTATCTGGTTTTAAATAGTTACGAATAGGCGGCGCTTAATCTCAAACCTTTTTGTGTAGATTTCTGTGTCTGAAATGGTAATGTTTATGAAGTGTTTCAAATATGACCTACATACGCTTAACGTTTTATTTAATTTAAACATTTTTAATTAATTTACATATCTTAATACTTATTATAATAGTAGGAACCAAGGTCGTTCTACTATATTGCGTGACAGATTGCGAAGTCAGCCTGCGCCCATCGTCAATAAAAAAATAAATACGTTCCATTTTTAGTAACCATTTTGTAAAAACGGAAACCTTATGAAATGCTCATGTTCATTCTTCTCTATGTCGCATGTACCTATTTTTTTTTTATTTCACCTTCGCCCCTTTCATAATTTAAGAAAGAGGGTGTTCATTTCCTCTTTAGTATTTCTTACTTTAATTTTAACACTCTAATACATTGTTCTTTATATCTATTTTAATCTTATTATATATACATACATACATACATACATACATAACTTCACGCCAGTTCCCTTGCGGGGTAGGCACGAACAACAGAGTGCCATATTATATATACCTTAATATATATAATCTTACTAGCAGAAGGTGATGTTAGGAGCCTTAAGAATAGACGAGCGTGCATGATAAGAGTTATGAATGTCAAAGAAGCAAGTGAGGTGTGTAAGAATAAGCCTAAATGGCGCTCTGTTGTTCGTGCCTACCCCGCTAGGGAACTGGCGTGAAGTTATGTATGTATGTATGTATGTATGTATATAATCTTATTATCTATGCCGCATGTACCTATTGTGTAGGTATAATGCGATCAGCTTACGTTCCTGCGCCCGCGTACTACGCAGCCCTTGCGCCGCTTGCGCGGCATAGACGGCCCAGAGGCCTTACTTTCAGAAAGCCCGAAAAAGTTATTGAAATTTTGGATAGAAGAACATTTTTTTTAAACTACAATAATACAGTCTGTATATCACAAAATTAAATGGAACATACAATAGAAAAATACTTAAATATATAAAAAAACATGCAAAAAATTTCTAATACGAAAACGAACGACGAAAAATTTTTTTTTTTTACTTTATGGCTTGGCAGGCCTTTAAGCCAGATATTAGATTCAATATAGTTTCTTCATTTTCTTAAACCTATCAGCTAGTGCCATTCAATGGAGTTCTTGTGACAATTCAAAAGGCCACATTTAACTTTATAGTTCACATTTCTCACAAAACACATAATTACTACTCAAAAACTATCAATATCCTACAACTATTGTTTATTTTACAGTAATTTTACACATTTTTACAAAATAAAACTGCACAGCACAACATCTCCCTTCAGTTCCCGCCAAAAAGTCCACGAAAAACGTTTGAGAGTAAGCCTTCAGGTAGGGACGTACAAATATTCTAAGCTTTTAAAAATGTCTAATTATTTAATCTGTGCGAAGGCTAAAATTTAAAAAAAGTATAATGATCTAGACAGTTATTTTAAAGGAGTAACGTTTTTAATTAAATCAGCAAAACAAAGCGGTTAATATAATGTTATAGGTCAAAGACCTTTGCAATAGTTTTCACGCAGAAATTAAATATAGTTCAGAAAACATTGTAATATTTTTGGGCTTTATATCTTTACCATAAAAGTATAATATTATGTCATCTTAAGTTACAATTTGTTTAGTTGCTTTCGTAATTTGCGTATATATATATCAGGTTTCGTTGTTTGGTGATACTTAGGGGAGGTTCATTCATTGAAAACGATACCGAGGTTAATGTGCTACGAAATGCGATCAGCGAATCTCCTTGAATGTCGACGTCTCAGCAAGTGAGATGTTAATTTTTAGTCAGCCAAATGTTAATGGATCGACTGTCGTGCCATGGTGAAATTCTGAATTTTGTCATTGGTTATATTTATGGTAACTTTGATAAAAACAATTACGAATCTACCGCGTGCCAAATTGACAATATTTTACAGGTATAATATCTAGTTACTCGTCAGATTTACAGTAATATTTTGTAGTAAGGCCATAGATAGCACAGTATGTAAGTCAGTGTTGTTTAGGAGGAGTTAGCGAATATACATACTGACTGACAGACAGACGCGGAAAGCGACTTTGTTTTATACTATGTACAGATAAAGCCAAAGAATTCATTCAATAAAGTCTTATTCAGATTAATAAATCATTCAAATAGTTTGCAGGGTTCCGTAGAAACGACAAGAGTCTACTGTTTTTATATTTTTTTTTACAAAATTCTAAAATAAGTACCTAAAATTCCCCATATTTCAAAAAGTACTCATAGATCGATAACATAATTTTTACAACTACGCCATTTCACTACAACTTCCGTACCGACATATAGATTACATATTCGTATGGAATTTTATTCATTGAGTTTCAATAATTTTCGAAGGTTATTTTTTTTATTGCATGATTTCAGCAGACAGGCCCATCTGATGGAAAGCGGATGGTTACCGCCGCCTAAGGACATTTCTAACACCAAAGGTTACCAATGTTCTGCCGCTCTCTAAAGGGAGACTGGAACCTGACTACTAATGCCAGAACACAACTCGAGGTTGTTATGACGGTATGCTCTAGACCAGGGGTGGTAACCATCCAGACGGACAAATACCTTACCACGTGACTATGGGTCGTTTTGCCGCCTCTTACTACAGGCCGCCAGGCCGTAGGGAATTGTGTTCTTTCTCCGTTCCTGCACGGATAAAATTCTTGTGACCTACAAAGGCAGATGGAGGGGACATGACGATTTCATATGTGTCCCATTTTTAAAAGAATGGTTACTAAGAGCAATAAGAATTCACGAATTTATTACATGCGAGTAGTAGTAGTAGTATACGCCACAAACAATGGTAGGCAAGGGAATCTTAGTTCATACAGCCAATTCAGACGTATAATAATAAGTCTTGTAAGAATGTATGTAATGTAAGAATAAGCCTAAATGGCGCTCTGTTGTTCGTGCCTACCCCGCAAGGGAACTGGCGTGAAGTTATGTATGTATGTATGTATGTAATAATAAGTCTTCGTATTGCTCAACTGAATTGTAAGTCTTCAAGTGACACCATTCAACGGAGTTCTCGTGAAAATTCGAAATGCCACATTTAACTATACAGTTCACATTACTAACAAAACACATAATTTCTACTCAAAAACTATCAGTATCCTACATCTATTTTTCAATTTATAGTAAATTTACACATTTTTAGAAAATAAAACTGCACAGTACAACGTCCCCCTTCAGTTCCTGCCAAAAACTAACTTATTACATACGAGCTTGTGCCAGCAAAACTTCTTGCACGGTACCATGACGACTTGTTTGTTAGTGAATTGCAACGAACGCTTGCACAAAAAAAATCTAATGCAGCGCCATCTTTTCATAAGGATATTAACCTTTATCCCACGTCATTTATCGGGCTTAAAATATCCTAAGTGTTGACCCGGGATGTAAACTAGCTCTATGCGGAATTTTAATTAATTCCGTTCATTAGTTTTCACGTTATGCTCTAACAGATAGACAGACATAAAAATTAAGAATTGTGTTTTTGGAATCTACTGGTTCAAATTAGCCCCCTAATTTATTTTTCTCTTTTAAATTCATTGCGCAAAATCGACATTTCTACAGATTTATTCTAATAAGTACCTATAGATACACAATCTAAGATCTGGTTTAAAGGCCTGCTTGCCAAGTCATAAAATAAAAAAAAACCTGTAGATATATAGAATAACGAGCTTGTTATTGTATTACATAGAAGACAATAATGTAATTGTTGCAAGAAATTCTACATAATGTCAGAATACGTAATATCTGAGTTATGGCCTGTTTCCCAAAGTTTTCTATTGTGATTATTTGATGTGTATTACAATTCTTTTTCATTAGGAAACTAGTTCTTACAATAGAGTAGAATACAATTGTCTTTGGTAAATATCGTGTTGTCTATTAGAAAATTGACAATGAAAAAATTAATTGCTGGGGAATAAAAAATATAGCAATCAGCGCCATCGCGAATTTTGCACGACTATATAATTGTTACCTTTCATTTTTTTGCAATAATTTAATCTGTAGTTTAGTATTAACATATTAATTAACACTCTTTAGTAAGTTTTGAAATAATTTTAATCATAAAGTTAAAATAAAAATCTGTTGCAACTTACACATTTTAACCACAATGTAATTAATCAGTCGGTTAATAAATACATCTAGAATTCAAGACGAACCAAATTTCTGAACTTCTAAGGTTAGATCTTAGACAATTATCTAAACCGTAGTTTAATGTACTAGATATTATATGCAATCTGACACTTTAAATGCGTAGTGTCAAATATGCGAAAAATCTCTTTTTTATTATTAAAAATGGCATGAAGATACGTTTATTTTCATAGCGTTTGGAAATAGTTGAGGTGCCTTAGATTATACAGGTGGCATTGTGCGAGTTGCACTAGTAAATCAAGACTTCCACATCTTGATAATCCGAAAATTCACACGATGCGGGATCTGAATGCAAACTATGTTATGTCCATTACAGTAGTTGTTACACTACGCTGAGTTTCAGACTCATTCTTCCAACCAGAGTGGTACCTGTATTAATAAAAATAGGGTTAGGTTAGGTTAGCTTCAGACCAAAGCCGCAGGCAGAATTTTTAGTTGGTCAACTGCCATCCTCAGTGAATATCAATATTTTTCAATCAATCTGAAGATCATTGAATGACATGAAAGTATGGAATTTTAGATTTTTCACATTATGGTAACTAAGATAATTAATATATTTTTCTAGTTTGTATATATAAATACTGACTACATGCAATACCAATGTAAGCAGAACAAAGTATAGGTGTAAGGGGTGGTCGAAGGTGTAACCAGTGACAAGGACAGTGGGTTAGGTTAGGTTATCTTTAGACCAAAGCCCACGAGCCGAGCGAGCGAAGCGAGCGTGCCGCGCTAGCGGCCGGCGAGTGGCAGAACCGACTGGTTTCCATTTATTCCTTGATAATTTTAATAAAAGTTAAAGTCGGTTCTGCCACTCACCGGCCGCTGCGGCGGCACGCTCGCTTCGCTCGCTCGGCTCGTGGGCTTTGGTCTAAAGATAACCTAACCTAACCCACTGTCCTTGCCATAACCTTCGAACACCCCTCACACCTATATATTGTTTCTCTAACATTAGTATTGCATGTTGTCGGTAATTATATATACAAACTACAAAAATATAATAATGATCTTAATCACAATAATGTGAAAAATCTAAAATTCCTTATTTTTATGTCATTCAAAGATGTTCAGTTTGATTGAATAATATTGATATTCATGCTGTAAGGATTTAGTTCCTTTGCCTGACATTTAGCAAAGTGAGGTAAAAACTTTGTCTCTCAATATTATTAATCTGAGGTTTTACTTACAAATTACAAAATGTCGTGATTTTTTAGCAATGCCGTAATATTTGATTTTATAATTATTAATTATTTTGATCATGTCATATATGTTACATTTGCAGACTAATCCCAAAATTAAAATAATTGTGTTTTTATTATAATTAGTAGGTAAGTCGTCACGCTAAAATTGAACATTATTTCTAGCGATATAATGCACGTATTTCGTACCTAATTAATTGTATTGTTTATTAATTTTTTGCCTAAATGATGGCTTACCGATGATTTTAGTGTCGTTATTGTACCTTAGAAAACCATTGAATTTGAAATCAGTATAGTGTAATAATGTTTTAAAGCATTTATTATATTGTGGTAAATTTTTTCCCCTTTCTCTAAATTAGGGAGTGTGATTAGAAAGAGTACACTCTCAGTACGAATTCCCTAAATTACTATAGCCCAAAAGGGTTTAAATGAGTATAGTAATTGCCACATATCACTAATATACCATACATGTAATGTACAATGTTCATTCACCGTGAAACGTGGAACCACTTTCTATGTCATGTTGCATGCAAATATTTAAATTGGTAAAGTACATTTATCGCTGTCAATTTTAGATATAACCGCCAGATTAGTTTAACGACGGTTTATTGTGGTTTTAATACTAAAGTTTGTTAGTGAACTTGTTGTTGTACACAGATAGGTTCACAAAGGTTTAATTTTGATAAAAATCAGTTCTTTTATTGAGTTGTCGATTCATAAAAACAGCGTTTCGTAATTTTTTATAAACTTTTAAATTTTTGCCAGTACATACAATGATAATGCTTTTACATCGCAGGGGTCCGCGCATTGTGGGGATGCGACGGGTCCAGTCCCATAGTCGAGAGGGTCTCAGTATTGTACGAAATGTATTCCCCTGCACATAAAAAAAAGGTGCTATTTCTAAAATGTGTAGAATTCTCAATGGGAGCAGTTATGTTACGGATATTTACTTTGACTCCAAAATATGATTTTATAAACAGATTCTGTTGCCCGTAGAATTCTCAATGGGAGCAGTTATGTTACGGATATTTACTTTGACTCCAAAATATGATTTTATAAACAGATTCTGTAGCCCAAAAAATATTAATTTGACATAGTCTGACGGACAGACTCAATATCTTACTTACACTTCTTTGCTATCGTCATTATCAGAGTTCAATTAAATAATTGAAGAAATTAAATTGCAATGTGTGTTCACGTAGGTATAAGTAGTTTTTACATCTCATTTTAAACCTCTCTCTCTTTTCTTTCACCATATATATGCCAATTATTTGGGGTCGGCACAATATGTCTTTTCCTTCCACACTCCTCTACTCTGACATACATCTTCTGTCACACCACATATCATCATATCATCCTTCAAACAATCTATCTATCTTTTTTTGGTCTACCTTTACATTTGTACCACATTTTAAACCTTACTCATAAATTTATTAAATAAATAAATAATATATATTCCTCTAATAGACGGAAAGACATCGAATTTATAAAACATCCTTTTTTGTCAAAATGTCTACGGAACCGCAATAATTCAAACACCTCGTGAACACTATTTCATATTTAATCATGTTTTAATCAAATGAATTTCACTTGCAGTTCATTTAAAACTTGTCAACATTGTTTCGTGTATTAAATGATTCGTGAAACATTGCTTCCGTCAAAATAAATAGCTTATATTATTTATTAATCGACAGTATAAACAGTTTTTTATGAGAACAAAGATTAAAATTATTCAAATTAAATGCGGTTTTTATTACAATGATTGCACTTCTAATAGTCACTATCACTGTTTTAGGCTTTATAGACATTTTGGCCAAAAATAGAAGTTGTGCAAAAATGCTATCTTCGTTTGATTGTCTATCTAAAAATTAAGGGTGGCTGTCATACATAAGTGGAACCGAATCAAACCGGAACGATTTTTTTGTCAATGTATTATAATATAGGAGGGAATAGGTCGAAGGGTAAGGTCTTAAAAAATATAATAAAGTGTCTCACTTATTTATTCGTTTTTAAGTTAATAACAGGGATAAATAGTGTGTCCCTCCTCCAACTTTTCAATTATACGATAACTTTTTTAGCAAAAAATGAATCTATTTTAATATGTCTATCACTACACTACATCTTGAAGTAGTAACCTTAATATAATTATTATTTCTTTACGTACTTAATCAATAATATTTTATTCTATTTCAAGCATCATCCAAAATATACAAGGTATTTATTTCTCCAAAACTTTTTGTATCAACTATAAAAAAAAATTACTTGTTTTTGAATAATATTAAAAATTTGTACACGGAACACATGGGTTTATACATATAATATAATAAAACATGAGAATAAAAAATGACCACTGGTAGGTAATTTTTCCTGATAAACTATTAAAGAACATGTCTGGAAGAGATCGCTCTAAAGTCTAAAGCGATAAGGCCGCCCTTTGTTCCTGCCTTGACACGAAATGACTGTAAATGATTTATCTATGTGTATGTGGTGAACAATAAAGTATTTTCTATCTTCTATCTATCTATGTAACATGCAATAAATAATAATATGATAAAATATTACAAAAATTCCAGTGTATCGAAATTAAAAGTCCAATACGTGAGAATTGTAATTTGTAGTACTCGTCTATAATTTCATCATTGGAATTCTAATGAGTTTTCTGAGTCTTCAGGTGTAGTGAATTTGTTAGTAAATATTTCTTTTTCTATAGCTATTATGCAATCGAACTAATTCATTTGTTTCGGCCGTAACTCAGATACACACGTACCAGTTGATTAAGTAGATTATGCTTGCTTTCTGTGATCGCACTCTGACTTCTATTACGTGATCAGTGGATTACACGAAGCCCTGATAGTTATTAAATAAAGCAAGATAGCTAACTGTGCGGGACGCGACTTGATGGGAATATAAACACGATATTTTTGGCTACATATTTATTTCCCGATAAGCTATGCTAGGATGGTATATGAGTGCGCGATATGGCGTCCGCTGGTGTAATCTCACCTTCAGCCCTTGTAGCCTTATCTTCTGGGTAATAAAATAAATAAAGTACATACATACATACATACATAACTTCACGCCAGTTCCCCTGCGGGGTAGGCACGAACAACAGAGCGCCATTTAGGCTTATTCTTACACACCTCACTTGCTTCTTTGACATTCATAGCTCTTGTCATGCACGCTCGTCTGTTCTTAAGGCTCCTGACAAAATAAATAAAGTGATACAAACATATCATATATTTCCAATCTAAGCAATGTATGCCTGTCTAATGGGTAATATATAATTAACAACTTTGAGGTCGATCTGATAGATGTTCAGACCGGAGTACCTACACCGATAATGAAAAGTTCAAGTGAATGAAGACCTTTAAATTCATTACGCTAAACTTAGACAATTATACCACAAAGGTAGAAAGCTATCTGGACTGTGTTACTCAATACTAGAAGCAGACTTTAACCTTATAAATAATGAAAATACAAATATAACTATTATGAATTTTCTGTGCCAAAAAATTAAAAATTTGGAGTTGTCAGTTTTGTTTATTGTACTGTTATAAGGTAGGATAGCTATATAAAATTTTATGTATAGTAAAGAGACCTTGTTCAAATTGACACAATTTTAAATTTATTTGATCAATGAACTTAAAGTAAACCTAAAAACAGTTCGTATTTAAATCTAAACGTTCGAGACACATGAACAATGAAAGTGTTTCTCGAATGAGTAGAACCAAAAACACGATCTGTTAAATCAGCTAAAATCTCTTAAATTTTACTCTAGACGTGATTTTCTGTACTCTTTTCAAATAGTGACAGTTAAATTAACGAATGTCAGCGGACACACGAGTGGAACAATGTCTAATAAAGAAACAAAAGACGATAATTGTAATTCGATAGCGCGACTGATAAAAGACTTTTGCAGTTGTTCCGAAAACGGCGCGTGGTCACCACAAATGACCACAGACAAGCGGAAGGGGCCATTTTTGAAAAGCGAACTTACTAATATGTCTGCCATGCGCAGACGCATAATGACGCTCGCTAAGAAAAAAAGGGAACAGCCAGCACCGCCGAAATTAAGCTACGGAAACCTTCTAGATAAAAGCACTGAAACTTTAACCTCAAATTTGATTAACAACAGCATCAGCTCGCAAACAAGTACAATGCGTAGGAACATAGACAGCTTTTTAATGTCGAGAAGAATGTTCGCTTTAGAGGAAGACATTTACGAGAAACCGATAACGTGCGTCAAAAACTCAAGCTGCGGTGAAAATTGGTCGCTAAGTAAAGCGTGGAAGAACAACAACAGTGATTTCTTCGATCAATCACCCGCACTTGATTCTAGGAAGTTGATCGATCGGAACATATCACATTTAGAGCGGATAGATGAGACCCCAAGACGTAAGAAGCGGGGCAAAAAGATGAAGGAACAATTACGGTATGATAGAAACATTAAACGGCATATTAGAATCAGGGTAATGCTGTCATTAAGGATGAGACGGTACATGAAGAGAAGATTACGGAAACCTACGTACGCGACGTCACAAAATTCAAGTATACCTCCAAGGAGGTTTCCTAGAGGGGCGTCTGTGACTTCTAGTTTTGGAACGAGGTCGTACAGGAGTGTTCTGACGGATAAAGTGGGAGATGGAGCGGTGCTTTTTGATATTCACGAGGCAAGAAATTCGACAATGGAGTTGTGCCACGATTATGAAGAGGACCTCGACACGCTAGAGATAGCATTGCGCGCCGGTAACTTTAGGTAATTATTATTTAATTATTTATATTATTTTTTCTGTGAAAGGTCTTTCATTGTGATTACTTATTTTACACAAATTGTATTATAACTGTAGTAGTTATTCAAATGAAAGTGATGAGCAAATCACAACCTTGGAAACAAACAGATTATCATGAAAGTTTATATATAGATAAGTACCTATTTATACAATTCGGATAAAGGAGATGTGGGATACCTTTATTGTGAAATATGAGATTATATTCGCAGAATATGTATTCCAGATTTATATGTTTAAAAAGTTGGCAAACAAGCAGAAGAGTCGCCTACAATATTTTAGGCTTTTGCCATAAATGTGTCGCCCATCCTAAGATATTAGTTATTTAGTCTTGGTGTAAGTAACGTAACTGTCTATTCTGTCTTTCTCCGGAATATAGTCACTGTTTAGTATAATAAATAAGCAGCACGGTTGTATTTACGCAGATGGGTATATCATATAGCCTTATAGCCCTACCAACATTAAACCATCGCTTACAAACTACTTAATTTAAGTTATCTCCATAAGGATTTTTATTTCACAAAAAAATAAAGCGCGGTAGCTTAGTGGTTAACATATTCGTGTCCCAAACTCAAATGACGTGGATCCGAATCATAGCCGGAAAACATATGCACCTTTTAGGCATTTTTCTAATCCAATGTGTTCCCAATAGTTACAATTAAAACAGTTGGTGGTGAAGGACAACATCGTGATGAAATCTGCACGTCGAGATAACCAATGTGTCAAATCCATCAAACCGGCTTGGATAAGCCAAGGGGGTATATATACATACATACATAACTTCACACCAGTTCCCTTGCGGGGTAGGCACGAACAAGCCTACTTGCCTCTTTGACATTCATAACTCTTGTCATGCAAGCTCGTCTGTTCTTAAGGCTCCTGACATCACCTTCTGCTAGTACACGATCAATTTGATCATGGAAGGTGTGTCGTGGCCTTCCACGACTTCTGCATTCATACACTTTACTCCAAGGGGGTATTATACTGTCAATTCCTCTATAAAAATTGGGAAGCTCTAATCCGGAACTGGGACGTATGTGGGCTGTTATTATAAGACGCTCATATTTTTTTTGTCATCTGTCTTTAACATAGACAATTTTAAAAGATTGTATGCACAAGCTTCTATTGTTTATGGACACAACATTTATTACATTATAAATATGGCTGCAATTTAACTTACTAAGGTTCAAAAATGCAATAAAATTGAGGAAGTCAATTAAAATAACATGTAACTTTTGTTAGATAACAATTAAATGTTGCATAAATTAGAAAAATAAGGTATTATATCTTCTAATTAACATAAAGAACATTGTGGTGAATTTTTTATTACCTGAGAATTTTGTGTATGATGTATTCAAAGAGCAGTCCAGTATGTTGTGAACATGATTCAGTAACAAAAAAAAAGAAAAGAAATGAAAACAACATATTGCGAAATGCCGATATTACACGAATCATTCAAATTGAATTTATAAATACAGAGACATGAAAAGACACGGCGGTATTCATGAATATTGAATTATTCAAGTTTGTGTTGATATGGATTACTTTGGTTCTTTCATCCAAATTGAAAGATGTAAATGAACCATCTCATATTAAGCTTAAGTCGTTGTCATTTTTGATCAATATAATGTAGTAGGAGGATGTATAATACAATGTACTATTATAGTAACAGCCCATAAATGTCGCATTGCTGGACTTCGGCCTCACAATTTTTAGGGAACTGGTAGTATACCCCCCACACTTGTCCAAGGCAGCTTGACCGGTTTGACACAATCATCCGTCATCTCTATAGCAGATTTCATCACAATGTTTTCTTTTGCCATTAGATTAGAAAATTGCAAAAGATTGGCTACGTTCCATTAGAGACTCACAACGACCACGTTTACGATCGCGATTTTTCCCGTTCCACTTGCTTGCTGGCGTCACAATCGTAAACTCAAGTGGAACGGTTATTCGTCCCACCTCTTGACATGGGTCGTTGTGAGCGCTGCGTGAGCGAAAATCATGACGTCATTAGTGACGTTTTCGCTACGGCCATAACGACCGCGGTTGCCTAGTGGAACGGCAGACGGAACATTTTGGGCGTTGTGAGATACTAAAGGAACGCGCCCAATAGTGACAAAATGATCGAATCTTAATCGAATGTGATTTATTCATACAGATAAATAAAATTGAAGTGTCTGTTTCTAATGTCAAAATAACTGATAAACTAACTGACATTCCCTGTTACTGTGACATTGGCCGAATCAGCGCCAGTAGCGTTGAAGCCAAATCGCCAAAAATAGAATAGAATAGAACTAAAAGCATATGAAAGTATATACGGTACTTATATCAAATAATCAATTACAATTTTTTTCAAGTCAAATTTCTTCAGAATCGTTGTGATTTGTAACTCGATGAAACGAAAAAGCAACACTAAAAAGCGATATACACATAAAATTTAACTTTATTTAATTCGAAATAGAACACATTACTCTTTACTTGTTAGTATTAATTTTCAATTAAAATAAAATTTAAAAGATTTCAAGTGAATTTTAGCTGTATTTGTATATACTTAAGGCAGATTCTTTTATACATAGATCAAAGGAAATTGTGTGGCACAGTGCATTGAATTTTGAATGTTATGCTAGTGTTTTAAAGTGTAATTTAGATTGAATTATTACGAATAAGATTCAAAATACCTAAGCATAAAGATGTCTATAATAGAATAGAAATGTGAAAATTCTTTTTCTCTGAAGTTTCACTTCTACTGCATGTGAACTGCACACACCATTTTTTTTGTCTCTCTGTCTGTCTGGATGTTCCGCCTAGGCTACTTTTTTTTTGCTTTTATTTAGGGCTCTGAGAAAAAAATATCCATGCGGTAGAAGTCGCGGTCACAGTTAGTTATGAATAAATAAAATAACTCTATTTTAACGAACTTATACACCTCGTATAACTATTATGAATTAGAGGCATATGTAATAACCACAAGACTACGATATATACAGAGTAAGTAATAAAAAGTTTGTATCCTATGGTGTCAATAATTAAGACCACTGCCTGCCATGAAGACTCAATGTCTGACAGAGCTTGTACAAGACCGGCGTGCTGGCTAATGTTTGATTGTTGAGAAAAAGTTTATTATTCTTAGCATATTGCAACGTCTGCATTTTGGTCCTTCGAGCCGGATGCACCCGGGTGTATCGCCGCTTCGATGTGCGCTGAGTTCGTGAATCCTCATCTTAAGTTGAAATAGTAACACAATATTCTGACAAGTAATCACACCACATTTTCACTACCGCACCATGCGTCATCAGCGGGATGTTCACCTTCATTTCCTTGAGGTACCATGCTTAACTACGCAATGGTTCTCTAGAACGTTTATTACGGGGTAATAATGAATTGGAGGAAACTTCCCGCCGCGGTTTTCCTTCTACGCTACGTCGTAAGATCATTTAAGATGGGTGTTATAAAATTTCTTCGACGCCGGCAAGGCGTTGACAACGCTCCAGGTGTTGTAAACATCCTTAGGTGGCGGTGACCGTTTTCCATGAGGTGGGCATTTTTTTTTAAACACGTATTGTATATCCCCAAATTAAGCAAGTTACGCTTGTATTATGGGTAATATACAACGGACTGCTCTGGGGCCGATCCCAGACACCCAGACTATAGTAAATAACGGAGAAAATACGATTCCGAAATGTACTATACCAGGCATCGAACCCGGAACCTCTGCGTTGCAGTTAGGTACGCCGGCAAAGGCTTAGCCCGCTCAACCACAGAGGCCGTCAGGCATTCTGCCTGTTTGCCAGGTTTTGACAATATAAAGTGCATATATATGGAGCCGAAGAGTGATCTTGCAACAATGATCATTATGATTCAGTTCAGCGTACTTCAAATCGTGAATCAAATGACACAGATGAATTTAACTGTAATATTAATTCACATGTAAAAGTTAAAGGTCAGCTGAGTCTAAAATATGAACAGCGGATACGGGTGCTGTACCGTGAAGCCTGTTGGTCACCATGCGTGCTCGTTGATGCGATCTGATCGTTGTTTTGGTCGATGACTTTATTGTTATGGGATATGCGGTGTGTGAGGGTTATTTTTTTTAATTTTTATTGCAGGAGATCAGCAGACAGGCAAATGGCCCATTTGATGAAAAGCGGTTACCATCGCCTATGGACATTTGCAACACCAAAGGTGCTACAAATGCGCTGCTGCTCTCTTACTGGAACCTGGTCACTAATGGCGGAACACAACTTGAAGGTTGTTATGGCGACATACTTTAGACCAGGGGTGGTAGCCATCCAGTCGGGCAAATGCCCTACCACCTGGCTGTGGGTTGTTAAGTCGCCTCTTACGACAGGCCGCCCGGCCGCAGGAAATTGTATTGTTTCTCCGTTCCTGCACGGATGAAATAAAGTATTTTGTCAAATTAATATTAATTAGCATAAAAGAAAACTATGCATATTAAAGTCTTGGTAGCCTAATGGCTAGCGCAAGCAACCCAAATTCAAAGGGCGCGGTTTCAAATTTTACACTATTTAGGCAGTTTTCTGAACTATGCATAAGTTAAGTCGGCGAAGGAAAACATCTTCATGAGACCTGCACATCGAGATAACCGATGTGTCAAACTTGTCAAGCCACCTTGTTTCATAGTAGTATACTTACGCGTTTGACAATGATCTCGTCCGATGTATTCGTAGAACGGAGATATGGTCTAACATGAAGCACGTTTACCTAGAAGGAACTTATTCACACGGGAGTTGAAGACACCCAGGTGTTAAGTATCGGGACAAAAAGACCCCGACAATGAGTTCCACTCTTTCGCGGTGCTCATAGTGATCCCAAACCTTATTCCTATATCTACCTACGACTTAATTTTAGTCAATGCCGTTTAGTGTAGTAAATGTTGTCGGGCCAGGCTGGGCGCCTGTCGTAAGAAGCAACAAAACAACCTACTGCCAGATGGTAGGGCATTTGCTCGTCTGGTTGGCTACCACCTGGTCTAAAGTATGACATCATAACAACCTAGAGTTGTGTTCTGACATTAGTGGCCAGGTTCCAGTCTCCCTTTAGAGAGTGGCAGCACATTATTAGCACCTTTGTTGTTACAAATGTCCATAGGGGATGGTGACCGCTTTCCATCAGGTGGGCCGTCTGTCTGTATGCTGAACTCATTCAATAAAAAAAATATTAGCCGAATTTAGCAGGGATTTAAGCACAAACAATAATATATAAAATAAAATTGTGCAGACGGGGAACCCCGTTAAGTCGCCTGAAGGGGGATATACGCTTTTTCCTCTGTGTAAAATTTTATACTAGCGGTCTCGGCAGACGTTGCCCTTGGCCTGAAAAAATAAAAATCTGTAACCAGATTGCCACCTACCGGGCCTAAATGTGAATCTAAACCACTTCGGACCCACTCAAACACTATTTTTTTACACCTTGGCTTATATTATTAAAGTTTTAGTAGGGATTCCTAATTTTTTTCTATTAATAAATATAGCTTATATTAATCTAGAATAATGTAGCATTCTAATGGCGAAAGAATTATTGAAATCGGTCCAATACTTTTTGAGTTTATTCGTCACAAAAATACGAAAATACAAATCTTTCCTCTTTATAATATTAATATACATATATTATATTATTTATGAACTCTGATTGTTATCTACTGATAAACTTAAGATTCTTTCTTGCTCAGTAACACTATTCTCAACGCTTTTAAGGCTTATGTCAGTAATAAATTCTAAACAGAGATAGGAATGCCATTTTTAAATTGATATCCATCTTCATGATATAGTCGTCAACAGGTCTTACTACAACTTAATCTCTTTAAACGATATAAAACTCGTTAATGATTTAATATTTATGTTACTTCTGATCAATTATTTTTTTGATCGCAGCCTTTCCTATTCAGTAAGATGCAAGGTCGTTTTTGCAATAACAAATTTAGGTACTATTGGAGTGGAAATAAATGAGACAACTATCAAGATTAAATGTCGATTTGGTTTACGTAATGTTTGTTAATTTTCTACCTGTAATTTAACACGTTCACTGCCATTGATTTACATTTTAGCAATTACTCAACTAAGGCTGGTGTGCATTGACATTTAATCGATAGTTAAATTAAAATAATCGCTAAAACTATAGGGTTCAACAGCGATTATTTTATTTTAACCGTCGGTTAAATGCTTTTGCACACTAGCCTTAGTAATGTATATTGCTTGATTATGTGATGTTGATGATGAAGAAAAAGTCATGGTAGCGTAATGGCGCACGCGTCCTAATCTCAAAGGGCGCGGGTTCAATCCTGGCCGGAACGCATGCACCACTTAGGCAGTTTTATGACCTTAATGTGCATATTGTTACAATTACCACGTGCTAACAACGGTGAAGGAAAACATTGTGATGCAACCTGCATATCGAGATAACCGATGTGTCAAACCTGCTAAGCCGCCTTGGACAAGCGTCGCGGGTATGCTGTTCGTTCCCCAATAATGGGAGGACCGAGCCCAGCAGTGGGATATGTTTGGGTTGTTATTACACGATGAAGAAAAAATTGCAATCAGTATTTCCATTTCCAAGTAATGACTTATCTAATAAATTACTTAGCAACGAGTAATTACTTCTTTATAAATACAAGTATTAGGTAGTCCCGAACGTGTCTCACTTGCGGTGCGGCTAAAAAAATATAGATTCAAGACGGTAAAATAAAGTAGAAAATAACAGGGGCGCCACTTTCGCAAATTTGTCTAAATTCAACTCCAATATTAGGCCAAGAGTAATTTCGATACTCACTAGTAATTTTTAGTACGACATCGAACATCGTGTAAGTATCAAGTTATTTTAGTTACGTATTTTGTTAACATGATGTTTATTTTAATAATAATGACCATAGTTATGTAAGAAATAGTTTTAACACCTTGTGATAGTTAACAGATCCATTATTTGATTAAAAGAAGCTGAATTAACCATTACAAACCTATCACGTCGGCTGTTCTTTGGTAAATATCATCGAATCATAACGAAAAGATTTTTGCTTCAAACTCCACTAAATTACCTTGATAAACTTTAAAAATCACTGCTCACGTCAAACTTTGTATGTCTTTCGAGACCACGGGCCATAAAAATGGCCCAGACATTTGGAGGGCTTGCGTGGGGCCATGGGAAGGCCAACACGTAAAGGCCCCTTGACAAATTTAATGTAAAGGTGGCGTGACACTGACCGGCGATTATTATGTCTACACCATACAATAATGCACCCAAGGACAAGCCCCGGCCAGTGTTGGACTATTGTGGGAAATGAGCACAAAAAGTACCGGGCTATTGGGGTGAACTGCTAGGGGTACTAGGGGTCTGGGAATATGGGGACCATGGAGTCTGCCCGTCACAATGTTCGGGGAACATGGAAAAATGGGCAGACGGTGACTCGCCACTCTCTGCATGGGCCCCAAAAAATGCCTTAAGGACAGGGGCAACATGGGTGTGAGTGGCAAAGGGGTGTAGAGAGGTGGGGCTGCAGATTCACCGCAGCTACTTCCGACGTTATGCCATTTATCACTTCCACCCCTGGAGCTCGAGTTTTAGCTCTAGCGATCTTTTCATCAATCAAAGCGTCAAACTTATTATTATTACATGCGTATTTATTTAAATTTTTTTAGCGAATTTTACGGTCACTCGGATCAAAGTTTTTTATGTTTATGGCTTGGCAACGAGGCCTTTAAGCCAGGTGCAGTTCAGTTTTATTTTCTAAAAATGTGTAAAATCACTCTAAAATGAACAATAGTTGTAGGATATTGATAGTTTTTGAGTAGTAATTATGTGGTTTTGTGAGAAATGTGAACTGTGTAGTCAAATGTGGCCTTTCAAGTTTTCACAAGAACTCCGTTATACGTCGTCGATTGCACCCTACAATACAATTGCGCTTGGCTTAAAGGCCTAGTTGCCAAGCCATAAACATAAAAAAACTTTTATTTGGTTCAGTGTAGAAAATAGATGAATATATTAATCACATTTAAGATGTGTTATTAGCGTTCCGTGTTATACTCACCTTAATACGGTGTTATCTGGATCTGGTACTGCACAACACAAAACAAAAACCAACAAACAATTCTATATATAAGCCAAAAAAGGATTTTAGTTTTTAAAAAGTTCCGGTTATCAATATACCTTGTGCCGCTATAATGGTAATTTTAGAACGAGGTCTAAAAGGCTCCTTACCGCGGGTTGGAAAGGACAGATAAATCAGCGTCGCTATGAACGTGTCAATATTTTGTTAAACATGTTTGCCCATTACACGCTGGTCTCGGGACCTTTTCTGTAAGTCAAGGTGGCGTAAGAAAAAGAGAGTGGGAATCTTTAGCTAGGTCATGTTTACCCTTTATACCGGGTCCCTAAATCAGAGACGTGAAAATCAGTGCCGCTGTGAACGAGTTAATGAGGTTTGTACACTACACTGATCTGAAGACTCTTTTTGTAAATCAAGGTGTTGTAAGAAAACGAGAGTCGGAATTTTTAGCTATGCCGTATTCACCTTCTGGAAATGGTCCTTAAATCGGGGTAGTAAATATAGAAGAACTAAATATAGTATGACAAACACCTGCTAAAAAGAGTAACTCGTAACACACTTGAACAGCACGAGCCTGTTGAAGATGTGCGTGTATATTAAGGAGGGCAACAAGCCCATATTGTAATAGTTTAGACTTAGTAGTAATTTTTTGTTGTAATTAGTCTGTTTTATACACATAAATAAATAAGTAACATAAAATGCACAGCAATTGGTGCTCTACCTGACCATTTTTGTTTTTAAAGATTGTGATGTATGCTTTTGGTCTATTATCTGTGCTGTTAATTACCTGTTATACATGCCACTGTCAGACAATAAACAGTTCTTAAAATGTCGAAGTATGTGGTTCACTAATTATCCCATACTCAATTTATGGAGGGTAGATAGAGTAAGTAAGTCAATTTCAATTAAACTTTCTATCAACAACTTATTGAAATATATTTTAAAATGTAAATCAGTTATAATGTTTATACTTAGTTATTTTTCAATCCAATGAAATTTACGAAAGTGAAAAGAAAGAAAGAATTAGCACTGGCAATTTATGGCTGAATTAAATTTAAAAATATGTGTTTTAAATAATACTAGAGTTTTAAAGTCTTGCTGAGTAGATCTATTTTACTTACATTAAAAAATTTGTTTGGTTTAACATAATATTTTTTTAAATTTTTGCGACTTGTATAGATAATAAATAAACGTCGGAAAAACCAAAATCAAATAAAATTACCACGCTTAAAACCCTTAAAACGTAGTTTTATTAGTTTGGTTTTTTATATATACAAACCTTCAGTGTAAAAACGGTCCCGGTTTATTATAAATAGAAATCCGTTGCGTGGTTTAGGAGGAGTTAGGGGATATACAGACAGACAGAGACGCGGTAAGCGACTTTGTCTTATACTATGGTATTTTCTTCTTCCATGCCAATAATAAGGTTAAGAAATGCCTAGCGATGTAGTAACTCGGCTTTCGTCAGTTGGAAATTTTACTCCATTTCGGCTCCAACCCGAAAAGTTATGACCTTGATATTTACTTGTAACCCAACCTTCCAAAATAATATAAATCAAAGTTCCGCAATTTGAACAACATTTAATACTGTGTACATTTTACACCTGATTAAAATATTGTAAAATATTTATTAAATACACCTAAATGAGTTATAATTACCATTATAATTTATTCACATCGTAAGGAGACAGTAGATAATAAATAAATTGATTTAATTAATCGACTGTAATCTCTGAGGGATGCAATAGAGGTAGGTATGTAGATTTATTGAGAAGCACCATCTATCGGTGAATAGAAAACTAAACACAAAATGGAAATGAGTCGTGTTTTTATACTTATCCTCGAGATGGCGCTTAACATACATTCAATATATAAATGGTTTCGATAATGATCTGGTTTCAGATATTTACCGTAATCAAATATTAATTAAGGCTATGTTTTAATAATTTTAAACGCAGCATTTTATTGAATTTTTATTTATCTTCCGTGATAACGGCTATTGAATAGTGACAAAAAGTCGAAATAAAAATCAAATAAAATGTCACTTTTAAAATCGCTAAAACGCAAAACTAAAGAAAATCTACATCAAATATTACTTTAATATACAAATTAACAACAATATTATCTTTTTGTGAAACGGCAATCTACAAGAATAGTACCATCTATTGGAACTATTAATAATTTGATGTTATTATAACTACTCAATCATAGATGGCAGTTGCAGTAATGTTTACTTTTAACTTTTTGAGTTACTTCAGCTGCTGTAATCCCGTTTACGAGCTTCACCATTAAATTGTTAAACAAAAAACTATTAATTCTAATAAAACTTTTTCGAGACTGGTGACACCTCTGGTTTTGCAATTGTCAAAAGGCGGCCGTAACCACTCTCCATATCCATAGTCGGACTGCTAATACTTCTTCAGTGGCAGTACTACTGAATAAAGATATTTAACATCAGTATATTGGGAGCCAAGCGGTGATTAATCCATACATTTTTTAATGACAACTTTTACGATGTAGAGGTACGTTTGCAAGTTAATTAATCAACATATTATTTGACAAAAATTTATAATTCTGTATGAGCTCAACGGAAGACCAGCATTATGCTGAGACTGATGCCTGTTTTAGTATAACTTCTGTTTTTTAATTTATATTTGTTAACCCTTGTTTTATATTAGTTTAGCTGTGCTAAATAGCTTTTTTGTCTTTATTCTTTGTGTAGGTTTACCATCATTAAATAAAAAAATGGCAATACTGAATAAAAGCGCTTTCCTTCCAGGAGCGGTCGGCTAGCTGTCGAGGGTTGGTGGTGCGGGCGCGCGATGACCGGCGCAGGCGCCGCGGGCCGCGCCAACAATGGCGCCCTCGCCCTGCACTACGCCGCGGCGAGGGGCTGCTTGGACTGCGTGCGTCTGCTCACCAACACTACTCCTGATGTCTCGTGAGTACATATTTAAACACTTTATACTCTTTTTTTTAAATATGCTGTTAATTTAATTTAGGTATGCATGATGGATCATAATGGTCAATGACTGAGGGCAGGGTTGACATTGATCAAAATAATGTGGAACTGTAAACAACCACAAGGATTTTTTTAAATTTTTTATATAAATAACAAAATATTTTTTTATATTTTTTATCTAAATATTACGCTTGATAGATTAAAAATTTGATGTAAAAACTGGTACAAATTGATTTCATATCAGTTGGTAAGAGTGATGTAATTGTGATACCTTAATAGATAGATCACGTGTGTAAAGAGTTTTTGTTATATATTAAGTAACAGTCAAGTTGATGTTAACACTGCTTCGTAGTGTGGCAGTTCGTTTTATCCCTGCTGGGACGGAGAAAATATACTAACTCCTGCAACCGTCGTAAGAGGGGACAGGACAACCTACAGCTAGGGTGGCTATCAACCCTGGTCTTGTTTTATTGCATGAGTTCAGTAGACAGGCAGACAGCCCACCGGATGGAAAGCGGTTACCATCGCCAATAGACATTTGTTACATTACGAAAGGTGCTACAAATGCGCTACTGCTCTCTGAACTGGAGCCTGGCCACTAATTCCGGAACGCAACTCAAGATTTTTATGGCGACATACTCTAGACCAGGGAAGGTAATCATCCAGACGGGCAAATACCCTACCATTTGGCTGTGGTTGGTTTTGTCCTCTCTTACGACAGGCCGCCGGGCCGCAAAAAATTGTATTCTTTCTTCATTCCGGCACGGATTTTACCTGGCTGCGGCAAAAGGTGTAGATTGGATTTTTTTATTCGATTTTAATATTATTATACCTGGGTGATTAATTTCTTTTCTCGAACCTATGTCTGAAAATTTCAGTTAGGTATGGAAGTAGGCCAGTTAATGTAGCAGCTCTTAATATTAAGATGGTGTGTATTCACATTTCAATATTCCAATTATTATTTGTTATTCTTATATAGTCAAGGTCAAGTCCGTCAATGAGGTAACGTCGTTTTTTAACTTTTTTAAACGGATTTGAATGCCAGCTACATTATTCGAAGACAGAATTCAATGGTGTCTTAGCTTTACTGACTGATTTGTTGTCATCGTAACTATTCGAACAGGGAAATAATGAGAGGTGTATGGAGTTTCTCCACTGACGGCCTTCGTCACTTTGTCTATACCCCTGCTATATCTGAGACAATATTATTATTCGTGACTGTGTCACGCCGATATATCTAAGGGTTTAATGCTTTATTTTAGATGTGCTATATAAAAAAAATCTGTACATGTTTATATTGGCAGATTTTTTTATTGCAAGACTGGCAAACAGGCAAACGGCCCAGCTCATGGATACCTAGTGGTTACCGTCGCCTATAAACGTTAGCAACACTAGAAGTAAAGCAAACGCGTTATCAGCCATTAAGATGGGATAGACGTATCACTGTATCAGGAATGGGATAAAAGGGATCGGATAAGAAAGAAAGAAAAACGTTTATTTAGGACAACATACATAAAGACAAAATAGTAACATAACATCAATTATGGTGTCCTAAAAAGGCCCATGCTGAGCATAATGCTGGTTTCACAACCAGCGCTGATCTTCCGCAAGGACCTGTAAGTAATGCCACGGCTTAACTCTACAAAGCAGTTTAATGAGTTTACATACAACTTGAAACTGCAATTAGGAAAGGATAGAGAAATGTTGTCGCAGTATGAATTCTTAGTTATGTCATTATTGCGACGGTAACAATATTTTTTGTTTGTTAAAACTCCATTTATTCTTTGAAAAATAATTGTATAACAACTTATATATATATATATATATATATATATATATATATATATATTTAAAAAAAGAGCCTGAGATAGATAAATAAATATGATGATTTTTTTGCTAGACGTGTTGCTGGGTAGTTCTTTCCGCTTCTTCTCTAATAAACAGGGATAACACGTTGCGAAACGGCGCACATAGAATAGGAAGTAGATTTAAATTTTGTCTTACATGTATGACCTTCATAAAGTGTTCTCCAGTGGAAACTTATTTTGAATAAAACTTTTGAATTTGAATGCAATGGCGGATTGAATAAGGAAAATGCAATGGGATGAAATGGAATGGGTTACGAAATTAGTAGCTAATCATTAACGGCCTTATTTCTAACGCTAAGTAAGTCGGATTTGGACTAAATCACTAATAGTTATATTTGTTCCATGATTTCCATTACAAAATTGAGCACTTTTAATTGGACTGAGACGTAAAACTAACAAGCAGATTATTTATAGCTTTAATCCGTGAAACATTAAAACTTGTTTTTCTTCTCGCCTCATTTAGTGTATCTAACTGTGCAATCACGATATATAACGGCCTGGTGCACTTACTGTACTGTCGATCTTCAAATGCAATGGCCCGTTGTATCCTTCTTCATATGACTGCACCAATTTAAATTGTTTCAAATTTTCATTATTTATGTCCTTATGGCACCACGGCAGAAGAGAGGTTGGCACTGAAAATCAGCATTGTGTTTGATATAGTTCCGACATAGCAATAACCTGCGTGCAGTAACGAATGCACGAGCGATGATGTGATTTTTCTTTGTCAACCCAAGTTTCGGTGTAAGCCCTGAGTCATCATCTTAACATTAAATCACTGTTTACGTCCAGGGTATTTTTATCTATGAGCTTAATACAATTTGACGGCCTCTGTGGTTGAGCAGGCTAAGCCTTTGCCGGCGTACCTCACTGCAATACAGAGGTTCCGGGTTCGATTCCTGGTATAGTAAATTTCGGAAACGTATTTTCTCCCTTATTTACTATGGTCTGGGTGTCTGGGATCGGCCCCAGAGTAGTCCGTTGTATATTACCCATAACACAAGCGTAACTTGCTTAATTTGGGGATATACAATATGCGTGTTTGTCTGCCGATTATTATTTATTTATTTATTATTTAATTTAAGTCAGGAAGTTTTATATAGAACTATGATATGCTTGATTTTGTCTACGCTTGACTGGAAATTCGAGCGGGAATCCCGGGATAGAAAGTACCGCAGCATTAAAAAAAGAATGTAAGGTATCGTTCTAGTGGTAACTGTGTTTTTTTTTATTATTAACAACTACGTTTTTTTTTATTGCAGGAGATCAGCAGACAGGCAAATGGCCCACTTAATGGAAAGCGGTTACCATCGCCTATGGACATTTGCAACACCAAAGGTGTTACAAATGCGCTGCTGCTCTCTTAAGAGAAACTGGCACCTGGTCACTAATGCCGCCGGAACACAACTGGAAGGTTGTTATGGCGACATACTTTAGACCAGGGGTAGCCATCCAGTCGGGCAAGTGCCCTACCACCTGGCTGTGGGTTGTTAAGTCGCCTCTAACGACAGGCCGCCCGGCCGCACGAAATTGTATTCTTTCTCCGTTCCTGCACGGTTTCGTGTCCGTACCCTTTTTTGCAACTTAATTTCTAGATTTAATTTTTTGAATTTAGCTTTTCACGCTTATTAGTTATTTTGGTTCTTGTGTGTGACATTAATTTTTGTGTTGAGGTGTATGTATCTTACGAATAACTTATTATATTAATTTATTCTAGTTTTAATACTAAACTTATACTATTGTAGAGTGTATCTGTTACATGCTAGTGTTGTGAGGAAGTGCATGTGCAGTGTGGGCCTTATATCTATACTTATATATATTGTCCTATCTAGCGCCATGTGTGTTGTTTTTTTCTTTTCTGTGCCTGCGTTATTAATTTTTAGGCTCTTTGCGTGTCTTGGTTTTTTTGTGAAGTGTGCGTGTAATGCAATGCGGTGGTAGTGCGCGTTGGTTTAAGTATGTGTATAAGTTTTGTTGTTAGTTATGTGTTTGTGACTTTGTGTGGTGTTATAATTTATTGTTTAAGTGGAAACTGTGTTGGAATAAGCTGATTTTTATGTATCCGAACAACTTCAAACCGCTCCCGGGTAAATTCCCGCTGGTTTCCCGGGTTAAAAAATATCACACATTTTATTACATTAAATTTGTTATCGATAAGTAAAAAAATCACATTGGAATTCGATTTTTTTTAATGTGGTCATTTTAAATCATTCCCAGAAATTTTTCCGCGGGATTCTTAGGATAAAAAGAAGCGCAGATTTTAAGTCTAAGAATTTGCTGCCGATCAGTGAAAACCGCATCGAAATCGGCTTTGTCGTTTTACATGAATCCCGAACAAACAGTTAAATCGACAAGTAGATCAGAAATCTAAAAAAAAAAATTGCATCGTGTTCTCCATTGTTTTCATAGTCTATTCAGTTTGTTTTTTCTTAAATAGTTTCAATATACAGCCACGGCATTTTTAGAATTTTGCAAGGTGGTAGGACATTTGCCCGACTGGATGGCTACCACCCCTGGTCTAAAGTATGTCGCCATAACAACCTTGAGTTGTGTTCCGGCATTAGTGACCAGGTTCCAGTCTCCCTTAAGAGAGCAGCAGCGCATTTGTATCAGCTTTGGTGTTGCAAATGTCCATTGGCGATGGTAACCGCTTTCCATCAAGTGGGCCGTCTGCCTATCTGCTGATCTCTTGCAATAAAAAAAAATATTATAGATAGATTCTTTATATAAAATATATTGATTTATCTGGTGCTAAGGTCCTAATCATGAAGATTGTAGACTACGCTATCTTGATCGGATACTATAATTAAACCAACGCTTTCTTTGCTTACAAGTATGTGATGTGTTGTCACGTATGTGCAAGATAGGTCCTTTCTTTAATTTAAAATTCAAAGTTTGTATTAAAAATAAGTTCCCCCGGACGAAACTTTTTGAAACTCAGGGAGTCTTCCGAGGAACTACTCGATTTAGTGCCAACGCCACATTTTCACCACCGCACCACTCGTCATCGGCGGGTTGTTCACTCTCATTTCCTTGAACAACCAAGCTTTACTACGCAACGGTTCTCAAGAGTTTGAGGCTGGCAAGGCGTTGACAACGTCCCTGGTGTCGCAAAAGTTTATAGGCGGCGGTGACCACTTTCCATCAGGTGGGCCGGCTGCCAGTTTGCCAGCGTTTGGCAAAAAAAGAAAAAAAGGATCATACATATAAGTCAAAATTTTAATCTACTTCCTATTTTATGTACACCGCTTCGCAACGTAGCGGCAAGAAACTCCCCAGCAATATGTCCAGTTAAAAAAAATCATCATAATTATTTATCTATCTCAGGCTCTCTTATTATTTTTAGAAATATAGAAGTTGTTATAAAATTCATTTTCAAAGAATTAATGGAGTTGTAACAAACAAAAAATATTGTTATCGTCGTAATAATGATAAGACATACTAAAAAATCATACTGCGACATATGTCCATAGATTCCTTACATGTTATACAGAAGATAGTATAAAAGGATAGAGGAAGCTGCTATATAACTGCAGTTTTGTCATTTAAATATTCTTCAATAGTGTAGTATCCCTTTTTAAGCAATGCACTTTTCAATCAAGCTTTAAATTTAATGAAGGGCAGATCTAACACTGCATTCGGTATCTTATTGAAGAAGCGTAGAACCCCCAAGAAGGAAGACAGTACATATATTTTGTAATCTTTTATTATATAAAAAAATATCCATTCATTAACTGTTATAGTAAATTATAAAGCAAATTTATATATTGCAAAAATACATACATACATAACTTCACGCCAGTTCCCTTGCGGGGTAGGCACGAACAACAGAGCGCCATTCAGGCTTATTCTTACACACCTCACTTACAAAAAATAATATATATATATCGCAAAAATGTCGGACGTTTTGTCATGAAACGCTATTTTTTTATTACATAAGTTCAGCATACAGGCAGCCGGCCTACCTGATGGAAAGCGGTCACCATCGCCTATGGACATTTGTAACACCAAAGGTGTTATCAATGTACTGCCGCTTTCTAAAGGGAGACTGCAACCTGGCCACTAATGTTGGAATACAACTCAAGGTTGTTATGGCGGCATACTCTAACTCTAGACTAGGGGTGGTAGTCATCCAGACCGGCAAGTACCCTACCATCTGGCTGTAGGTTGCTTTGTAATCTCTTACGACAGGCCGCCTGCCCGGCCGCAAGTAATTGTTTTCTATCTTCGTTCCTGCACAGATAGCTAAGTTAAGTTTAAGTTAAGCTAAATTTCAATAACTTAATATACTCGTACAAGTGTTACTAAAGGTTTTTGTTTAGAGCTGATGTAAACTAAATAAAACCTGTACAATTTATATTCGTTAGACACGTGAATATGAATTTGCCGTAACATTTGTGCAGGCGCTATTCAATACAGTCTAGTGCTGCCATACTCAACTATTTTTAATAAAGGCCACATAGAAGAAGTACTTGATAAGGTGCTGTGAGCCGTAACTTTGTTTGATTGATTTGATTATTTAGTTGTTTTTATATGTCCATAGGCGATGGTAACCACTTTCGATCATTCGGGTCGTTAAACCGTCTGTTATACTTCAGCAAAAAATGAAATAAACCTTGCATATATGCGCAAGTAATTATATTACAAATTAAAATAATTTTAAGTGTAGCATTCACCTTTCGTGAATTCCATGCAGGGTAAGATGTTGGGAAATTCGCGTGCCTTGAGGTTTACGGAGCGTTGCTTTTACAAAACACTTGTGTAATTTGTTTTAGGTGGTGTATTCATATTAACTGCTATTTTAATTGGTGATAACAAAGTTAAAAATCTAGACAGTGTAGTTAAAATAAAAAATGAAAATAATTTAATTAAAGTTTTTATTATAGGTTTTTTAAAGAAATTGAGTAACTAAATTAAAATGTTGTATTTTTTTTGGGGATTTTTATGTATTTAAACCCCAGGATACTTACGTGGTAACGTGCTGATTAGGGACTGCTGTTATGTGTAAAAAAAGAAATATAATTGAATAAAATTGATGTGTTGACAATTTCTATCGTCTAGTGAAATGTGCGTTTTCGAGTTGCCACAATTTCATGTTGAGGCTTGTGTTACGTGGGTCCAGCTTTTACCTGGTACCTTTTGTTTGACTTTGATGACTTTAAAATTGTCAGGAGCCTTAAGAACAGACGAGCGTGCATGACAAGAGTTATGAATGTCAAAGAAGCAAGTGAGGTGTGTAAGAATGGGCCTAAATGGCGCTCTGTTGTTCGTGCCTACCCCGCAAGGGAACTGGCGTGAAGTTATGTATGTATGTATCACTTTAAAACGTATATTTTTTACAATTATCATTTACAATAATGACATAAACAAAATGCAAACTAAAATATACACCTATATTAATAATATCTATATACAGCTTAATTTAGAAAAGAAAAAAATGCAAATAGTTGGCCATGTTCCCAAAATGCTGGCCGTGTTGCCCAAGATACAGGCCAGTCTTTTGGTCGCGTAAGACAGCTATCAACCGTTTTGATAGGCCTCGATAATGGCGGTGGGGTTCTGGACCCCATGGCCCCAGAGTTTCGACACCGAAAGCCACAAATATGTATGTTTTTTTTTTGTGTAGAATAAGCTGTACATATTATTAATATACCGTTTTATCCGTGCAGGAACGGAGAAAGAATACAATTTCCTGCGGCCTGGCGGCCTGTCTTAAGAGGCGACTAAACAACCCACAGCCAGGTGGTCGAGTATTTGCTCGACTGGATGGCGACCACCCCTGGTCTAGAGTATGCCGCCATAACAACCTTGTGTTGTGTTTCGGCATTAATGACCAGATTCCAGTCTCCTTTAAGAGAGCAGCAGCGCATTTGTAGCACCTTTGGTGTTGCTAATGTCCATAGGCGATGGTAACCACTTTCTATCAAGTGGGCCGTCTGCCTGTTTGCGGAACTCCTGCAATAAAAAAATAATACATACTTAGGTATATTGTGGTTTTAACTCTTTTAATGTAAATGTTAATTGTAAATAATAAATTTCGTAAACTTGAATAAGTAATTTGAATTATTGATACGGATTAGATAAAAAAATTCTGCGAATTCATATAAAAAAAAAAGAAAATTTGCTTACATTAACTTCATCACATCTTGAATTCTCATAAATGAATGTTAATTTTCTAATTGAGATTAATGAAAAACAGTTGGATCGCGGAAGTGTGGAGTACTCACGTTAAGTAAATAAAACTTAATTAGGCGTATGGCGCAAAGAAAGTTGATATGTACTGGGTTGCAGAGACTCTTGTGGGTTGGGTTTACGGTGACAGTTAGATATCGTGGTCTAGATAAAACTATAGGACTAACAGGGCCGTGTGCACCCGGAGGCGCAAGCCAATTAATAACAATAAAAAAATCTTCGTGGATTTTCGACACAGAACTATGTTTAAATATCACATTTAAAAAATTTCAACTCAATTAAATAATATTTCTTAAATAATATTTTCTTCTTCTTTTCAAGCCATAACATGTTGCGAAGCGGTAGTAAATTAGATTAGGCTCCCATAGAGTAAATAATAACCATAAACAAAATTAAAATTAACAAGTTGGCGGTAGGCTAAATAAAACTTTAACAATACTCGTTGACACTTGACATCTTTGTCTTCCGTGATCACGGCCAGTGAAAAGTGGCCGAAACGTCGGAAAAACCAAAATCAAATAAAAATTACCGCGCTTAAAACCGTTAAAACGTAGTTTTATTATCTCAATTAAATGTGCAAAACCGATGTTTTATCAATTCGGCACGTCTTTTCCTTCCACACTTCTATTATCCGTGCAGGAGCGGAGTGTGCAACGCACCACGAACGTGGTCTGGAGTATGTCGCCGTAACAATCTTGAGTTGTCTTCTGGAAATAGTGGCCAGGTTCCAGTCTCCATTTAGAGAGCGGCAGCACATTGGTAGCATCTTTGGTGTTACGAATGTCCATAGGCGATGGTAACCGCATTCCATCAGGTGGGACGTGTGCCTGTCTTCTGAACTCAGGCCATAAAAAACTCCTCTATTCTGGAATACCTCCTCTCTCATATTACAAGTCATCATTCTACCTTTACATTTATACCCATCAATCTTCCAGTCTAAATACTTTTTGTTACGTCACTTTTATCCCTCCTCATTATAGGCCCTTAATCTTTTTCCTCTTACTTTTTTAACCGTCTTCAAAATGGAGAAGTTTCTTAATTCGACTGTATGTCTGTTACGCGATTTCTCCATGACTAGTGAATTTATTTTCATTTTTTCTTATTTGAAAGGAGAAGAAAGAAGTGAACTCCTGCAGTGGTCTCATTCTCACCCAGTCAGGATCTGATGAGTGGATCCCAGGGAAGTTGAGAGCAACTCTCGAATAGTCACGTACAACGTGTTTAACTTTTTTTTCTAAAGCTATTCAAATATTTGCGTAACGAAAAAGTAGAAAATAAAAACAAAAAACAAAACTTTGCTCCGACTTCAAGATGTAGAAAATATATAATTTTTTGCTATTTAGTTATTATTCAAGTTGGTTTTGTTTTTTTTTTGTTTGTTTTTAATTAACTAGAGTTTTCCCCTCGGTTACGTCGCGGGTAAAACGCCGGTTAACTTTCTTTTTTTTTCTATTTTAGTTACATAAAAACTTAATTAGGTTTTATATACCGCGAGCAAAAGCTAGTAAATACATATAAACTTGCCTTGAAAATTTGTGTAGCTGATTGTAAAAACCGCTTTAAAATTCGTTGCGTGGTTTAGGAAGAGTTAGCGGATATACAGACAGACAGACGCCGAAAGCGAACGAAGATAAAGAGAATGAAAAATAGATAAGACATTGAGTGAAAGTTTTTTTAAAGATTTTCCATAGAGACAAGAACGGACTTGTCTTGCCGCCTGTGTCGCAAGAATGTGTTAAAGGTTATTCTTCTTCCATGTTTTGAAGTATATTATTCGCTGCCGCTATCGCTTATAGTTGGTCATTTTTCTAGCAGTGATAGTGGCTACTAGCGTGGAATGCGCGCGCGCAATTGCACTCAGTCGACTGAGATATGACTCTGCGCTTGCTCGTTCCGAGTGCAGTGCGCTTGAGTTTTAAACATGCGTGAAATATGGGATATTTTGTAATCCATTATCAAGTGGTTGGTCTGTGTTTTGTGCGCGTGTCGTATACCTATATTTAATATAATAACACGATAATATAACATTGTACATATGTATATGGTTTTGTATATAGTCTGGTCGCAGTTGTGTAGTCGGAGTTTGATATTTAGAAGACGGTTCTATGTATGAAATCTTGTTTTCTTTTTAAGTAATAACTCTTGACACTACTCTTTGTACAAGCACATCATTTCGTCCAATTATACTAAATATAACAGAGGTATTTTGGTCTATTCAGTATATGTAGGTACAGTGCAGTTTTGGCTGTAATCCGTTAGTTTGCAAAAAAATTTCTTTATCCCGAAGTTCTTTACTAAGCTTTTTCTCTCTTGCTTTCAAATTTAAAAGAAAGAAAGAAAATATTCTAAAGTGCGGAATCAGAAAGATATGGTGCATATAGTATTACTAGCTGTCCCGGCAGACGTTGTTCTGCCCTGAAGAAATAAAATTTAGAACCCGATTGCAGCGCCACCTACCGGGTCCAAATGTAAGCTATTCTATCTTTCAAGTCGGATCAAACTGCACACGGTGTGCAAATTTGATTAAAATCGGTCAAGTAGTTTAGGAGTCCATCGCGGACAAACAACGTGACACGTAATTTATATATATAGTATTATTATATATTTTTTAAACAGGGTGTAACCCCATAAATTTATATATCTACAATATGACTTGAATATTACTAAACAAACTTTTCTGGCATACTACGTTAAAGAACCATCTCGTTCTTCATTGTCTTTTGTACTTAACATTGTTAGTTATTCATTACTATTAAAACACAGACTTTTTTAGTTATGAAAACAATTTTATGTAGAGACGACTTTCTTGTTAATGACGACAGTAGTTAAATTTTCTAATATAACAAATTTAATTATGTTAATTAATATTAGCCCTTGAATATGCAGGAGATGCTCTTAAGGTAATATTAAAATGAAAAAGCGGAGGAATTAATTTCGTGTATTGAGTTTAACATTGTATTGATTTATGTATTATAAGGAGATTTATTTACTCCTAGTAACGGTCGAAGCTGTCAATATATTTGGATTTTGAATCGCACGTTCCATTCCACGCAGTGTTCTTGTTTTACGTAACTTCATAAACAGCCACTAATACGTGTGCGGGGTGTCTACCTTCCTGGGCCTCGGGGAAAGGTCCCACCAATAATGCCGTCGAGAGGAAGGCACTTCGTGTTTAGCGCGCGCTTATCCTCCTCCCGTGGCGTGAGACATTTTGCCACCCCACGTCGGCATAAAGAGAGACGACTCCGAAGGCTATGCTCCCCCCTCCCGCAGTGGATGTGTTCGAACTTCCGCATTCCTGCAGCCCTGGCATAAGGCGAAGGAAGAAACACCGAGGGGTTTAATGGGTAACCCTAACTTGGGGGGCTATAGTACTTTTTCTAGTTAAGAGTATTTCTTAATTAAGTTTTTACTGATCGATTGTCATTAGAACTCTTCTTCCTTGAAGGAAGTAAAAATTAAGGTCAAGTTTAAACTGATTTCCCTGAAGACAATGGACAATGGTCTTTGAGGTTATTATTACTGACACACATTGTTACTCTTAATTCGATGTTCTGGTTATTGATTTTTCATTCAGGTTAGAAGATCAAGGTTAGATCACAAATCGATCTGCTCCGATGATCGACATTTCGCATTTTTCACGTCTCGCATGAGTTGTTTTCAGTTTTTTTGGGGTTCCGTAGAAATTTTGGCAAAAATAGAATCCTTATGTTTTCGTTATGTCTGTTCGTCCTTCTGTACGCCTATCTTTTGATGTCACAGTATTTTTTTAAAATTTCTAGGTTAAGAAAATAGCGGCCATAAATTTAACTGAGAACTATTTTTTTAAATGTATATAGTCATGTTGGGTATCCTTGATTATATCCCATAAAATCGTAACGATGTTCCTAAATTAGAATAGAATATATTTATTGTACAAAAAAATATATGAAATAATACACAAAAACAGCTTAAAATTAAGTACAAAAGGCGGACTTAGCGCTGGCAGCGATCTTTTCCAGACAACCTTGGGATGGAGAGAGAAATATAGCACAAAAGTTATGGCACGGTCTTCTTGCACAATAATCTAAAAAAAAATTTTAAAAATACATATTAAAATTAATATATACATATAGATTATTTAAGTCTTAATTACTTTCTTAATTATGTAAATAATGGATATATCAACTTCCAAAGTCCTGAATATGTGACCATCCTCCAGCTTTTAATATATATAGTGAAAAAATTGTAAATAAAGCCGCGTACGCATCTGCAAGCCGTAATTGTAACCGAGCGGTACAGTAACGTGCTTTAATGTGTACGCCGTGTATGCCGACATCTATTTTCGCTTTGGTGGCTCGTCGCGTCGAGCTCGCGAGCCATGTACACTATGATTTTTGGTTACAGTAACTGAGGGCTTACTCTCAAACGTCATTCGTCATTCGTTTTAGAATTTTTTTGTTTGATATCATTTAATAATTATTACACGTGTTCTTTATTGTGTGTTCCATTTATTTTTATGTTGTATGGACATATTATTATAGTTTTAAAGAAATGCTTGTGTTTTCTGTATCTATCTAAAATTATATTGACTCTTTCGGGGTGATCGGACGAAAACGAACGACGAAAGGCGTTTGAGAGTAAGGCCCCTGCAACAGTTACGGTTCGCAGGTGAGTACGCGGCTTTAAAAGCGTGTGTCAGCGAAACTTCGTTCGCGTTGCCATGATGACGATTTTGTCAATTTGCAAGTGCGTTTTTTGCTATATTGATCTATCCCATGGAATATAAGCTAGCTCTGTGTCAAGTTTCATTTAAATCCGTTCTGTAGTTTTCACGTAATGCTCGGGCAGACAGACAGAGAACAATCATAAAATGGAATTTTCGGAATTTGGTGACCTGAATTAACAATTCTGACTTTTTACATTTTTAAATTGGTCGTACAAATTCGACACTTACATCACATTTATTATATTATTAGCTGAGTCCGCCACTGTATTCGCGTGGATTTTGTTCGCGGAACCCTAAAAGAAGTAGCTTAAGTTACTCCTTATAACATCAGCTATCTGCCAGTGAAAGTCCTGTCAAAATCGGTCCAGGCGTTTAAGAGGGAACATTTTAAAAATTGATTTTTTGGTATACTTTCATATGCATTTAGTAAAAAGTTGTTATTTTGACATTACAAATAGACACTTCAATTATAATTATCTATATAGATAAATACATAGCATTCTTCAGGCATACTTGTAAGGTTTTAGTTCGCTGTAATATAAGATAGTGTATAATTTACAAAGTAGAGCGGTTTAGAAAACACTATCGCTAGATTTAAGTCAAACAAAATGGCGAAAGTAAGAAACCATACAATATTCCATACACAGGGCAGCAGTGAAATTGGTAATTAGCCAAATCGTTACTACACATAGTCTTTACACGAATTCTGTATATTTTTGCATATATTTGACTGCTTACATTACGTTTCTAGCTCTCGGCTTACGAAAGCGAAACAGACTATCATGCGAAAATGTTTTTTTCTCCAAGTTATCGTGATCTTCAATGAATGGACAGTAAATTTTTCTTGTTTTTTCTGTCATTTCAAGACATTGTATTGCCAAAGTTATATGCTAATCCTGTTATATAAATGAGAAAGTGAATTTGTTTATTGAATATATTAATGTCTATGTTGCCTATACTTAAAGGTATTATGTGGTAACTGTCTATCAGAAGCGTCTAGTTTATGAGAAAAGCTAGTCGACGGTAAATAATTGAAATGACAAAAAGTTAGCCATCCGGCTAATGGTAGTTTTTTACCCAGCTAAAAATCCGTTCATGGCTAAATAGCCAATAATGGTCAGTGGGTGAATGACTTGCCAACCAACAGATGACGGCTGACGGCTAAGCCGAAACTTGTCGTTGCGCCCAGGGCTAATGCCCTGCTTGCCTCACCCTACCTACGCCTCTGCAAATGTCTATAGGCGAAGGTCATCACTTTCGATGAGCTGGGCCGTCTGTTTATTTCGCAATAAAATAAAACTGTTGGCTAAGCTGTAAACTTGACACTTGTCGGTTTTATTCGACAACCATTAGCCCGTTAGCGAAGTGGATGACAATTTGGCTGTGGGATTTTGTGAACATCAGATAATTAGCTGGCTTTTACAATAACAACCATCTGTAGGAAAAACGACTGAACAAGCAAATAGAAGAATCTTAGTTAATCCGGCGTGCATTTCATATCCGTGCAGGAATAGAGAAAGAATATAGTTTCCTGCGGCCGAGCGGCCTGTCGTAAGAGGCGACAAAACAACGCATAGCCAGATGGTAGGGTATTTGCCGGTCTGGATGGCTACCACCCCTGGTCTAGAGTATGTCGCCATAACAATCTTGAGTTGTGTTCCGGCATTAGTGGCCAGGCATCAGTCTCCCTTTAGAGAGTGAGAGTGAGAGTGTTGCAAATGTCCATACGTCCGACGGTAACTGTTTTCCATCAAATGGGCTGTCTATATGTCTCCTGAACTCATGCAATAAAAAAAATTATAATAGTAAATTTGCGATAAAAATCTTTTAAAATTTTAATATCATCGCAAACTATTACTACACTAGCCGGCTATTGGCCGGCATGCTCTGCTTGTGGCGCATGATCCTTCATGCCGCACGGAGTAAGCTGCACAATGAACCTCCTCTCGCGCGTTTCCCGGAGCGCCAGAATAGACATATGTTTGAAAAGTAATTACAATTATTTTATCATGATAATAATATTTTAAAAGTTAGATGATAAGGCGTTATTTTAACGTCTTTTCTTATATACGTAATATGTAAAAATTTTTTTTTTTTTGTTCAGGATAACAAACTGATAAGTATACACTAATGTTCTTATTCATATTGTGTAAGAATAAGTATGAACGATTGTTCAAGAACTTTAAAGAAGCGACTAACTTACTCTCACTCATTACGAATAAGACCGTAAGTTTACATATGAAAACTTTATACAATAGTGGAATCAGAGCATATCCAACTACGTTATCTGTAGTTTTTTTTTGTTTCATAAATATTGTTTTCATAAAATATCACATTAATATTACCATCTAATCTAAGAAGACTAATAAGTATTTTAAATATAACCTAAATTAACTAAAAGCATTCAGACTAAGAGTGTGTCCATTAGCACTTTTCTTATTGTCTTTATTAAGGGGAAGACGCTTTGTTCATGTATTCTTTATTAAGTTAGCACAATACACTACACTTTAGTTTAGTTTACAGCACTAGTTCGAACGGTTTTGTCTTTTTGATTTTTATTATTATACTAGCTGTCCCGGCAGACGTTGTTCTGCCCTGAAGAAATAAAATTTCAGAACCCGATTGCAGCGCCACCTACCGGGTCCAATTGTGAATCTAAACCATCCTCGAATCCACCTGAACACACACAAAAAAATTCATTCAAATCGGTCCAGCCGTTTAGGAGGAGTTCACTGTCAACACACGTACAGAAGAATTATATATATATATAAAGATAGTTTGATTGTCCGCAGTGAAAAGAAATAAATATTATTAATTTTATTATTTGACGAGACATTTATTTATGATACTGTAGGTCAGATATAGAGAAGTAAAAAACATTTATTTTATTGCATGTGTTCAGCAGACAGGCAGACGGCCTACCTGATGGAAAGCGGTTATCGTCGCCTAAGGACATTTGTAACACCAAAAGCGCTACCAATGTGCAGCCGCTCTCTAAAGGTAGACTGGAACCTGGCCACTAATTCTGGAACACATCTAAAGGTTGTTATGGCGGCACACTGTAGACAAGGTGTGGTAGTCATCCAGACGGGCAAATTCCCTACCACCTGGGAGCGGGTTGTTCTGGCCGACAAATAACCCGGCCGCAAGAAATTATACATATACAAGAGATGTAACATATTTTTAAATATTTTTTTTATCAGCTCACGAGACATTTATTTATGATTTTGTAGGTTAGGTACAGGGAAGTAAAAAAACATATACAAGTGATGTAGGTACCACATATTGAAAATAGATACTAATGTAGTTAATATACGTCCGTATCTATACTCTGTTTTTGCCAAAATAGTTACGTATTTTTTTTATTCTTTTTCTCCTCTTTCCAGACAAACTTAAACAACTACTACATAAAAAAAAAAATTAATGTATTTTTTTAACTTTTTGTTCAATTTTTCTATTTTATTTATTTCTTTACTTACATCAGTCTTATATCTATTACAGAAATTATCGACTATCTATGAAGAATATTTCTCTATTCTACTATTTTACGAAACGTTTAAAACAGTATTCTTTGGTCTATATAAATTTACAAAACAATACATAAATTAAGTTACCGTTCTCGCGTGTAGAAATGTAAGGCATCATTTCCTTCTAGTTATTTAGTATCATACGCTTTGGAAACGGGTAGGCTGTCAATCGCACAAAAACAGATACATTTCGAGACAACTCTTTATAACTTAATTAGTGGTTTCACGATTTCTAGTGTGAATTGTGTTTTTGTCACATGTGTGAGTTAATTTTTGGGTCGTAAACTTTTAATTTGTGTTGTTGTTATTTTTCGTTCGCTGCTCGCATGTTTAGTTGTTGCTAATCGCTTGTCATTATAAATTCTACTTATGAATCATGTCTGAGACAAAACGGGCTTTGTAAGAGTAATTGGGTATCCAAATTTCACAACGCCACCGGAATGAAGTCTAACTTAAGCACTGTTAATTTAAATACACTGTCTAATGTCGTGATAAGAAAATATCTATTGATTTCTTTCGCTGACTCTGATTTCGATAATTGCGGATTTAAATAAAAACCTTTAGCTGCCCAGTTAACCATTTATTGAGAATGAAAAAGTGACACTTAGAAAAACAATGACATACAGAATATTTTTTCACTGACATTTGTAATGTCACAAAACGATATACCTTTTTTTAAAATTTATGGCCCTGACATACACATTGACTCTGAATCAAAAATTAAACTTGCTAACCATTCCCACATGCAAAAGGAAGGTATAATGATGATATATGTTTCAATAATAAAATAGCTCAAGTGTGGATTTAAACTTTTAAAAATTAATTCATGTTAATTGATCAATTATAACTAACGGAATGTAGGTATAAATTATAATTTTGGAGAAATGCAAAAGTGTCAAGAATGCTTTCAATAATCATGAAGATATATCGCTGCTTTAACTTGATAGTGATCTTGGAAATGTACTTTATCAATTTTAAATAAATACCTTATCAAAAGACCTGAAGTTGCTACTTACGCATATTTGTTTGACGAACGTGACAAGAAGCAAAATAATGTGAAACTTATGCTATGTCTTACAACTGCAGTATACACCAGGGATGCCCAAACTATTTTAGGAAACAGACCACTTTTCCAAAATGAGCTGATACCTCAGACTCTCATAGCCGAATTACTTAAAAATCTTATCTCTAGTTTATCGTATTGATACAAAATACTTATTATCTTGCACGAACTTGTTCACGCTTATTGCTTGCCGAGTTTTCCATCTTGTACGAACTTTTGCACACTTATCGACTTTTTGAGTTTTTTAAAAGTACAACAATGATACTTCTTACTAAATGTTAGCCAGTCTTAAAACAAATTGGAACACGTAACATAACTTATACAGTATCTCACAAGTTTTAAATAAAAACTTGTGTTAATTAATAGGGGTCGATTTAGACTTCGTTTACCCCCAAAATCAATAATCGATTATGTCGACCCCTGGGAAACCGATTTCGATCCCTGGGGGCCGATATCGATCACTTTAGGTATCCCGGGTAATACACTAAGCGATTCTACAAAAGCGGCAACTTCAGGTCCTTTAATAACGCATTTTGTAGCGCCATTTGGTATAGTTTAGACACTGAAGTATGAATTTTATTTCAGTGTATTAAAAGTTGTAATGCATTGAACTGTATCAATACCAAAAAAATACACATTGGTTGTATCATTAACAAATTAATGCAGTGACATATTTTCTTTTCCCTTTTCTATTTAAGGCTGTAAATTTATGATTTACTTTTAGGTACACTTGTAAATAAGTACCTTATCCAAAAATGTGTATATAACTAGCTTATAGAAAGAAGCTACGTTTTAATATATGCTTTAAGAATAAACTGTAGCTTAAAGACTGTATAAACGCTTAAAGAACAAAAACTTCACATAAAAACTTTTAAATATTTACTACAGAACTTTTTGCAAATAAAAGTGTCAATTCATTTTATGATAAATGTGATGACGAGACTGAAAGACGTCGAAGTGTTCAGCTAGTGATAAACAGACTTGAAAGTGGTGATTCAAATTTTTTGTGATCAAAAGATCCTTTTGAATAGAACAGTATTGATGACGAACTAAAATCTTTCGAGGATAACGACTTCAAGGCCATAATAGACAATATTACAAAAAAATTATCGAAGATGCAATAACTGAAGATTTTGAAATGATTAAGCATGACTAAATTTTGTTTAATAATGCTGATAAGGATATAGCAGCTTAACTTCTATTGTCATGAATTGAAAATAAAATAGATATACGAACATTTGTCGATACAGAAGAATCATGAGACATTCTTATTAAGGATAAGCTAAGGGGTGGTTGAGAATATACTGATTAAGATAGTTTTAGAGGAGAAGCTTTATTGTAAATTGATATTAAACGAAACATAATGGCAGCGACTTGCCCTAGAAGAGATCGTCCAACTCGGACGTTATCTACAAGGCTGAAGTACTCAAAAACAGTCCCAGCGAGTGTAATAAGGTACGTGTAGTTATTACTGTATATAATACTTCATAATGTAGATTAATAGAAGTTTTAATGGTTTTAGTAGTTACTGTTTTTGTCTTATACCAAAAAACGAATTTGAAATCTGCAAAAATGTATACACCGCTAAGGTAGTTTTTTTTATGGTTAGTATGTGTATTGATAGAATCCCTATGGGTTGAAGGTAAACGAAAATTCGTGGGGAAATATGTACATCAAGATTACTTTTCCATATATTATGTGCAACCCACCAAACCGTCTTGGTCATATACAGACGGACATTTTTCTGTAATTCCCTTCTTGGTGTAAACCAACAAGGAAATGATTATGGAGATAAGTGGCCAGGTTCCAGTTTCCCTTCGAATCCGGTAGCACATTTGGTGCTGCAAATGTCCAGAGGCGATAATAAACAATTAACCATTTTCTATCAGGTAGTTTACCTGTCTGCTGTATTCCCGCAATAAAAAATGTTATGTATGTTAATTAAAATCATGCAAAGCGTTCTGCTTTTTTGTTACAGATACATTTTTGCTATGAATCCTAATGTCGAACTAGTTTGTGTAAAGAAGGCTATCTTCTTTACATAACCTTTAGTTTTGTTATATTTATCATGTATCGTCTGCTTTATTTGGCGGTCGCCTGTCGCAATAGTAGATATAAGTTTTATTCTTATATAACTTTTTATACTAGGACAAATATATCAACTGCAAAATTTTACTAATTCGGTATTTTAACACATACAACATGCCATCACTTGAAAATAAATTAGAAATGTAATTTTATTGGCACATATGAAATATAGGTTAGTATATAGTACTAAAAATTAAAAGAGTTATTAATATAAGGGGCGTCCCAAAAGTAACTTGGTTTCCCCGCTAGGTTTCCATAAAACCTGTGTAAGTTAATAAACTATGACGATATATTTATCTTTCTTTTCTTTCACCAGTCAGATACAGTCGTGGTAGCGTAATGGATAGCGCACGCGTTCCAGACTCAAAAGGCGCGGGCTTGAGCCTGGCCGGAACGCATGCACCACTTAGCCAGTTTTCTGATCGAATGTGCATATTGTCACAATTACCACGTGCTAACAACGGTGAAGGAAAACATCGTGATGCAACCTGCACATCGAGATAACCGATGTGTCAAACTTACGCAGCCGCCTTGGACAAGCGTGGCGGGTATACTGACTGTTTCCCCCTATAATGGGCGGCTCCAGTCCAGTAGTGGGACATTCATGGGCTCACATTATTATTATATATCTTTCACCTTTTCCCAATTATTTAGAAATGGAAACAATGTCGACATAACATATGTCTTTTCTTTCCATACTCCTCTGTTCTGGCATACGTCTTCTGTCACACCATAAATAATCATGTCATACTTCATTTTAGAGTTCTCTCTAATCTAAGAGTTTAACATTATTTTTGTGACGTGACTTTCATCCCTCATCATTATATGTTTATACCACTTGAGTCTTCTTTCTCTCAGCTTGTCAGTCACGGGTATAACTTTCAAAGATTCCCTTATGCACTCATTTCTCACCTTATCCATTCTTGTAACACCACATATCCATCTCTGCATTCTCATCTCAGCTGAGTGAAAAAGTTTGTAGTTCTTTAGTGGCCCAACATTCAGGCCAGTATAACATTACAGTATTACAGACTTATATATTTGACCTTTTAGTTTGAGTGGCATTAATATGTTATATATCACACCAGTTACCTGTGTCCACTTTAGCCATGCTACATTTATTCTTCTCTTTAAACCCTTTTCTACATCCTTTTTTAATCATGTAATAAGAATGTGTCGGTTATATAATAGCATCAGTGTAACTAATACTGAACTAGACATTTTTAATAACGATATCTCGAAATTTATAAGATGAAATCACCCTACTTTTTTTTTTTTTTTTTTTTTTTATTGCAAGAATTCAGCAGACAGGCAGACGGCCCACTTGATGGAAAGCGGTTACCATCGCCTATAGACATTTGCAACACCAAAGGTGCTACAAATGCGCTGCTGCTCTCTTAAGGGAGACTGGAACCTGGTCACTGATGTCGGAACACTACTCTAGGTTGTTATGGCGACATACTTTAGACCAGGGGTGGTAGCCATCCAGTCGGGCAAATGCCCTACCACCTGGCGAAATCTATCATTGTCTATAACCCTGCGTGTGTTAAAAACATTCATTAATGCTAGAACGTTCTGTTGACACTTCATTGTGTCATTTTAGAATTTATATTTATGTAATATTTTTACAGCACAAGTGTGTTGTAGATGTTCATATGTGTTAAGGAGATCAACAAGCTCATATTGGAATCTCCACAAATCCCCATGACGATATATTTTATCTAACCAAAATGGTAGCCACATGTCTAAGTCAGCGTCGTCGAGTGAACATAAAGGCATATAAACAACTCGAAGACTATTTCTTGCTTGAGCGAAAAAGTTAACAATAAAACCGAGATCTTAGTCTAATCATCGATGCATTGGGTCTCACCTGAGTGACTGTTCAATTAATAGAATCATTAATATCGCATGCAACTGTGTAACGGACCGTTCCAGTCTACATCTCACTCAGATTCCTGATTTTATCTTAGATCTGATATTAATTAAAACATAACTATTAAATGTTTATGTGCGCAATTTATACGAAGTAGAAGTGAAACAAACTGTGACAAAGGGTGGGAGGGATTCTAAATTTTGTGACGTCACATTTCATATATTATATCGTTATAATAAATTTAAGCTTTAAAACGTGAAATTTGAAGTATTAACGAAAAACGTTCCCAGCTCTTTCTGTATGAGCATAGTGTTTAAATGATTAAATATAATTAATTCTATCTCATTTTGTCGTAAGCTTAGTCCTATAGATATATGTGTTTCTTAGTGTAGTCTTGTTATCTTTTTTTAGTGTCGCTTTTTCGTTTCATCGAGTTTCAAAAAATCATGATTCTAAAGAAATTTCACTTCAAACTGCTCCAAATATATAAATAAAATTAGTCGTACTATAATTAGAGTAGGGATGTTAGATATGAAATTTCGGATCTGGATGTGGACTCTGATATACGGTTACGGATACGGATATGAAATTATTTCGGATTATCCGTTACTTTCGCGTAGTTTCAGTTAGGGACATTATAGATTTCGAAGAAATTGTAAAATAAAATACATATAGACAACATTGGGCTTCATTATTAGGGTATCATTCGGTACGTACTGCAATTAGACGTATAAGTAATTATTATAGCTATTCATTTTAAAGCGACTATAGACTGCAAAAACAAAATCATAATAAAGTTTATTTTATAAAGTTTGTAATAATCAGCAACACAGGATTTTTCCTTCTAGAGACACCAAGCTCGCACCAATTTCAGTAAGAACTTTGTTAGCAATTATTTATGTTTTGTTGTGAGAGGAAATACACACACACACACACATAACTTCACGCCAGTTCCCTTGCGGGGTAGGCACGAACAACAGAGTGCCATTTAGGCTTATTCTTACACACCTCACTTGCCTCTTTGACATTCATAACTCTTGTCATGCACACTCGTATGAGAGGAAATAATTAATAATAATAATTATTATTGAATAAATAAAAATATAGGCGTTAATATATCATCTTACTTCATAGAAATAATATTAATTACTGCTTAAACCTCGGTATTGTATATGTATAAAACTATATTATAGTCAAGGTGGTTAAGTCCATCAATGGGGTAAGTTCATACACCACTTGGTTTTTAACTTTTTTAAACAGAATTTAACGCCAAGTACAATCCAAAGACAGAATACTTTGGTCAGTCAATGACATTACTTATACATTTTTATACACAAGGCATGTTTTGAGAATTTGTACGCCGCATTTTCAGGAATCAAGGTTTGCACTCAGCATATTGCTGTGTCGGAATAATATCCGACACAACGCTGATTTTCAATGCAAACCTTCCTTTTGGCATAAGACCAAAACGACCCAGTTTTGTTAATTAAATAATAAATAATAATAATTAATAAAACTAATTCTACTTATGTAATATTTAAATAGTAGAACAAATAAATAAAACATTTTGGAGAGTGTGCATTGGACCTTTTCAATCTCATCCCGCCGTCTCCCTTCCATCATCGGACAACCAGACGCACTGGCATGCGGCACCGCTATATGGTGGACATACCACCTATACGAACAAAGCGCTTTGAGTCCACCTTCATTATGCGCACCGCAAAGGAGTGGAACTCACTGCCGGAGTCTGTTTTTCCCGAAACCTACAACCTGGGTGTCTTCAAGTCTCGTGTGAATAGGTACCTTCTAGGTAAGCGTGCTCGATCTTAGACCATATCTCCGCTCAAATCGAGCGAGATAATGGTCAAACGCGAACCTATACGGAATAAAATAGACGCGGCGTACTACGTATGGATGCTGCGTCAGGCGTCTGAGTTAGACCACTATAGTGCCTTTTCACAATAAATATTCTTCGGTCGCGTACAGCGTCACGTCGTACGCACCCTATGGCGTTCGTATCAGGCCACCGCCTAAGACTGTCTGCAAGTCTTTGCCCTCTTTTTAGACTTCGTATCGCTTGAGAATATTGGCATTAATCAGAATGATTTCTTAGTGATTTTTAGTTTTAATGAGACAAATATTTTCATGTCTCTAACTTGAGAAGTTTTTGGTTGCCTATACGAATTTTTATCCCATGGTTCACTAGCTTCTTCTGCAAGCGGCCGATTTCCGCAACTCAAATACGTAGCGCATGTTTTGCGTGCCAGGCTGGATGAGAGGTTCCTCCATCCAGTCCAGCTCCTTCAGGAAGTCTACCAGCAACGTTACCGAAGACTTTCGAAGGCTACCTGGGACCTCTAAATACTTCATCCATTTTAACAGGACATGGGCGGCTGTTTCTTCTGCCTTCTGGCAAGTTCTGCACAGGGGGCTCTCAGTGACACCTAGATTGAAAAGATGTCTGTTCAAATTACCATAGTTCACTACATGGAGTTATCTTTACCAAATAAACTGTTTTTTGTGAAAAAAAAATAATAATAATCGGCAGACAAACACACACATTGTATACCCCCAAATTAAGCAAGTTACGCTTGTGTTATAGGTAATATACAACGGACTACTCTGGGGCCGATCCCAGACACCCAGACCATAGTAAATAACGGAGAAAATACGTTTCCGAAATTTACTATACCAGGAATCGAACCCGGAACCTCTGCGTTGCAGTGAGGTACGCCGGCAAAGGCTTAGCCCGCTCAACCACAGAGGCACAGAGAAAAAAATGTATTGTTCACATGTTTCTTTTAGCGATGTAATAAATTATAGAAAACAAGATAAATGCTTTTGTAACCTTGACTGTTTTCTGTTTAAAACAAAACATTGTTAAGACGCGTGAGTATGAACGCGAAATTACATTGTATTTCTTTACACTCTTCGTTGTCTATGCAATTTTCTCCTTCGTCAATATGGCTATGAGTGGTTTAATTATTTAACTAGATTTAGACTAGATTATATAAAAAAAATGTTTAGACATTAATAAGTATTCTTCTAATAAATTAAAAATGTACATAAAAATATATTAAGATATAAATTTGGCTAATTCAAATATTGAATCGTAATTAATAAGATACTGTATGATTACTGTTAGTATGGGATTTATATAACGGAACAGATAGAACTTTGAGAACTGTTTTATTTGAATTCAGAACGAAGAATACCGAGATAAGTTATGATTATCGCACAATAATTAATTACCCTAGACCGCTACTGTGACAATGTGACGTGTGCAATCGACCAAAGTCGTAGTGAGAATGATATTTAGTCTTTATTTTTGTGAATCCAGCTGAATAGCCGCAGATGGCTGTTTCAGCGACACCGGAATTTGGAGGCTTCCCGACTCCTTGGGAGCGGAGGCGTTTGTCCCGCAAGCAGCGCGCTCGAAGAGGCACCGCCTGTGAGATTCGACCTCGGCTCGACCGCTGCAGGGGGATTGACTCTATAAGATTGAGGCGTGAAAGGCTGAACGAGCTAAGCAAACAGGCTGAAGTGTTTATATAATGGGGACTCGATATCGACTCCGCCGGTGGAGCCGATCCTAGTCTATCTTTACTACCGCTTCGCAACGACTTATAGCTGGAGGAGAATAAGCGTCGGAAGAAACTCTCCAGCAACATGCTTAAGCTAATCGTCTATGGCTACTTGTGTTTGTAAAGAGTGGGTGCAATTGGTGGGTCTTAGCTTGGTGTGAGAGAATCCGAGCCGGGGGCTCTCCGGAGTCTGTTTTGTTTGCGTCTGTTATGCCAGGCTGATGTTATGAGCTACACCGGCTCGCTTTTTTATATTTGATTAGTAATCATAACTACCCGCAATTATTACAATAGCAGGCGGTATTACTCATAACAAATGTTATTAACCTTACATAATGTTTATTTAAAAACGTCAGTATCTAGAATCTGGTGGGTTTTTTGTCTGTTTACTGCTTCAAGCAATAAAAAATCTTACCATGTCATAAAAGTATGTAATAACACGCCAAATGTAAAAGTCAGTTTAATTAAGAGTAAAATTTATGCGTTAATTATAAGTTATTTAATTTAAGTGCTGGGGTCCGAAAGCGACCACTTTTGGAAAATCCTTTAGTGAAATTGACATATATCTAGATATACTGGTAGGCGTGAGACATAACATGAAGTCCACTTTATTTTGATGTACTTGTCATAGTCATAATACGTAACTGCGAAAACACTATATTTATCTCCTCTGAACTGATTTAAATTGCCTATGAAAGGATCTGTAATATTGAAAAGTGTATCATAACTGCAGCTGACAAGTGCTGCTTGAAAATGTTTCTGTATATCTGAAGTACTCAAAATTAACGAAAACTAGTAAAACTTGGTAACTTAAATTGTAGATTTCGGCTGGTCTGAGTTCACAGTCCGTTAATATATTTTATCATAATTTAACCACTAAACAACTATTGCTCTACTATAAATGTAAACTTTAATTGTCTTTTAAGTTAATGGCTGTTTAAGTGCCCTGAGTGCGGCTATTAGATTGATATTACTTATTACGTATTCAATTTCCTAAAGTCTTTCTCACACATGTCAAAAATTAACGCGTAACTCATGTAATACTATGTAAGTGTACGTAATATACAATGATATTCTCTCTCGCACGTATTCCACGATTTGACACTTACGGCGAAAGTGTATTATTTGATCTTAAAACAGCCGTGTCATGATTATAAGTAGCGCAATACAGCAGCAGAGTGAAAATCCGACGCGAAGTGTAAGTCATAAGCTATTCACTTATGCTCTTATATATTATGTATTAGAAATAGAAATGAATCTATATGAATAAATAATAAAAGAAAATAATAATAACAAACCGAACTTAAACTGAAAGATGTTGCAGAAAGTATATATTCTTTGCTTTTTAGTTTGAAGTCGGCTTTGTTTTTGTAAAAAAAATATTTTATATTTATAATTGCTTGAATAGCTTTAGAAATAACATTTTAAGTGTTCATAGAAAATGGTACTACTGGCACGCGTATACAAGTTTTGCTTTTCGAAGAGCGTAGGCGCTCGGCGCTCTTCAACAAACGTTGCTCTCGATTTTTCTGGGATCCACTCATTAAATCCTGACTTGGTGACAATGCGAACACCTCAGGTGTACAATCTTTCGTATATAGAAAAATAAATCCAATCGGTACACAATAGATGGAAAAATTGTATAACGAAAGCATACTGTCAAATTGAGCACCTTCTCCTTTTGAAAATCAGGAACGGAGAAAGAATACAATTACCTGCGACCGGCCGGCCTGTCATAAGAGGCAACAAAACAAGCAGCCAGGTGGTAGAGTATTTGCCCGTCTGGATGGCTAACTTCTCTGGTCTAGAGTGTGTCGCTATAACAAACAACATTGAACTGCGTTCCGGCATTAGTGACCTAGTTCCAATCTCCTTTTTGAGTGTGGTAGCATATTGGTAGCACCTTTGGTGTTACAAATGTCCACAGGCGATAGTAACCATTTTCCATCAGATGGGCCGTCTGCCTGTCTGCTGAATTCATGTAATAAATGAAAGGTTGGTTAAAAATACGAATGCGTGTTTGTCATATCAAAATAAATACTAAATTTGAAGTTAATTTTGTTGTTTAAATGATGTTTAACCATAAATGATCTATTTTAGATTTTTGTTATATTTACGTGTATGTATCATTTCAATATCTAATGGGATTCAGAAAATAAAGATATGATAATATGTATCAATCATTGAAAAATGAAATGACAAAATCACGTATAAAATAGATTTTACTGTTACTTTAGCTTACTCATTTTACGAGTTTTGAGTTGTATTGGTTACCTGGTTCGTTTACGGATATTATTATTCTGATTCTAACCATAAAAAAACACACATCGTTTCTGAAACGGAGTGCTTATAAATGTTGTAATATTTCACAACCTGCCTGTAATGTCATACATGCAAATATCTATAACATATGCATTGTAAATACACATTTAAATTTGACCCCACCCGATTACAAAACTGACCTCTTGACTCAGTCCAACGTCGCACTGCTCGTATAGTCGACGATTCTATACTGACAGGCATATCAGAATCGGTTAGCCTTCAGAGAGCTTACGTCTCATTGCGGATTCATTCGTTTATACAACGGGGAGTGTTTCAAGTAATTGTTTGATTTTATGCCAACGCCTCATTTTCATAAACGCACTGCTAGTCATCGATGATCATCTTAATTTCTTTGAGTTATCACGCTTATCTATACAACGGTTCTCTAGAACTTTTATTCTGTATACAATAATGATTTGGAGTGAAGTTTTCGCCAAGGTTTTCCTCTGCGCTGCAGCATGAGTTATAAAATTTTTTCGAGGCGGGCACAGCATTGGTAATGTCTTTGATGTTGCATATATCCATAGGCGATGGTAAACACGCTTTATTTGATGGGTCGTCTGCCTGTTTGCTTTAGTTAATAAAAAAATTAAAAAATTAAAATGTAGCCAATAACATTATCATGTTTAACATATTGGTTACTCATTAAAATACAGATATTAACACCGTTTTATATCTAAATCTGGTTCCATTATACAAATTGCGTAAAATGCATTCAACAAATTATCCTTGCAAATTATTGCAATGTGTTACATAAACTAAACTTATTAGTCTCAAAATATTTACTTATGGAAATAATTATGTAAAAAATAAGAGCATTCGTAACAATTATTTGGAAATATTAACCAGGAAATTAACGTAGTATCCGTATTTAAATATCTGATAATAATTCATAGCATTACGATAGTGTTTAGATTAAAATTGTTATGGCACTCCGCTTTTCACTTGCACCACGTTTCACCATCTATGACTTAACATGCATGAAACTTCTAATTATACAGTCATGACATTTTTGTTTATTTTAATAATAATTACTCGAATTAGAATAGCGATTCAAAAACATTTTTTAAGTAAATTTTTTTTTTTGATTTTTTTTTTTAAATAAATAATCGGCAAACAAACACACACATTGTATATCCCCAAATTAAGCAAGTTACGCTTGTGTTATGGGTAATATACAACGGATTACTCTGGGGCCGATCCCAGACACCCAGACCATAGTAAATAACGCAGAAAATACGTTTAAATATTAAGTTTAAGTATATTTAGGGTTCCGTAGTTGTTTCGGCGAACACGTCGGTGCGATATGCGCTTCTAAAATCCAGTCTTACAAAACTTGGAAAATATCATAACGAGTTTTAAAGCATTATAAAGTTAGTTTATAACACACATGGCACTAGATAGGACTATATATAAGTATAGATATAAGGCCAACACTGCACATGCACTTCCTCACAACACCAGCATGTAACAGATACACTCTACATTAGTATAAGTTTAGTATTCAAATTAGAATAAATTAATATAATAAGTTATTCTTAAGGTACACCAAAACATAAAAATTACTACATATAATGTCACATACAGTAACAAAAATAAACAATAAGCGTGTATGGTCTCAGTCTCAAAATTTTCATAGAAATTAAGTAGTATAAAAGGGTACGGAACTCGAGTCCGTAGAAATATTAATAATAATAATAAAAAAAAGTTAGTTTATAAAGTAGAAATCCAAAAACTTTTTTTGTACAAATTAAATTAGTTATAAATTAAAATACTTTCAACCAAATTTAGTTTAAATAAGGCAATGTGGGTAATTTTAGATATATGAATCATTGGTTAGTAATCACTTTAGTCAAGTGGAAAAGAATCGTACACAACTGTGTATATGTGTAAGTAAGCCTGACCTGTATTTTTGCTATAAAAATAAGTAATTATTTGTCTTGATCATTGCAACTTAAAATTAAAACTAAAAATGTTATTATTCCTGCATGCCGAGACAGCGGAATAAGCGGGGCGTTAATTAACTAGAATATATAATGAAACTTTAGGATATTTCATCCTAGAAAATTTAAGTTCCAAATTGATGGATGTTATGGATATTGCTTCTGCCTGCGAAAATTTACACGAACACTGTTTTACATCTCACAATTTGATAAATGACATACTATGATAAAATACTAAAAGTATTTTCATGTAACAGAAGGGCGCTAAATTACATTTTACTTTTAATAAATGTTTACATAAATATTACGCTATTAGACTGATTACAATTATGATGTCATGACTTGCTATTCTCGTACAAAATCGAGGAGGCTACAGCGTTTTGTACGTTGATGATATTTTAATTGATACTAGCTAAATTCTCTATCGGTGTGAAGCTTTAATTAAAAAACACGGTTTGCTAATGAATTTGTCGTGTATTTATTGCATCTATGGTCTAGAGCTATCCGTATAATTTGAGTTTAACAATTAGCTACATATACTGTGGCTTCATTTCCAGCACATGTCCATTAAAACTTGGAATAGCGCTTCACCTTAACATAGTAGGAGAATCTTATAAGCCTTTTAAAGTCTGGGGATCACTTTCGCTTACGATTTTCACGTGGAAACCATATAGAAGCCTTAAGCTCCGCAGTGATCGTGAGACAGTCGTGTGGCGCGCGCGCTTCATTTCACTTTTGAATTTCAAATAAAGAATGCTTTTACATAACGAACTCTCAGCGGTAACTTTTAAAACTTGAATTTAGAACTTATACTTCTTTAAAAAATTGACATTGAAATTGGAACAATATTTTTTTTTAACTATTAAAAACTTGTTCAAAGCTCGTCACTAAAGTGTAGGTAATTAAGGATGTGATTTAGTGAACAGATTTCAAAGAAACTAGTGTTGTCATGTTGCGCTTGAATTCTAATGAAGTCAACTTTGACTTTTGCTTAGAATCTTTTTAATTAACATGTGTTAAAGCCGTTTCCTGATTGACTGGTTGCGTGTAAACAGACAAAAATCGCTATGACGTTAAATAATACCCATCCGCCGTATAGTCGGGTCACCGGCAAGCTGTTTGGGAAGAAAAATAAAAAAACAAAGAAACACAGCAAGCAGAAAGCTGGCACATACGCTGGGAGGGAACGGTGAGACTGTCATTTTTTAAAATTCAACATTCTAGATTATTCTTTCGAGCTTTTTCTCATCAAGGCTTCTGATTTACATTTCTTCATTGAATTGTATTTACATGATAAAGGTTAGTTCTTTTAAATATTGATTGTATCTATTATATATGTTAATGATATATGTCGTAGCGTGATACAGTTAAGTTATTTAGTATTACTAATACTAACTACGCCCGCTACTTCGAGTGGTACTTAGACTTTAATTTCGAAGTCTATTCCAAAGTATTAGACGGACACACAGACAAGTCAAAAACGGTCATGTACATTTAGGTGAACCTCCTGAGCGCATCGTTGTCTGCAAACACATTTATTTTAAAGTCCTGCATTTTCTTAAGAATTTTCAATTCAAGTTCCCTGTGGATAACAATGATGAGCATAATATAGAACTCATTTTGTAATGGCAATACCAAAGTTCGAGTTTTAATCTGTGTTGTAAACGACATAATGACTCCAATGGCCTACAAGTTATGATTTAATTCTCAATGGCATAGTGATTGTGTTTGGCATTTATAAATATTTGAAATATTCAAAATCATTTATATTTATTTTCTATTCGATTTTGTGTAACAAGCGGGGAAACTCCCGCCGTGGTTTTCCCCTTGCGCTATGGTATGGGGTTTTTTAAAAAGGGCGTTATAAAATTTGTTACAGTTTGGCAACGCGTTGGCAATACCCCTGGTGTTGCAAGGGTTCATAGGCGACGGTAACCACTTTCCATCAGGTGGGCCGTTGGCCTACTTCGTCGTCGTCGTCAGCCAATAAGCGCCCACTGCTGGACGTAGGCCTCCCCAAGTCGACGCTACTCATCACGGTCCTCTGCCTTCCCCATACAGCGCCTACCGGCGACCTTGCGCAGGTCGTCGGCCTGCTATGCGTCGTTTGTCTACTTAAGGCAATAAATTAAAAAAAAAAAAAACAATTTTATAGAGGTCAGACGAAATCGTTTTAATTTAGACACAAAATTATAATATGTCTTTTAAATCGCTAAATAAAATATAAAGCACTAGACGTAACCCACGACTTTGACCGCATTTATTTTCTTAACGTTAACGTTCGTTACAACGTAATGCTGAAATTAATGGTTTTTATCAAAAGCCTGTTAAAATACTTGTACGTATAATAGGATTCACATATTGATGAATTTTGTAATATGTACGAGTAATTCTAACTTGAGTACTTATGGATTGCCCATTAAAATTATTAGACGCTATTTCCCCCCAGATTGTTTTTATACATTCTTCTCTAGAATATAATCTATGTAATAAAAAAAAACTTTCAGCCGTTTAATCGTGAATAGGTACAAACAGATACTTTCACATTTGTATATTACTATGGAGTTTTAGAGATAAACTAATTTCTATAAGATTTTATTTAAAGACAGTGAAAGAGTTTCTGTTTCATAAATTGCCCAACAAAACGCGGACTACGCCGGGTGGAAGACTAGTTTATAATATAATACTATTAAATACATAAATAGCCAGTTACTTAGATTGTTTCCTCTTCAAGGTCTATATATGAACATTATATAGAGGTAATAAATATTTGATTGATGTAAAATATTTCAGATAATACAGATTGGCTGGCTTATATGGCCTAGTGTTTAAGCGTTGGTTCACCTAATTCACTACAAATTATAAGTTCAGTGTTTGATGTGATAAATATTGTAAACGAACTTTGCTATCTCATATGTAATCTGTGAGAGGTTTCCTATGTATGGTATTTATTGTTTTGATTGTCGGGGATCGGCCTTAGAGTGGTCTGTTTTATATCACACATAATACAAATGTGGCTTGGCTTACGAGTTTACAATAAAGGGGCCCACCTCACCTCACCTTTCCTCCCGTGGGGACCGTCATAAACTGCCCCACGTCATAGAGAGTATGAAAACGCGGGACTTGGTTCCCCCGCCAGTAGAAGAGAAGAAGAAGTCCTGCAAAAAGGCAAGGCCAAATACCCGTGGCCCTGGCATAAAGGCGAAGGGCGGAATACGGAACGGTGAAAGAATATAATTGCCTGCGACCAGGCGGCCTGTCGTGAGAGGCGACAAAACAACCCGCAGCCAAGTGGTAGGGTATTTGCATGTCTGGATGGCTACCCCCCCTGATCTAGAGTATGCCGCCATAACAACCTTGAGTTGTGTTCCAGCATTAGTGGCCAGATTCCAATCTCCTTTTAGAGAGCGGCAGTTAACACCTTTAGTGTAACAAATGTTCATAGGCGATGGGAACCGCTTTCTATCAGGTGGGCTAGAGCACAAAATAATATAACTAGCAATAGTACTTCTTCGAAGGTATTAGTGCCACCCCAACGTGGCGAATACCATACTCCCCACCGCGCTTCCCCCGCGGTGGCTAGTCCTCAAACTGATTTCCCCTCTTTAAAAAAGGAGTATACAATAAATATGTTTGCCGATTTATTATACATACGGGACGGAAGTTTAGGCTAGTAAAACGAATGGAGCCTTTGCTACTAAAAGTTTATTTAATAAATTTTTAATTACAGTATGCAAATATTCTGCGTTATTGTTAAGAACATGCCATTACGAACAGAGATAGTAAAAGATACGAGAACTTTCTTTTTTAATGGCAATAAATGCGTTAGAACGTCGGCAACATTATTCGAGGCGATGCATGTCGAGTATAATTACATTGATGTATATATTATTATATGTATATATCATAATAGGTTGGGGAAAAAGTCTTTTCGCATATAGTATCTATGAACTTGTAATAAGATTTCTTTGCTTATACCATTTGTATCTGGCTGGTTTTGGTATCATTAAAAAGTTTTAATTTTAAAGAAGACAATTCCAAATTCAAATAATAAAAATGTGTGATTTTCAATTATTTTTCTTATTGTTAAAATGAGTGAATCTAATGAACAAAATCGATACATTTTAAAATTTTACTATAAAAAAGGTAAAAATGCAACACAAGCCGCGAAAAAAATTTGTGATGTTTATGGACCTAATGCAGTATCTGTGAGAGTAGCGCAAATTTGGTTTAAGCGTTTTCAATCCGGAAATTTTGATATCAAAGATGCACGTCGCTCTGGTCGTCCTGTTACGGACAAAATTGATGCCATTTTTGAAAAAGCTGGAGAACTGGGAATTGACCACAAAACGGTTTTGGCGCATTTGAAAAAAGCTGGGTACACAAAAAAGCTCGATATTTGGGTGCCTCATGAGCTCACTGAAAGAAACCTAATGAACCGTATACTCATTTGTGATTCTTTATTACGACGTAATGAAACCGAACCATTTTTGAAGAAGCTGATAACTGGTGATGAAAAGTGGATCACGTACGACAAGAACGTGCGAAAAAGATCGTGGTCAAAGGCCGGTCAGGCTTCATAGACTGTGGCGAAACCCGGGTTAACTCGCAACAAGGTGATGCTGTGTGTATGGTGGGACTGGATGGGAAATTCATTATGAGCTGTTACCGCCAGGCAGGATCATCGATTCTGAACTGTACTGCGAACAACTGATGAGATCAAAGCAAAAAGTTGAGAGAAAGCGGCCGGAATTAATCAACAGAAGGGGTGTAGTTTTTCACCATGATAACGCTAGACCTCACACATATTTAGCCACTCAGCAAAAATTACGAGAGTTTGACTAGGAGGTGTTAATGCATCCGCCGTATAGACCTTCAGATTTTCACCTGTTTCGGTCTCTGCAGAATTCCTTAGGCAGTGTCAGGTTAACATCACGAGAGGACTGCCAAAACCACTTGTCGCAGTTTTTTGATCAGAAGCCCCAAAATTTTTATAGCAATGGGATCACGTCCCTACCTACAAGATGGCAAAAAGTTATCCAACAAAATGGCACCTACATAGTTTAGTCAAATGTAAATAAACTTAATAAAAAAACCTTTTGAATTTTTATATAAAATGCGAAGAAACTTTTTCCCCAACCTAATATCTATTATCATAATTTAATTACGCATTCATATCCCACATAAATAGTCCCATTTTCCGAAGTATCATATATTCGCACTTGTTATTGAAAGTATATATATTGAGAGTAAGACATATTTGCAGATCTCGATTTCTGGAGTTATGAAGAATAAACAAACATGCAAAAATCAAAACTAAGTTACTATCAAATTTTTATGTTACTATAGATACATGTATACATACTAATAAGCATTATACACAATAGTATACTATACCTACATATATAATAATTATGGAAGATCGCTTTACGCGATAAGGTCACATGTGGAGAGGGATTTTTACTATGTAGTTTGTTTTTCAAATTTTTTTGACCAAAAAACAAAACTGAATTCAATAGTAAATAAAATATAAATATTCTCTGCAACATTTTGAAGTCGTTACGAAATAAAAATAACTATATTTTGCAAATGTTTTTTTTATGTTTTACTTCGTACCGACTTTAAAATTTCGTAGAAAAAAATATTTCTCGCTTTTTACTTACTATTGTAGTTTTGGTATATGATATTTCTTTTATTTTTCTAATTTTTAGTTACACATTGTACAAAAATTGAAGTCGTTTAAAAATTTATGAAACACGTTGTATGTATACGTAAGCGCCTGTAGAAAATGTTCTACTGGCATGAGTATACATACAAGTTTTGCCTTTCGAAGAGCGTAAGCCCTCGGCGCTCTTTAACAAGGCTCTCGATTTCCCTTGGATCCACTTATTAGATCCTAACTTGGTGACAATGGGGCCACCTCAGAATAATACACTTTCGGAAAAAAAAACATTGAAAATCGGTCCGCAATTGAAGGAGAAATCACGTAATATGTATCTAAAAAATAATAAACGCCTGTAAAAAATAAAATATATACCTAGTCTTGCCATAAATATTGTAACAAAGATTTTTTTTTCTATTGCAAATAAAATTTATAAGTTTTACAGTGTGTTAGTTTAATACATAAATATAAGACAATTTAAAATATAAAAAGCTTATTCGAAGTGGTGGCCATAGGCTGCAATATAGTCCTTTAAACGTTGAGGCCAGTTATCAATAGAAGCACGCACTCTTTCCATGGGAAAATTCTTCACTGCCAATCGTATGGATTGTTTTAGGGACTCCAAATTATCATGACATTTAGAGCAAGCCGTACTCTCTAAAACTGACCATAAATCATAATCCATCGGATTAAGATTGGGACTAGACGACGGCCAGTTTTCAGCTCTGATGAAGTCCGAAACGTTCGTTTTCAACCAAGACTGCGTGGACCGTGCTTTATGACCCGGCGCCGAGTCTTGCGGGAAAGACCATTCTTGGTTATTAAACATGGTGTTGTTAAGGGGCTTAAGTACCTTCTCAAAAATGGTACCTTGATACACTTGTGCCGATGTTTTGATACCTTTTTCACAAAAATATGGCTCAGTCACTCCTTCATAGCTAACACCCCACCAAACCATCACTGAAGACGGATAATGTCCACGTTGCACTCTGTCGACTAATTGAGAAGCTTCCTTAGAGCTTTGAGCATAAATACGGTCATTTTGTTTGTTAAAATGTTGCTCAATTGTAAAAATTTTCTCATCCGTAAACAATTTTTTTCTGTGCGTTCCCTTTGCGTACCGCTTCAGTAGTTGTTTCGATTTTACCACCCTATTCTTTTTAAATTATGAGTTAAGAAAAGACCAGTGCGTCTCTTATGGGCTGCAAGTCCTAAGTCATATTTTAAAATACGCGACATGGTTCTAGGTGATATCTTCATCTCCCGAGATAAAATCTTTTGCTTTCGGACAGGATCTCTTCGTATTCTTTCCCTTACTGTTTGACCACCTTTTTCTTACGAACACTACGTGGACGGCCAGATCTTTTTCTGTCACAAATAGAGGAGGTCTCATTGTACCTATTAATAGCCGGGTACACAAACATATGACTAATACCAAGCGTATGGAGAGTTTTAAAAATTGCATTTGGCTCCATAAGTATATAGTATAAGTTTCACTTCAAAAATTTGAAAATCCGTCCACAATTGACGGAGAAATGGAGTGACATATAAAAAACAGACTAAATGAGAACCTTCTTTTGGAAGTCGGTTAAAATGCGGACGAATTGAGAACCTCTTCATTTTTAAAGTCGGTTTAAAAGTGCTGGACTTCATACATGGTGTTTAACTAAGAATTATTATGCGATTGTGTTTAAAATCGAAATTGTTTAGTGAAATGTGCTTATTCGAGTTCTTGCGAGAACACCTTTCAAAGATTCAGCTGATGTTCGATCTAACAACTAATATTTAAAAATTAAATTTTGTTAGTCCAAAAGACCTTGTCGCCAGAACAGTAAAATATTAGATAGATAGATAGATAGATAACTCTTTATTATACACCAATACAAATATGAACTTAAAGACTAAAATTATATCTAGTTATGTACAAAGGGCGGTCTTATCGCTAAAAAGCGATCTCTTCCAGACAACCCCAGAAATGAATTGAGATGATAATGGCGATGGTGGTATACGTAACATATAGTACAAAATACTTACATTTTAATAATAAATACATACATTATATGATATATATAATATTATAATTTATAATCTTCTTAATAATAAGAAAAAGAAATTATGCATTATAATTTCGCGGTACGTAAAACATTGCCAACCTAACGTAATAAATATCATATAATATACTTTACGATGGTAGTAATCTGCATAATTATTACTTAAGAAAAAGCGACCTCGCAAAATATTTTTCGAAAAATGTAATAAATTGTGGAGAACGTCAGAGATAGAAACTAGATTTCTTTGAGTATGTAAATGAGTTGAATATTTTTTTAATGCGAATGGAGAATTTAAAATCGATTCTGTCACTTAAGATTGTGTAATCGATGTTTCATATTATAAAAGTGTGGCAAGCTACATTTTTAACATACCTATCTAATAGATCTTCAGATGAATTTTACATGAATTTATTTATACTAATTTACATAATACTAGACGTGGGAGCTTAGTGGTTAATGAAGTCAACGTCTCCAATTTGCGCTTTAAATGTCATGGGTTACACCCTAGCCTCTATATAACTCTACTTGTGTAAGGACTGCCAGCAATATTTAATATTCAATAGGCTAAGCCTACGTGAATAAAAGTGTCTCGTATTAAGTGAAGCCTTTATTATAACTAGTGTGCCTAAATTTATAAAATATTGTTACGAGTGCGGGACTCGAATTAAAAAAATACCGTTGGAATTACTATACAATTTATTAGAACTATACAAACACGTATAACACAGGTACAAATATAACTGAACACAATCAGTCCAAACGTAATGCGCGATTCAATAACACGCGCAAAGTCCGTCACTATACAGGTTATCGAATGTACACAAGTCTCGCCTTGATCGTGGTTCTCGCTAGACTGACGATTTCTCCATTGGGCCATTGCTTTATAATGCCCCGATGCAATATGTCTACCTGCTAAGCGTCGACGCAATTTCCCAGAAAACGTAATCCGCACACCTGCGAACGGCCATAAACAAGTATAATACACAATAGGCTGTTTTCTAATTATAAATTTTAAACGCAAAGTAAACAAAAGAAGACAGTCATAAATAATTTCAATGTTATTAGCTCAAACGCCGCGGCAGGTAATAAATGTGCTTTGTCTACAGTTATGGAGGTGGCCCAACTTGTAACGATATACTTAATGCTTAAAAAAAAGTCGTGGTAGCGTAATGGCTAGCGCACGCGTCCCAGACTCAAAGGGCGCGGGTTCGATCCTGGCTGGAACGCATGCACCACTTAGTCAGATTTTGATCTAATGTGCATATTGCTACAATTACCACGTGCTAACAACGCTGAAGGAAAACATCATGATGCAACCTACACATCGAGATAACCGATGTGTCATATCTGCCAAGCCGCTTTGGACAAGCGTGGCGTGTCCGTTCCCCCTATAATGGGAGGCCCGAGTCCAGCAGTGGGACATTTATGGGCTGATATTATTATATTACATATACTTATTGTTTGCGTCTGTATGGTTAATAGTAATGTGTCTAAGGGAAACTATTCCAACTTTTTCAAGGTCCGAAACTTCGCATTTCTATTAATAGTCTAAGTTGACGGTATACGCGCTTCTGAAGTCGTAAAAATATGATTTCCTAACTGTTCAACCATATAATGGAAAATTGTGAAGAAAATCGTTTTTGTGTTAATAATGCGATTTTTCAGTTACACGCCTTTTTGGGTTTCCATAGCTGAATTTCAAAAACTGTGGGCAATCTTCGCTATTACAGATCCCTGTATTAAGTATGATCCGACACGATCTTGACTGATTTTTATGTATTATTTTTTTAATAGACCCTAGTATATTTTGATAGCAAGTACGTAACACAGCATACATACATTCAATTTATCTAGACGCTATACGCCTCCAGAAAATTTATTTGGTTTTATGCCTAAAACTATCTCATCTTCTAAGATAAAAAGTAGCCTATGTGCATTATCGGTATTGAAACTACATATATATCAAATATCAATAAAGTCGCTACCTTGCTCTCTCCGTAAAAGTGTAACAGACAGACAGAGTTATTTTCGCATTTATTATATTAGTATGGATTATTTTATTTCACACATTTCTAAGTAAGACTGTCGACTAAATATTATGCTCGAAAGATTAAAAATTTGCTGTTAAAACTGGCACAAATTGATTTCATATCAGTTGGTAAGAGTGATGTAATGGTGGTGCCTTAATAGATGGATCACGTGCGTGAAGCGTTTTTGTTATATATTAAGTAACAATCAAGTTGATGTTAACACTGCTTCGCAATGTGGTAGTTCGCTTAATCCCTCCAGGGACGGAGAAAATATACTAGCTCTTGGAACCGGGAGGCATGTCGTAAGAGGGTACAGGGCAACTCACAGCCAAGTTAACTATCACTATAATCAACCTTGCTCTTTTTTTATTGCATGAGTTTAGCAGACAGGCAGACAGCTCACCTGTTGGAAAGCGGTTACTATCGCCTACGGACATTTATAACACCAAAGGCGCTACCTATGTCCTACCGCTCTCTTAAGGGAGATTGGAATCTGGTCACTAATGCCGGAACGCGGCTCAAGGTTGTGGTGCTCATGGCGACATACTCAAGACCAGAGAGGTAGCCATCCAGCCGGGCAAATACTCTACCATCTAGCTGGTTTTTTTTGGGCTTTTGTGACAGGGAAATCGCAGAAAATTGTATACTTTCTACGTTCCTTCACGTAAACGGTAGAATATGCCACCATAAAAATTTTGAGTAGTGTTCCGACATTAGTGGCCAAGTTTCGGTCCGAGTTCGAAAAAGTTCGGTCCGCCTTCGAGTCCGGCCCTGCAATGGCATCATCCCTAGTGTTGCAAATGTGTATAGGCGATGGTAACCACTTTCTATCAGGTGGGCAGTTAGATTACCTGCTGTACTATAGCCATAAAAAGTCCGTTTGGCCTTATTGTTCAAAGAGTGGCAGGTCTGATGGCGCAGTGCCCCCTCTTAGTATCTCAGCTTCCCTATTCGACCTCCCTATCCTGCCCCTCTAACCCGTATCAAACGTTGACAACACTTTGATTGCGGTCCTTGTAGTGCAAACGTCTATAGGTGACAGTAGCCACTTTTTATTACGTGGGTCATCTGCTTGTGTGAAATAAAAAAAGTGATAGAATTCAAAACAAACATACAACCCAAAAGCTTACAAACATTAAGTAAGCTTACAGTCAAAGACGTATAGATGATAATCATCCATAGTTCCTAAGCTAAGTAACTGAAATAAATTGCATTTAATAGAAAACACCACATATCTTTTTATTTATTTATTGCAGGAGTTCAGCAGACAGGCAGACGGCCCACTTGATGGAAAGCGGTTACCATCGCCTATGGACATTTGCAACACCAAAGGTGCTACAAATGCGCTGCTGCTCTCGCCATCACAACGCAAGGTTGTTATGGCGACATACTTTAGAACAGGGGTGGTAGCCATCCAGTCGGCCAAATACCCCACCACCTGGCAAGATCTATAATATAAGATATCTTAAAAATAAGTCGATGATATTGCGCGAAACATCTTTATTTCAAAGTATACCCTCATTAATGTTCTTTCATTGAATATTGAGGAAACTAAAATGGTGTCGAACATTTCTCTCGAACATCTCTAAACTGGTCGTTTACAAAAGCTCGTAAAAAATTTCGAAACAAAATTCTTCACCTTTTAACTGGAATACAAATATTGTATATAGATAACACTAGCCAATGAATCACGGGTATAAAAACAAATATTACCTAGATATTACAAAAACGGGTTTGTCTAGATTTTGCATGTCAATATCAGTTACTTAACTTGAACTTAGTTGAACTGCGTGACGTCACGAGCGCTGAGTGAAAAGAGAAAATAAAAGTGAAACCGCGCCGATACGATCGAGCTTAAAACTTATTTCTATAACTCGATCGATCGACGTGTTCTTGTTTTGTAAGAATGTTGAGTGCCGCTATTGACAAGTGAATATATGAATTTAGATTGATGATGAATACTTAGGTTGTAGATATCAAAACGTGTTGGGGGGCCCAAAGGAAGGGTAAAGTTTTTTATAAAAGAAACAAAAAATGCTCGAATTGAATTAAAATATTTATATATTGATTATAAGTTATTACTTATACTTAATGCTCCTAGGAACTAAGTTAGACAAACAATTCAAATCAAAGATACACTTTTGTTGCCTTTTTTTCGGCAAGCTTTATCAAATTTTATCAAATCATATATAGCTGAAGACGATTTAAGTTTTTTTAGATTTTTTGCCTATATAGAAATCTGATAGCCGTTCTTGTTGGCCCAGCAACAGCCTATTGTCCTATTGTACTCGTTTACGGCCGCTCAGGAGCATCATTAGCCATGTGTTGCTGATTATAAGTACAAGCTAATTCTAGGAAATTATGTCGACGTTGCCGGGCGGGCACATTTGCATTTGTGAAGTATAAAAGGATGGCCTGATTAAGAGAGGGGGTCAGTTGAGCTACAACTACGATCTAGGCGTGACGTGTGTACATTCGGGAACCTAATAGTGACGAACTTTGCGTGTTTTATTGAATTACGACGTTCTGCATTACGTTTGGATTTGTTGCGTTCTAATAAACTCTATAATAATTATAACGGCATTTTAATTCGAGTCGCGCAAACTCGTAACAATATGTTCTTAGTCTATAAAAATTGTTGATAACATTTTAGGAATTTTTGCTTACACACTTTCGGGGCCTCTGTAGCCTGGGCCCCCGTATCATTGATACGGCTGATACGGCGGTAGCTAAGCCCCTGTTGTAGATATTTATGTATATCTTCAGAACCTTTACAATACTCTTTAATTCTTGTTACTAAATTCGCATCCCATCCCATCTCTTCTATCATGTGATGGCCTAAAGCACTGGCCTAAACAAACAATTTTGTCTCATAAACCTCTTACTAATTTTTACTGCATTCTGTTGACCCCTATCTTTTTAACAGACTTAAAAAAAGGAAGAAGTTCTCAATCTATTACTTTTTTGTTTCTGAACCAATTTTGACAGTTTTTTTGCATTAGATTTAATATACCATAGTTTCTAGTTGGTCCCGGGATAGAAAGTATCGAGCCATTTAAAAAATAATGTTAGCTATCGTTTAAGAGAAAACTGTGCCGGAATATGCTAATTTTTATGCAACCGAAACAACACCAAACCGCTCCCGGGATAAAAAAAAATCACACAATTTATTACGTAAAATTTGTTATCGATCAGTAAAAATATCACTTTGAATTCGATTGTTTTTAATCTGGCCATTTTAAATCATTACCAGAAAAATTCCCGCGGGATCCCCAGCATAAATTGTAGGGCAGATTTTAAGTCTAAGAATTTGCTGTCGATCAGTGAAAACCGCATCGAAAACGGCCTAGTTTTTACGTGAATGCCGAACAAACAGACGAGAAAAACAAATGCATCGTGTTCACCATCGTTTATATAGTCTATTCGCGTTGTTTTTTTAGTAACTTCAATATACAGACACGCTATGACTTGCTTCTTTGACATTCATAACTCTTGTCATGCACGCTCGTCTATTCTTGAGGCTCCTAACATCACCTATAGAATTTTATAATATTGTATATATACTCACAGACGGTTTAGCCGTATAGCCTTCAGAGAGACTTCGCGGCTCTCTGCGTATTCTTCCGATTGTACAATGCGGAGTGTTGTTAGGAACTGTTCAGACTGGTGCCCTCGTCTTCTTTCTATCACTGCACCGCTCGCCATCGGCTGGGGGTTCATCCCCACCTCCTGGAGCCGCTTCGTTCTTGTATGCAACTGTTTTCTAGAACGTTTCTCTTGCGCACCGTGGTTATTTGGAATGAACATCCAGCTGTGGTTATCTATTATGGTTATAGCTACGATATGGAGTTTTTAAAAAAGGGTGTCATAAAACGTTGTCGAGGCCGGCAGCGTGTTGGTGACACCTCTGGTGTTGCAAACGTCCATAGGCGGCGGTAACCGCTTTCCATCAGGTAGGCCATCTGCCTGTCTGCTGTTCTTTAGCTATATAAAAAATATAATAGTTTAAAAAAACTAAAAAATACTCTTTTTTAGAAAATCCAACTAAAAAATAGAAAATAAATTTGAATTAAAAATAGTGTAAGAAAAAATGATTTTATTGTAAAAAAAAGCGTGGGGTGCATGGTATCAATAGTTTGAAAAGCACCCCACGCTTTTTTTTACAATAAAATCATTTTTTCTTACACTATTTTTAATTCAAATTTATTAAAATTTATTTTCTATTTTTTAGTTGGATTTTCTAAAAAGCGTATTTTTTAGTTTTTTTAAACTATTATTTATTTTTCATTTTTTAGTGATTTAATTCCCTTCTCCGTGGAAACTTTGAAAAAAGAATTAAAGACACTCTTATGACAAAATGGAACATTATGTAAAAATAAGCTTTTTTAAAAAGGTTTTTAAATACAAGCTTTTGAGATCCTGCATATCATGTAGCAGCAGTGTGCTAGCCAAGACAAGTAAAACGAGCCCAAACACGACGGGTCTATCTTGTTTAGTACAGGAGTTCCTATGGCCACCTTCCGACTCCATCATCAGATCAGCTCCATGGTACCATATTATTGCATTGTCACGCGATATACACATACGTGCAAAATTTCACCTCAATCGGAAACCGGGAAGTCGATCAAATTTAACTTGAAAGATTACAGATTACATGCTAACATACGTATGAAGCTAATAAAAGCGTATTAAAAAAAAAAAGTATGACCCAGCAAATAACTTACTAGGTATAGTTTACACGCAGGTTTTTGGCGGTGAAGGAAAACATTGTGAAAAACTTAAGGTCATTCAGTAACTCCTTAATGATGGATCGACGTTTAAGTTGATTACAGCTGTTTTTAAGCAATTAATGAAGTTAATTCTATATGTAATAACACACCGGACAACTCAACTAGTTATTTAAAATAACGGAAATTATTTCACTGATTATATAACGACTTGTGCTATTTTTAACATTTGTCGGTTATAATTATATGTATAACATTGCTAAACTTATAATTTGATGGTAGGCTTTCAATAATTTTAATTTTATGATTATCATATTAATGTGTAGTTTTATTGGGGGGGCCTAGATGTATACTTTAAAATTAATGAGAAACGACAGAACCATGTCAATCTAATAATCACTTCCGGTTGTTAAGTCGTGAGAAAATAATGTTTTTATAGGTAAAATTAAATTAAATTAAATTTGATCATTCGCTTTTGTGTATTTTCTCCAAGGCTTCCCTTCCCTTTTTTGCTATTTTGAAAAAATAATTTGAGTTTGTCTTACAATATTAATTTTTAGTCGCCAGAAAAATGCGCACACATCGAATATCCCTAGTTAAGCTAGTTACGCTTGTCTTATGGGTAATATGCGATGGACCACTGTATCGCCAACCCGTCAAGCCTTCTATGTTCGATACGCACTTGGTCGATTAATAATAAATAATAGTAATAACTTCGGTGAACCTGCAGCCCACCTCTCGACAGCTACTCATACCCATGTTGCCCTCGCCAATCTTGTACGGCATTTTTAAGTGGCCCATGCAGGGAGTCACGAGTCACCGTCTGCCTATTTTTCCATGTTCCCCGAACATTGCGAGGGGCAGATTGTACAGATAGTTCCACCAGCAGTTCAGCCCCTGTAGCTCGATACCTTTTGTTCTCTTTTCCTAGAATAGTCCTACACAGACCGGGGCTCGTTTTTAGGTGCATTATTATGTGGTGTAGACAGGGATAATCGCCGGTCAGTGTCACGCCACATTTACATTAAATTTGTCATGGGGCCTCTACGTGTTGGCCTTCTCATGGCCCCACGCAAGCCCTCAAAAAGTCCGGGCCATATTTATGGCCCGTGGTCTTCAGACATATAATAAAAACTTTGTGTTTTATTTTTGACGTATTTTTATTAAAGAATATCTCCTTTTTTTATATATATATTTTTTAATATAATTTTTTTCTAAATAAATAAACACAATAAAAACTTTTATTTCCTTACACCTTGTACAATATGACAGTTTTATTGTTAGTTTGTCAATATTTGTTTACTTTTTCTAAGTTGGTTAATTTGTTATTTCTTAAGCTATAGTGCTGGGTATAAGGGCCGCCTTGGTGGTATAAGGCCCCTCCAAAGATGTCCACTGTAGTCTGTTTTGTGCGACTCTAGTCCATAGTTGTTCCATTGAACTAGGCTCATAGGCTGTCAAAGGCTTAGACCATTCAACTACAGAGGCCGTCAATATATCAAAAGCAAATGACATGATGAATGTTTATGTTGTTTTGACTAGTTTTTCTTCACCCATGGCCATTAGAATTAAAATGACAAGCTCACAAAAATATTACTACTTTAAAGGTGTAGAAGCAATTAAAGTAGCTGTCAATCAAAATACTAAAGACACCTGTTGCGTACAAACTATGCAATTAAAAACTGCTATAATTACTAAATTTCAAAAGAGATTCTTAAATTATTTAACTTTCAAACTACTTCGTATCTAAATGTTACAAACACCCAAATTCCATTGTGTTTTGTATCCAAAATAAATGTAACGTAAATTTAAATTTTGTAACCATTTGACGTAATGCCGCTAGCTGCTATCTTATTTTACTAAAAGCTTTGCAAAGATTGCGTTACTTTACGTAACAAGCACACGCCTAGTGTTCTGTGACAGTTTTATGGTGTCCGGAAGCCAGTTAAGATGCTATATAAGATTTTATGTTACACCCAATATGATTTTGATGGTAATTCACAACGTTTAACGCGCTCTATAGGAAGTGATAGGCACTTAATATTCTACTATTTTTAAGTTATAATTTAGAAATGATTTTTTAATTTATTAAACTAGTTTTTAAGATATTAATGTTTAAAAGAAAGATTACACAGGCTTTTGATAGCCGATATTTGCCGTCTTAATTATGCTCGGACTTCATCTGGGATAATCTTATAGTCATTGAATGGGGCCAAATGCGTCTTATTTGGAGCGATAAAAATAAGCCCGGCAACGAATAACTACATTCCTTTACGTATGTTATCTATCAATATTTAAGGTCATTAACAATTAATAACAATATCGCATCACAAATTACGCATTAATCCATGTCTGGATCTGCGTGAAACGGCCTATAACACTATTTCAGATGAAGCAGTAAGGTAATAGAAAATGCAAGATTTAAACCTTCATTAGTTAAAACGTATCTTAAACCTATAATAGAACGCTCGCTATAAAAAATGTTCATAATGGTTTTATGAATTTCCGATGTTGATTGTTGCAATTTAGTTTAAACTAGTGGTCGCCCAGTGGTCGAAATTTGACCATAATTAATTTAAATTATAAGTTGAACATTATTAAGGTCCGGTTGTCAAAGGCTATATACTTCTATAATCACAGATTTCGCCAAGGCTACACTGTTAATTGGACTTTAACAATCAACAAAAGATTATATATGCGTGTGTGTGTCAGATACATGGTAGTGTGTGTAATGTTTTTTTTTGTTGACTTAATGTATTTTTTATGCATAATTTAAAAAAACTATTAGCATTCTGCACTCCTTCTCTAGATAAACTATAAGTGTGCGAAATTTCATACTCCTCCGTCCGTGCAATTTTCGTAAATAGGGGTACAAAGTTTTTTGCTTCACGTATTTATATATGATGTCATGGATATTTAGTTTAAATGTCATGGATATAGAATAGATTTTTCAAAATTCTAATGATGGTGTATCATTCGAATTTTGAAAAATCTAGCTTTAGTTTTCAACAAACTCAGCCCTGAGATTCCTTTGAGCAACTTTTGTTATATCTTATAGGTTCGTTAGCTATATAGGTGACTTGAAAAATGCACCTATATAAAAATCAGCTGCTGTATGTTCGTATCCGAAAAAACAGTAAAAGCGGTCGTTAAATTGACTTCCTTCATAATTAATATTAGATTTAGCCACAGCGATGTGAGTCTGGGTTTATATTGTTCTTAATATTTAGTTCTAGAAACATGAAAGTAGAATAAACGCAATTGAAATGAGAGCTTTGAGGATTATATATGTAAGGTTAATGTAAGTGATGTGATAAGAAACAGTGTGATAAGAGAACGTTTTAGATTAAAGAATTGAAGAAGAATTGGGCATGTAGAGAGAATCAATAAAAGCAGAATCACAAAACACGTAGGTATATGAGAGCAATGTGATTTGTAGAGTCGGTGACGACAAACTGCCACGTACTGTACTCACCGTGATCAAATTACAGATATTCTAAAGAAGGTTAGGTAAAAAAGACTTTAAATAATCATGTATGTATGAAGATATTAGTCAAAGTTAATGAAGCGAAAAGTTTTTGTTAAGATTGTAGCAGGTGGAGATCTATGCTCTCTGCTCTCTCTCTCTCTAACAAATTGTTTGTTTGTTAATATTTGTCTTTTGTTTGCAGTGCCAACACGGCGATGGACAATGACGTCACGCCGGTATACCTGGCAGCCCAGGAAGGTCATCTGGCGGTCCTCAAGTACTTGGTGCTCGAGGCGGGTGGGAGGCTCGACGCACGCGCCAGGGACGGCATGCTGCCCATACACGCCGCCGCACAGACTGGATGCTTGGATTGTGTTAAGTGGATGGTGAGTTTGGATGTTTGCATATTTAGAAATAAAGAAACGTCTACTTGTCAAAGACACCGACGTATTATCACGCCTGATTGTCATCGGGTTTAGGCAGATATTATTGACTTTCACTTGCTACCATCTTGAGAGTTGAAACATCTTCCGCTTCATGTATTTTCATTAATCTCACTATAAATCCACGTTTATTTGGTATTTTTTGCCTTTAAAATACTACTTTGTGAGATTCCTTTCATTTCATCCGTTTCCTCTATACGTTCAAATCATTTTAACGTTCTAAAAATACTATTGATGTGGTAATTCATCTTGATCACGCTGTAACTAGAAAGGTTGTTAGAAGTGTTACCTAGTTACTTTTCTTTTATTGCTATTGTACAACAGACAAGATGACGGTCGCCTGTACATATTTGCAATACCACAGGTGCTACAAATATGCTGCCAGCTTCTAAGGGGAGAATGGAACCTGGCCAGTGATGCCGGAACATAACTCAAGGTTCTTACGGACGCATACTCTTGCTCAAGGGTGGTAGACGTCCAGGTGGGCAAATGCCCTACCACCTGGCTATGGGTTGTTTTGTCGCCTCTATAGACAGGTCGCCTGGCCGCAGGATTAGTATTCTTTCTTCGTTCATGCACGGACAGTCATCACACCTGTAATACTAAATTATTATTTACTACCTCACGTTCATGCAATTCATGCAGGAATGAAAAGAGGTGACAAATCAACCCACAACCAGGTAGGGCATTTGTTCGTCTGGATGGCTACCAACCCTGGTCTAGAGTATGCCGCCATAACAATCGTCAGTTGTGTTCCGGAATTAGTGGCCAGGTTCCAGACACCCTTAAGAGAGCAGAAACGCGTTAGTACCTTTGGTGTTACAAATATTCATAGGCGATGGTAACCACTTTCCACCGGGTGGGCCGTCTGCCAGTCTGCTACAGTCATGCAACAAAACAAAGATTTAGTTACAATTACAACAAAATACAAGACATTGCATTAATGTATTATCATCAATGATAAGGATTATATGACTGGAGTGAATCCTATTGTGGCCCGTCACACAGGCTCTAAAGAGACCTAGCGCGGGAAACAGTTTCCTTTGGGATGCCATGTGTACTGTTCTTTGTACTTTAGTAATATTATATGTACCCTGTACTACTTATTTACATGCTAATAAATTTCATTTCAATTCCACACAACTTATATACTAAAATATGTGCACACATACGTGGTGTTTATTAAAGTAGCAATTAATGGGTGTACATGCCTACATTGAAATTAAAACATTTAGGAGTTTATGCGACAATTCGAGGAATGGCGTTGGCACCAATCTTTTGTTGTGTCGAAAGTAATTTCGACACAGCACTGATTTCCAGTGCCTACTTCCTAGTCCGCATGTTCGCTTGTGAGTCGTGAAAATAATTTTATAAAGATATTATATTATTATGATAAGGCTATTCATTCTTGGTAGTTGCGTTAAAGTTGGTAAATAGAAGGTATTGGGTACACTACGTAATTTTATTCCTATTTTTATTTTGTACCATTTGGAGCAACACACTTTCAGTTCAGTCTCGATATATTCTTAGGGTTCTGTAGTCATTTTAGCTTTATTGACAATTAAGTCAGTACGTGAAGAGATATTAAATTTAGAGGGAGAAACACTGCCGCACTCAGAGTCTAGTAATGGCGTATCAACACATTTTGCTATAGTTAAAATCAAAGTAAAAATAACTTATTACATATCCATATTACTTACAACCATTTAATGTGGAGAAATCATTTTCTGTAAGTATTATAAATTCAATAAAATTTAAAACGTCCTTCTGAGCTGGTTTGCACCATAGATACACTATGGTTTGGACGGGTCTAACCACCATGCCTGTTCAAAGCTGACTGGCGGGTTTCGCATACTCCGATTGTTTAGATTTTCAGTTTTCCCTTCGGTTCCTTCACTGTTAGCACATGGCAATTGTGACAATATGCAGATTAGGTCAAAAAATTGCCTAAGAATTGCATGTTGCCGGCCTGGATTTGAATCCATGTCATTAAATTGAGCCGCAGTTTAATATTGAATTTATATAACGATTTGTATTCTAATACGCTACTTAAAGCGCTTTTTATGACTTCTGTAAGTATGGCAAAGAGCGGGGCCTCTAAAATAATGCTTAAGTATTTAGATTAGACGATATTAGTTCGCATTTTGAACAGCCATAACTTTTGGAGTAAAAATAGATTATCTATAATATTAGAAAATTCTAAACATGCCATGTCTGTACATTTAAGTTATAAAAAAACAACTATATAAACGATTAGAAGAAAAGAAAAAAAAAAACATTTATTTAGAACTACAACACAAATGAGGATACAATACACAATCATAAATAAATAAATGTACAATGTAGCATGCACGATGGAGAACACGATGCATTTTTTAAAAATTTCTTGTCTGTTTGTCGGTTGGTCTGTTTGTTCGGAATTCAAATAACAACTACTGAGTTGATTTCGATGCGGTTTTCGCGCTAGTCGACAGTGAATTCCTCGACATAAAATCTGCACTACTTTTTATCTGGATTTTTTTCTGGAAATGATTTAAAATGACCAGATTGAAAAAAATCGAATTCCATTGCGGTTACAATGTGTGATATTTTTTTATTCCGGGAATCCCGCGGGAAGTTTCCCGGGAGCAGTTTGAAGTAGTTCGGGTGCATAAAAATTAGCCTATTCCGTTTTCATTTAAATGATAGTTTAGATTTTTTTTTAAATGCTGTGGATACTTTGTATCCCGGTAATCCCGCAAGAATTTCCAGTCAAGCCTAGTATCATATAATTATCGTTTACTTCTAGTCGGTTTTAGAAAATATTAATATTTAACTTAACAAAAAATCCTTCCAAAGTTTCCGCCAAAAAAAGCGACCAAAAAAAAACTTTTATTTCTCTGTTCCTTTTATTGTTGGTAATTCGAAATTTAAAAAAAGAACTTTAGAATATAACGCAGCCAATTACTATTTCGGTATAAGGTCGCGATTAAAATTTTAAATATTAAAGCCTTCATAAATTATAACCGCATAATAATGCAAGTAATTATATTTTTGGCATATTTTTATGGTCTAGATCCGGGCTTAATTATAAAATAGTGCTGTCATGAATAACATAGTGCAATGCTCTATCGATATTTGCGGTTTCATATTACGAAATTTAAAAAGATATTCCAATGCAATCCTTCCAGCTAACCAGATATGGCCGTCTGACATTTAACTTGTAACTTTAACGAATAAAATATTATGGCCTTAAGCAAGCACTTCAAAAATCTCATATTCTTTTCAAACAATCGACATTTGAAAGTTTTAATTTTAATATTTGCCCAACTCTACTAATAAACGCTGATGTTTTTTTTTTAAATTTAGTAATTAATGAGATTGCTCAAACTTCGTATGCCGATTCTAATCATTCCGATATTGCATAAATTCTGTCGGAATACTATTTGTATTATGAAATGAGAGTAGAATTATGTTGTTTTTCTTTTTAAAACTACTTTTGATGGTTTATAATGCATTTAATCAGGGTATAGGAATTTTAAAAATATGTATTTTATCCGTGCAAGAACGGAAAAAGATTACAATTTCCTGCGGCCGGGCGGCCTGTCGTGAGAGGTAACAAAATGTCCAACAGCCAGTATTTTCCTGTCTGAATGGCTACCCCTTCTGGTCTAGAGTATATTGCCATGACAACCTTGAGTTTTTTTCCGGCATTAGTGACCAGGCTACAGTCCCCTTTTAGTGAGCGGCAGCACATTGGTATCACCTTTAGTGTTATGAATGACCATTGGCGATGGTAACCGCTTTTCATCAGGTGGGCCGTCTCCCTGTCTGCTGAAATCATGCAATAAAGAATATTCACGAATAATCAAGTTTGGCAATAATTAATCTCCAAGCAAATAGGCACCAGGCGAAAGCTGAACACATATGAGCTTTAACCGAGGTTCAGCTAAATTGTGGCGATTGAACTGACGTCATACGAAAGAATTTTTGTAGGTACTTGAAAAGTCTCATATCACAAAAGAGTTAGAATTGAAATGACGGCCTCTGTGGTTGAGCGGGCTAAGCCTTTGCCGGCCTACCTCACTGCAACGCAGAGACTCCGGGTTCGATTCCTGGTATAGTAAATTTCGGAACCGTATTTTCTCCGTTATTTACTATAGTCTGGGTGTCTGGGATCGGCCTCAGAGTAGTATGTTGTATATTACCCATAACACTAGCGTAACTTGCTTAATTTGGGGATATACAATATGTGTGTTTGTCTGCCGATTATTATTATTAGAATTTCTTATATAAATTTTTGCTTATGAACATTTAATAGATTTTTTCATATTTTAGGGTTCTTTAGACATTTAGAAAAAAGACAACCTTTATCTATTACATATAATAAAACTGTAGAGGTCGAATTTCTGTACAATGAAAAAAAATGCTAAAAACCGAGTCAGGGGGATGTAAGAAGTGTAATAGAACTAATTTAGACTTTTTTCAAATTTTTTGTTTGTCTGTTTGTACCGGTTAATCTCCGAAACGACTGGACCGATTTAAATTTGTATGGTGGTAGCTTATATCCCTGGTCAACATATAGGGTACTTTTGATCCCGAAAAATTAAAGAGTTCCCGTGGGATAGTTTAAAAACCGCACCACGCGGACGAAGTCGCGGGCAGCAGCTAGTAATATAATAATTATGTTTGTCTGTCCTTGTATTTTACTAAATCGTCAGCGTCAGGCACCTGTTGCCTGGCACATGCTGAACTGCACCTATTTGGTACCATCGCGAGACTTTTTTAGTATATACCTACATCGTACAATTTACCGCCATGTGTCTCGCTATGTGAAGACCAAATAAACGCTTCTTTCTTTCTTCTTTCTAAATCGCAAAAAATAAAGATTATGGTGTGGCTGCCATACTTTTAGCTGAGCGTTGAAAAAAAAAAATTATCGTGTAAGGAATCGTTAGTCAGATTTTGAAAATTTAAAATAAAATAATCTTATTCAAACCAATACGTGCGCAGATATTCGTTTTTAAAGTTCGTAAAGCAAATAAAGCTTATAAATTGGTCCCTCAAAGTCTATCCCGACATTTTGCTGTAGTTAACACGAAGCCTCTCCCGCATCAAGGAAATCGATTTTATTTTATAATCATACGTCTTGAGAGAAAATCACATAGTTCAACGACCGATCACGATCAATCGACGATCTAAGTAGGAAATGCAGTGTGGTCACGCGCATTTGAGCCATTTAGAAGCGCTTGCGCAGCGAAACGTATGTACGCCGGTGATGGAAAAAGGAGATTTTCTCACAGATTTATGGGTTTGTTATTTATTGGTTCTTTTACAAGAACTTCTGTTTATACTGTGAAACTAGCGGTTGATCCCGATTGCGTGGTTACCTGCAGTGAATAAGGCAAGACAGGGAAAATGGATCCCTATTTGTTGTGATCTTGGCACGCAAAGTGCTTTTGTTTGAAGTGCTACTTGTCGTTGTCTTCTGGTCTTCATTTCCTTTAAGTGGTGTTGGTTGGGGAGTCGAGTTTTAATTCTTTGCCCCCGGCTTCAACTGGACAGGCAACGACCTTCCGGTGATGTGGATTTGGAGCCGCTGGAGGCTACCCAACTAGTCACCGGTAGCCTTCACGGGTTTCACGTAGGCTGCATCAGCAGCTTGGTCGGCCAGTCTTTGGCGTTCGATGGCCTTCTCGGGCTTTAGTTGGCCATCAGTTGCTTTTGTTGTACTCTCTGCGGCTTTGGGGCGTTCGCGACCTTTCTGCTAGTGCTTCATATACTTCGGGACAGGTCGACTTGGCAATTTTCTGATCATGTGACTTCACATACCAGGTAAAAGAATTTTTTTGGTACGTAACCAAATGAGAGTAAAATTATGTTTCAAACAAAATCCTATCTAGGTTCTGATTGATAGGATATTTGTAACAATTATTTTTCCGCTCAATGTTTAAAAATTTTCTAATGCCTTTTTGATTAATTCTCGTGCTTGAGAATAGATTATTGTTTTTGAAGTGAAACTTCTTTAGAATCATTGTGATTTGAAACTGGATGAAACGAAAAAGCGACACTAAAAATAGATAAACATATAAATATATAAAACTAAGCCTGTGAGAGAACAAGATAGAATACATTATACAGTGCTTCATACTATTCGGTCCCCTTTTTGTGCGGTGCTTCGTAACTCCTCACTCTTGTCTACTAAGCGTTGTAGATATATATAATGATGTTCGCCTGTATATTCTCTGAATTTCACTTCAGCTACGTGTGCACTGCATTCACACATTTTTTTTAATGCGTGATAAAGAGATAACCGAAGTCATTGTCAATACACAACTATTATACAAGCAACAAGGTGAGCGAGATCGAAGCCTTACCTCATAACCCAATTGCCATCTCAACCTGTTCCAAACTATACGTGATATTTCTTCAAAATATTTGGGGTGTGGTCGTATTTAGTACGCTGACATCTACCGGCATCAATTTTACCATTGCTGTTATAGACATGTTAGTCTTCTTTCAGACATTCTCACTACACGTCTAGACCACCTTATAGTTTATTTTGCTCAACTTACCTATACAGATAAATAAAATTGAAGTGTCTTAAAAATCAGAAGGATAATTCGGAATTTTACATTTTTTGTCTATCTGTCTGGATGTTCCGGCTAACCTCGGAAATGACTGGACAAATTTTGACGGGATTTTCACTGGCCGATAGCTGATGTTGTAAAGAATAACTTAAGCTACTTGTAAAATTAGGGTTTCGCGAAAAGAAATTCCACGCGGACGAAGTCGCGGTCACAGTTAGTGTTCGTAATATATTCCTCCAGTCCACATTGTTCAATTCACACGCTGTTCCTTATCATATCGCTTAAACTGCGTATATTCTACTTTCATATTTTCTGTAGGTACCATACCCAACTTTTATTGCCATAATAGTGTGTTAGTTAGTGCTTATCGTTGGCACTCTTGATGGACAGCCAGACCTGCCTTAATATACAACCATTCGCAGTTTATAAATGTGTTTACTTATAATGTATATTTTACATTTATATACAATATTAAAAAAATCTATTCTAAAGTCCGTCCAATTTTGTATTTGTATGCATTATTATTATTACTCCTTACATACAATCCGTTTATTTTAGTGTATAATTTTGTTTTAAAATTTAATTTTGTAAGATTATGTTAGGTATATAATTATGTTTAGTATAAAAAAATAAGGGGGGGGGGGGGTTAGTCAGATGAAGATTTAAATTAAATGACTATATATCAATGATTACCGATTGCGGTTTATCTATATAGTATAACAATCGCATGTTAAATTGCAATTAATTGAATTAAATCACACACATATATATAGTTTGCCAGGTGGTAGAGTATTTGCTCGACTGGATGGCGACCACCTCTGGTCTAGAGTATGCCGCCATAACAACCTTGTGCTGTGTTCCGGCATTAGTGACCAAGTTCCAGTCTCCTTTAGGAGAGCAGCAGCGCATTTGTAGCTCCTTTGGTGTTGCAAATGTCCATAGGCGATGGTAACCGCTTTCCATCAAGTGGGCTGTCTGCCTGTCTGCTGAACTCATGCAATAAAAAAAAATAAAAAAAATTAGTATTTTTGCATATTGTAATGATTGAATTCATTTACTGTAAGTATACAATAACTGCAAGTATAAAATATAAGTCCTGACCTACGGAGCCGAGACATGGACACGGCAGGATTAGTCCACAAGTACCAAGTCGCTCAACGGGTAATGGAGCGAGCTATGTTGGGTGTTTCTCTTATGGATAAAATTAGAAATGAGGACATCCGTAAGAGAATCAGGTAAGAGATAAACCGACATAGCTTGCAAAATTAGCAAGTTGAAGTGGCAGTGAGCCGATCACGTCTGCCGCAGGACCGATGGCCGATGGAGCAGACGAGTCCTGGAGTGGAGACCGTGTCTCGGTAAACGTAGTGTCGAATGCCCTCCAGCCCGATGGGCCGACGATCTGCGCAAGGTCGCTGGTAGGCGCCATCTTGGGGAGGCCTACGTTCAGCAGTGGACTGCGAATGGCTGACGACGACAACGAAGTATACAATAATACTATAATACATGCGTATTAAAGTTGCATCCGTGATGGATCGTTCTAATGACGTGGGATTTCACCTTGAAAAAAAAATAAAGACCGTAATTTACTCAAGCGAAGTGGAATAACAACGGTTCACTCCAGGAGTTCTATGAACACAAGAAACACTTACCACAGTGTAATATAACCCGTAAACTGTTTTTTCTTCGTGGTAAATGCTCTTAGTATATAGTTTGAATCTGCGGTTTAACTATAAAACATTATTCGCTATTTTAAAACCGGTTGAACGTCGTACGTTTAGAAACCCACCTTGGTTTATGTCTTTGCTACACAATTATGTGGAAAAAGTTAGCTTTTTATTATTAGGGTTGTCTAACTTTGTGCATAAGGAAAAATAAATAAATAAATATAGATATTTTAGGACATTCATGACATGAGCTATTTGATTTGGTGGCTACGTCGCCATTCTATCATCGCACCACTCACCGGCGATTGGAAGTTCATCCACACTTCCTGGACACTTGGAAGTCCTCCACGGTACGTGGCGGACGCTCCTTCATGCCATATGTGTCCAAGTTATGGGATGAACTTCCTCCCGCGGTTTTCCTAGAGCGCCGCAATATGGGATTCTTCAAAAAGGGCGTGAACAGATACCTAGTTTCAACGAGGTAGGCAACGCATCGGCTCCCTTAGTGTTGCAGATGTCCATGGGCGATGGTAGCCACCTATCACCGGGTGGTCCGTTTGCCAGTTTAGCAAGGAAAACATAAAAAAAACAAAAACATTCAAAAAGCATTACCAAAACAAAAAAGAGTTACAATTTTAGTAAACTCAAAATAATATAATTTTTTATATTGTTAACTTTTTGGATATCTGTTTTAAAATTTCAAAGGAAATAAATGAGAATAAAGCCTAAAGATCGTTTATATAATATTAAAATGGGTGGAAGGATTATATAAAATTACTAGAGCTAGGCATGTTTGATGAAGAGTTTCTTGCGCCGCTTCTTCTCTTCAACCATAACATGTTGCGAAGCGGGGTAGTAAATTAGATTAGGCTCCCATAGAGTAAATAATAACCATAAACAAAATTAAAATTAAATAATTAAAATTAACAAGTTGGCGGTAGGCTAAATAAAACTTTAACAATACTCGTTGACACTTGACATCTTTGTCTTCCGTGATCACGGCCACTGAAAAGTGGCCGAAACGTCGGAAAAACCAAAATCAAATAAAATTACCGCGCTTAAAACCGTTAAAACGTAGTTTTATTATGTATACAAGTCGCGAAAACTTAAGAAAATATTATTAATAACGTTCCTTTCTTGATGATATTTTTGTTGTTTGTTAAGTCAGGTTATAAGTCGGCACTATATTGAGTTTCATTTATATACGTTCAGTGGTTTCCAAAAAAGATGCGTTTGCAGCGCCATCTTTTTTACTATTTTCGTCTATCCCACGAAAACTTCAGATACTTTATTTTACCGAGAAATTAAAGTGAATTTCTCGGTTAAAAAGGTTTCCCAAGTTACGCTCGGGAATATAATCTAGCTCTATATCGAGTTTCATTTAAATCTGTTCAGTAGTATTCACGTGTGCTCTAACAGAATTTTTATCCGTGCAGGAACGGAGAAAGAATACAATTTCCTGCGGCCTGGCGGCCTGTCGTAAGAGGCGACTAAACAACCCACAGCCAGGTGGTAGGGTATTTTTGCTCGACTGGATGGCGACCACCCCTGGTCTAGAGTATGCCGCCATAACAGCCTTGTGTTGTGTTCCGGCATTAGTGACCAGGTTCCAGTCTCCTTTAAGAGAGCAGCAGCGCATTTGTAGCGCCTTTGGTGTTGCAAATGTCCATAGGCGATGGTAACCGCTTTCCATCAAGTGGGCCGTCTGCCTGTCTGCTGATCTTCTGCAATAAAAAAAAAAAAAAGACAAAAATTCTAAAAATTGTATTTTCGGAATCTCTCTCCTGATTTTTTTCACATTTTTAAACGCATTATACAAATTCGAACCATTTATAGATTTATAATAGTATAGATAGATATATGTATTACAGTTTCGTGTGCACCAACCCTATTGACGCGAGTGTACGGTTGTCATAAGTGGTGGTGAAATCGTTTATTTCACTGCTTCAAGGCGAACAATATTTCCAACAATAACATCCGATAAATATCATCTAAAATAGTTTTTAAACCGTTATTACAAGTAATTAACGAGTCGATTCTAATCTGTTGTTGTGTACAACCTTCGTCGATATTTTTATTAGATTAAATCGAAAGCCATAATATAATACGTTTATGTGAACGTTGGAGTTGAACAAAAGAATGATAGCTTGTTTTTATTCATGACGTTTTGAAAGAATGTATCGTTTGTTCTCGAATATGCAAGGTGTTGGGTAAAGAGCACTCTTTAATACTTGTCTTGTGGATGATAACATCTCTTAGTTATTTACGTAAGCGCCTCAAAGTAAGGCTGAAGATGTGAATGCTTCTCACTGTTCAGTGTTTTTAGGGTTTCGATACCTAAAGGTAAAGACGGAACCCGTCAAGTCTCATTGGGATGTCTGTCTGTTTGTGTTATATTTAGGTAAACATAAGAAAATTTGGTACATTTTTGGTATTATTTAGCAAGACTGGAGTATCTATTAAATGTACCTAATGTATCTTATCTATGTAGTACACAAACATATATGACAATATTTTTTTATTCTAAAACATAGGCCCTAAATGTATAGTTGGAATTACAATTTGAGCTTAATAAATTAAAATTATTTAATAAAAAACTACATTTAGTTTTTAAAGTTGAATTAAATGATACTTTTATTATACGTATTGTATTTTGTAGATGAATTCTGAATACCCAAATCATCATGTCATCTTCCGTACAGTCCATTCCTTTTTTGGTATCTATATTTTTTTATATGTGGATCTTGCAGTTGAACATTCTAAATGTCTCATTAATTTCATCCCTCCTCATTACATATCCATACCATCTTAATCTTCTTCTTGTAACTAGACATCGATCTCAACATTTTTGTCCCTGCTGAAGGGAGACGAGACTAATGGAGATGAAATAAGTGGAGAGATTATATTGGTATAATGAGTATCATAGTGAACATAAAACTTTTTCACTGTCGAAATTTCTAGATCGTGGAACGCGGCGTGGATCCAAACGCAAGAGACGGAGATGGCGCGACTCCATTGCACTTCGCGGCTTCTAGAGGTCACTTGAGCACAGTGCGCTGGCTGCTGAGACATGGGGCAAGAATTCATCTTGACAGACATGGGAAGAGCCCTATCAACGATGCAGCTGAAAATCATCACTTGGAGGTGTGTATAATACGAAACTGTTAACAATCTAAGATACGCATACTTAATAATAATGAAGCCTCTAGGGGCCTAAAGCAGCCGCTTTCGCAGAATTGTATTACGCATATGACAAATATCAAAACAAAGTGAAACTACATGCTATGTCTTACACCTACCAATATATCTAGACAGTGTTGATGTTATTGAGCGATTCTCCAAACGCGGCTGCTTTACGCCTTCAAGCTTGGGATGCAGCCTGCATCCATACATTGACCATATTCCATCTATTTAATATGGCCAGAGCAGCTGCTCCAGTGCTGAAAACAGCTGAAGTATTCAGTCGGCGTAAATATGAAACCTTCAGTGATAGACACTTGTTTGTGCCATTTTCTGTTGTGACCTTTGGATTGTGGGGTCCTAAGTCAATGAGATCCTGTAAAGAGCTCTCAAAACGCATAATTCTCTCTTCAGGTGATCAGAGAATTGATGCCCACCTTGGATAATGGATGAGTATAGAGGTCCATAGATAACTTAGTCAGTTTTCTGGGCTCCTAGCCCATATATAACGGTGACCTAGGCTCAGTATTCTGTTTATAGATGTAAGGGTTTATAGATGAAGTATAACTAATATTATTTAATTAGGTTTAGTTCGGCTTGCTTTCTTTTTTGTATTACTGTCTAATATTGTAAACATTAATTATATCCATATTTAGATACAAAGTGTTGATTGTTTTTTTTTTTTTAATTTATTATCCAATATGCTTACATTCATATACTGTATGTATTCATTTGAACTGTGGCACAGAAACCTCATGGGTTTATTCGTGCTGATATAATGATAAATAGATAGCAGTTTATTGGTCACAAAAAAATTACAAAAATGTATGGATAGAATTTTTGCCGTCGTTGGCAAACTCGAAAGATGCCGGCCGGCACCACCGGAGCTTAAGAAAACTTCGTTAATCAGAAACATGATATATAATTGAATTAAGATTTTATTAACAAAAAATTGTTTCATTGAAAAACAGAGTTTATATTTCATTGTTTTTGTTTGGTAGTTCAAGTGTTTTGCAGACATTTTTGCCGGCCCTAAATTTTGCTGTCGTAGGCAGTTGCTTACCATGCCTACCATCTCGAGCCGCCCCTGCCTTGTTTGTAAATAGTAACACATTTGTTGCTTGCTGTATACGGTTTCTTGTAGGAACTGACTTAAGTAATATTAAATAATCACCTATCACTTGATACAGTTGTTTTAACATGTAATAGTCATACATAAAACTTTTAGAAAAGCCGAGAAGTAATTAAGTCAAATTAAGATTCTCTTTTATCACTATCTTGATGATACGGCAGAAGAACAAAGGCTACCCAGATTGCTGCTAATTGAAACGTCGACGGCTTGTTAAACAACATAATTACACGAACGTCACAAAAATTATGACAATTTACTTTCTAAGATACTTATGGTCAGTTAATTGCCCAGTGTAGACAATAGTAAAGCTCGCGTCTGGAAAGTGTATCAATTTTCACCGTTTATTATAGTGATGTGATTCAAGTATGGTAACCACCAGCCCGAGTCATTCGATTCGATTGTGTACGTGTTCTTGAATCTCCAAGTCATTTCAGTCAATTGATTTAATACAGTACAGAATACTTCAATCAACTTACTAAACTGTCAGTTATTAATGGATATTATATAATAGATAGATAGATAACACTTTATTGCTCACCAAAATAAACAAATACAAAAACAAAATGTATAATTACAATACTTCTTGGTAAAACAACAGCCTTAGCGCTAAAAGCGATCTCTTCCAGGCAACCTAGCTTAAAATAAATTCTTAACTGATCTGGCGATGTAGGTGAAGCAGAAAAAAGATACATACTTACACTAGTTTATAAATATAATACATATATAAAAATATAATAGTAATATATATACATATATACAAAATAATATAAATAAATATATTTGTTAACATTATATGTGACAAGCATTTTATATATTACAATAGATAAATAAGTAAATGTTTAATATATTAGACATATTTATTTAGAGACAGATAGTACTTTATAAGTGAGTTCCGAAATGTAGGTAATATTTTGGCCTCTCTGACAGTAAGAGGTAGGTAGGGAGGAGTATAATATTAGATGCGAATGTGAGTTTATTTGTTAAAATTACACTTTCATGCATTAACTGCTAAACTGATCACCATGAAACCGTACATAAGCGTTGTCAGGGATAAAGTAAAGGAGGGATAGAAAAATATTTTTGTCGTTGTACAAACAATTTAAGTATAATTGATTGACAAAATCTATAATGATTCCAGCGAAACCATAAAATAAAATTAGTATTTCTTTTTAACAGTTATTTGGACATTGGCTTTAAAGGAGTAATTACGCTACAAAGACAAAATCGTTGTAGGGTTAGCTTGTGACATATATTAAATTATTATATAAAAATCATCTTGTACATTTTTTTATTACTTAGATTCCATTCATTTTCTTGCATCTATACACCTTATTCTGGTCTGGGTATCTGAAATTATTCTCCGGTTTGTTGTATATTATATCAGTGGGAGAGAGTGCATATTAATTCATGGCACAGCTAGTTTGGTATTTCCACTTATAAAATTTTAATGACAAAGACATGCACAACTTTATTTGAGTATTTTTAATCTAAAAATACTAGAAACTGCTTTTCATCCTGATTTGGATACGAATTCTAAAATTTCACTCGAGTCATCCAAGTAAGAAAAGATTATTAAAAGATACATCACTAAATTCGCAGTTCGCTGACCATGGTTCGGGTATGTGTATGCGCATACAGGTGTTGTTATTAATTGCTGTATTATTTATTATTGTTTTTCAATACGATCAAGTGCATGACAGGTTATTCGAAAGTGAAATTAGGGTGCATGATGATGTAAGAAAAGGGGTATATCATATTCCCCATTGTTCACATATGTCGGGGGTCGGCGTCTTTATTCACACTTGTCACTTGTCAAACTCGATCGAAGCTCACGCAAATTGTCCCTTCTACGCGATGTGTAATTTGTGCGTGTGCGATCTGCGGCAGTGAGCAGCTAGCCATGGGCGGAAGTAGCGCGAGCAGGTAGAGGATTACCGGGGCCGTTACCCGACAAGTGTGAACAGCGTCATACTAACTCATAGGCGAACGAGAGTCGACACGATTTTTTATGGACATAGAGGACTGGCAGAACACTCAACATTTCTTGTCGCCGCCGACGAAAATACGGTGTCGCGTATGTGTGAACAGCTTCTTATAAAATGTTCTGCCACTAGAGCAACCGATTTTTTGTCGGGCCCGACACCCGACAAGTGTGAACAAGGTGTACCTAACCGTTTCAGTCAGATTATTTAAAATAGTGGAATAAATCGATTCCCTTTTTGAATACCCATTGTTTATACTTATACCCTTTGCCAATAGGGACATATAAACATGTACCATTGTTCCAATAATATGTGCAGTGACCGATTTAGTACTGAATATTGGAAAAAAAGCTAAGCTTTTTATCCGTGCAGGAACGGAGAAAGAATACAATTTCCTGCGGCCACGCGGCCTGTCGTAAGAGGCGACAAAACAACCCACAGCCAAGTGGTAGGGCATTTGCCCGACTGGATGGCTACCACCCCTGCTCTAAAGTATGCCGCCATAACAGCCTTGAGTTGTGTTCCGGCATTAGTGACCATGTTCCAGTCACCCCAGTCTTCCGTTAAGAGAGCAGCAACGCATTTGTTGCACCTTTGGTGTTGCAAATGTCCATAGGCGATGGTAACCGCTTTCCATCAAGTGGGCCGTCTGCCTGTCTGCTGAACTCCTGCAATAAAAAAATAAATAAGAAAAAGAAGTTTTAATTTTTAGGATATCGCAATTTCATCTCTTTTATTGATTAAACTAGTAAAACAATTGATTTACTGAGCTGTTCGAGCGAAAAATAGGCAACATTGGAATTAAATAACAGTTATACAAGATTTACCTAAGTTAAAAATTTGCAATGCTTTCACTGTTTGATAATAAACTGTAAATTATAATACCCGAGACTTAAATTTTGATTTCAGAAATACGCTGTGAACACGGTCATTTACATGGTATTCCAGGATATCATGCAAATGCAAATATAAATCAATATTAAATTGCCATTCACTTAGCAATTTAATATTGGTTTATATTTGCATTTGTTAAGTATCTGTTTAACTTGCGTATAATTCCTTATCATCATTCGGATAGATATTTAGGAACTTTCAACAACTTATGTATTGACGGGAAAATTACTTTAATACTGTCCAAAGTATGATTACGGACTTAACTTGCCAGTTTCGGAAGCTATCTAAGTATTTCCATTTAATTATTCAAATATAAAGACGAGTAAAAGATATATGCAGGTGTGGATTTAGAATCTAATGTAAGTAGAAGAAGAAGAATGTAGAATGTAGAAGATTTTATTTGACGCCCCTACCGACCTCTACAAATCGATGTCCTAGTGCACAAACATTAATTAGATACATTTTTTTTGTCAATTAAATTAAGTAACTGTTATGATTTGTGCACTTCATGTCTTCTTACCTTATTATTTAAAGTCTTAGCACCCGCTTACCTGACTGACTCCGTCGACTCCATCCAGCATCGCGCCGTTCGTAACATCGACGATCCCATATTAACAGGCGGTTTAGAATCGCGTAGCCTTCGAAGAGACTTTGCGTTCCTCTGCGTATTTTACCGCCTGTATAACGGGAAGTGCGCCGAGGAATTTTTTGATCTGGTGCCAACGCCTCACTTTTACAACCGCAGCGCTCGCCAGCGACAGGATGTTCACCCCCATTTCCTTGAGCTCCCACGCTCAACTATGCAGCGGTTCTGTAGAACATTTATTCCGCGTACAATAATGATCTAGAGGGATATGGGGTCTTTTAAGAAGGGCGTTATAAAATTTCTTAGAGGTCGGCTACGCGTTAGTAGTGTTGCAAACGTTCATAACTGCGATAACCACTTTTTATCAGTTTGCCTGCTTCAGGCAATAAAAATAAATAAAAATTAAACCTACTTTTTTCCGTAATTTGAAGATTGTGTAAGACATAAAAAAATTTGGCTTCAAATTTGCCACCCCTCGAAAATCTGCCGTCCTAGGCTCCGACATACTTAGCCTATTGGTAAATCTGCCACTGGATATGTGTACCTACAAGTTAAACCATAGAAACATGAAATATATACAAATTCCTCTATTCCTCTCGTTTTTTCAAGCTATTAGATTACTGAGTGTAAGTCATTGTCTTTAATATACATAATTATCTACGTAATTAGATATTATACAAAATATATTTAGACAAATTCAATTATAGTAGATATCTGCCATATGGTCATAAATATTCATAGTATATATAGGAATCTAGATACGGTGATATAATTGACCTTTATCAATAGACCGTGAATGTCCCACAACAATAAGTCTACTCATATCCTCCGTACTTGAATTCGTCATATATTTAGTCACGGAACGAGGTCAATATCATGATGGAGGAGGAGTTGGGAGGAGGAAAATCATCTAGTTTTTGGGAAAACTTTCGATGATTATGTCAGCCTGTAAACTTTGTTTTACGAAGCTGATTAGCCAAGGCTATTTGGCGGGTTTCATACATAGGTAATTTATATTTGTTGGTTTCGTTATGTACAATGTTTTCTTTCACAGTGCATAGTAATTATAACTATACGTACAAAGGAATTAAATTCTGTGTCTCTCAGATTCCAGTGGACATATTTGAAATCTGAGACCTTTTTGCAAATCTGTAAGCAAAAAGGCGATTGATAATTTGAAAGCTTATTGATAGAATACTATTCTAAATCTATACTAATATTATAAAGAGGAACGATTTGTATTTTTGTATGTTTGTAGCGAATAAACTCAAAAAATACTGGATCGATTTTTAAAATTCTTTCACCATTAGAATGCTACATTATCCCAAATTAATATAGGCTATAATTATTATTAGAAAAATTAGAAATCCCTACTAAAACTTCAATAATGTAACCCAAGATGTAAAAAAAATGGTGTTTCAGGTTGGGGAAGGTTTAGATTCACAATTAGACCCGGCAGTGTTCATTCGGTATTCTGTTTTTTAATGCGAAAGGACAGCAGACAAGCTAACGGCCCAGCTGATTGAAATGGGTTACCGTCGCTTATGGAAAATATAAGAAGTGTTACCAATGCGCTATCGGCCTTAAAGGAATTTTATAACACCTCTTTTAAAATTCTCATATCGTAGCGCCGTGGAAAAATCCCAGTTGGCAGCCAAATCTCCACGGTGCGCCAGAGAAAATTTCAGATAACCATTGCGTACATGACCGAAGCAACTAAGGAATTGGGGATGAACCAAGTCTTGAAAACTGTCTTACGTAAAATTTCGTAGTATTTAAGGGCGTCCTGAGTCGCACCTTCTCTCATAGTCCCATAGATCTTGAAACACTATAAAATAACTGGAAGTGTATCTTAAGATAAAACAGGTTTATGCTCAAACAGTACGTTGTAAAACAGAGATGGAACATAAGCTTTATACTTTATATATATAAATAATAATATCAGCCCATAAATGTCCCACTGCTGGGCTCGGGCCTCCCATTATAGGGGGGGGGGGACACGTATATACCCGCCACGCTTGTCCAAGGCGGCTTGGCATCTTTGACACAACGGTTATCTCGATGTGCAGGTTGCATCACGATGTTTTCCTTCACCGTTATTAGCACGTGGTAATTGTAACAATATGCACATTAGATCAGAAAACTGACTAAGTGGTGCATGCGTTCGGGCCAGGATCGAACCCGCGCCCTCTGAGTTTGGGACGCTTGCACTAGCCATTAAATTAGAAGGTATTTGAGTTTTCTAGTCAATATTTACTACATATTATCTATTCCAAAAGTGGATGGATGCAGAAGTCGTGGAAGGTCACGACACACCTTCCATGATCAAATTGATCGTGTACTAGCAGAAGGTGATAGCAGGAACCTTAAGAACAGACGAGCGTGCATGACAAGAGCTATGAATGTCAAAGAAGCAAGTGAGGTGTGTAAGAATAAGCCTAAATGGCGCTCTGTTGTTCGTGCCTCCCCTGCAAGGTAACTGGCGTGAAGTTATGTATGTATGTATGTTTTATCTATTCCTTCTATTTAGTGATTCAATCGTTACTCTGTTCATTTCTATAAGCTAATCGCATGTTTATGACACTGCAACCGTTTGACCATACATTTTACATACATACATACATAACTTCACGCCAGTTCCCTTGCGGGGTAGGCACGAACAACAGAGTGCCATTTTGGCTTATTCTTACACACCTCACTTGCCTCTTTGACATTCATAACTCTTGTCATGCAAGCTCGCCTGTTCTTAAGGCTCCTGACATCACCTTCTGCTAGTACACGATCAATTTGATCATGGAAGGTGTGTCGTGGCCTTCCACGACTTCTGCACCATACATTTTAAACATGTTATTAATGTAATAAAACTACGTTTTAACGGTTTTAAGCGCGGTAATTTTATTTGATTTTGGTTTTTCCGACGTTTCGTCCACTTTTCAGTGGCCGTGATCACGGAAGACAAAGATGTCAAGTGTCAACGAGTATTGTTAAAGTTTTATTTAGCCTACCGCCAACTTATTAATTTTAATTATTTAATTTTTAATTTTGTTTATGGTTATTATTTAATCTATGGGAGCCTAATCTAATTTACTACCGCTTCGCAACATGTTATGGCTTGAAGAGAAGAAGCGGCGCAAGAAACTCTTCAGCAAACATACCTAGCTCTAATCCCTATTAATATTATAAATGCGAAAGTAACTCTGTCTGTCTGTCTGTCTGTCTGTCTGTCTGTTCCGTTTTCACGTAAAAACTACTGGACCGATTTGGCTGAAACTCAGTATATATATATTTTCGATGCCGAGAATGAACATAGGATACTTTTTATCCCGGAAAATGGGATAGTTTCCGGGATAAAAGTATATTTGTCTCTCTGTTTGTTATCCTTTTACGGAAAGACTTTTGGACCGATTTGGCTGATACTCGGTACATATGTAATTTGAATACCGAGGGTGGACAAGGGATATTTTTCATCCCGGATAATGGGATAGATTTTGGGATAAATTTATGTAAAGATTATCCCAAAAGTGGGACAGGCTTTGGTTGGTTTTGTGATTTGCCATTTTCATCATTTTGGTTATTTTGCCCTTTTGCCCTTTTGCCCTTTTGCCCTTTTGCCCTTTTGCCCTTTTGCCCTTTTGCCCTTTTGCCCTTTTGCCCTTTTGCCCTTTTGCCCTTTTGCCCTTTTGCCCTTTTGCCCTTTTGCCCTTTTGCCCTTTTGCCCTTTTGCCCTTTTGCCCTTTTGCCCTTTTGCCCTTTTGCCCTTTTGCCCTTTTGCCCTTTTGCCCTTTTGCCCTTTTGCCCTTTTGCCCTTTTGCCCTTTTGCCCTTTTGCCCTTTTGCCCTTTTGCCCTTTTGCCCTTTTGCCCTTTTGCCCTTTTGCCCTTTTGCCCTTTTGCCCTTTTGCCCTTTTGCCCTTTTGCCCTTTTGCCCTTTTGCCCTTTTGCCCTTTTGCCCTTTTGCCCTTTTGCCCTTTTGCCCTTTTGCCCTTTTGCCCTTTTGCTCTTTTGCCCTTTTGCTCTTTTGCCCTTTTGCTCTTTTGCCCTTTTGCTCTTTTGCCCTTTTGCTCTTTTGCCCTTTTGCTCTTTTGCCCTTTTGCTCTTTTGCCCTTTTGCTCTTTTGCCCTTTTGCTCTTTTGCCCTTTTGCTCTTTTGCCCTTTTGCTCTTTTGCTCTTTTGCTCTTTTGCTCTTTTGCTCTTTTGCTCTTTTGCTCTTTTGCTCTTTTGCTCTTTTGCTCTTTTGCTCTTTTGCTCTTTTGCTCTTTTGCTCTTTTGCTCTTTTGCTCTTTTGCTCTTTTGCTCTTTTGCTCTTTTGCTCTTTTGCTCTTTTGCTCTTTTGCTCTTTTGCTCTTTTGCTCTTTTGCTCTTTTGCTCTTTTGCTCTTTTGCTCTTTTGCTCTTTTGCTCTTTTGCTCTTTTGCTCTTTTGCTCTTTTGCTCTTTTGCTCTTTTGCTCTTTTGCTCTTTTGCTCTTTTGCTCTTTTGCTCTTTTGCTCTTTTGCTCTTTTGCTCTTTTGCTCTTTTGCTCTTTTGCTCTTTTGCTCTTTTGCTCTTTTGCTCTTTTGCTCTTTTGCTCTTTTGCTCTTTTGCTCTTTTGCTCTTTTGCTCTTTTGCTCTTTTGCTCTTTTGCTCTTTTGCTCTTTTGCTCTTTTGCTCTTTTGCTCTTTTGCTCTTTTGCTCTTTTGCTCTTTTGCTCTTTTGCTCTTTTGCTCTTTTGCTCTTTTGCTCTTTTGCTCTTTTGCTCTTTTGCTCTCTTGCTCTCTTGCTCTCTTGCTCTCTTGCTCTCTTGCTCTCTTGCTCTCTTGCTCTCTTGCTCTCTTGCTCTCTTGCTCTCTTGCTCTCTTGCTCTCTTGCTCTCTTGCTCTCTTGCTCTCTTGCTCTCTTGCTCTCTTGCTCTCTTGCTCTCTTGCTCTCTTGCTCTCTTGCTCTCTTGCTCTCTTGCTCTCTTGCTCTCTTGCTCTCTTGCTCTCTTGCTCTCTTGCTCTCTTGCTCTCTTGCTCTCTTGCTCTCTTGCTCTCTTGCTCTCTTGCTCTTTTGCTCTCTTGCTCTCTTGCTCTCTTGCTCTTTTGCTCTCTTGCTCTCTTGCTCTTTTGCTCTTTTGCTCTTTTGCTCTTTTGCTCTTTTGCTCTTTTGCTCTTTTGCTCTTTTGCTCTTTTGCTCTTTTGCTCTTTTGCTCTTTTGCTCTTTTGCTCTTTTGCTCTTTTGCTCTTTTGCTCTTTTGCTCTTTTGCTCTTTTGCTCTTTTGCTCTTTTGCTCTTTTGCTCTTTTGCTCTTTTGCTCTTTTGCTCTTTTGCTCTTTTGCTCTTTTGCTCTTTTGCTCTTTTGCTCTTTTGCTCTTTTGCTCTTTTGCTCTTTTGCTCTTTTGCTCTTTTGCTCTTTTGCTCTTTTGCTCTTTTGCTCTTTTGCTCTTTTGCTCTTTTGCTCTTTTGCTCTTTTGCTCTTTTGCTCTTTTGCTCTTTTGCTCTTTTGCTCTTTTGCTCTTTTGCTCTTTTGCTCTTTTGCTCTTTTGCTCTTTTGCTCTTTTGCTCTTTTGCTCTTTTGCTCTTTTGCTCTTTTGCTCTTTTGCTCTTTTGCTCTTTTGCTCTTTTGCTCTTTTGCTCTTTTGCTCTTTTGCTCTTTTGCTCTTTTGCTCTTTTGCTCTTTTGCTCTTTTGCTCTTTTGCTCTTTTGCTCTTTTGCTCTTTTGCTCTTCTGCTCTTCTGCTCTTCTGCTCTTCGACTCTTTTGTCCTTTTTGTCCATGTTGCTCTTTTTGTCCTTTTTGCTGATGTTGTCCCTTTTGTCATTTTTGTAGTTTTCATTGACGGGGGATAGATAAATAAAACTAGGACTGTTTGTAATAGAGGATGAAAGTTTGGATGAGACCAATCATTTCTCAAGTTCATAGATATATTTTTTTTTTTTTTTTTTTATTTTTTTTTATTTTTTTTTATTGCAGGAGATCAGCAGACAGGCAGACGGCCCACTTGATGGAAAGCGGTTACCATCGCCTATGGACATTTGCAACACCAAAGACGCTACAAATGCGCTGCTGCTCTCTTAAGGGAGACTGGATCCTGGTCACTAATGCCGGAACACAACTCAAGGTTGTTATGGCGACAAACTTTAGACCAGGGGTGGTAGCCATCCAGTCGGGCAAATGCCCTACCACCTGGCTGTGGGTTGTTTTGTCGCAATAGTTTTGATAATTAAGACCCAAACCCAGCAAAAACCAGCTGCCAGACCTCAAGACACTGTGAGCTCTTTCTGCGTACAACGGAACACAAACCAACTTGACTGATAATTACTTTTATTTTTCCTTCCACCCATTTTAATATTATATAAAATTATTAGAGCTAGGCATGTTTGCTGAAGAGTTTCTTGCGCCGCTTCTTCTCTTCAAGCCATAACATGTTGCGAAGCGGTAGTAAATTAGATTAGGCTCCCATAGATTAAATAATAACCATAAACAAAATTAAATAATTAAAATTAATAAGTTGGCGGTAGGCTAAATAAAACTTTAACAATACTCGTTGACACTTGACATCTTTGTCTTCCGTGATCACGGCCACTGAAAAGTGGCCGAAACGTCGGAAAAACCAAAATCAAATAAAATTACCGCGCTTAAAACCGTTAAAACGTAGTTTTATTATGTATACAAGTCGCGAAAACTTAAGAAAATATTATGTTATTAATGCTCTGAACACTAGAGATCATTAATTGTTAAGGATATTATTAATTAAAGATTTTTTTTATATTCGATTTCAGTGTTTGAATGTGTTGGTTGCCGCGGGTGCCACTGGTTCTGATAATAAGCAGCTGTCTTCGTATAAGGCTATCCACTCCTGCGCATGTGCTCCTGGTGAAGCAAGAGTAAGTATACTTTCTTTATTCTTTATATTACATAAAATAGTTACATATCAAACATAGTCAAACTATAAAATAGTGGTGATGTATAAAGGTGCGATAAACCCTAAAAAGAGCTTTCTTCCAGCAAACCTATGCATCTAACGAGAGGTTGAAAACAAAAGACTTTCATTAATTTATAACAGTTAATACCTTTATTTGAAATAATAGAATAGGACAATTATTAGGTGTCGGATCACATTAAAAGGTTCTGTACAGAGCACGAGCGTCCACAGTTTTTGTTATTGACTCCAAAAACCTAAAATTATTGTTGAACTAGTTCTAAATATTTTTGACACTAGTCTTTATTCTCTGAATTTTGGCTCTTTATAGTGAACTATAAGGAGAGTAGAGAAAAATGGGAAGAAAATACATATTCCACCGACGGAATTGTTTCCTGACATCAAATAATTGGGAGAAGGTGAAAGAAAAGGGGAAGAGAGAGACAGAGAGAAGTCGTAACGTGTATGTTTGTTTAGAGATAGATATTTTATATATGTCAAAATACTTTATTTTCAGTGCGCTCTACCAAATTGCATGAATGCAAACGGCACACGTTCTCCATTCTACCTTCACGCTCCTGAAAGAGAACGACGCCCTTCAGTGCAGGAGCGTCGAGGGTCCTTGCCTTCCACAGCTGGTTCCGTCAGCTCTGCCAGGTCTGGACCTGCGGATGGTCTTTACGTGAACCCCATGCAACGTGTTCCTTCGGGGAATGTTGCCCATCACAGTTCGTCCGGGGAAGAAAGTTCAGGTAATAAAAGTTTTGTAATATCTAGTAGATATTTTATGTTTGCTTGTATACAGACGGTCCATCTGATAGCAACAGGCTACTGTTTCCCATGGACAACTGCAACACAAAGGTAAGTCGAGACTAAATAGCTATTTACGCTTTTTTGAAGAACCACGTATTTTATTATTCAACGGATCAGTATGGCGGTCCAGCGAGGAAACGTAGCCAGCCTTCTGGGCACCTTACCCATAGAAGACGGTGATCTAGGCTAAGTATTCTACTTATTGTCTTGAGGGACTGAGTAGAATACAATACAAATAAGTTAAGTTTTCTTACATTGTATTGGGTATATTGAAATGTCAAAGTCATAAATAGTCAGGAAATAATAAGTTGTAAGAAAATAAATACAATGAAATGGTATTGATATAATTAGTATGATTATAAAAACTATTTCGGAAAGGGGAAGGAGATTGTCTGAGAATTTACTACGACACGACTACATCTGTGACAGAGAATATAATCGAAACTAAAGTGGGAGATATCAAACGTTCCTTAACTAAATAAAGGAAAAGGTAATTGTTGTATCGCAGAAAGAGGTGAAATAGCAACCCCAGAATCGGGAAAGCTCTACAGACAAGAACTCTTCTTTCGAATGCTATGATGATGAAGTCAATAGTTTTTAACAGATACATTGGTATTGTGCTTATAACCAGTGAAGTCACACACCTAAAAATAGAAACGAACCCTTTATAATCTTCACTCTATAATCTGAAAGCTATGTAGAAGACTCGGATGTATTAGGTACTGAGTCAACAAGACTTTTGTTTTCAATTTGATTTAGTGAGCAATAATGTAAATTCAAATATGTTCAAATATTCAGTGCTAACTACCATATCGCGTTGGACTGGAACATAAATCAATACACTCCTAATTTAGAATTAGGCGTGGAAAATCGCAGGCGCATTCAATCGACCACGACGGAAGTAGGTAGGAAGCAAAACATAACTTTAGCCAATATTGCATCCTTTTGCTCAGTTTGTTTTAATCTGTCGACGTAAGCAGTCGTGCTTATGATATATCGAAGATGTGCTTGTTATAACTCACCGAAGCTTGGTTAATTAAATTTGATAACGAGTTCTAGTATTTATTCAATTGTTTGAATGTTTGGAGCATAATTATTATATTTTGTGGAATAGTGGTATGAATGGTGGTTAGGAACGTTATGTTGAAAGATTGGATCAACGATGTGCAGGAATTAACAGATTATGGTACGGTCGTTATATATTTTAAACTATTTCATTTATGATATCAACAATATTTCGGCTCAATAGTCTGAAAGGGTACAATCTATTCAGATCATTACGAAAACTTTTCAAATAGTCTTTCGCATATTGGGTGCAGTCTCTTTTCTTGATATTTTCAATAAATAATTGTATTTTTTAATCCATTTCATGTCAGCTATACCGATTCTAATTCGGTACTTCCATTGACGTATCATACAAAATAACAAATTTTAATATCTGTTACAATTATATTATTATCATCTGATGAGAGCTCTGTTATTTGATATCATATATGAACATCTGATAGAGATTTAAATGAGATGAACTTTAAAGAAAATAATGTGGCTTATGGCCATATAGTCATGTACTTTTTGGGATCTTTTCAGATTGACTGATTTTACTGAAAGATGGTCATTTCTAATATTCTTCTTCCAACGGTGGACTACCTAGGGCCGATCCCAGCAAATGTAACGTTTTCTAATGTAATGAATAATTATGTGTTTGGAATTTGGATTATAAAATTACGTAACATATTATAAATTTTTTCACGGTTTCTAAATTTAATTATTGGCACAGTTCTATCAGAAGCTATATCAGATTTTCATATCATAAAATCCCATTAATTATGAATTGTGAAGTTGATTAACCGGAAATATCTAATACATAATCCTAATACATAACAGTATGTTGTAACAGAATTATGTGTGTAAGCTGGATTAAGTATGTGCACTGTTGAAGCGATTCTGATACCATAATCGGTGTAACTATTTTACTTTGGTTATATAGTAAATGAAATGCTTCAATTTGGATTTCAACGTCGTGTTACGTTCTTCAATTGTGGAATTGTCTTATACTCATAATCATATCTGGTACATGGTATTTGATGTGATAATAGATTTTTTCGTTTTATTTTATAAATGTTTGTATTTATTATAACACTTATTATGTACTTTTTATTTATGATCATTAGTTTTCCTATCTGTATTTATACCGTTACGTTAATTCTAGTTTTTATATTTCGCAATGATGTAGTGTTGTACCTTTAGGGCTCAGTGGAGGGTCAGCGCTGGTTTTTAATCGACTTCAAAAAAAGGTGGAGGTTTTCAATTCGTCGGGATCTCTTTTTTTTTTCTTTTTTTATGTATGTTCACCGATTACTCCGAGATTTATAATCCTATTTACGTTATTATTTTTTTGTTCGACGCGGAATAGCTGCCATTTGGTTGCCTAAAAATTTGACATAGTTTGGCCCAGTAGTTTTCATTTTACGATAATTTTTTTTTTCCCGTTTCTTGGGACCTATATTTTTTAAGGAGCGTGGCACCTTTCGTAGGTCTACCCATACATAGCTAGACACTAAAAAGTAACATATAAAATAAAAAAACTTCGTTTAAAAAAACCGACTTCAAAAACTAAAAAACTAAAAGTATAAAATAACTTATTTCTAAAGCTATTATTATTAATATATATTGTCTAAAACATCTTGAAGTCGGTGCAAAGTAAAACATAAAAATTACTATATTTTGAAAATTACTAAGCACCGACTTTAAGATGTTTTAGATAATATATATTAATAATAATAGCTTTAGAAATAAGTTATTTTATACTTTTTAGTTTTTGACGTCGGTTTTTTAAACGATTTTTATTTTATATTATAACAGACCAGCATTGTGCCGAGACTGATGCCCCATTTTAGGACAAGTCTGTTTATTTTTTTGTATAATAATTAGTTTAATGTAATTTGTCGTACATAAAATGATTTTCTTTATTTCTTCTTATATCTAAAAAGGAAACTTTGAAAACTTGAATTAAACGTCAAGCGTAGAAGTAATAAAACTGAAACTGTCAAGTCTACAAATTGATGTCTGTTCTTTCAATGTACACTGATAATGTGATTCACATTTATATTATAATCTACAGGTTGCGATTACAAATGTCTGTGTAATGCGTTTATCGTACTACTATAGCTCCTGTTAAGGCTCTCGTCCCATTATACAAACTTGAGGGTGTTTATGAGCCAAGGTTCTATCGTAGGACTCTAAAAAACTATCCTAAATAATTTTGACGTCAGCAGAAAAATTAAAAACGTTATGGATGATAATAGCAGCTTTCCAGCAATAAAGAAATGGCTGCGTTTGGAGAATATATGTGCATTTCTATACTTTTAAGACAATATACTCAAACGACCGTCAGTTTTATATTTAAATTTATCTATTAATTCTGTGTCTGTGTTACTTAAATGACTAGAAATGTAGTCATTAATAATTAATCGGCCGACTAACAAACACATTGTGTATCCACAAGCTAAGTAAGTTACATTTGTATTATGGGTAATAGCAACGAACAACAGACATACATACATACATAACTTCACGCCAGTTCCCTTGCGGGGTAGGCACGAACAACAGAGCGCCATCCAGACAATGATTATGAAAGAGGAAAATACTATTTCCACGCCATAATAAATAACAGAAAGTTCTTGATTGAAATTGAACCTGAGATATCTGTATTTCAGTAAGCTAGGCGAGGAACCGCTTAGCCACTAACCGCAAAGACCGTTAGTAACGAATTATTATTTCTTACATTATCAGGTTGTTCAGCATCAGATGCAGACACTTCTAACACAGGCGGTTGGTTCTTGCATGGAAATAACAACACAAATCCTGGAGCACCAGCTGCTTTGTATCAACGTGTGAGAGATTTATTCCACTCTCGTTCACCAGGACCTAGAGTGCCGGCGGAGGGTCAAGAAGCGCCTACTATGACTGGTAAGCTTGATACAATTGAGGAATATTGTAGAATTCTCGTTAAAACACTGGAAATATATGTGAAAGTATCTTTGTTTGGTTGTTTGTTCCTTCATCACAACCTTTGATAGAGAATTGAGGTGAACTGATTGAAAGAAAAATTGTTAGGTGGATATTAATGTTTACACTTTCATCGGTGGCGTAGCTAGGCCTAGTTGCATCATAATTAGTTAGAGAGGTGTCTTTTCTCCACTCACCCATTCTCACCAGGCCAAAAAGAGGGTAATGTATTTTGTGCAACTTAATAAAAAATGACCTTGAAATCCAAGTTAGTCAGATCTTGCCTTTTGTAAAATTTTGGTTTACGTTGCTTTATATTATTTATGCGGCTGATATGATTGTATATAAATATGGATAATTTTATGGGAACCTACCTATTTTACTAACAATATCACTGTCATCAACGGTGATGCGTATACGAGGTTTTTTATCTTGGAAAATGGAATAGTTTCGCGGGATACTGAAATAATTTATAAAAGTTAAAAAGTTATTTAATGAAAAGCATTTATGATTAAACAAGTTGTTTTTTATACAGTAAAAGCAGAGATTCATGGATCTGCAGAAGTCACGACAGTACAAGAGAACTCTGATAGCGACAGTGGTGCGGAAGCCACTCGTCGTGACCACCACTATGAAGACATATACGTGCCTAGAGATGATCAGCAAAGACGAAGGTATGACTTGGAAGGGATCTAACTGCAAGATTACATGAAAATGGGTTATATGATTTTACTTATTATTACTATTATTTACTTTTCTTTTTGTTATTACCACAAGATATTGTTCTTGCTTAAAAATATAGTTTAAATAAGTAATTATTGTTTGTTTATCTAAAATTGAAAAGTTTTAAAGTAAGTTTTGATTAAGAACGGTTTTTAAGTTCGTCCCAAAAATGTATGGACTTGCAGCTAACAGATTACAAAAAAGAATTGGTTCCTGAGCAATAAAGTGCTGTTTTATCTATTTAAATTATTTTAACAGGAGCAGTTCCCGTGATTCAGGCAGCCACAGTCGACCAGGCAGCGCCGCACTCGTTGTTGATTACTCCTCCAAAGATAATAATGATAGGTAAGTTTGATCTCTAGAATATTCGGATGACATGGATTATTTCACAGTTCTTCAAATAAAATGAGTTACAAAACGACAAATGCCCCTAGTTATTGGACGATAATAGCAAGTTATTATGTCATGACTTAAACGATTCAAATAGCGTATTAATTATTATTTAAAGAGGTAATAAATTATTTTTATCATGATAATTCAAAAGTGTAACTATGGGTAGTTGACACGTATCACCATAGATTCTGAAAGAATGTTAATATAAAGCTGGGTCCAGACTTGTAACATAGCATCGAATAAGATTCTATGACACATCCATCCACAGACTTGCTACGCTAAATGTGGTCGTATGATACGGCAACGAACCATATCACGGCGAAATAAGTTCGGTATTCATTGCGGTTTCGGTAACTACACAATGCAGCCTCCACCTACACAAAGCCAACGAGCGAATGAGGTAGCGAGCGAGCACGACAAGGAGAGGAGGGGTAGCGGGCGAACGCACGTCGCGACATGATCTCGTGACCGTAGAGCATCAGCGCACTTGTACGTGTGACGTAAATACAAGGGCATAATGATACTAGCCAATATCCTTTCAAAAAAACCGACTTTGATAGGATCAGCCCATGACACGTGTCATTAATGCGTACCAGTACAGATATCAGCGTCCACACTTGTAGCTTGTTATGCCGTACATATTTCGCCCGTTGAACTGTTTCTTCGGAAGTTTGGATTGGGTTGTATCGTAACATTATATCGTGACAAATAACGTCCTCATTTCCAGTAGTAACACGCGCTATTGACACAGTCATGGAGTGTTGTTCGACAAAATGTTACAAGTCTGGACCCAGCTTAAATGAGCGCGCGTTCAAATACCGTATCATCATCGCAACTTTAAAATATCATGATTTTTTTACTTTTAAACTATAATTAAAACACATATTTGACTTGTTATACAAAATACGATATAATTTGCAACGCTCGTACAAAATCTTCGGAATCTTCTATAAAAAGTCTCTCAGTGCTCAGTAACCTATTGTATCCAGATATTTTAGCGCTTGCTGTTTTATATGAAAATGCGTCATCTGCTCAATTAATTACGAAATTCTTGGTTTGTCACAGCGCAAGCAAAGCGTACGAAGAAGTATCATCACCATCATTCGAAGCTCAAACGAAATCCACAATCGCCACCAAGTTAGCGGCACTCACACATAAAGCTCAAAATTTCGTAAGTACCAATTGTTTATGATCATGCAACTACACGCCTGTAGTATAAAAGTTCAAGAACTTCTGCGCCAAAAACTAAGTGGCCGTGTGCGAGTCGGACTTACGCATCGAGGGTTCCTCTACGGTCAATAGGTACTTGTTCACTTCCTTTAATGTTAAACAATAGTAAGAAAACTAAATCCTCCTTTTTTTTATTGCAGGAGTTCAGCAGACAGGCAGACGGCCCACTTGATGGAAAGCGGTATCGATCGCCTATGGACATTTGCAACACCAAAGGTGCTACAAATGCGCTGCTGCTCTCTTAAGGGAGACCGGAACCTGGTCACTAATGCCGGAACACAACTCAAGGTTGTTATGGCGACATGCTTTAGACCAGGGGTGGTAGCCATCCAGTCGGGCAAATGCCCTACCACCTGGCTGTGGGTTGTTTTGTCGCCTCTTACGACAGGCCACCCGGCCGCAGGAAATTGTATTCTTTCTCCGTTCCTGCACAGATAAAATATAAAAATATTTTATAATTAAAAAACCCAATAGAAACACTTCAAGGAAATTCTTTATTATATTTCACGCGAAAGTAACCGATTGCAACCGTCAGTATTGTACCAAGGCTCAACAGTTGATCGATGAACATTAAAAGGATTAAATGACGGTGTCTCAACTGACGCCAAATGCCGACTTAAATAATGCTGTAAAAGTACAACCTAAATACAACGGGTATTCCTTGTGTTTAACTTTGTGTTTGGAGTATTTTTTCTGAATTTTGAAAATCAGATGACATCGGATATTGTACAAACCAATTTTTGATGAAAATATTTTTGGACTACTATGATCTTAATTATTTTCCAACATTTTCCACTTTATAGATTAGAAGTCATACATAAACATACTCTCATTTTTTTACGATTTTGGAAGTTAATGTCTATCCCCCTATAGGCTCAAGTAAAGAACACTTGATGAGTAGTAAGATTTGACTAATTATTCTCACACAACTCCGTATCTTAAAATTTTCAATTGTCATCTACATGTTTGGCGATCAGCCTAATTTTCAGTTGCTTCGTGTTTTTACTGTACCGTTGTGTAGCTCTATACAGGGGTGGAAACTTTCAGCGGGGCAGTAAAGGGGAGTACCTTGACCGTTGCAGCTGCACGAAAATGGTCTTAGGAGACTATCCATAACTTGTCGTGAAATATTGATCCCGATTCACAAAAAAATAAAATAAAAAAGTCAGTTAGTAAAAAAGATGTCCATTTTACACAAAATTGAAGCCAATCGATCCTGTTTTTAATACTGATTAAAAACTTCTATCGGGCCGATCGTAGTTGGAGTAGAGACAGAAATCGCAAAAATCTTTTCCCATACGCATTTTAAGAAATCCACTTACCTTTTATATTTGTCAAACGTTTTTGTTGATCCAACAAACTTACTTACTGCCTCGCTGAAAGTGTCCAACCTGTATAGGCTATCCGTTTCGGTCATATTTCATCCAAAAATGCCTAGTATTTTCTGAATAAAATGTTCAGTAATTTCGTACAAAGTCAGACGTAAGCATGGTGGAACATAACGATAATATCCCCTATATTGCGGTTTTTGCCCAAAAGGCACCGAAGCCCTAAAATAATGTATCACTTACAAGAATTATGACAGTGAAATTGAATAACCCAATTATAATGAAAATATGACCCTTAATAATGAAAGTACGATAATTTTAGCCAAGAAAATTGGACACTGCGAAGCGGATATACGAGTTAAGCTGCTAGAAATGTTCTAATATCTAATGTACACAATACACCTATACAGGCATATGAATGTTACATTAAGTTTGATTAAATATTTATATGGTAAGCTTGGAACGATTTTGATGACAATTAGTAAACATAATCTTTATTTTCAATAATGTAGGAGATACGTCATAATCAGGCTGTAAGTAATACCAATGATCGTAATCATTTAATTTTGCCCCCAGGCCAGTAGATTGTCCTCAGCTGCGGGTAGTCGCCGTGCGTCTGTATCCGATGAAACCACAGTCGTCCAAGCGTCTGCATCATCAGGGGTGTCTTCTGGAGGTAGTTCTAGTGACGAGGCTCCACCCCCGCCACCTCCTCCACCTGTCCTGCCAGTAGTAGTCCCAGCAGTAGTTTTAGAAGAGCCAGCGATCAAACCCTCGGAATTGAGAGGGAGACTTTGTAAGTGCTATTATTTATATTATTCATACCTTTAACAACTTTCAGTCCTGAATTGAGGCTTACATACAAACCATTAATTCTTGGAAAAAAGTTTTTGCATAACATATTAAAAAAATACTAAGATAAAAAAAGAATCTCAATTAGACGTGTTGCTGAGGAGTTTCTTGTCGCTTATTCTCATTAAAATAGCAATAACATGTTGCTCAGCGGTGTACATAGAGTAGGAAGTAGACTTAATTTTTAACTTAGGCGTGGACGTGTAAAATGTTCTGCTGTGGAATTTAATTTGAATGAAAGCTTACGAATTAGAACGATATTGTCTCCAATTAAATAAATGGTAGACAAGCGAAGTAGATATTTGAATTTTATTCAACTCGATGCCCAAGTTTTGATTCTAGACTGATTGTTGTTCTTGTGTACGAACCTAGTCTAAAATGCTATATTAAATATCGAACAGACGATGCTAATCCAAATATTGCAAAAATTACAGCTAGCTGTACAAAATTTGATGTTTTACATTTTCCGACAAAGTATCAGTTTTTTAAAAATTATAATTCCAAAAGAAAGTTAAAATGGAAATTTCGATTCTCTTTGTTTCTCCTTTTTAAAGATCTACAAATTCACAAAATTTTAGCAAATGTCTATTATCAGACTATGATACGAAAAAAATCGAAAAAATGTCAGTATAAGACCTGATATCCGGTAGTAAATCTGACCTTGGTTGTATTAAGAATAATAACTACCAGATAGAATGAATGACTTAAGAAATTTAAAAAACTCCAAAGAACTAAACATTAATATTTGAATTTGTACATGAATGCCCTGTAACATTGCTAACTTGCCAAATCAAAATCACCAAAACGCTTGCTTATAATCTTGTGATTTTTATATTAATCAAGCCATGCTTAACACATTGCCACGAGTATGTATGAGATTTTTCACCCAAATCAATTTTGTAATTATAACTTTGAAGCAAAACATTAAAATCACAATTTGCAATACATTGCAATAATATTAGGTCTATTTTTAATTTATTATCAAATGTAATTATGATCTACAGTCAATTTTTCATTGAGTTTTACTGGTTTTAAGGTAAAACTGAATGAATTAGATTTATAAACCTGCAATATTTGGGTAGCATATTTATAATTAGATAGAATTAGAAAAATCGTTGCAAATATACCGCTGCATCCGGCTTCGTCTCCTTTCGTGTTCATATCACCGCTGTTACGCCGCTGTAAAAGCATGAATCATGCGTCATCGAGAAAACAGTGAATGAGATACACTTAACTGTCATCATCTGTGTGCTCAGCTATCTTTAGCAGTTTCATTCTTGGATCAGGGGTAAGTAATCACTTCAGCTTATCGTTCAGCTTGTTCAGTAGGCCGTAGCCAGGTTTATTTTGCAAAGGGTTCATTCCAGACTCGCATGTGAATGTTAATATTATTGTAATTCATTTAATCGTGTATATCACATGTATCTTTGATTGGAGGAAGCTTACCCTCTAAAGTGCCATTGTGTCCTATTTTAGCATCTTTCTTTGCTTTGCCTGCGTTCATGCATTTTGCAATTACTGTAAACATCACCAGTGTCGAATAAGATTCGTAGGCACTTTCATTCACTTCCACAGAAATTTAATCCGTACACTCCTTTTGACAAATTTTTACCCGAATATACATACTAAAATCGTTTCATTGCTTTTGAGTCTACTTCATTTTCATCGGAAGTTTTTGGGGTCATAATATAACACTTCAGTTTTGTTCTAAAATAGGTTTCTCTTTAAAAATGATACTACTTTTATCTCGATAAATTTGTCAAACCATATAAAAGTGGTGATTTTATCTAAATTCAAGAACATAATTACTACTTAATCGATACTCTGGAATTTAAAAACTAAAACGCACAATTATATAGTTTTTATATTTCATTAGGAGCTCTGTCCACGAAGCCGAGTCTAATTTTCCTTTATTAATATTTGTTAGTATCATAAACTCACTGGCTACGGTTTTTCTTGCTAAAAAAATAAGAGTACTAGATTATTATTTATGATGGTTGGCAGATAAGTCACCGTCCCCGCCGCCAATCCTGTCAGTTCTACCACTACCTCCACCTGGTGCCATTGAAGTTCCTGCTATGTATCCTGCGGAGAAAGGTAAGTATGAAATCTTATCTAAGTTGCTGTCTACATGAGTCAAATAATATTAGTCTCTAATGACGTTTTCCTCAGGAAGCTGTTGCGAGGTTGTTCCTCGTCCGCCGACGCCTCCGCCGATGCCAGTAGGTCTACTAGCACCTCCCAGGCCAATCAAGTTTCTTCGATCATCTGTACCTCCTTTGCCGAAGCCTGTTACTCCACCAGCGTTATCTCCATCAGCTGTGCTGTCTCCGTCATCTAAGCCGTGTCCGCCATCTGCACCATCTCCACTGTCTACGCCGTCGCTACCATCTGTGCCATCTTTGCAATCTACCCTGTCGATATCAGAAGTTCCACCAGCATCTCCTTCGTCATCTATGTCACCTCCACCATCTGTATCACCTACACCATCTGTGTCATCTACACTATCTCTGTCTTCTCCGCCACCTGTGTCACCTCCATCAACTGCGCCTCTTCCGCAATGTGCACCTCCTGTGCTGATGTCAGTAGTTCCAAAAGCACCTCCTCTGCAATCTGCGACTCCTCCGCCACTTACATTCCCTCCGTCTGTGTCAGTAGTTCAATCGGAGCCCCTTCTGCTGGTTGCGTCTCCTCAGTCGCGTGAATCTTCTCCACCCATATCAGAAGCTCCACTAGCACCTCTTCTACCATCGTCGCCGTGTGTGTCTAATTCGTTGTGCACGCCTTCTCCACTTGGTGCGCCACCTGCGCCTTGTGTGCCTCCTTCGCCTTGTGAGTCTCCTCCGACTCATGCGTCACGTTCACCTTGTATACCTCCTCCATCTTGCACACCTCCTCCGCCTTGCGCGCCTCCTCCGCCTTGCGCACCTCCTCCGCTTTGTGCGCCTCCTTCGCCTTGTGCGCCTCCTCCACCTTGTGCGCCTCCTCCATTTAATGCACCTTCTTCACCTTGTATGCCTTCTCCACTTTGTACGTCTTCTTCACTTTGTATGCCATCTCCGCCTTGTGTGCCTCCTTCACCTTGTGCGCCTCCTCCGCCTTGTGCGTCTCCTCCGCCTTGTGCGCCTCCTCCGCCTTATGCGCCTCATCCGCCTTGTGCGCCTCCTCCGCCTTGTGCGCCTCCTCCGCCTTGTGCGCCTCCTCCGCCTTGTGCGCCTCATCCGCCTTGTGCGCCTCCTCCGCCTTGTGCGCCTCCTCCGCCTTGTATGCCTCCTCTACTTAGTGCGCCTCCTCCACCTTGTATGCCTCCTCCACCATGTGCACCCCTTCCACCAGGTGCGCCCCCTCCGCCTTGTGCTCCACCTCCTCCTCCTCTGCCAGCAGCAGCTTTTCCGTCTTCAGGGCCACCCCCACCGCCTATGCCAACAGTGGGAGCCCTCAAGGGGAAATTTGGTGAGTATTTCATACATTTTGTCTGGGACACAGTACAAATATTCGGAATTTTTAAATTAAAGTCTTAAAACTTTTCATATATAAATAAATTGCAAAAATACTATTTTCTATCTGATAGAAATATAGATATAATATTTATATTTCCTCTTGTACTATCCAATAAACTTATAAAGAACATCTCAAACCACACCTAGCCGATGACGAACAAAGCCCTAGGAAAATTGTTATTTCGTATATTTCCTATGAAGTTCTTCACATTACATCGAGGGACTAACGAGTGTTGAACGATAGACGAACAAGCATCGGAACCTGGACTCAGTGACAACACATCAATTCAGGATAACCTTACAGAATCGTTGTAAACAATTGAACGGCTCGCGCTTGCGACGTTCTAGAGTAAATCATCCCTGATTCAAGATTCCTAAGACTACGACAATTTCTCGTGAGCCGATGAAAATGATGGTAATATCTAGTTGATTACTGAAACTCATTGAAAATGTTCAAAACATAATTCAATTTTAGGACAAGTTGTAATTTTAGAATTAGAAGATATTTTTAGATGCTCTACTTAAACATGTTCATATTGTGGCGCAGAGGAAAATCGGGTTATAAGGGGAGTAAGTAAATGTTCTTGAAAACCGTTTGTGACTTTGTGATTGTCCGCCATTGTTTAATTTTAAAGGAACTTTAACTGATTGATGCTAATTTGAAAAACCAACGTTTATTATGTGTTATTTGTCTATTATAATATCAGCTGGGTAACGAATTTTAATCTGCTTACAAGCCCGACCTTTTTTTATTCCAGCCAGAGTCGTGCCGTTCGAAAAGACGACGATCCAATACTAACAGACTGTTTATAATCGCTTAATGTACGGAGAGATTTCGTCTCTGAGTATTCTGCTATCTATATAATAGGGAGTGTTTCGAGAAACTGTTTGATCTGGCGCTAATCTTCCTTGACCTACCGCAGAATGGTCCTCTAGAATATTTATTTCGCATTATACAACGAGTTGAAGGTAACTTCCCGCCAACGGTTCTATTTATCAGAGTTTTCCCCGCGGCGCGGGCCGCGGGCCTGAACCTACTGCGTGCCTTTTGTTTAAAGAGCAAGCGTTAATACATGTTACATTGTTTTAAATTTTTATTTCAGTGCTATGTGCCTCCGGAAGATTCAGTTCTTTTTATATCGCAAACTATCTCATCTTCTGGGATGAAAAGTATTTATGTCCATTTTCGGTATCAAAATTACACTAAAACCCATCCAATACTCTAGTTTTTCCGTGAAAAAGTAGTAATTAACCTGTGTGTCATCTGTCATCTGTAAACTACAAAAATGACAAAAATGACGAAAATGACGAAGATGACGAAAATGATTAAAATGACCAAAAGGGCCAAAATTCCGAATCCCAAAAACAAAACCTATCCTACTTTCTGGGATAACCTTTACATAAATCTATCCCCTTTCCGGAATTAAAAGTATCCTATGTCCATCCTAGATATTGAATTTATATATATATCGAGTTTCAACTAAATCGGTCCAATAGTTTTTCCGTGAAAGTATAATATGTCTATTATACAGACAGATAGAGTTAGTTTAATAGGAATGTTTACTATGCAATAAGTGTGGTACATTGGTGATCTTATGAATTATAATAGTCTCTACACACTTAGCCTCGGTAGAGGCATGCTAAATGTTCTTGACAAAATACGTCAATTTTGTAAATATTAAATTTATTGGTAATGTTTCCTTCTGCAGTACGACATGAGGTCATTTAAAACGCGGGTCATAAAATTCATTTGATACCGTTGATATATTTCCTGATCTTGCAAGCCCCCGTAGACGATGATGACTACTTTTCATCAGGTGGCCTGTCTGTTTATCAGCTTTTAGAAGTGAAAAAATCAGCGTGACAACCAACAATTGAAATGAATAAATTCAAACGTCTTAATTAGATGATATTTTCTATTTAATATTAATATGAAGAAATTATACCGAGAAATGAGATTTACTTTCTACGCCTGTTAATGGGCAGTTAGTTGCGTTCTGATTGCAACGTCCACTTCAAAGTGATAAAAATTAAACAAAAAATAAATAAAATACAGCAGCAACATTCAAATGTGCTGTGTACTTTCATTTTTAAATATATGTTTCTTTCGAAAAGTATCCTTGTGGTGAATTACTAGTATTGTGACGTTTCTCGAAGTGCTAGTGCTAGGTTATTATGTTTTATCTGCAACGTTATTCATCAATTGGTTAGTGTTTTATAATTAATTATTCTTAACAGTTACTTATTAACAAAATGTGAATGTGAAGTCGTGGGAGATTGGTGTTTAACGTATTCGCGTCATGTTCGAATGAAATGGATTTTAAACTTCGCAAGGCATTCTATTTTGACTTCAGTTGTATATTTTTATAAGTATCACGTGCTGATCAAGATACGTTAATCTGTGTGAAATCTGAAAATCCGTCTTGGACAAGCGTGGCGGGCAATATAGTCCATCTCGAGCTCAGCAGTGGAATACTAAAGGGTTGATATAACAAAATGTGAAAGATAGTTTATTTGTAGATATAGCAGCATATATGTCATCAAGACGATATATCATGATATTCTACACTATCAATGATTTTTCACGATGTTGCATAGCATTGTTCTCGAGTCATGGATGATTAAATTTTTTCTTGGACTATATAAATGTTCCCGTGGAATTTGCTGAGAAAGATGAAGTTATAACATTATAAGAAGTAAAAGTAATGAATAGTGATGGCGTTCAATAAAGGAAAGTAAACTGTACTTTCTTTCATTGAGCCGTTTTTATAATTACTTCCTTTCGTGTATAGGTAATAATAATAATTGAAATGTCAATCTGTAATTTATGATAAACATTAAAATGTAACACAATTTTTATCTTCATAACTATATATCACGTCAGTCGGAAGGTAAATAGGCTTACGAAACGGCGCAACGACTTCGTTGAATATTTCAGGGATTAAAACGTAATTAATTAATAAAATTCATGTTTCTTGTTTAATTCAAAACTTTGCAGGGCACGAAGATATGAATATAAAGTATAAAATGTACAAAACCCCCATAAGGTAGTTAGCAGCGCACAGCTAGTAATAAATAAATTTAAGTAGGTATGGTTAAAACGATATTATGCTGATATTAGTTGGATCAATTAAATTAAAACAATTGAAGGCACAGAATTGAAAAGATATAACAGAGTTCAATGACATTGCTTGATTCGAGATTATGAGTACATGGATCGCTTTGGTTGATTCATTCAAACTGAGAGACAGAGATGAGCTATCTAAGCTGTCTTCGTTTCTGTCTTTCAGTTTAGTTGAAGCAACCAAAGTGATTCATGAAAACATAACATTTAGTCATTTAATGTCATTGGTTATCGTCCAGAGCCTCAAAAGCAGCTAGGGCTGCCACCTTTTCTTGAAGATAATGCAGTATTTTTGTTTTTCTAATTGTAAAAATATAGTACATTTGGGAAAATTAAGGCAAAAAATAGTAACAATTTATTATTCATTAATTATTATTGAAGTTTCCATGCGTAATTTATTACTACTTTTTGCTTTGGCCAGCAGAGTTCTATTATTTTTAAAATAATAACAAGAACCTGAATAAAAAGCGCGACAAATGAATTAGCAACAAAAATATAGTATATTTCGTTTTATATTATTTTTCTACTGTATATAGTACCTACAATTGGCTAAAGTATAGTATGATACTATATATTATAGTACAGTTGGAAACCCTAGAAGCAGCCCCTTTTGCAGATTTATGACAACTACCAAAATAAAGTGGTATTTCTTGTTTTAAGACTACCATTATATCTAGACACGTGTCAATGACATTATGCGATTCTATAGCAGCGGCTGCTTTAGGCCCTCGGTCCTTTCAGTTCAGCGCCTTTAAGCACATTTATTCACTTAGATTCATCCGTCTAGTATGAGCATTAACGTTTATATTTATATCAATGATTTGACAGATTTGTTAATAATTTCTTTACGTGACAAAATCTTTCAAGGTGAATCAAGTTCATCTTGAAATCGGGTCTAGCAATGATGTTGTACTTTTTAATACTTCAAAAACTGCAATGTCAGTGTTTATTCTAGAGATATTACGCGTCCAATTTACTTTAAAACTTGATTTTAGAAAGGATGTAAAAGTAAAATTAGATAATTTATGTACAATTATGATAACTTTGAGACGGCGCAAATCTTCCACTTGCTTACATATGGTACATAATATTTTACTTAAGAGTAAATCGTTTTATTATGTTCGTGTTAAATTATAATGAACCTTTTAATTTTATTATTTATGTAAGTAGGTATTTTGATAGAAAAAATGTTGCTATTTCAAAAGAACCGCATTACGAGGGAATAGTTTGTGGCTTTCCACGGTACTCGTCTCTACTATAGGTTTTTGACGTTTGATTAAAGACCAATACATTCTTTATCGTACACAAAATAGATACATATAAAAGTACAAAATAGTGGTGATGTACGAAGGCGAACTTGACTCTAAAAATAGTCCTCTTTCAGTAAACCTCATCTAGCGAGAGGGGGAATTATTATCCGTGCAGGAACGGAGAAAGAGTACAATATCCCGCGGCCTGGCGGCCTGTCGTAACAGGCGACTAAACAACCCACAGCCAGGTGGTAGGGTATTTTTGCTCGACTGGATGGCGACCACCCCTGGTCTAGAGTATGCCGCCATAACAACCTTGTGTTGTGTTCCGGCATTAGTGACCAGGTTCCAGTCTCCTTTAAGAGAGCAGCAGCGCATTTGTAGCACCTTTGGTGTTGCAAATGTCCATAGGCGACGGTAACCGCTTTCCATCAAATGGGCCGTCTGCCTGTCTGCTGAACTCCTGCAATAAAAAAAAGGGGGGAAAGAAGAGGCAGGACTATGTACCCTAAAGTTTGTATGAATATAGGTAAATACTTATAACTAAATGTACATTTATATATTTGAAAATACATATTTGCATAACACAATACATACACACATGTATATAGGTAGGTATACAGGTGAATTCCTGTTCCTGTTCCCTGTGTATCCAGGGCCTTCAGGGCCAAATCCTAAACTATACGAAATAGCGAAAAATACTCACAGGAGTTTCGGGGCCGACTTAGACGAAAGCTAAAGTGGTATCATTAGATTTTGAAAAGTCAATTACCCTTGCCAGGAATCGAACCGGCTGACTTTGAAAAAAACCCACATGTATTATTGTACCAAATTAAAGTGTAGCTTATCAGGATCAATTTCTGTGAAGGAAAATCAAAGGGCAAACCAAGGGAAAGGGTAGTTTTTAAATAATATAATGTATAATATAAACATACATGTACATATATAAATATAATACATAAACATATAATATATATACATATAATACTGATGGTAACCTTTAACTCTTCTTTTAAAAATATTATGTAGTTGATTTGTTTATTTGGTCGTAGTAGTAGTAGTTTTTGAAAAATGGTCAGGTAGAAATCATACGTAGTAAACGTGTATCTATAAAGAAATTAATAAAAGTAGATGAAGCGAATGATGTTTCATCCATCGTGTCTGCCTACCCCTACGGGAATCAGGCGCGATAATATGGTTGTATTTACAAATAAAACAACAGACGTTACAATAATACCTTAACATTTTATTTTTAATATATCATTATAGATAAAGTTGTACATAGTTTAAACAATAACTAGTGGTCGCTCAATGGTCGAAATTCGACCATAATTAACTTAAATTATAAGTTTGAACATTATTAAGGTTCTGTTGTCAAAGACTATACTTCTATAATCACAGATTTTGCCAAGGCTACAGTGTTAATTTGACTTTAACAATAAACAAAAGAGTATACATGCGCTTGTGTCAAATACGTGGTAGTGTGTGTAATGTTTTTATTATTGATTTAATGTATTTTTTATGCATAATTTTTTAAATATATTAGGATTCTGCACTCCTTCTCTATATAAACTATAAGTGTGCGAAATTTCATACTCCGTCCGCGCAATTTTCGTAAAAAGTGGTACAAAAGTTTTTGCTTCACGTAATAATATAATGATGATGCGCTGTTTGATTTCTTTTACTTGTATCCTTATGACGACATAAATATGTACGCTCGTATGAAATCTGAAGGGTGATACCCGTATAGGAGCGAGATGTAATGCTCCTCCGTCTCAAAGGAAGATCTTCCAGCGAGGCTAATGTTGTACCTCGCGGGCCTAGGCCCGTCTGTTATAGTTGAAATTTTATATATATTCTTCGTATGTTTCGGGAAACGTTTGTGACATCAGTTATTGCACAGCGCCATCTATTGGCTTGTAAGTGTTCCACTACAAATCTATTAAGCTGCGACGTTTTGTACGATGATACAAATATTTCAGTTGATTTTACTATTCGCTCCTCTATTGTGTATCTCTCAATCTATAATGTGTTAAAATATTAAAACTTTCACAGTGAATTAATTGTTTTTTGATTTTCTTACACATTCTGATGCTTATGAAGAATAAAACTACTTACTATTTAAGTCTCTTATTAAAAGTCTCGATAAGTAAATTTAATACTGTATTGCACAGATTATTATGAATATGCAGTTTTTCTTATTTTTATTGCCTGATTTGTAAATAAATATAGTTTTATCCCAGATATGCATTTCCTGGAAACAAAAATGTGACAACGCGCTAGTAATTGAACGTTACAATATAAACATTTGTTTTTACTCTTTATTGTACATCAAACAGAAGTAGTAGTAAAAAGATAGTACGACTGGCGGTTTTATCTATAAATATCGGTCTCTTCTAGGCAACCCTTGGCAGCGATTAATAGAGTTCTAATACTGACGATGGCGCGGTTTACATACATACATACATAACTTCACGCCAATTCCCTTGCGGGGTAGGCACGAACAACAGAGCGCCATTCAGGCCTATTCTTACACACCTCACTTGCTTCTTTGACATTCATAACTCTTGTCATGCACGCTCGTCTGCTCTTTAGGCTCCTGACATCACCTTCTGCTAGTACACGATCAATTAAACGGTTAACGGTTTAAATAATGATGAATGATTATTATTTATATTTTATTACTCAGCTTTTCGCGAAACTAAAAAGAGATAAACACATAAATCTGTAGGACTAATCCTGCGAGAGACTGAGATAGAATACATTGTATTTAATAATATAAACACTGCACATACCGATAGAGTTGGAAAGGTTTTGAAGTTTTCGTTAATACTTCAAATTTCGTGTTTAAAGCTTAAATATATTATAACGATATAATATATAAAATGTGACGTCACAAAATTTAGAATCCCTCCCACCCCTTGTCACACTTTGTTTCACTTCTACTGCGTGTGAAGTGTACACACACGTATTTTTTTTAGAGCTTTAAATTAAAACTTGTTTTTGATTATTTTTTACTAATAATTTATTATTTCTGTTTTAGTTATTTTAGTAGTAGTATCTGGTATTGTAAGTAAACTGTATGCGAGACAAACTCTCAAATTTTTTTTATTGCATGAGATCAGCAGACAGGCAGACGGCCCATTTGATGGAAAGCGGTTACCATCGCCTATGGACATTTGCAACACCAAAGTTGCTACAAATGCGCTGCTGCTCTCATAAGGGAGACTGGAACCTGGTCACTAATGCCGGAACACAACTCATGGTTGTTATGGCGGCATACCCTAGACTCCATCCAGTCGGGCAAATGCCCTACCACCTGGCTATGGGGTGTTAAGTCGCCTCTTACGACAGGCCGCCCGGCCGCAGGAAATTGTATTCTTTCTCCGTTCCTGCACGGATAACGTCTTATATTTTATAAACTAATACAATAAAAGAAAACTTAACTTAGTTATATATATACGTTAAATACTGAGCCTAGGTCTCCGTTTCATTATTAAAAAAATATTTTTTAAACTTAAATCAATCATTAATTGGAAGTCCTAATAAGCACCTTTTTTATTTCGTGAAATTAACCAAAATTGAAAATACCGGAAACTTGGGAAATATTACAGTATATTTCACACTTAGGCAACTCATAAGATTTCGGTGTAACCATTTTAATAAGTCCAAATATAATATATATAATATAATTATTTGACATTATTATCTTTTGACATACAACAATACTTTAACATAATTTAATTTTTCGTGGTCAACGTAAATAATATTTTAATTTAAGACGATGTAATATTTGCACACCCTATGGGTAATGACATGTGAACTCATATATGTATAACTTAAGACCTATATTTTTATATACCGTGTCGTATGCAAATAAATTTCATTTCATTTATAAAACATCTGAATATCTAGACTATAATAGTGCTAAGAATCTTTATACCTGCTTATTAAATCCGCGAATGAAGGCAAATTAATAATTCATTTATCATAAACCTGAAAACGTTAACACGTCTTACTCTGATTCTTGAAAGCACATTCTTTCATTAATTACTTTAATCATTTGACTGACAAAGAAAGCCAGAACAAATCTAGGTGTACTACATTTTGTTGATGGCTTAAAATTGATAGCAGGAACTATATATAGTTTCATAGTACTGAAAGTCTGACGTTTTGATTGATCTTAGTAGCTGCGTTAAGGTAATTATTGTGATTATGGTTATTGGAAACTGGCAACTTACAAATATTATGATCAAGTTGAATTGGCGATACTGATTTGACTGAAGAAAGAAAAATACCTCATTCGAAGAGATAGCGACGTACTAATGTAAGTATATGCAAGAGATCGTCACGAAATTTTGCATATACATTATCAGGGATATAGAATAGAATACAATGGATGTAAAGATGGCGCTCCGGTCGCGTTTTGTTGCCGCCACCGTTGTAATTCTCTAACAAATACATCGTCACGGCAACGACAATGACAGCGACAATTTTAATGTGTTGCTCTCATCATTAGTTAGTTCCACTTTCGCTACATGGTTGTTCGGATATTAAGATTAGGTACTTTGAATTAAAAATTAAGGTCGACATTGCCAAGAGTTATAATATGCCCACTTAATGACATAGGTAGATACCCCTTTTTGTAACCGACTTCGAAAAAATAGGAGATTTTTTTTTATTTTGACGATTGTTTTTGCATTGGATTCAGCAAAGCTTCGAAATGGTCCCATATACATTTTATTGGTATTAGACTTTGAGTTCTAAAGATATAGCAGAAATTTCTTAAAAACAAGTAGAAAACGTTGCAGTGATTTAGGTTTGTAACTTTTTTCTGAGCCGATTTTGATCACGCTATATGTTTTGGATTCAGTGTATCTTTAAAAAGGTCTGATATAAATTTTGTTGCTATCGGATATTGCGTTCCGAAGATATAGCAAAAAAAATCCTTAAAATGTGTAGTTTTTGAGGTATTTTGAGAATTCTTTTTACGTTGGATTCAGTATAGAATCAGAATCCCCCTCGCGTTCCGTAAAATCCGTTCTTAGCTGACCTTTACTTGGCGAAAGGAAGGTCCATGCCAAATTTCAAGTCTATAGGTATTATAGATCCTGAGATATTGTGATGATTCACTATATACGTGGATTTCAATTATATATAGTATATAGATTAGCTCCTAGGATCCAAAGATATAGCAGACAATTTTTCAAAATTAAAACAGAAAATTTGTAATGATTGAGGTATTGTTGCAGCCATAACTTATTTGTTTATAAACTGATATCAAACATTCTTTCTTCGTTGGATTCAGTATGATTTCTATGTTGTTGCACATAAATTTAATTGGCATTGAATTCCGAAGATATAGCAGAAAAAAATCTCAAAATCAAATAGAAAATGTATTGATATATTGTTAGGTTTATAACAACTATACATTGAGTAGATACCTATCACGATCAATAACGTCCTGTCTTAGACTTAAATAGGACTACGAAGGCGTACAATGGAATTCCTTAACGATAGCACGTTCGCGTAAATTGAGTTATGAGTTACGTCGTATTTAGAAAACATCGACGCTCGAAGTTGAGATTCAAATGAAAATCCTGCCTGGTGAAATCAGAAGACGAGTGTAATAATTTTATTAAACAATTTTTCCCAAGCACTTACACCAATTGGACTTTTAAAACAACGGATAAAATGTGTTGAGAAATGCGACCAAAGCTCGCCTCGAGCAGTTAACCATTCTGTAAACCAAAATGCACGAGCCGTGCTGCGGTAGCGGCCGGCGAGTGCCAGGAACGATTGATATACATTTATTCACTGACCAGTATATGCTAGCAAAACTACGTTTGCGTTCCCATGACAACGGCGTGATTGTTCGTGAAATTTAACGGCACTCATTTTTGAGGTTCATAAGTACATAGAAATATTAGCTTTGAGCTGCACTGCACAATGATTTCGGGCTATAAATTACATTAGAAAACATTGTGTACATACAGATCGCCTCCATTCTGAGTGCAACAACGTTTTCTAAATACGCTTCCGTTTCATATAGTTATTGCTTCCGTATTCGAGAAGCTACTTTATTAGGGATACCATATGAAAGAAAAGTTTTCTTCGAGATTAACTAAAAAGTAAAAAAAATATTCTACAACAAGTAGAAGTCGGTTTCTTTTTGTTACAAATATTTTACGCAAGCGAAACCGCTGGCAAGAGCTAGTAAGAATAAATGATTTCGAATAGAAAGAACATAATGATTGTTTGGTAATGATATCTATTGTTATTTCAAGTCAAATTTCGCATTATTCGAGGATTTAATTCTGTCGTGAACGGATTTAAAGATCGTCATATTTGCACGACAACACCATAAAAGCAAAATTATTTGCTTACAAAATGAATTGCTTAATTATTGGCAAAACTGTGTAATGATTGCATTTCATGAATATAACATCGCAACGGATGATCACGAATGTATATGATACGTAAGTTATACTTTTGCATTGTAATGTCGTTAATTAAATACTTAAGGCATGTTTTCTAGATCAATGTGTAGAATCGGCAAAATGGAAACGTCGCGAAGCTCTGCGTTGCCTCGTATTTTAAAAATGCATTCGAATTTGTACGGATTAGCGTTTCAAGCGGTGCGTTGGATTGTTTATTTTGTAGAACACGGGATACATTTTCACACCCTTAAAAGACATATTTGACTATTTATAAATATGATGAAAGGGGTCACGGTCGAGTCGGACTCACGTGGAGGGTTAATTGATAAAATATAGGATTGGGTCTTAAAGTTCTTATTCAATCCAACATTTAAAATGAGTAAGTTTTTACATTTCACCTTTTTGGTTATCCCTTTCAATGAATGAATGAATGAAAACTCTTTATTGTTCACCATAAACTAAAACTTAGACATTTAATATGGATAAATTTGTATTGGAACAGTAGGCAGCCTTAGAGCTCATAGCGATCTCTTCCAGGCAACCCGGTGTCCAGCGGCCTGTCGGAAGAGGCGACAAAACAACCCATACCTTCCCAGTATCTCCCGTCTGGATAGCTACCACCCCTGGTCCAGAGTATGCCACCAAACAACGTTGGGTTGTGTTCCGGCATTAGTGGCCAGGTTCTAGACTCCCTCAAGATAGTAGCAGCGCATTTGTAAAGCCTTTGGTGTTACAAATGTCCATAGGCGACGGTAACCGCTTATCATTAGGTGGGCCGTCTGCCTGTCTGTTGAACTCATGCAATTAAAAAAAAAACAATCTTAAGCAACTATTAATAAACAACAAAAAATAAATTACTACAGATATATATATAATTAAATTGATTATTATAACATAAATTACATATACCTACCTACATGCGTACAATAATATAACTATTTAATACAAGAAGAATAATTCTTATTTAATAGATTAATAATGGTCAGTGATCACGTGTTTAAATGTGGAAATGGATTTAGAATTCGCGCTACTAAAGTCCCGCGCACGTGGCGCTACAATCGCTCTATTTAATCCCCCCAGAGTAATTTGCTAATCCGTAATTCGCTATAGAAAATTATTGAATAATAAGTACAAAATATACACATACATAACTTCACGTCAGTTCCCTTGCGGGGTAGGCACGATTAACAGAGCGCCATTTAGGCCCATTCTTACACACCTCACTTGCTTCTTTGACATTCATAACTCTTGTCATGCACACTCGTCTGTTCTTAAGGCTCCTGACATCACCCTCCGCTAGTACACGATCAATTTGATCATGGATCAGTACAAAATATTCCATAATTAAAGCTGTAAATTTATTTCCTGGCAGAAAATACCTAATGTATACACTGCTATGTTTTATTATGGGTTAAAAAAATAAGGTTACATCAATTACAAAACATCCTAAGCGACCTTGCTAAAGTAATAGTTTCACCTGATGTGGTAATATAATTTTTTCGATGGAAAGTATATTTTGCGTAAATAATTACGTTTTTATCTTTTTTCTAAAGTATCCGAACATAACAAGCGCTGAAGTGTGACGCGTATTGACCGTCAAATCTGCAATTTATTGAACATGCTTCGAAAGATGGGTGTTGAGATAATTGTTGTAAAGTAGGTCGTTTGTTTTCTATAGTTTTACGATGTTTTGTTGTTGGAACGTGCGTTTTCTAGGTCGCATTCTCATTTATTTAAGAGCTTAAGACTGGCTGCGCCCGCCTCTTATTTTGCGTAGGACTTAGACCTTATAATCTACATTACGTTACAACTTAAAGCCTGATTTACGTTTGTGCCTAATAGTTAAGTAGTTGGTTGATATATAGGTAGCAGAGTTAAATCCTTATCATCATTTAAACAGATATTTGTAGTATTTTCTTAAGTTTTCGAGACTAGTATACATAATAACTACGTTTTAACGGTTTTAAGCGGTTTTATTTTACTTTCCACCCATTTTAATATTATATAAAATTATTAGAGCTAGGCATGTTTGCTGAAGAGTTTCTTGAGCCGCTTCTTTTCAAGCCACAACATTTTCCGAAGCGGTGGTAAATTAGATTAGGCTCCAACAGAGTAAATAACCATAAACAAAAATAAAACTAAATAATTAAAATGGACAAGTTGGCGGTAGGCTAAATAAAAGTTTAACAATACTCAAGCCTAAATGGCACTCTGTTGTTCGTGCCTACCCCGCAAGGGAACTGGCGTGAAGTTATGTATGTATGTATGTAACAATACTCATTGACACTTGACATCTATCTACTAGTCTCACTAGTCTTCCCTGGTCACGGCTACTGAATAGCAGCCGAAACGTCGGAATAATTAAAGTTAAGTAAAAAGGTAGTTTTATTATTTATTACATATTTTTAAATGAAGTAATAAGTTGTCGATTAAAGGCCGGTTCCTAGTTCTTATTATTCATTCACTTGCCTTACGATACTTAGAAATTTGACATTACTTGTATGGAGCTAATTAACATTTTACCAGGAGGCAAGGATGTGTCCTTGTAACTATATTTTCTTGTTGTCCTATATTTTATAAACCGATCATGGGTGATCGGTTTATAAAATATATGACCCCCGGCCACAAGTTGATGTCGGTCCAAACGATGATAAGGACTTATTCCCAAGTTGACTAACAATTAACTTAAGGAAAAGTAATTCATGCTTAAGATAAAATTGTTATTTGAAGTTTTAATATGTTTGTTGAAATTTGTTGTGCCGTTTCGTAGTCTGTATATACCTATACATCATATTGAAATGTGTTTAAGAATAGTGTAAGACTATAGTGAAAAACAGGTACAAGTGGCTGAGCTATTGAGATGAACTACCAATGGAGTTTGGGATCTGGTACTATCATGCCTGCCTGCCACAAGAAGTAAAAAACAAGGTTAAAATGAGTAGACTCAGAATGCCATAAATGAACAACAAGGAGCAATATGGACAGGGCTAGTTAAACGGCGGAGTGTGGAGTTGTGTGTTGTTGTTTCACCAAGGCTATTATTTCATGGGAGCTCAAGTCTTCGCTGTGACGGTTTCCAGTCCGTGTTGGATGGTTGGGGTGAGAACAGAGGCAGGAGTAGTTCCTTTGCTTCTGTGGAGTCGGGTACGAAAGTGGTGCTATTCACCTTAGGCTTGCCATAAAACTCGATACGACAGCAAGAAAGCGGGTTATTTCTAATGAGTTTTTATTATTTATATTACTGTATATTTAGCTTTAATTTCATCTCAAATACTATGTAAATAATTGCAATATGAATGAAATTGTAGTACCTACACGTACAAGTACGAATAAAATTTTATACAAGATATATTCTATACTAATGTAATGTATCTAATTGTGAAATTGCCTTGTTTCTATGTTTTATTTTATATGCACTTGTTTTTGAGATATAAGTTATCTCGATAAAATGTTTTGTTGCTTCTGTAGCAAATAACAAGAACAGTGGACACGTACTTTTTTGAATGTGCTTTTGTCTCACTCTTTTTTCATAGTTATGAAGGGTATACACTCTTAACAACTGTCATGAATGTAACAGGTATACTTTTCGTAACCGTATGTGGGTTGGGTAAATAGAAAGCCGCTTGTTGAAGTCTAATCAACATCCTAGCGATATATCTCCATTGCGTTCAGAGGGCCTACCACGAAGCCCGGAGTCCGCTTTATTGAGCTCTATGATACACGAAGAAATTTTCTCTCTCAGGGGCGACCGCCGTATCAGCCGTATCAATGATACGGGGCCCCCAGGCTACAGGGGCCCCGAAAGTGTGTAAGAAAGCATTCATAAAATGTTACCTACAATCTTTTATAGATTACCTAATAACATTTTTGAGAATAACTGTTGGGCCAACAGGAACGGCTATCAGACTTGTCATTATTGTCGATAGTGGCAGAAAATCTAGAAAAACTGAAAGCGTCTTCAGCTATGGATGATTTCATAAATAAGCTTGCCGAAAAAAGGCGAGAAAAGTGTATCTCTGATTTAAATTGTTTATCTAACTTAGCTCCTACGAGCATTAAGCATTATAAGTTATTCGTGTAGGAACGGAGAAAGAATACAATTTCCTGCGCCCGGGCGGCCTGTCGTAAGAGGCGACAACCCACAGCCAGGTGGTAGGGCATTTGCCCGACTGGATGGCTACCACCCCTGGTCTAAAGTATGTCGCCATAACAACCTTGAGTTGTGTTCCGGCATTAGTGACCAGGTTCCAGTCTCCCTTAAGAGAGCAAGCAGCGCATTTGTAGCAACTTTGCTATTGCAAATGTCCATAGGCGATGGTAACCGCTTTCCATCAAGTGGGCCGTCTGCCTGTCTGCTGACCTCCTGCAATAAAAAAAAAAGTAATAAGTAACTTATAATCAATATATAATTATTTTAATTCAATTCGAGCATTTTTTGTCTTTTTTTTTATAAAAATATCTTTCCTTTAGGCCCCGCAACAAATTTTGATACAGGGCCCATCTAAGGCAAGCTACGCCACTGTTCTCTCTACAACCTAAATTGTGAATAATTGGAAATACAAAACTATTTAACTAAACCACATTTAAATAAAATTCTACGATTTTAACTAAAATTTTATTAAGTGTGGTCACAATGCAGTAAATTCTCACGATTGCAATGTGATAATGATCTCTACGTAGACAGGGGAAAAGTGTGCTAGCCAACGATACTGTTTACAATCTTGAAAACTCGATAAATATACAAGAATAGCATGAAGACATTCATTATCGTTGTCTTAATTAATTAGTTGATTCACTGATTAATTTATAGATTTACCTATCACTCCAACGCATGAGACTTAGGGTTATTTGTTTCAGATGTTCTATTTCATTTTAAAATGTATTATTAGTGAAGGTAAGAACCGGTATGGGTGGAATTTTGTACTTTCAGTAAACCCTTTTCTGATCATATGATTCTCAGACCATAAATCTTTACAAAGAGCTCTCGAAAGGTTTTATCCGTGCAGGAACGGAGAAAGAATACAATTTCCTGCGGCCGGGCGGCCTGTCGTAAGAGGCGACAAAACCACCCACAGCCAGGTGGTAGGGCATTTGTCAGACTGGATGGCTACCACTCCTGGTCTAAAGTATGTCGCCATAACAACCATGAGTTGTGTTCTGACATCAGTGACCAGTTTCCAGTCTCCCTTAAGAGAGCAGCAGCGCATTTGTAGCACCTTTGGTGTTGCAAATGTCCATAGGCGATGGTAACCGCTTTCTATCAAGTGGGCCGTCTGCCTGTCTGCTGAACTCCTGCAATAAAAAAAAAATATCCACTCTCCAGGGGATCAGGAGGCTGGTGCCTACCTCGGAAAAATGATCAATATGACAATCTAATATCCGTGCAGGAACGAAGAACGAATACAATTCCCTGCGGCCAGGCGGCCTGTCGTAGGAGGCGACAAACCAATCCACAGTCAGATGGTAAGGTATTTGCCCGTCGCCATAACAACCATGAGTTGTGTGTTCCAGTCTCCCTTTAGAGAGCAGCAGCGCATGTGTAGCACCTTTGGTGTTGCAAGTGTCCGTAGGGGATGGCAACCGCTTTCCACCCAGTGGGCCGTCTGCCTGTCTGCTAGGTTCGTGCAATAAAAAAAAATATCTGACGGGGTAATAGGTATAGCCAGTTTCTGGGCACCTTACTCATAGAAGACGGTGACCTAGACGACATTCTAATTGTAGTTTTAAGGGGTAATAGATGGTATACCGTATACACTATAACTACTAATGTTATTCAATTCTGTTCAGTTAAAGTTTCTTTCACCTTTCATTTAATAAAATAAATGAAAACCGCCTTTATTGCTTTTTTATTTTGATGTTTAGTTAATTATTTATTAATATACATATTTTTAGAATTTTTCTAAATTTGAATAAACTTCTTCCTTCTTTCGGTTCTTGTAGGTATGGTGCAGTTCTCGTCCAGAGTCCTGACAATTGACGTGTGTAGTTATCCAATTTTAAGATGTTTTTCACAATCTTTTTCGCTCTCTGTTTGGGTATCAGTAGAAAACTCTAACTCCAGCCTTTAATATCTTGCCCTCACGACGTGACTTACCCACATCCACGTTAATTTCGCTGTCACTAGCAATATGTCTACTAATTTTTCTTTTTTTATTTCTGCATTCATTATTATTATTAACACTTATGTCACCTTTAAATAATATTTTTGCGGACTTTTTGTGTTTGACAATATTTTCAAAGTCAACATTTCTGTTTGATATGTTTATGAATTTGAAATGTTTAAAAGATTTGAAGGATAATAGATTGATAAAATAAGTGATGCAAGCTTTAATAAAAGAAAGGATAATATATCGTATTACAAATTCGAGATGATAAATAATAAGAGTCCTTTATTTAATGCTGGAAGTAGATAGACCTCCTCAAGTTTGCGCCGTCTCTCAACTTTCCTCATCCAGCCGTAGTCGTTAACTTAGGTCTTTTGTTTGAGTTGAAAACTTCTTCATTCCACTAGAAAGGTGAACTCTATGTCTTAGGACCATTATCAGATTAAATAGATGAGATCTAAACAGCGTTTAGAAAAACGTGGGGTGGGATTATTCCCATCCTCATTTTCAAAATGTTGTATACATATTAAGACGACAAATGCTCGATTCACTGCAACCGCAGTTTTTTATTTTGCGATCTGTCAATTATCTTGGCAATCTTATGTATAAACTGGTTTCGAATTTTAACCTTGTAGTATTAGGAAAATTATCATATTAACTAGATAACGTAGCTAAACCTATATAGGTAATATTTTATATTGATTAAAATGCGTTATTAGTGCTCAAGTAAAAATTATATGTATGCGTTTGTCTGCTTAAATGTTATGATAGTGTACTTGCATAATAACTTAATTACAAAATTAACAAAGCTACAAAAAGTAGTCATTTCGGAATCGATGCAAATCAAACTGTGGAGAGATTATAAATGTAATCCAATTAAGACTAATAAAGAAAGTACATCCAACGCCACACGGATTTCTCTGAGTTGTTAAATTTAATCATTTTTGTGCAAGTATACGTTTCATCTTATCGCAATTTATGTTATAAACAGTTATGTATTATTTGCATTGTTGTTAATGTCTGTAATAATTGATTACCTAATAGTTTCAGTAAATACCTAATAGTCTTTTGAAATGTCTATGTAATTGGTTGTTATAAAAATGATGATTATTTTGCGATTGTTTGTGTATGTGTTTCCGAGGGTGAGTGTACCGCGCTCGTTGTTGTCGGATGCAAGCGGTCGTGCGGGATGCGTGCGCGCCGATGCGCGGACTTTCTCTCCCCTCTATAATATTGTGACGTTGTGCGGCCTGTTGCAGCGGGGCGGCGCGGCTCGGAGGCATCCGCAGATGACGACCGACCGCGCGCGCAGAACCTCGTCAATAAGCAGAAGGTGCTTCCGTTCGTGCCGCCTGCGTTCCCGAGTAACGCCCCCGATCGCCTAATCAAGCCATCGGAGTACTTGAAAACAATCACGGCGCCGTGCAAGCGGGACGACAGCGCGGCGGAGGCCCGTCCTCCGCCGCCGCCGCCCGTCCCGGCTAACATGCCGCCGCCGCCGCCGCCGCAGCCGCCGGCCCCCACCCAGCAGCCGCTGGCCGCGATCAGCAGCGCCGACCTGATGGCCGTGCGCCTGCGCTCCCCGGCCACGAAGACGATGTCCGCGCCCCCGGCCAGATCCGTCAGCCTGCAATGTCTCAACGCAGCGGAGAACTACCGCAGCGCCAAAACTGACCTAATTGAGGAATTGAAAATGTCCAAAGACATAACCGGAATTAAGAAAATGAAAGTGGAACGAGCAAGGCGGGAGAGCCTGCAGGACAAGGAGACGTTCACGAAATTTACCGCTGAGAATTTCGTCGACCAGGTCAGTGTCTTTGCTTTATTATTGCCCAATTGCTAATTATGACCAAATATTTTGAAGTGGCATTAACTAAATTAACCATATCTAGTCATATCGACATGTGTATTTGTCATAGTAATTTGCAATAGTATCAATTTATGAGCACACGACTGTACTTAATGGTAGATATGTCCATATTACGATATGTACCGCAGACTGGTGGCTAAGCTATTATGTAGGAACGTTAGAATATCTGACACTAATGGCTGTAAACTAGTTTCCTACTATATTATCGATTAGTTTAACTGTACGTAATCCGTTCGATTAATAAATATTATGAATTTATACTACTATTCGCTGTATACAACTCAAATCCCATCCGGCTTCCTAACTACTGAGTGGAGATTTAAGTTTCCAATATTGCATTCCGGCATTCTATAATGTAATCCGACGTATCAGTATAAATCGTCCTTTAGTAAGTTGATCAGAAAGTTATTATTGAATTATTGAATCAATTCTATAGAATCTCTCTGTAAGAGTGCGAGGAAATCTTTATAACTACAATTATAACTTTTTAATCCACCTTCGCTTTTTCCATCGCGTCCATTCGGTTCTGTGTCGATCAAGTAAATTGGATTTGGTTGATCCGTCTAATGCTGATTATTACATACTTCTGGACTGATCACATTATTAATCATTTATCGAATGTATCTTTCTTCTCAATCTTTCGAATAGATATTTGAACAGATCACTTATTTACAGTGATTATTTTTTTTATAGTTCAATAAAAGATAAACAAGTCGAGTTATAACTCAAGTACTTACTTAAAGTAAATAAAATGAAAATGAAAATTTAAACTTCCAGATTTAATCGGTTTAAAAGCTTCCTTTATTTCCGAGTTTCAGTTATACTGGTCCCACTTTTTTAATTATTTTCACTTAATTGTCGCAAGATCCTTACTGGCACTTGATTTTCGTTTATCCCCTTTTGTTATTTAAATACTTCCAACTCCATCCTGCTTCCGTTTCCAAAAATTGAAGTATTATTCATTTTTTAAATTATAATCCTTTTAATATCTAGAAAATACATATTTATTCTCTTTCTTTTCAAACTTTTAAAATAAGAAACCTTTTTAAAGTGAAAATATTTCTAAAAAATTAAGGTGCCTATTTTATGTTCGTTGAATTAGCGATAGTTAGCGAAATTAAAATCTAGAAAACTAAACAAAACAATGATGACTTTGACATTTGAAACGTCAGAAAGATGCTTCCGTTTTTTTCTTAATCTATGAAACAGTTCTTGATCACATATTCCAATTGACATTATAACGACATAGTTTTTTGTTCTGTAGATAGCTATTATAAGTCTTTAATGTCCATCGTTGCCGAAAAGTTCCAGGCTAGAACTTTTCTAAGTTAGCACAAAAGGGTGCTACATTATCGCTAAACAGCAATCTCTATCAGATACTCGTAACCAGAGGAAAGATTATCAGTAAAATATAACAATTAAAGATAAAACAAAGCCACGAATAATCATTGTTGAATATGATTGTTTTGAGATGCACTGTGGCAGATCACCGCCGAGGTGAGTGCAACTGCATTTTGCAGCAAGTAACCCACTGCTCCACTTGTTCCCCACCACCTGCCATCTTTCACATCACTGCTATCTCTGCACGTCTAATGTGTAATGGGCGTGAAACGCAACATGACTGGCGTATACGAGACTGCGCTTCAGCACTGTTAGGGTTGCCAGAATTATAGTTTATGAAAACTTTTTTTAAAATCTCCAGATTACACATTATATATTTCTAAACTAACATTAAGACACAGTTGTGAGGGGGTCAATTAACAATGAACAACTCTGGCACTGATTTCTGACTAGTGTAAATAATTAAAAGTTAAAACTATTTACGAATTTTACTATTAGGATACGGGAATAAACCACTAGAACCAGAAGACGTGAAATAGGCAGCGAAATTTTCTGTCTGTTTTTATCCAATAAAACGGCTTCAATAGGCTTATTTATCAAGTAAATAATCAGATTATACGCAGCTTCTTACAGTTAATGCAGAAGTTTATATTTTTATTATGTTTGATACAATTTATGACTGTTTTTTTTTTATTTATGCAATTTTTTTTTAGTTTTGCGACCTCCGCCATTGCTCAAGGCAGAGGGTATTCTTATCTTTGTTTGTTTTTTTAATCTCTTTTAACTTATAAGTACATAATATCTAACTAACATCTTATACATTAGAACTATATTCTGTGAGTATTAACCGATTACAAATAGACGGTGATATATGGTTACCGTTTTTTGTAAACGTCCCTAATAACGGCTAGTCTTTGCCTGGCATACTTTCGTATCTTTAAACATCTGTTTACGCATACAAGCTCTCAAGCTTCTTATTGTAGTGCTCTAACAGAACCGTGGAAAATACAAATTCCTAATAAATTCCCCAGCCATGCACACGTGTGTTACACACTCTGTCAGATAAAATAGACAAGTGCCAAGCATCTAGAAAGTATGGTCAACTAGGTAGTCATAGTCGCCGGCGAGTGGAGCAGTTATAAAATCCGACAAAATGGCGGTTAGTGTTCGTTAAGACTAAGCACACTAAAGGTGACGAATGTTCAAGAGCTTGAATTTTTTCGTTCTCAAACTGAAATATACTAAGTACAATTTGAATGAAAACACTTGTCAAATCCAATTTGTTTTATTCATACTAAGTTCTAATGTAGAACATTTTTTGAAGGTTATACGTACATATAAATTAAGAATTAAGTCTACTTCCTATTCTATGTACACCGTTTACCAAAGTTTTATCGCTGTTTAAGGAGTAGAAGCTGCAAGACAGTCCCCAGCAATACGTCTAGTTAACAATTCTATTACTTCACATTTCTCTATTCTCTCTCAAGTTCTTTGATTTACAGTACATAAGTATGTTATACTTTTCAAAGAATGGAGTTGTTGCAAACGGTGAATGAAGAAACAAATTACGTCGTCAGTAATAAAGAGAAGAGATACAAAAATTTCACAGTGCAACATGTTATGGCGAACGATGTTCAATCGATCTAGTCGGTTTAAGAAGTTCTAACCTAACCTCACTTATAAACATATAAAATGAGAAGGGGTGGCTAGCTCTCAGCGTTACTGTCTAATATGATTAGGAGATAGTATTGTGGCGAACCATGATGGAATGTTCTAGTTGGTTTTAGGAGTTTCAGAAAAATAGATGCAAATAGAATCACAAAACAAGCTTACGACAGTGTTGTGAATGGCAGAGTTGGTACCGGTAGGCCGCGACGTACATATCATGATCAAATAGCAGAAGTGTTAAAGCGAGCTCAGGTAAAAAATATCTCAAATTAACGTGTGTGTATGAAGAAGTTAATGAAAGCAAATGAAGCGAAAGTTGTTTAACAGGATAGTCGCAAGTGGAGATCTATGGTCTCTGCTTACCCCCATGGGAAAGAGGCGTGATGATATGTAGTAGAAGAAAAGTGTAGAAGATTCTGGAATTCCTTAATAGCCACCCGTTCATATTTATTTACGTTTCTAAGTGAGGTTAGGTTAACTCTTTAAACCAACTAAATCGTTCCATCATCGTTTGCCATAATATTATCTTCATAAATTCCTAACCATGTTTGACACTTAAGCTCAGGGATAGCCACCTCCTCTCATTTATTCATGTTTATAAGTGAGGTTAATACATTTTTAGCAGGTTTACGTGACCCGGAATTTCCAATCCTCACAATTGTGTAACCTCTGTGGCTCCCACAGACAATGAGTTCAATTATATTAATTCTGCTTTCATTTAGTATTTAGTGTGAATCAAATTTAATTTCATACTTCGCTTTTTGTTATCGCTGATTGCAATGCAAATTTAATTATTTTCTATTTACGTATTAAAAGATTTGCATTATGGTTTCCGGAATAGTCGACCTTGAATATTGTTCAAGAGATAACTGGTATTTTTTATACAATACCCGTTTGTAGTTATATATCGTGTTATACTCGTTTTTTTTTTGTACGAAAACTGTGATGTCTTGTAACTTGCTTTACTACAGACGTCAATGCTTTTCATAAATAAAAATAATTTTTAATTATAACCAGAACATCATTTATCAATTGAAGAATATGGACCTCCAAACATACTTAGCTAAAATTGAAAACAATTAAGTTGACCGTGTGTACCCTTACTTATGTAAGTAATAAACAATCTTCATAAAACAATTTTACAATAATAAAAAATCATCTAAAATGTTCCCATCCCAAATATTATCTAGTTATATTCAATAGAATATAACTAGAGTATAACATGTATGTACATAAAATACAATATAATCAATACGTATTAATAAATAGGTTAAGTTTTCTTTAAGGGTGGTAGCAACGCCAACGTCCTGGAGGATTTTTCGTGCGATAGCGGGGATTCTTCCATAGACGCCGTCATTATTTAGATGCATTATTATTTTACAATGAATAAAGTAAAGTAGTAATTAAAACAATAATAAAACCAAATTATTTATTTCTCTTTTATAAAGATGTACATTTTTTTTCTTGTTTTGATAAAAATTGAAGAAGAAAAATGGTTTCATGTCGATAATTTGGAGGTGATTTGGTGAATTTTTTTCTAAACTTAAATTAACTATAGAAAATTTATGAAATAACCACGTTACACCTCATGTCGTGAAGATTTCTGTATTTTTTAAATTAAATAATTGATCAGTAATTATCAACAAAAAGTTGGTTCGTTTGCACCCGACTTTTTCGACCTTTTGCAGTAACAGGAGCCTTAACGTATTCGTTTATAATTTTAAATCAATTATTTCACTTCTAACAAATATATACCGACACTAATTTGTAATATGTGCAGATAACCAGTGTATGCTGTTGTTATTTGTATCTACATTGCATAGTATAGGAGTATATATAAATAATTAAATCTGCTTAAAATAGCAAAGAATGGGATTAGCCTGATAAATAAAAAATGTTTGGCAGCCCTAGAGTCGACGGAAAAAACCAATTAGACGAAAGAATAATTATAAAATCGGTGGTACGATCATATTGGGATCTATGGCATGTAGTGTTTCGATGAATAGTTATTAATTGCATCCGTGAGTCTTAGTTCATTAATTACGAAGTTGACGAATAGCTTTACAAATGGTTGATGAAAGTAGACTGAAAAAGCGCGGAAAATTAAAAAAACATCATTATGGCAACTCTAGATTTCCATTGAGTATTTTATAAAATACATAAACAATCTTGTTTTTCTTTGAATTCAGTATCTGTATTCTGTTGTTTTTTTATTGAATTTGGAAATCATGAAAAATAATAACTTCCGCAGTTCAATTCTAATTGTTTTATTCATGTTTTAAGCTCGTAAATGCTACATCAAAATTACACCAAAATATCAAAAATGACATTGACATTTGTATTAGGATTGCCATGTAAAAAGTTTGCGATTAATTCGAGTGTTTATTTTCATTAGTCAAACTCTATAAGTAATTAAGTACAATATTGTAATCGATTACACTATTCAACGGTGTTTAAATGATTTAGATTTAAAATACATGAGAATATAAATTAGACTTGCAATCGACAAAGTTTATGATATGAGATTTTTCCAGAATTACACGAAAAACAACGACAATTAAAATAGTATCTTTTCTAGGTTTTAATTCATGCAAAAAGGTGGCAATACCATTTCATTTAAACAATAGTTGTCTAAAATGTAAGGTTATGTATGTAAGTAATGTTTATAATACAACAGTGTATAAAAAATACAGTTTAAAAATTACAATAAATATTTTTAAATAACCAATACTTCAAAGTATTTTGTTCAATATAAACAAAGCAAATAAAAAACTAGACTATTGGTGCATGAAATTGCTTGACACAAATTTCTATGAATTGTCTATTTATGATGTAATATAAAACCAATATGGCGAATTGATATGTTATGTTTAACATTTTAATAGGTAACTTTCATAATATTACTATGCGCAGTAGTGTAGTTTAGCTAAAACAACAAGTCGTGGCAACTTAGAGGTTAACGCAGTCGAATCCTAAACTCAGAGATCGTGACTTCGAATCCTAGCCAAAACATCATGCAGCGCTTAGGTAGTTTTCTGACCTAATTTGTATAATATTGTTATTATTGCCACGTGCTGATGGTCAAGGGAAACATCGTGATGATTGATTAAGCCTGCATATCGAGATAATCGATGCGTCAAATCCGCCAAACTGCCGTTGGCAAGCATGGCGGGTATACTGTCCGTTCCCCTAAGAAATTAGGAAGCCCGAGCCCACCAGTGGGATTATTATAGACTTTTATTATTATAAAATAACTAAGCGTTGGATTTGGGTATCGTAGATTGATTGACTGTAGAACTTTTAACAGGCAATTCAAAAATCGTCAAGATTGTCTCGTAACACGTAGGTTCATTGAAGGATTCCGTGGAGAATACGAACCGTCACAGTTTTCGCAATTTTGCTAAGAAAATCTATAAAAGCATTTAACCAAAAATATACCCTATCTCAAAACTAGTTAACGAATTTATTATAGTTGTAACTAATTTTTGTTGAAAGTATTTTTTGTAGTTTACCACGTTCAAAATTTTGCGATTTATATTTCGAGATTTAGACAAAAGGGGAGAACGTCTTTGGACGGACGGAGCTTTGAGAAATATATGTGAGGTAAGCATGAACGCTATAAACGGAATAGTGTAATAAGGGAACGTTGTGAATTGAAAGAATATGTAATAACAGGAGTTGAAAAAGGAATGATAAGGTGGTTTGGGCATGTAGAGAGGATCGATGAAAATAGAATCACAAAACAAGTGTATAACAATATTGTGAATAGTAGAGTTGGTACCGGTAGACCACGACGTACACACCATGATCAAATGACAGAAGTATTAAAGCGTGGTCAGGTAAAAAGCATCTCAAATTAACATGCATGCATTAACAGGTTAATGAACGTAGATGAAGCGAAAGTAGTTTGTTAGGATCATTAAAAGTGGAGATCCATGGTCTCTGCCGACTCCCATGGGAAACAGGCGTGATAATATGTATGTATGTAAGAAGCAAATATCTCGTAAACTTTTGGCTTCGATAATGGTGTCAATAAGAAGCACCCTTGATTGTTATCTGTTTTTAAATTCGTTGTGCAAATTGGATACGTCAAGAGATTAATTTTATTATAAATATATTACATATAACAATTTTCATGATCGCTTAATTCCTAAGGCCGTTTAGAAGGAAGTTATTTTTTTTATGTTTAAGGCTTGGCAACTAGGCCTTTAAGCCAGGCGCACTTGTATTGTAGGCTACAATCCACACCATTCAACGGAGTTCTTGTGAAAACTCGAAAGGCCACATTTGACTATACAGTTCACATTTCTCACAAAAACACATAATTACTACTCAAAAACTATCAATATCCTACAACTATTGTTCATTTTAGAGTAATTTTACACATTTTTAGAAAATAAAACTGCACAGCACATTGTCCCCTTTCAGTTCCCGCCAAAAACTCCAGAAGGAAGTTACAAATAACAGATACACAGATAAACCATGGATCACAAATAGGATTGCCAGCTTTTTTGAAGAAAATATGATGTTTTTGTTTATAAGCTGTAAAAATATAGTTTTTTTTGGGAAATGTAGATGAAAAAAATAGTAACATTTATGCTTCATTATATATTTTATTTAATTCATTATTGCAGTACTTTTTGATCTATTATTTTTAAAATAATGATAAGTATCTTAAACAAAAAGCGCGATAATTGAATTAGCGATGAAAATATAGTACATTTCGCACTATATAATTTTTCTATAATATATAGTACAATTGTCTAAAATATAGTGCGATACTATATATTGTAGTACGCTGGCAACCCTAGTCACATATCGCCCCGGGCTATAATCCTCGTGTCAAACCGCACGCAAAATTAATATATTTACCGGTACAGTAGAGACTCGATTAACCGGACCCCTATAGACAAGTGGCATTACCGCTTAATGAATAGAATGAAAATGTATGAAAATTAACATATTGTTACGCTAAGTATTATGTCATTCCTATAAATTATCATTCTATTCCTTTAGCGCTAACGCCACTTGTTTACAGTGTTTGATTGTTGTCGTAATACATTCGGATAATCTAAATTTCAGATAATTGAATATACCTACTAACTAACTACTATACTAACTGCTATTTTCACATATTATTAACTCTCGTCCGCTTGTTTATTCAAAATATTAAAAAAAACTTATCATCTAAAATCTAAGTTTAGATACGTTTTCGTTCGTACAAATGTACATATACACATACTTACATATTTTCTTAATTTTTTATTATGATGTAAGTTCGTGTTTGATAGTTATCTCACCTGATGTTAAGTGACTATATCTAGGATCTAGATCTAGCACGCTTACCTATAGGTACCCTTTCCAAGCATTAATTTTACTTTTGACAGCTCGATGATGGACCAATTAGTAATGTCCTAATACATTACCGACTCAATCTATACTAATATTATAAAGAGGAAAGATGTATTTTTGTATAAATTTAAAAATTACTGGACCGATTTCAAAAATTCTTTCATTATTAGAATGCTACATTATTCAAAATGAATATAGGCTATATTTATTACTAGAAAAAAATTAGGGATCCCTACTAAAACTTTAATAATGTAATCCAAAAATTAGTATTTGAGTGGGTCCGGGGACGGTTTCGTTTTATTTATTTTATGTTTAAGGCTTGGCAACTAGGCCTTTAAGCCAGGCGCAGTTGTATTGTAGGCTACATATCCACACCATTCAACGGAGTTCTTGTGAAAACTCGAAAGGCCACATTTGACTATACAGTTCACATTTCTCACAAAAACACATAATTACTACTCAAAAACTATCAATATCCTACAACTATTGTTCATTTTAGAGTAATTTTACACATTTTTAGAAAATAAAACTGCGCAACACAACGTCTCCTTCCAGTTCCCGTCAAAAACTCCGGGGACGGTTTCGATTTACAATTAGAACCAGGTAACGCTCGAATCGGGTTCTAGATTTTTATTTTTCCAGGGCTGAGCAACGTCTGCCGAAACCGCTAGTTTATTATAAAAACCGACTTCATTTATAAATAAGTTTTAATCAATTATTTTTCTTTAAAGTAGAACATTTTTTATTTTCAAATCGATTACTTTCTATTTATTTACGTATACTGTCGATGATTAATAGTCTGTGCGTTACATGACTTACAGAACATCACTATTACGTCACCCACAACAATAAAGTACGGCGAGATTTTGGTGGGAACTGAAAGGAGACGTTGTGCTGTGCAGTTTTATTTGCTAAAAATGTGCAAAATTACTCTAAAATGAACAATAGTTGTAGGATATTGATATATAATAATATTATTTAAAAAAAAAAATATTATTATATATCAATATCCTACAACTATTGTTCATTTTAGAGTAATTTTGCATAGTTGAGTAGTAATTATGTGTTTTTGCGAGAAATGTAAACTATATAGCCAAATGTGGCCTTTCGAGTTTTTACAAGAACTCCGTTGAATGACGTGGATTGTAGCCTACAATACAACGGCGTCTGGCTTAAAGGCTTAGTTGTCAAGCCTTAAACTTAAAAAAATAAAATAAAGTAGGGCAATTATGTCATTTGCTTCTCGTGGGCTTTACTGTCAAGAAATATGTAACTTGATAGACACGCAAACGTTAAAAGTAAAATAAAGGCTTGAAAACAGTATAGTAGAACCATATTCACTCGTGACTTGAAGATCAGTGGTTTATATGAATCGGGGAACACAGACTCCGTGCAAATTGTACCACTTGACAGTGATGCGCAAAAGTAAGGTGGAGGCAAAACCTTTAGTTCTAATCTATGCTATGTCCACCAAGTGACATAAATTACTAAAATGTTGCCATCTTAATCATGAAATGACTGTCAATCTGGATAATCGCGAATTCATATAACTCTTTACCGCTGAAATATTATTGTGATCTTAAAAACAAACATTACACAATACCTTAGATACTGTTGTTATTCATGAAGATTATATCCAATCCTTTTGTAGACATAACTATTGAAACATAATAGCTCATTTTATTAAATTGTAAGACCTGAGTCACGACGGATTTGGATAATTATATTTTTACAAAGTAAACTCTTTGTTGAATTAAATTCAGGCGAAAGTCACTTTTACTCGATCATCTTCACGTCTTTAATTATATGCAGAAATGTCTTTAGTTTTAATTAATTAATTTTAAATGTCTTATGTTGTGGCTGGTTTGCAACGTAAGTAGTAGATAAGTCGATTTAAACTATTTTTTAAGTGCAACGTATTACTACTAAAATAATCGTTTACATGCATTAAGTCAAATAATATTTCGTTAAAATTTCCTTATATTAAATACATGTAAATCTGCAATTATTTCTGTCGGCGAGCAGTGAGAAACCGCGTCATATACAGCAAAGCTTTTGATCCAACAGGTTTGGACTGAATAAATTAATAAATTTGTCTTTTAACATAAATCTTTAGGTACCGATACTATCGAGTGCATATTTTTTACTTTGTCTGCATTTATTTTTCTTACGCTGTACAGTCTACATAAAGAGAGCATGCAATACTCCTGCTACACCTGTGACTGTGTCACGCATATGTAGCCAAGGGTTTAATGCGTTTGAGATGCGACATTGTTAATGACGTTAAAATTTGACAGATAAAATGTACTCTAATGGAGCTAATCATTAACGTCGTTGTTTTTGAACACTATAAGTCGCATTTGGTCAAGTCACTAATAATGACGTTATCTTAGGTGTGGGGTAAAGCATTATAATAATAACCGACCCTTCGAATTTTAATATATAGTTTCAAAGTACATTAGTATTAAATTATATGACTCTCAAACGGTAAGAATAAATCAGAAAGTGGAGCATAAATTCTGTTGCATCAATTAGTTGAATTTTGTACGAATTGTTAAATATTTTGTGAACAAACTCAACAAGATGGCCGTTTTACGCTTTCACTGTTTCGTCCACTGACTTTCGTGTAGTTTATTTTTGCACGTTCTCTGTCTTAATCCATTAAAAGTCTATAATATGATAAATCAATTGGGGGTGTCGAGACTTTACAAGTAATTTTAAAATAAAAAAAGACGGGGGCTTTCTTATGCTAGCAGATTACGAAAATATCAATTTTAGAATTTTAAATTAAATGTTACAGTTTAGCTAACGAATGTAGATACTCGAAATATTTACGAATTTTTACATGGTAATGCTCAAATGTCAATGTCATTTGAACAAAATATTGTAGTCATCACTGTCACTTTTGTTAATTTGGTATATATGTTTGTATTTTAGCATGTACGAGTTTAAAATATGAATATAACTATTAAAGGTGTAGTGCGAGCGATATTGATTATTTTCATGAATTCCAAATAAAAGAAATAACAGAAGCAAGAGGCTGAATTCAAAGAAAAATAATATTGTTTAAGTATTGTATAAATACTCTGTGGAAGTTTGGAGTTGCCGTATTCATATTTTTTTAATTTGCCGCATTTTTTCAGTCTACTTTCATTGGCCAGACTTTTTACATCCTCCAACTGCATTAGTATTAGTAACTGTGGGTAAATACGTCTTGTTTATAGCGTTAAAAATAATGTCACATTTCAAATTACGCATTGAACCTTTGCCTACATTTACGTGACACACTCACTTATACACAACATAGGTGTATCAGAGGTGCCAGAGGATCATGTGAAAACTACTCACTGCACGAATTTAAATGAATCTCGACACAAAGTTAGCTTATATAAGTGTCTCGACTCCGTACTTGGGATACTTTTTATCCTGTTAAATAACGTCGATTTCGTGGGATATAGTAAAAAAGGTGGCGCTGATATCGCGTTTTTTTTTGGCGCCACGGTTGCAATTCACTAATAAACTCGTTGTTATGGCAATGCGAACCAAGTTTCGATCCTACTAGTTTAGTAATAAAACAGTAGACTTATTGAGTATCAACGGTGTTGTTTTCGTCTTTATAGTAATGAACCTTGTCTAGCCATGCCGCCTCCGCCAGTTCCCGGTCGAAGGGGAAGGCCCAAGAAATGTTGGCTTGACGTTGTGAAGGATGACATACGTACCAATGGTCTCAAAACGGGGGATGCTGAAGACCGCGCGAAGTGGAGTAGAAAAAGTAGGAAAGCGGACCCTGGGCGTCGGAGTGAATGCTCCGAACGCAACCGGGAATTAACGCTCGGATGATGATGATGAGTAATGAACCCTAAAAAGTTATACATGACATACGATAAATTAATTAATTATTATAATTATGTATATCTCTGAAGTCCACGGGCCATAAAATCTAATGTAAATGTGGCGTGACGCTGACCGGCGATTATCCCTGTGTACACCATATAAAAATGCACCCAAGGACAAGCTCCGGTCAGTGTAGGAATAATAAGAAATGAGAACAAAATTTACCCCGGGTTATTGTGGTGAACTACTAGTGAAACTAGGTATCTGGGACCAAGGGGACTATGGTGTCTGCCCGTCAATGTTCAGGGGACATGGAAAAATGTGCAAACAGTGACTCGTCACTCCCTGCACAGGTCCCAAAAAAATGCCGTACAAGATCGGCGCGGGGCAACATAGGTTTACAAAGTGTCGCTACTCACCTAACGCTTCGCCACAAAGCTGCATGGCGGGTTAAAAATTATTAGACTATTATTATACATACATTCATACATAACTTCACGCCAGTTCCCTTGCGGGGTAGGCACGAACAACAGAGTGCCATTTAGGCTTATTCTTACACACCTCACTTGCCTCTTTGACATTCATAACTCTTGTCATGCACACTCGTCTGTTCTTAAGGCTCCTGACATCACCTTCTGCTAGTACACGATCAATTTGATCATGGAAGGTGTGTCGTGGCCTTCCACGACTTCTGCATCCGTCCACTTTTGCATTTTATATCTGTTTAGTCATTCTTTCATCATGCGTTCTTTCCACATGCCCGAACCACCGGAGCATTCCTTTCCTTACCTTCACCCCGACACTCTCTTTCAGACCAACTCTCTTTCTTACTTCGGTATTACGAACGCGGTCCGCGAGCGTCACTCCGCAGATTTTGCGCAGTACTCGCATCTCGACCGCGTTTACTCTACTTTCATGCTCTCTCTTCCATACCCAACTCTCGCATCCATACGTGAGCGTAGGTACCAGCACCGCGTTGTGTACGGCGAGCTGGGCCTTCTGGCTGAGGTTCTTAGCGCCTAGAAGTTTACCTAACGCTCCATTCACACTATTCCCCAAATTCACTCTTCTTTCTATATCAGCGGTGTACCTTCCATCCCTGCTAAAAGCACATCCAAGATATACAAACTCATTCACTTGCTCTAGCATAACATCATCGACCATTATCCTTGCATTTATAGTATAATAATAGTGCATTTTTTGCACTATTATTATAGTCATCAATATTTAAGTTTTAGAATATATTCTAATATGATAATTAAAACTACCAAACAAATATAAATTACCTAAATAAACATAATCTAAATAAATAAGTATGTATTCACATTATGCAGCATAACATTGCCAGTGGGAAGCATGACCAAAAGGCTTGCTGCATTGCCACGCTGTATGTTTTTTGCTGGGCGAAACAACCAGCCTTCCGATCACGAATAGTGTCAAAGAGGTTTTTACAGATGTTTTTAAAGAAACTCTTTGCTGATGTAACCTTTCGCTAAGGCTTCATATTTGCGCCGTTTGACGTCTTCAGCTGCGTTGCAATAAATGTATACAATAATTATAGTAAATTTAGTTTTTATTATAAGTTTAAATTTTTTACGAAGGATGGCGAAGCCTAACTGGACTTAAATCATAATAATATATGCCGCGCAAATAAAGATAGATAGATAGAAAATACTTTATTGTTCACCACATACACACACTTTATCCGTGCAGGAACGGAGAAAGAATACAATTTCCTGCGGCCCGGCGGCCTGTCGTAAGAGGCGACTAAACAACCCACAGCCAGGTGGTAGAGTATTTGCTCGACTGGATGGCGACCACCCCTGGTCTAGAGTATGCCGCCATAACAACCTTGTGTTGTGTTCCGGCATTAGTGACCAGGTTCCAGTCTCCTTTAAGAGAGCAGCAGCGCATTTGTAGCACCTTTGTTGTTGCAAATGTCCATAGGCGATGGTAACCGCTTTCCATCTAGTGGGCCGTCTGCCTGTCTGCTGAACTCCTGCAATAAAAAAATAAAAAAAAGTAAATCATTTACAGTCATATCGTGTCAAGGCAGGAACAAAGGGCGGCCTTATCGCTTTAGAGCGATCTCTTCCAGACAACCCGGGATGTGGATTGAGTGAAAGGAATCGAGAGTGTATGACGGTGGTGTGCAAATCAAATACATGTAATTAATAGGATACATAGATATTACACTATTACATACATACATATTATTATAATTAAGAAAAAGAAAATAGACAATAACACATATTAATATTATATATATCCAAATATATACATTATTAATATGTGTATAGCAACAACAAATAAAGTTCTGATTCTAAAAAAAATTGTACAAATAAAATGTTAAGCTTAACAAGAACCTCTGCAACAAGCTGCAAGATATAAATACTTTTTCACTACATTGTGAAATAATAAACAAAGCATTTAATCGAAGATACCCGATATCCCAAAATCTACTTGACAGGTCTTGTTTAAGTGCGCCGGCATCTGTCTATATGCGTGTATGTCTGTAAAATTGTGAGAGCATTCCAAAACACATATATTTCTATTCTGTGCTCTTGTTGTAGAATAAGTATTATTCCTATAATTTAGTGCTAAATATATCAGAGCTGTAAACCAAAAAACAATCTCAGATACCTCAAGCTTCAGCAGGATGCGTCGTCATATAAAAGAAAACTCATTCTACTAGTATCCATAATATAATTGCGATAATTTCTTAAAGAATGTTTCTGAATGTTCACTTTTGAAGTAGGTATGTAATTAAAAAAAAAGCAACTTTCATTGAAATTATTTCTAGGCTTTACCTAGAACTTTTTCGAATTTTCCCTCGCCATTTAAGTTTAAGAATATCAAACTTATCTTTGGCATTTATATTCTTTAACAGATTACATGATTATTGTTTTTAAGCTCTGCGAGAATACTCAACGCTATAACTTGCCTTTACCGCCATTTCAACGTAAGCGACATTTCGGCCTAAGTATATTTTTTTGTTGCAAAAGGTATTTTTAACTATTTTTTTTTTAAGAATTTCAATTTTATTTAGATTAGACCCTATTGGATTAAAATACTGAAAGTTGAAAACAAAATAGGTTAAAATACCTTTTATTACAAAAAATATACTTAAGTCCAAATGTCCCTTGCGAACAAAGGTGGTAAAGGCTCGTGATATCTACATTGAAAAAATAAATGTGACATTCGTACTCGTAAAAGGATAGACAGACGGAATAACGAAGAAATGATTGTAGAATAGTTCCGCTCTTGTTAAAAATCGATTATAGTCAATTACAATTTACGAACATATTCAAATTAGTATTTAGTCTCATTCAAAGGTACCATTATTAAAAAAAAATACACTGTTTATTTGGGTTATTCCTGATTCAACCCATGACGTCACATCCCAATGATCCATTTTTCGTAAATCAACTCATTCCCATTTCTATTCCTTTTTGCTAGCCAAAAGACAAAGTTTTAATTTTTCCCAAATGTAGCCTCAACTCAACCCATTTCTTAATGGTCCTAAATTAGATAAGCCTGTCTATTGAAGACCAACGTTAATTCATATAACAAAAAAAAACATATTAAAGAAAGTAGACCAATTAGCAATTTTCTGCCTTACGGCTATTTACAATTTTGTTTTCAATTGCATAAAATCGGCAATTTGTCCCATCAAGTTATCGTTTCACGGCCCTAATTCATTAGATAATATTATTTTATATTTCTTACTATAAAAATAGTTAGAAATTTTCATTGCTAATTAATAGTACAATAAGTTTCTCACAGTTAACGTTGTAAAAAATTGAGCATCGTTATATATAAATAAATTTTTAAATTGATAAATCTCAATGAAATAATTACTCAGATTCTAAAAATAATATAGTTAGATAATTAATATATATACTAGCTCTTTCTTGTACCTTCGCTTGCGTTAAAAAAGGTAGGTACGAATCTCTATATTGTATACCAAAGCATAGACAAACAGAAATAGAAAAATACAAAAGATAGTAATTACAACGGGCGGCCTTATCGCTAAAAAGTGATCTCTTCGAGGTAACCACAGCCAGGTGGTAGGGTATTTGCCCGACTGGATGGCTACCACCCCTGGTCTAGAGTATGCCGCCATAACAACCTTGAGTTGTGTTCCGGCATTAGTGACCAGGTTCCAGGCTGCCTTAAGAGAGCAGCAGCGCATTTGTAGCACTTTTGGTGTTGCAAATGTCCATAGGCGATGGTAACTGCTTTCCACCAAGTGGGCCGTCTGCTGAACTCATGTAATAAAAAAACCCCTTGGCAGGGATTAATATAATATATTATAGCATATCATATTACAGGCTCAAGGGAATAGTAATCATTATTATGAAGTAAAGATATGTTGCTGGGGAGTTTGTTGCGCCGCTTCTTCTCCTTTAACAGCAACTAAAATTGCTTTAGAAGCGGTGGTAGACTCATGACTTTCAATAAATAATCTGTAAGATTCCATTTTGAAATAAATACATTCATTTTCATTTTCAATAGATTTTTAAAACTGACGGTGGCGCAATCTATAGGTAAATAATGATGATAAGTATACACACACACAAAAGGATATGTATGTCATGGAGTGGGCGTGTTATAACTTAGAAATGCCAAACTTAATTTCTAACTAAAAGTACGTAATGATAAATACACGTAACGCCATCTAGCGACATTGAAACTAATTATGAGAGCAATACATTAAAATTATATTGTCATTATAGTTGTCATGTACAGGTAAATTAGCATCGAGACGTTTTTGCATTTGTAGTAGTGTACTGCCAGCACATAAATAAATAAACTAATACTTTTATATATTTTTATAGGCAGGTTATTAATATGAAACGATATTAAAATAATAAATATAAATAATAAACATAATTTTTAATACTAAATTTCAAGTTTGGAAGTCCTGTAAATGTACAAATACTACTACAAACGCAAAAACTTCTCGAAGCTAATTTATCTGTATTTGTTGTTGAATTGCGACCGGACCGCCATCCTTCCGGTTACATTCGTCCATTCCACGGAAACAGTAAATTTTTTCCGGATAAAAGATACCCTATATATATATATATATATATATATATATAATATATAAGGATTAGTGCGTTGGGCTCTAAGGTTAATTATATCGCATCTTTATCTCTCCCATATTTACGTAATTCTATACAATACCAATATGATTATATATATATATATATATATATATATATATATATATATATATATATATATATATATATATATATATCTATCTATATCAATTGGTGGTTCGGGCATGTGGAAAGAATGCATGATGAAAGAATGACTAAACAGATATACAATGCAAAAGTGGATGGATGCAGAAGTCGTGGAAGGCCACGACACACCTTCCATGATCAAATTGATCGTGTACTAGCAGAAGGTGATGTCAGGAGCCTTAAGAACAGACGAGCGTGCATGACAAGAGTTATGAATGTCAAAGAAGCAAGTGAGGTGTGTAAGAATAAGCCTACATGGCGCTCTGTTGTTCGTGCCTACCCCGCAAGGGAACTGGCGTGAAGTTATGTATGTATGTACATATCAGTATATGTATATTTTTTTTTTTTTTTTTTTTTTTTTTTTATTGCAGGAGTTCAGCAGACAAGCAGACGGCCCACTTAGTGGAAAGCGGTTACCATCGCCTATGGACATTTGCATCACCAAAGGTGCTACAAATGCGCTGCTGCTCTCTTAAAGGAGACTGGAACCTGGTCACTAATGCCGGAACACAACACAAGGTTGTTATGGCGGCATACTCTAGACCAGGGGTGGTCGCCATCCAGTCGAGCAAATACTCTACCACCTGGCATATTATTGTCTTATTTCTATATCTATTATACTTGCCTTTTAAAAATTGTATATATAGGTATATACTTTTTTATTCTAGTTATATTGCAAAACCCACATGATACACAATTTTTTCGAATCCATCCTAAGGTTGTCTGGAAGAAATTGATTTTAGCCATAAGACCGCCTATTGTATTCTTTACATAAACTTTTTGAATTGTATCTTAATGTTAAGCATAAAGTATATGTATATATATATATATATATATATATACCCTTTTCTATATCTCTGACGTGTATGCAAAATTTCATGGCGATCTATTGGGTTATTAAAGCGTGAGCGTCAAAAACAAATTCACATTGGCATTTATAATATTAGGAGTTATTGTATCAAGCGTCCTCCCCGTTTCTCTTAAAATGGGGAGGTCCAGCAGTGGGACGTTTATTATTATTTATTGTATGTGTTATCTAACTAACTGTAATACAGAACTGGTCATAGACCTTATACAAAAGATATAAGCAATCAATAAAGCCGTGATCTCTATGACGTCTAATTTAAGTTCACTTTCAAAAGAAATCGGATTAACAGCGAAAACGCGGTGTAATCCATGTCGACAATCGAACCCGTTAACTTATTCATAGATGTTTTGAAACGACCGTTGGATAGCTATTTACATAAGCCAGTAATGTACTGCTTGTCTGATTTGTCTGTCGATAAAATTATATTTTGTTTTATGTATGTATGTGTTTTTAGTCATAATTTTTTTGTTTCTGTACCGATTTTGATGATTTTCTCTATGCATTCTATTGCTTTGGGTTCCGAAGATATAGCAGAAAATTCATTAAAATCGCACAGAATTGTGAATGTTTTGCGGATTTTCAGTCATAACTTTTTGATCATTCTTTTAACGTTAAACTCTGTACAGTTTGATCAAATTTCATTGTTATTGGATATCACATACGTAACTTATTTATTCTAAGAGCATCAGAATCAGAATAATATAATCATAACTCGAGACTTAGCATAACACCTGCAAGAAACTATGGTCTAATCCCTTGCAAAGGACCCAGTATTGTGCGTAAATAGCATTTCCCCCGCCTTTAAAAAAAAAACCACCTGCAAGAATGTCCATGTTTCAAACAAATAAATTACTTTGACTTTGACTTAAAAAAAGGACAACAACAAATTTGCAAAACATATTAATTTTTATGTTTCACTTCGCTAGGAAATATACATATTTAATTTTTTTTGCTTTTTAGTTACTGTTGAAGTCTGTTTCTTTTTTGCTTTTTTTTTAATGTAAGTAACGTATGAAGTAATACAGATTATAACTGGTCGACCTGGTAGCGTAATGGCTTGCGAACGCACCTCAATCTCAAAGGGCGCGGTTTCGAATCCTATCCGGAACGCATGCACCTCTTAGGCAGTTTCTCGACGAAGACATTGTAATGAAACCTGCTCATCGAGATAATCGATGTGTCAAACCTGCCAAGCAGCCTTGAACAAGCGTCCGGAAGCGGAAGCCCGAGTCCAGCAGTGGGCATTAATGGACTGTTAATATAGAACTAGTAGATTTAGAGTATTGTTACGAGTTGCAGGACTTAAATTAAAATGCTGTTGGAATTATTATAGAGTTTATTAGAATTATACAAACACGTGTAAAAATATAACTGAACATAACCAGTCCGAACGCAATGCACGATTCAATAACAACGCGCAAAGTCCGTCACTAAATAGATTACCGAATGTACACAAGTCTCGCTTCGCTCGTGGTTATCGCTTGAGTGGCGATCTCTCCATTGGGACATTGCTTTATACTGCACAGATGCAATATGTCTGGCCGATACACGTGGTCGGCCAGACATATTGCATCTGTGCAGTACCGAATTTCTTAGAATCAGTTTGTACTTTTAAATCCAAGACACTTGGCAGTGATCACAATACAACAATAGGCCGTAAAAGATTGCAATACACAATGGGCTGTTTTTTTAATCACAAATTTTGAACACAAAGTAAACAAAAGAACTCCAAATGCCAAAAAGGTAATAAAATGTGTTTCTACAGGGCTGCAGGTGTGAATTTGTCTTTGTCGGCACCTAGGTCGTAACAGTATCTTCACTTTATTCCATATACACGTATTGCTGGGGAGCTCCTTGCCGCTTCTTCTCCTTAACAGCAATAACACGTTGCGAAGCGGTGTACATAGACTAGGAAGTAAAATTAAATTTAGACCTATATATATTATGACCTTCAAAGTGTTCTCCAGTGGAACTTATTTTGAATAAAAACATTTGAATTTGAACATGCTTCATGTTCTTTAATAAATTAAACGGCGGCTCTCGTTCCAAGAAGATCCTGCTAAAATATGTTACAGTGATAGTACTATAGGCAATTGAACGGTTGCACCTATTACCGTTAAAGTCGCGGTCAGTGACCATTGCGTGTTATGTAACAATATCCAGTGGAAATCCTGAAGCGTGCTTAGTTATTTCATTTCATGTTGTTTGTTTTATTCTTGTACGCATCGAAATTGTTTATTACTGAGATCTTACTTCTTATGATGCGAGTATAATCAAATATATTTGTTATGTATCCAATAGCAATTCTATACATGTAAGATCAAAATAATACAAAGTAATGAATCTTATCCAAAAAAAAAAATGGATACTTTTAACTAGAAAAAAAGAACAGTAATTACAGGAAATTAAATACACTAAAATTAATAAAACTAAATCTTAACGGTTTTAAGAGCAGATAAATAAAACTTTAACATTATTAATTCGCCCCTGTTACGGAAGAACATCGTAAGCGACAGAATGTATTTCAATTTTTTACTGTAACAGAAAGCTATGATACATCTTTACATCCTAATATAAAGATCCTTAGGCTCATATGATTAGGTTGTGATAGTAATAAAATTATTAATATACTAAAAACTAGAGATTTATCAGTAATGTATTAAAAAATAATTAACGTAGTAATATTGTAAAATTTTATAATATTATGTCGCTTAAGATGTTCTTCCATAAACAGGTCGAATTGACACTTGACATTTTTGTCTTTCGTGATCAGTGCTATCGAAAAGTCGGAATAAAAATCAAATAAAATACCGCGCTTAAAACCGTTAAAATGTATTTTTATTATGTGTACTATTCGCGAAAATTAATATCTAATCTATCACATCATTGTGTCACTTCTGATGTGTAAATTTCAAAATAAAAGTTTTACAATTACATCTTGAAAATGATAAAAAATATTCGTTAATGGTATTCAAAAATGTTACTATAGTTTTGTAAAAACGTACTTAATTGATTCTTGGCAAGTAATAAAAAAAAAAATTTATGTCCTAACCAAAGGATGATATGCATGCCAGTAATACAGTACACTATTTCTCTTTGTTCAATCTTTATTTGCATTCGGCATCCCTATGTCGAAGACTATGCGAAGTGGAGAAGGAAATTAAACACGCTCCCAACGTAACCGGGATTTAACGCTGGAAGATCTTGATGAAAATTTTGTATATTTGAAACAAAATATTTATGAAGATGAAAAACCAAAGTCGGTTATTAATGAAAATACTCCTATGCATTTAGAATATTATGAATTGTCTACCTTTGACGGTTCCAAGACTTAGTATTCTGAAACAAAATGTGTTCGTCCCGACTCTTTTTGTTCTGCTCCATTGTCGTATGATCGATGGAGCAAACAAGTTCTGGAGTGGAGATCTCATCAGTAATATGTAGCGTAGAACGCTCCCAAGCCTCGTGGTCTGACGACTGACGTGACGTAAACTTAAGGATGCCTACGCTTATGAGTGGATATGGATTGTCCGATAATGAAGAAGTATAAGACAAATAGATGGTAAAGCCATTCCGGAATCATTGTCTTGATTACAAATCCTTGGGCCGGCTTGCTCGGTGTGATACCACGATGTTATTTACAGAATGTGTTAACCTATCCGTGCAGGAACGGAGAAAGATTACAATTTCCTGCGGCCGGGCGGCCTGTCGTAAGAGGAGACTTAACAACCCACAGCCAGGTGGTAGGGCATTTGCCCGACTGGATGGCTACCACCCCTGGTCTAAAGTATGTCGCCATAACAACCTTGAGTTGTGTTCCGGCATTAGTGACCAGGTTCCAGTTTCCCTTAAGAGAGCAGCAGCGCATTTGTAGCAACTTTGCTGTTACAAATGTCCATAGGCGATGGTAACCGCTTTCCATCAAGTGGGCCGTTTGCCTGTTTGCTGATCTCCTGCAATAAAAAAAAACCTTGAGCTAATCGTGTTATGTATAGTGAATGACAGTACAAGTGTTAAAAGGTACATGTCTGATAAGGGTTTAGACCAGCCTCCCGTAGTACTGGCTCACTGTGTAGATAATGACCACCACTTTACGAGTACTGTACTACTGTACACTGTGTGTACTGTACTGTATACTGTAGTACTGTATGAGTGATCCACTTTTCACTCCCCCCTATCCAATCTTCCTATCATACCCCCTCCATCGCATCTAGTATTGCAAACGTCTACAGGCGATGTAAACAAAGGGCGTGCCCAGGGTGGGGATGCAGGGGAGAGGGCGGCTGCTTATACACCTACGTACTTATATACTGTTGTCGATAAAAGTTATGGTATTAGTTTTATTAAAATTTATCTATCTGTTTTACTAATTAAATATTATGCCTTATGTTTACTTATTTGACAATCTGCGGGTGTTTCCCCTGCATACTACATATACCTATATATTAACTAATGCTTCGTGTTGTGTCTAGGGCAAAACAAGCGCGGGAGACACGGCTTAAAAATTACCAGTATCCATCAAGGTCCGATTCGTATATGTTACTGGCCGTTCATTTGCCTTACTATCGCTTAAAATTTGACATATATAAGTCGTGCGCAGGTTTGTCGATGGTCGCCGCTCCCACTTCCTGCGACTGGGACCGGGGCTTGTCTAAGTAGTACTAAAAGCTAGACGACCGCGGGTCGCGGTTGTGGGAGGCGGGAGGAGTTGTCATCGGCAAAGCTTCTGCGCACGACTTATACAAGTAATGTCAAAATTCAACCGATAGTAGGGCAAGTGAACGAATAGGAAGATATAAGAACCGGCCATAAGTAGCCTATCCGGCTGTGTACCAGCTTCAGGCGGAAAAAGGACAAGGAAATAGTAAACGGCATGTACTGATATGCATAATAAAGGCAATGTTCTAGAAAGATCCATTCGTATAAATTCTTTTAAATCAGTCTTCAAGGTTTTCAAATTACTAATTACATATACACATAAACAGATTTTGATCTGCCCATTGAGATTATTATATTTTATTGTTATGACCACTTCAAAATATTTGTAACGTTATTATAAAATGTTGCAACAATTTAATGGTTTCTGATGCAGGTCAATTATGTACAATTAATTTACTCAACTTCGACATAATAACATTTATTGATTTCGAAATATTATTACAATGCTTGCAGTGTGAAAATATTAATACCTGACTACGAATTAGCAGTGTTTAATTTTGATATATTTGAGTGACATTTATTGCTCTGTACTGTCATGCCTTCTGAACTTTCGCTTCTATTTTAATTAATAAAATATTTTTGGCTTTATATTAAATATATTATGACATTGTGCGGTAAGTGGAATCATAATGCCCGAGTATTGTTGCCAGCTTGGTACTTTAATTAAGTACTATTAGTATCAAACATTGATTAAGTGTTGCCATCTTTCTTATTTCAATTTCATCGGCGCTTCCTCGATGTATTTTCTTGCAAGTCTTCGGCTAACGCCAAACAACGGAGTTCCTGTGGCAATCTAGAAAGTTACATTTTACGACACACTTGAGATATTTTTATCAATATTTTTTGTTTAAAAAGAATATATCAATATGATGTTCACTTTTAGTTGAGTATATTTAAAGTAAAACTGTACAGAAAAACAGCGCCTGCTAAATCCCCGCCAGTGGGCTTTTCTTCAGAACGATTTTATCATTGTGACCGTGGGTAGTGCTGCCAGAAAGTTTTTTTTTACATTTAGCTATCACAACTCTAATATTAAATCCAAATATCTAATGAGATAAAATCTTCTGGATACTCTTTGAAAAAAAAAACTTATCTTAACAACATATTTCGATTCTACCAAACGCGGTGGTAACCATGATAAAATCACTCTATTTCAAAGCTTCTTTCAACTTGATTGCGGTCAGAGACAATAATTAAGTATTGCCACAATAGAAAGTATTGCAATAGATTCATTATCTATAAACTTTTATTTAACTAGGATATGACCGCGACTTCGCCCACAGTTGACTTGTAATTCCCGGGTCATAAAGTACCACAGCTTTTAAAAAAAGAATGTAAGCTATTGTTTTAGTGAAAACTTCAAACCGCTCCCGGGATAAATAATATCACACATTTTATTACATTTAATTTGCTATCGATCAGTAAAAAGAATCAAATTGGAATTCGATTTTTAATCTAGCCATTTGAAATAATTGCCACGAAATTCCCAGGATAAAAAGTAGCGCAGATTTTAAATGTAAGAATTAGCTGTCGATCAGCGAAAAGCGCATCGCAATCGACCCGTTGGTTTCTGAATCCCGAAAAAACAGACAAACAGTCAAGAACTCTAAAAAAAAGTATCGTGTTCTCCATCGTTTATATAGTCTATTCCAGTTTTTTTTTAAATAGCTTAAATGTGCAGACACGGCATGTTTAGAATTTTATAACATTATAGATTATAAATTGCAATTAATTTATTGAATGTAAAAACTAGTCTTCTACGTAGTCGTGTATTAATATTTCTTTTTATAAGATAATAAATGTTTAAGTATTCTTGAACGCTTGTGCTGGGAATTGGCAGGGTTTTTCGCAGGTGCCGGAGCGCGATGCTGCTGGCAACGCGATACCCGCTTGGAAACGCCAGATGATGGCGCGTAGGGCTGCCGAGAAGGCCAAGAAGGACCTCGAGAAGGAGCTTGCCGGTGAGGCTGAGAGGAGGCGCGCGGCCGCGCTCCCCGCCTGGAAGCGGCAGCTGCTGCAGCGGCGCGAAGGCGCAGAAAACAGGTTCAAATCTGTTTGAATAAGGTTTGAGGGTGCAGGGCAGTGGGATGGAAGGACCTATGTCTAACTATGGATACGTGGATGATTATTCAAACTACACTGGTCTAAGACTGAACTCATAAAGAAGTCACATAACACATTTACATTAAACAAAAGACATATTGTTAATTATTCTGTGATTATAGAGGTACACAGTTCTGTGTAAAAAGTATAAAAAAATAAAATTAAAGTTGATCTAATCATTTGCTCTGGTTTAGTGTATGGAGGACATTAATTCAATACTCTTTATAATATTCGTCCATAAACATCCCACTGCTGAGCTCAGACTTGCCCATTTCTATCTTATACATGAGTAATCAGCTTCATGATGTTTTATTTGACCTCCATTACATAGTGGTTGTAAAAATATACACATTGAGCCAAAAATTATGCCCTAAAAAAATTTAAATGCAGTTAAAATTAATATAAAACCTTTTTTTGAAATAAAGCTTAGCACATGGCGAGCGATGAAAAGTCGTCTCATGACATTACATATTTTATGTTCCAGACAATCATTATACACCCCAAAAGTGGAAGAAACGAACGGACATTCAAACGGTGATTGGCGCCCTTACCCTGGGGGGGCGCAACGTGCGGTCTCAATCGACAACATCACCCTCTGCTATGACTCGTCCTCGCAACCGATGCGGGCACCTTCAGAAGCTAAGCTCTCTACGACGGACCAATGTAATGGTGAGTTAAATTTTTAACTATAATCAAGTTAAACTTATCTCACTTCGTTTATCTAAACTATTTCCATTTAATTAAAAAAATATATAAAAGGTTGTCAAATTTTTATCACGATTTTGAATAAGTCGCCTTTAGGAACCTTCTAAACTTTCACTTTCAACTTTAAGTTTTCTGAAACTAAAGTACCGGGCTTGCTAGCCCCGCGAATATGACATTAGGGAGCGCCCAGGTGACGAGTGCTGAACTTTACTCGTAATAAAAGCTGGGCCGAGCCCGATTCGCGCAAGAATATTAAGTACTTTTCTATTATGTGCAATCCATTACACGTTAAAACCAAGATAAAGACTACATTATAGTCCGGCATTATACCTGTAAGTTTTTCTCTTCTGTACATTTACCATAGGGCCCCAAGTCTGCTATTACAATAGTGTCGGAATGATCAATTAATGGTTTTATAATGATTGTTTTTGTCTGCTTCTATATACAAACAACAACCGTTGTGGTGCCATTATAACTGCAGTGAACGACCAGTCCGATACGAATTTAAAAAAAGATTTGAGGTCCAGGCCGGGTAACATTTTATCTATAGTCATGTTATATATATTTTCAAATCAAATTGCTGGCTTTTCTGTGGCAAACTGTTGTATGAATGAGCGTGTAATGGACGCCTAATATAATTTATAATATAAGTAAAAAATTGAATAATGAATTATTTTTCATGTTATAATTTACATGAAATTAGTGAATCGCTTTCACAGAGTAAACAGGCGTCAAATTAATTTCACAAATTACCATTTCCAGGTCATTCGACGACAAACGGTAAACACAACAATGAAGAAGAGGAAAATGCGAAGATTATACCGTGGCGAGCACAACTGCGCAAGACCAACAGCAAGCTCAATCTACTTGAATAGTTAGGCTACACATTAGTCGGATTAACAGTCGCGTGGTATGCGCTGCGCCTTAGGTCGCTAGTGCTGCCAACTTTGAGATATTTTAATAAATTATAGCGAGTCCATAAAATTAAGTATTTTTGCATTATGGTAACATTTCTACATTTAAAATACTGACTACTGCGTTTTGTCAGCGGATAAAATGCTTTAGTGACTTTCCTTTGCAAATATTCGAAATAATAACATAGTAACTTTCGTTAGCACGATAACTAATTTAATATCAGATTTCATTTACCAGAGATTTAATTTTTAGGAATAATAAAATACTTTCATTGTTCAACAGAGCGTAAGGTGAGTTACTTGATAAGTAAAAGGTAGTCTGAGTCACATGTTAAAATATTTTACGAGCAAATTTTTAGTATACAACATAAGGTTTAACCGTCAGTTTCGATTTTCATACTTACTTGTGTTAACTTATATTATTAAAACTAATACACATTTCCTAAGAAAAAAGGCTTTTATTGGACAAACCTAATTATTATATATCTAGAATTTTCAAATAAATGCGATATATTTACAATAAATGTAAAAAAAAATATTTAAAATTAACCCAAAAAATATAAAAAAACAGAAAAATTTAATATTTTGCATTTATTTAAAAATCCTGGATATATAATAGTTACTTTTAATCATAAAATATTTTTCTCTTAAGAAATGTTTGTTTCTTTTAATTCTTAAGGCGATGTGAGCAAGTGTGAAAATTGGCGCAGATAAATCACCTTATATATTTTTTTTAAATTTTACTAGACTTTTTAATCAGCATAACGACGTATTTTCCCCTCTGACTAAATTTTCTTATGTATCATACATAAATAGATACATATTTTAAATTTAGTACCAATATGATGGATTTCGCAGGTATTTTTTACTGTAGTCATGTAAAAATGTAAATCTACTTTACGTTTTAGATTTAGATTTTAACCTTTTTTTGTATCGAAAAAACTTTTTGTACAATTTTGGTGGGTTTACAACCAAAATTTTTTTTATATACTTATATATTTTTTATATAATGATATATTTAATATAAACGGAATATTTAAGATTTTTTAAAGCATGCAAGTGATATCAATGTTGCAATATTAGTTTTTAAGCTTGTCATACAGTTCTGTAACTGCTCGTAACATGTGCTGGAGTTATATAATTCGACAATTATATTGTAATTTTGTTAATTAAAGTGCTGTTGCTTTATTCTTGTTTGTGTTAACCCCATTTATATAAGGCCGGTCACACATTGGAGTCGGACGACATACGTATGCAACACTATTGTGCAAAATCACAACATTAATTAATCTGATTAGTACCTACGTGGCTTTCGATGAGCTATCAAGGGATCCTTATGGCTCATTCATTGGCTACGGAACAAAAAATAAATAAATGAAAAACTCGGTATCTCAAAAACTATTTAACGGATATATTACAAAATTATTGGATCAGCAATACATACATAACTTCACGCCAGTTCCCTTGCGGGGTAGGCACGAACAACAGAGTGCCATTTAGGCTTATTCTTACACACCTCACTTGCCTCTTTGACATTCATAACTAGGGATAAACTCTCTTTATCAGCAATACACGTTACAATAAATTGTAAAATTGTATTCATGTAAAACATAGCGGGCGTTAAAATACCACGCTATCATCTTAATTTTAAAATCTAATACAAATATTTTTATTTCTGTTTAAATGAGAAAGAAAGAAAATATTAAACTAAATACTTTAAAAAAACTAAATTATAAATAAATTAATATAAAGTATGTAACAAACCGCTGCCAAAGGGAAGCATCCCCAGAAGGCTGGCTGCATTGCCACCCTGTGTGGCAATGCTAATTCGTTGCGTGAAATATGAACCAGCCTTAAATGTTTAAATAGTATTAAATACCTAATTTCACGCGTTAAAGATATGACGTCAAAACTTGCTACGGTTTGGCGGGTTAAATACATCGGTCATTTCGATGTGCAGATTTCATCACGATGTTTTTCTTTCACCGTCAGCATCTGATTGTAACAATATGCACATTCGGCCAGAAAACTGCTTAACTGCTTTAGCCACCATGGTTTCTTTATTATTTTGTTTAACTCTAAACAAACATTTTCTTTCTTTCTTTCTATACAGGTCCATCCAGTAGTTTCTGAGAATCATGCCAATGACATACAAAGACCGCCATGACGAAATGATAAGAATTTCCATTTTACCAAAATGCCATGAATCCCCCTATAAAGTATCCAAACAAAGAAACTCACTTTCACGTATAATTTTAATGTTCTAGTAAGTACATATCAGCAATTTGAATTCAGTAACTTCTCAACGCCATAAACTCTGTTTTATCGTAAAAATGGATCGTATAAAAGCAATATATTTGCGTGCAGTGAAATTGTGAGCGCAGGTTGTAAACAAAGTCGTAAAATGCATTAATACGAGATCGATGTAACAGTATGCGTATAATGCTGATATTATTGAAGGGTAAATATAAAACGTTTTGTATAATTCAACCAATAAAATATACAGTGGATGGATGCAGAAGTCGTGGAAGGCCATGACACACCTTCCATGATCAAATTGATCGTGTACTAGCGGAGGGTGATGTCAGGAGCCTTAAGAACAGACGAGCGTGCATGACAAGAGTTATGAATGTCAAAGAAGCAAGTGAGGTGTTTAAGAATAGGCCTAAATGGCGCTCTGTTGTTCGTGCCTACCTCGCAAGGGAACTGGCGTGAAGTTATGTATGTATGTATGTATGTAAAATATACAATAAACAGTAGGATATTCAAATGTTACCGCTCCTACTCTACAATTAGTTACTCTAGTTTAAAATTTTCTGTCTATCACCATAGTATCAGTGTTAACGATGCCAAAATGGTATTTAAAAAGTTGTTGCCCACAAAAGCAATGGTAGACTATGGGATATACGGAATAATATATAACGTCCCGAGTAATGTCTTCCATTGTTTAATTTTCAAAAATTTTAATATCAGTTTAAAGTAACAGCCTTTGTGTGATCATTTGAGTCGAGGAAAGATGATCATGACTTCTGCCGTAGTCTTTATGCCGTTATATTAGTAATTTATCTGAATGTTTTGTTTTGAGATTTAGTCAGAAAGCATTTTATTAGTTTATCGATAAGGGTCGTATCTTCCCAGAAGGGTTGGGTCAGCCCGGAGAAAGCGTGAGAAGCTTTCCCAAAATATTAGTTTTTTAATATATTTGTTAGTATAAATAGCGAGTTATCTGCCAAATAGAATCAGTATGTAGTAATTGAGAAATGTGAGAAAAGAGAAGTTAATGTGTATAGCGAGATTAGCCCAGGTAGCCTATGACCTCCGGTTGATTACTGCTTTAATATAGCCAATGGTGATTTAATTGTAATTATAATTAAGTAGCGTTTCAATGAACGACGCAAACGGTAAGAGCGATTGCTGTATCATTTGATTTGTAATGATAAATAGGTTCGCGCTTGACTACGATCACGCTTAATGTCAGACGATGATGCGGTCGAAGATGGATCTCGCTTACCTAGATAATACCTATTCACACGAGACTTGAAAATACCCTAATTGTACTTTTCGGGAAACACAAAATCTTATAGTGCATTTCGCAACTCTGCTGTACGTAGAAGGAACGTGGAGGCGAAACGCTTCGTTCGCACTGGTGGTGTTTCCATTGTGAAACGATGCCGTAGACCAGCGCCTTGTCGTCCGAAGATGGAATGGTGTAGGGGGAATCAGGTCAAACAGTTCATCCGCACTCTCTCGAAATGGATCTTATAAAAAAACCGATAGACTGGCAACCCGGCGTCGATGCTCTAGGCTTTGACGCCTTGTATTGATAAGCTAGTTACTCTCAATCAACCTCTTAGATCTTCTCTCAATTAACTCTAGCGCTTCAAACTGGTATTTAGCTGAGCCATCCCAAAGGTGAGAACAGTACTCCATGCAAGATCTTACTTGAGCACAGTAAAGATTAAGCAAATTCTCTGTAATGACGTAGCGTCTCGCCTTTGAAAGTATACTCAGCTCTTTTGCAGCAAGCTGAGCTACACTTTCAATACAGGAGCCGAGGTTGAGAGTGGATATTAAAGAAATGCCAAGAAGTTGAACTTAATCGGTAACCGGAATGGATACTTCTCTAAAAAATGGGACTTAAACTTCAAACTGTTTTCTTGCCGTAAACAGACATGTCTGGGTTTTACTTGTGTTGAATTTAACCAGATTAGCATCGCCCTAGTCGGATACTGCTTTCAGGGTCAAATTCAATCTATCTACCATGTCGGTCTTGGATTGGATTTCGGCGCTGGAGTGGGCATTGGAGTTCTTTATAATCAGGAATAAAATACCCAAACCGGCCGTAATACCACTTATAGGCCGGAGATCGGAGATTAACATAGGTTAATTATAGTCAAATACAGTATATTATGTACTTTAGGGCAACGATTTTTTTTATTTTTATTGCACGAGTTCAGCAGACAGGCATACGACCCACTTGATGGAAAGCGGTTACCATCGCCTATGGACATTTGCAACACCAAAGTTGCTACAAGTGCGCTGCTGCTCTCTTAAGGGGGGAAACTGGAACCTGGTCACTAATGCCGGAACACAACTCAAGGTTGTTATGGCGGCATACTCTAGACCAGGGGTGGTAGCCATCCAGTCGGGCAAATGCCCTACCACCTGGCTGTGGGTTGTTTTGTCGCCTCTTACGATAGGCCACCCAGCCGCAGGAAATTGAATTCTTTCTCCGTTCCTGCACGGATAATGGATTAAATGATAAAGGAATTTAATAATTCTACTTATTTCAGATCTTCAAAGCTAGGGAAGCATGAAAGAATACTTAAACAGCTTCTTGAAATCCCGTCATAGCAAATTTCAGCAACATTTATTAAAGAACTTGTAAATATAATCCAAGCTACATAGAACAATATCTATATATATAAAAGAAAGTCGTGTTAGTTACACTATTTATAACTCAAGAACGGCTATACCGATTTGGCTGAAAATTGGTGGGGAGGTAGCTTAGAACCAGGAGACGGACATAGGATACTTTTTATCCCGTTGGAACCGGTAGGTGGCGCTGAGGTCGGGTTCTAGAATCCTCCTAATCACCTAGAGCGATTTTGGTGATTTTGATTTTGTGTGTTTGAGTGGGTCCCCGGATGGTTTAGATCCATAATCGGAACCGGTGGCGCTGGGATCGGGTTCTAGATTTTTATTTTTTCAGAGCAGGACAACGTCTGCCGGGGCCGCTAGTTTTAATATAAAAATCAACTCCTGTACAGCACTTTATTCTTGCTTCTTACAATTAAGGTATAAAAAAGATTAAATTGTTTGCAGCTAAATTACTTTTATGCCTGATTGCATCAACAAAAGCTACTACAGGAAAAGGAAACTTGCCAAACCTACAGGTAATTTCAAATATAATACAACAATTATTACAACCAGATCTGATAGATCAATATGTAAGACCATATATACAATCATTACAATTTCCCAAAACAAATCATAATGCCAAAGAACCTGTTTTTCGAGTTACTGATGACGTATCCATAGAAAAGGCTATCAAAGCCAAAGTAGACGACTTAAAACCTTTTCTACAAGATAATGAAGCAGATGAATTAGACAATGATCACAAAGATGAGAATGACACGACGATTATAGAATTTATTCCGAAAACTAAATATAGCGAGAACAAAACAGCTTTCAAAATAAGTACGGAAAATTTCAAAAAATTAAGAAACAAGATCAAAAGGGCTCTCGAAAAAGAAAATGTTACTTCGAAAACTAGGAAATTGGTAATCAAAACATTAGATGGTATGTTAGCTAATATGGTGAATAACACATGTACATACAAGGCTGTAGATCCCGAAAAAGTATTGAGAGATGGTCAAAATATTGATTCACTTTTGAAGAAAAAGAATTTATCTTTGCCCGAATGGGAGCATTTTAAACAAAGCTTCGTAAATTTTAACAATGATAATGATTTAAAAGAAGTGTTAAAAATGTTTAAGCCATTTTACAACTATTTTAATAAATATATGAAACAATTAGAAACTGATAAATATGTGGTTACATGTAGACTAAATCTTAAAGACAGATCCAATGATCTACGTAGAACTAAAAAGAGAATAACAGCAAAAGACCCATGTAATGGGTTTAAACTATGTTCCGAAGAATTGAAAAGCTTTCTTGCTGATTTTTACAACTCTCTTAATGATACACTTGTAAGCGTTTTTAGGAATTATGCAGCTATGTACGAAAGAGATGTCACTATCGACAGTAGTATTGAAAAAGAGGCTGTGATATCAGAACTAAATAAAGCCGGTGACAAAGCAGAAAAGAAAGTGAAAAAAATATTCAAAAAAGAATTAATGCAACTTAATTTTGATAAAGGTAAAAATACAAAAACGAATGTCAAAATTTTAAAAGAGTACATAAAGAATAACGTGCATCATATAAAAACACATACAATTAGACATTTAGAGAATGAATTAAAAGCTTTGAAAGCAAAATTACTTTTAATAGTAAAAGAAGATTTGGACGTAAACATAGATGTAGATTTAGGAAATTTACAGGGTGAGTTTGAAAGTAAAATTTGTAGAATTTTTAGTTCCTGCAATGGAGCTTATTTCGCTAGAAGGACCATTGTGCCCTGGAAAAATACACATCTGAAAGACAAGAACAGCGTATACGTAAAAGTAAGTTTAAATTTAGACAAACAACTAAAAGACACAGTATTTAGATCTAACAGACAATTACTAGGGGTGGATAAATTAAAAAGGCATGCAAATAGAAGACTAGGAAATCTACACAAAGTGGATCTTCTGAAATATACGTCGGATAAATTTAGTATCACTAGAACAACTCTCATTAACAATTCTACAACAATAATCCCAAAAACTGTCAATTCAACTATAAGTTCTGTTCCCAAAACAGCAAAATCTACATTAACGAAGGACTCACCTGATCTGTTCAGAGAAAGTGACATGTCAATTTAGGTTCAAATATTCTATTTAAATAAAATTTAATTATATGACAATTAAAAATATTTTTCCTCTTTAAATAGTACATTGGTGAAGACTGAGTTATTGCTATCTCATGGTAATCCTAGAGTAAACTAAGTTTGCATTACATTTAAAGTATATAAGGATAATTCTCAAGAAAAATACAGTGACAATCGCCTAATAAAAAATAACGTAGCTCTGAAAAGATGTTAAATTCTAAGTCTAGATGGCACCATAGGACATTCTTCTTTTGCACTGGATTGAATTTTGGTTTAAAATTCTTATAAATAGTAAACATGTCAAAGAAGAACGACCTAGGGCGCCATCTAGTAATTTGGTTTTGAAAACTTTTTTGAGTTATATTTATTACTAGCTGATGCCCGCGACTTCGTCCACATGGTACGGTTTTTTAACTATCCCACGCGAACTCTTTAATTTTTCGGGATCAAAAGTATCCTATATGTTGACCAGGGATATAAGCTACCACCATACAAAATTTCATTTAAATCGGTCCAGTTGTTTCGGAAATTACCCGGTACAAACAGACACACATACAAACAGAGAAACAAAAAATTTGAAAAAAATACTAAATCAGTTCTATTTGACTTCTTACATCCCCCTGACTCGGTTTTTAGCATTTTTGTTCATTGTACAGGAATTCGACCTCTACAATTTTATTATATGTCTAGATTGGGAGATCGTCATTCCTAGCACGTTTATTGGAAATTGTTACCCATTTTTGAAGATATAAATTTTAACAGAATTTACATACATATTATCAAGCCTGTTTCCTATAGGGGTAGGCAATGATGGATTTCTCCAGGCTACGATCTTGACATACATCTTTTGCTTCGTGTACATTCATTAAGTCTCTTTATACATACACATTTATTATGGATGCTTTTTAGCTGGCCATTCTTTAAGACATCTGCCATTTGATCATGGCAAGGAAGTATGTCGCGGTCTACCAGCACCAACTCTACCATCCACAGATTTTGCTTACGCATATCTGTATTACACAAACCTAACAATAATATTACAATTTTTTCACAGAAATTTAATTATGATTTCATATACATTTCTATATATAAAAATATTATTTGTGAAATATATATATATAAAACCATGTCTGATCACAAAATGATTTTTCGTAAAACATTCGTAATTTTATTGCTAAGATTTACGGGATACAGATTTGTAAATTCTGACAATTTATAGAATAGAATAGAATAGAATAATCATTTATTGCTATAAATGTATGCGTACATAGGTGTTTTTTGTGGTAATTGTCTCAATACATTTTGCCTTATTAGGCGTGCAATTTTCACATCTTATAATTAAAACTGAATTGAATATATAATTAATAATAATTAATTTTATAAGCACGAGCGAGATAACGCACTCTTTTAGGTAGCTCCTCAATTAATATGATCTGAATTTTAATACATGAACATAATAAAGGTTAGCGAAGTTGTAGTAGTGTAATGGCTTGCGCACGCGTCCCAGACTCAGAAGGGCACGACTTCGATCCCGGCTGTAACGCACGCACCACTTAGGTAGTTTTCTGACCTAATGTGCATATCGTTATGAAGGAAAACATCGTGATTACACCTGCACATCCGAGATAGCCAATGTGTCAAACCTGTCAAGCCGCCTTGGACAAGCGTGGCGGGTATACTGTCTGTTCCCATGGGAGGCCCGAGCCCAGCAGTGGGACATTTATGGGCTGTTATTATTATTATATTTTTTTTAATAAAGGTTAATAAAAATATATAAAATGTATCGTAATTTTTTATTACCAAATATATACAAAAAAATCTCCAGTCTATTTAACGTTCATTCTTATTCTCTCTTTACATTTTAACTTGTCGTAATTTAAAGACAATGTAATAAGCAAGTTTTAGAACTTAGATTCATACAATTCCTTTAATTAAATTTACACATTATTTAATCACCAACAAACTTGAGAAACAACATAAATAGTTGACATGTATTTATAGTAGTAAATTGAGAATGGAATAAAGATAATTGTCCGAGTTGTCCGATTTGTCCGAGTTGTCCGAGTTGTCCGATTTGTCCAATTTGTCCGAGATGTCCGAGTTGTTCGAGTTATTCGAGTTGTCCAATTTGTCCGAGTTGTCCGAGTGGTCCTATTTGTCCGATTTGTCCAATTTGTCCGAGATGTCCAAATTGTCCGAGTTGTCCGAGTTGTCCAATTTGTCCGAGTTGTCCGATTTGTTCGATTTGACCGAGATGTTTCGACATCTTATTACCCATGCATTCACTTGGGTTAAATTCAATTTCAATTATGATAAATCACCCAAAGTGATTTTGAATGATTTTGAATTTGAATAATTTAATGTCATAGACGGGGGATTAATAAATATAGCTAGGACGGTTTGAAATAAAGGTTGAAAGTTTGGATAAGACCAATCATTTCTCAAGTTTATAGATATAAACAATCATCAAAAAAATGCGATTAACTCGATATGTCAAGTTATGATACTAGGATCGGTTTTACTGTAATTTTGTTTAAATGTAGTTTTAATACCGATAATGGATAAATACTTTTCATGCCCGGAGACGGGATAATATAAAATGAAATTCAACTCCGAGTATATCAAACATAAAAATTAAGTACAATGTCATTAACAACTTGACAGTCTGTCTGTTTACATGCTGCACGTATTGCAATATTTACTTCTTAAAAAAAAAAAAAAAATTAAGATTTTATGACTCAAAAGAGATAATATTTTCTTAAGTTTTCGCGACTAGTATACATACTACGTTTTAAAGGATTCAAGCTCGGTAATTTATTAGATTTTTACGAGTATTATTCCGACATTGAGGCCACTTTTCAGTAGCTGTGATCACAGAAGACAAAAATATCAAGTGTCAATGAGTATTGTTAAAATTTTATTTAGCCTACCGTCAACTTGTTCATTTTAATTATTTACTTTTAATTTTGTTTATGGTGATTATTTACTCTATGGGAGCCTAATCAAAAGATATAGTTTTGTCTCGTGATTCTCGTGTTGTCTTTAGACGATCGACGATAATTGATGGTTCTATAGCAGAAAGTTTTATATTAAAGCCAACAACTATAGTTTCAATGGGATGAAAGGTGAGTGAGCACATTGGTAACAAACACACAAATATGAAAGTTTATATAGTAGGTTAGAAATGTATTGAAATTATTTTGAAACTCTGGTTATAAAATAGATTTAAATGATTTTTTAAAATGTAAAACAATCACGTGTTTGCATATTTAAGTCGACGCGATTAAAATGAAAATTATTGTCGATATATCACCTTAACTTAACGTTAGTATCCGTCCGTATATATAATAGGGAAGTGCTGCACTCTACCACTCGACCAGGCTATCGTCAGACAAGCGCCCTCTGTGAAGTTCTGTTGGAAGGCCATTGTCGATGGCAGCTCATTCTCTAGACCAGAGACAAAGCAGCTGGAAATAGAACAAATTTATTGTGAAGATAAATTATTATGAGGGTTCAAAGGAGATTTGCTTCAACTACATATAGAAAGTAGAAAATAATAGGGGCGCCACTTTCGCAAATTTGTCTAAACTCTAGCAACTCCAATATTAGGTCCAGAGTAATTTCGATACTTACTAGTAATTTTTTGTAATAGATCAAACATCGTGCAAGTATCAAGTTGCTTGAGTTGCGACGTACCCATTTTGTCAACAAAGCCTATGACGTTTAATAATAATGCAGACTATAATTTTGTAAGCAAGAGTTTTAACACCTTGTGATAGTTGACAGAACAGTTATTTGATTAAAAGATGCTAAACCAACCAATCATGTCCGCTGTTCTTTAGTAAATATCGTCGAATTGTAACCAAAAGATTTTTGCTTGAAATTCCAGTAGACATTCTTGGGAAACTTTAAAAATCACTGTTCATGTGAATCTTGATACTGTTACTTGCGTATTTAATTACTTTTTAGCGGATTTTAGATTCGTATCAACGTTAAAATTAAAATAACATGGATAAATTCGTTTTGTTTATGATTCACTGACCTTGACTACAGATAATATTTCCAGAACGCAAAAAAATTTCTAGACATCTTGGTCAAGTTGTAGTGCTATGTTCAATAAATACATAAAAATGTTTTGATCATACTTTGCAACAAATTTAACAAAATTTTACTATGGTGGTGTAAAAGTAAAAGACAATTCTTTAAGCTAGGGATATGGTAATTGATATTTAGGAATAAAGCTTTTACTTCATTCAAAAACTAAAAAAATCCACCATTCTACTTCTTGTGACTTACCAAGGTGTGATCTTAAGCTGCATCATTAGCTGTGTGGTGCAGAATATGGCTATGAGATGTGACTCCTCGAATAACAATGCCAGATAGCGTCCCGTTGGGTCCCAGCACATATCCAAAATAGGACCCCCGACACAGTCGCCTGATGGTAATTCCACTTTGGTCACATCTAGTACTGCGAGAGCTTTGCTTGTTTGTGTACCTGTAAAGCGAGAAAGAGAACACATGTTAATATGAATTCATATATTTAGCATACATATTTGCATAATATTATTACTGTTTTTTTTTAAAGCGTTAACTTCGCCTATGGACTTTTGTAACACCAAAGGCGTTACAAATGCGCTGTTGCTCTTCTTAAGAGAGACTGGAATCTGGCCTTCAATGTCAGAACACAAATCAAGGTTCTTATGGCGGCATACTCTAGACCAGGTTGGTAGCCATCCAGAGGGGCAAATACCCTACCATGTGGCCGTGGGTTTTTTTGTTGCCTCTTACGACAGGTCGCCCAGCCGCAGGAAATTTTATTCTTAAGTCTTGGTTATGGATCATTTAAAAAAATTGGTACATTCATAAATTGCGATTAGAGGTAATCATAGTTTTTTCTCCAAAATAATAAAAGGCTATAGCATAGACGAAATCATGGAGATGTTACTTGTTCATTCTCAAAAGGTCGTGTGGAATAAACCAATGTAAGCGATCAAACCGCCCTTGTAGTATTCAAATCATTATTACTATAAGGGTCACTTTTTCAATCACCAGATAAAAGTTATTCATGGAATAAAGTATAACATGGAAAAATTAAAAATGTCAGTTTCATGTGTAAAACATTTGAATGGTTTCATTTTTACATTCATTCAGGTTATAATTTATTTGACTGATAAGTTTTATCTGACGATTTTAAAAATCGGCCCTCAGTGGTGTAGAGCCTGATTTAAATTCTCATTAGCTCTTATCATCGTTTGGACAGACATCTACTTAGGCCTGGTTTCTATATCTAACCTACCGTTCATTTGCCTTATAATCAGTTAAAATTTGACATAAGCTCCATATAAGTAATTTCAAAAATCAACCAATGGTAAGGCAAGTGAATGAATAGTAAGGTATAGGAACCAGCCCTTACCTGGTTACCTTCTCGAGTGCTTAGTTAACTCACCATTTTTGCAAGCCAACTAACAACTTAACTAATACACATGTAAATCAGGCTTAAGGTACTTTCTTGTACTTACACAATGTTTTATTCAAGTCCTATTTGTTACACATAGAGCTTCATATTTTACTTCACTTGCATTAACTTTCGAACCTATATCTTGTGGACTTCACATTTTTCAAGATGCAATTAATCATCCAGCCCTTTATATAAAATAACATATGTTTCCTCTATGCAAGGGTGAAAGATTATGTTTCATATTATTTATAACATATCATTGTTAGACTTAATGACCTTTAGTTTAAAAGAGACTTAGACTCATAAAATCATAAAATTGAAAAACACTTGCCACTCATTAGCCCTGTGTTGGTAAGTGCGTAGATCATTGGTTCCCCTTTGGCTGCGAACAGTACTACATCCTTTGGCCCCCAGCAGGCAGCCACGACGCGGCAGCCGCGGGCGCACCATCTCTCCGGCGTCCAACGCTTTGTCTCCCACACTCTACAGAATTCAAAATTCAATTTTTTCAAAAAATTCATTCATTAAAATATCTTTAAAGCATACAGATACAATTGACATATTATGAAAATCATAATTTAATAAACCTATACTGTCTGGATAGAGAATATGGTATAAATTTTATGATGTCAGAATGTCTCTATAATCTCTATAAATATTATAAACACGAAAGTTTGTAAGAATGGATGTATGTTTGTTATCGCTCACGTAAAAACTACTGAATGGATTTTGTTGAAACTATATAGTAATATAGCTTACACATCAGAATAACACATAGGCCATAATTTATAAAGATATAGTGTAAATTATCCAAAAAAACGATTTTCCATCACTATGCGGTTGAAACCGTGGGCGCAGCTAGTATGGTATAAATTTTAAACTATGACTAAGCGGGTGTGCAATATCCCACAGCATTTGTCTATAGGACTCTAAAAATATTTCATCAAAATCTCTACATCTACACAACTTTCCATTATGAAGTGAAGTAGTAATAGAAGTATTCCAGTTGAAGTGGCAGTGGGCTGATCACGTCTGTAGCAGGACCGATGTGCAATGAAGTAAACATGTCCTAGAGTTCCAACCGTATCTCAATAGACATAGTGTAGGACTTCGTCCAGCCCAGTGGACCAACGAATTGCGTAAGATTGCCAGTAGGGGCTGCATGAGGAAGGCAGGAGACTGGCATATATGGTGCAGACTTGGGGACTCCTACGTACATTGGACGAAGAAGACTCGAGGGGATCTCGTTGAAACTAATATTCATTGAAAGTAGTTTTTAAGCTTTAACATTTTGAATTTTTGCAGAACTTTCAGAATTGTGGAGGGTGTAGATTCACTTTTGAAGATTTTAGAACAACATATCTCCTGTTGGATTATGAACTTCAGTATAATTTTTGAAGACCTGTTTAACTTAAAAAATTTCAGTGTCTACCTTACATGCCTATGAGACTGAAAAAAATTCCATCAGTTCTCAATTACATTAAAGGCAGCCCCACACCTAACATTCATATCACAATATCACTGCACAATTAATTATTGTGAAATACATTAGTATGTTTTGAATGTACCGCTTTTATTGAATAAACCTTTTTGGTCTTTATAATTAACTCTTTATCATGCCTATATTTACGACCTATTTTTATTAGGTCTATTACCAATGCAGAATCAAATTTGTACAAATTGCAATAGATTCACTTAACAAATTTGTTTAATTATACATACTATCACGCCTGTGTATCAGGCGGGTATGCAGGGACTATGGATATCCACTTACAATGATCCTGACATACAATTTTTGTTTCATTTGTTTTCATTAACTTCTTCATACATGCACATTTATTTGAAAAGTTTTTATTTGAACTTTTTTAGCACTTCTGCTATTTGATCATGGTGTGTTTTGTGGCTGTCTACCAGAACCAACTTTACCATTCACAATGCTGTCATACACTTGTTTTGTGATTCTACTTACATCTGCATTTGTAAATTATATTAATATTATTGGTAATAGATGAGACTGAGACATTCCTTTGATATAAAATCATTACAAGTTGAATAGAACATGTGAACATCTCTGTTAATATATTTTAACACACTCCTGTGAGTGTATTGAAATGGATAGTGTAATAATTGTACATTTGAAGTACAGAAAGGGAATCTCACCTGAATATTATACTAGAAGTAGCTGCAAATACTTTGCTGGCATCAAAAGACCACCGTGAAAACACTATTCCACCACCAGCAACTCTTTTTAATGGTATGGAAGTTTCCATAGAGACATCCCAAACAAGCATTGAAGTGTCTGCTCCAGAGCAGCTTATTAACAGATCACCATTTGGAGACCAGCTTACGTCTGTCACTGGATTATGGCCTGACCTGAAATAACAGTGTAATATTGTTTAATTTATTTTTTAAAATTATAGTAAGGACTGTTGATCAGGGGTTACTGCAAGTCACTCTTCATTAATAGCCTTGGGTGATGAAACAGGGAATCTCATCACTGTCCTAGAAGGATATAATTACAGAATATTACAATTTAAGATTAATTCTATATGTGAGGCTCTGAATATTAACAAATAAAGATTTAATGTTTATGGGCTAAAACTTCCCACCAAATTCGATAATTTAAAATATACTTTCTCTTGTAATTTTACCTTTTCAAAACCACAGCATTACTTGATGAAGGTTTAGTGAACATAGAATTTGGATCAACTGTCCACACAATCACACCCTGCTCACAGCCCACAGCCAATTCTGATGCTGAGAAAGGCCTCCAACTCAACGAAGATACATGACCTTGTGCCTTACATTTCAAAGTTGAAACAAACGAAACTTCAGAGCAGTATATTCTTACATTGTCATCCACTGTTGCCACAGCTATTTTGGTTGCATGGGGATGCCAAGCCAAACATTTAATAGGAGCATTACCCCAGCTTCTTGTTCTCGAATAATTCGAAACAATTTTCGGTCCAATATCTTTCAAATGTGGCTGCAAGAAGTATCTGAATGTACTAAAGACATTTGCAACTTTCAAAAAGTATGATGCTGTTACTGCTAAGAATTGGCTCTCTCTATTTACTGTAGGATCCGCAGCGACACTTAAGGCCTCTAAAAACCCCTGTTTATACCAAACACTGGTTATCTTTTTAAATAGATTGTCCTCGACGTCTATGTACATGGAAATGTTTTCGTCTGACAATCTGTGATGGTGTATGTCTCTTGTTACGTTTATAACTGGATGCTTTTTCGTCTAAATGAGAAAAATTGCTGGTTTAGTTGCAAAATAACGTGATATTTGTTGTGAAAAGAGCAAAATAAAAGTTAACCTTACCGCATTAGTAAATGTTGTAATATTCCCGTACCGCGCATTTCCGCAGCAATAGACTTCGTTCAGTTTACACAAAGCAACTTCATCTGGCCCTGGCAAGTCAGGAAATCCATGAAAAGCGGACATTTTCAGTAATAATTATAATTACGAATTTGCAACGTATAGTAAGCCGCTTATTTTCAAATCAAAATACCTATCTATTGAAACGATTATTGTTATTAAAATTGACAATGACAACTGACAAATAGTATATATTTGCCACAATGAAAGGCAAAGGAACTTAGTCTATACAGCCTTTTCTGTGTATTACGTTTTCAGTTAAAGTGCGGCTTCATAAATATTTACGGTTTTATTCAAATTGAGTTAGAGTAAGTTCGAAGCCTCCTTTGAGAACTATAAAGAAGCCTTCAAACTTACTCTAACTCAATATGAATAAGACCGTTAGACTGTGGTCAAATGCGTCTTACTTAAAGCTTTACAAAATAACGCCGTTAATAAAGACCCACACATATACGTATGTTGTCTGTCAATATTTAACGTTATTAACAATCTCGCATCTTGGATAACGCATTAAACACATCGCTATATCTGCGTAAAACGACCTGTACCAGTAACATTATCCCAAATGAAGCCGCACCATTAGAGAGGTCTTGGGTGACGCCAAACAACGGAGTTCTTGTGACCACCAAGTACATTGTATTGCTTGTGATAACTTGAAATGTCATAGTTCACCATATAATTCACATTTTGCAAAAATTAATATTATTCAAAAATTATTAATATCCTACAACTATAAGTGAGTCTCAGGATAGTTTAGATTCATAATTGACCCCGGTGGGTGCTATTGTAATCGGATTCTAGAATTTAATGATATTTTTATGTGTGGATGCTCTGGATTGTTTAGAATTAGGTTATACGACATATTTTTCAGGGTGGTATAGGGTATCTAACATCCATCCAGAAAAATAGACTAAAGCAAGTGATGCCGCGGGTAAAAGCTACTATATATTTTTATTACAAAGTTGTAATTTTAGTGCGTGTAAACCGAGGATTATTGTGATACTGGCTGGATAAGATTTAATAGAAGAGTAATAGAGATTTTTAAATTAAAAATAAATAAAGTAAGTAGTACCTGACAAAAAGTCAGTTGTAATTTAATGTTATGCTTTGCTATCTAAGTACCTACAAAAGAAGTGACAGTTTTATTTAAAAAAAAAATGATTTTTGTAATAACATATGGAGGGTAGAGGTAATTAGAACCATCTTGGTATATGAAGAAGTGTCCATTGGAATTCATTAAATTATGTTATTACAATAGTCAAAAGTTATTACAATAGTATGATAGTGTTTTAGTTTTATAAAATGAAATATGACAAAATCACTAAGCGTTAAATTATTCAAAATTCACGAAATAAAATCACTATTCACGTTTACACACAACAAATCTTTGAGGTTATATTTAGTAAATTACTTTGTACTATGTAAATAGTTGACGATTTATAACAGTGTACTGTCATCAAACTAGTCACTCTAGTCGCCAAAGATATTATTTTTTTTTACTCGGCATACTTCGATTCGTCTAGAACAGCTACATTCATAGATGATACACTATGTAGCTACATTCATACCGTACCCTTTGTCTACATCAGTGCCATTGTGAACGGTTTTTGAACTATTATAAATTTACAGCTTACAACTAGACACTTCTTCAACTATTTTCCTATATGAGATGATTCTCCTTACCTCTACCCTCCATATAATAACAGTAGTTGTAGGATATTGATTCTTTTATTCAAGAATGGCGTAGAACAACTCAATTTGTATTATTTCAAAATGAACTCTGTTCTTTAGCGGTTGAAGACGAAGTGGCAAGTTATACGGTGCTTACTTTCTTGAAGATTATTAAAAAAAAAAACATTCATAAAAAATACTACATTACACTTATACACAAGCCGTCTTAAGTTATTTTCAGAAAAGGAGATACTGTAGATACTTAATAATAAATTTAAGGATGAAAAATTATAATAATTCAACAAAATTAAACAGCTCGTGTTCAGTAATATAAAGCACACATAATTTCAAGTTACCGTGAGATAATAACAGCTAAGAATCGTGAGACCGTCACAATTTATTATAACAAATTTGAAATTAAAATCCGACATTCCGTGTAGGTAATATTCTTGTGGAATGGCGACAAAGATAAAAGATTTTCTGCCCGCGTATTCAGACTGTAAAGTGCCCTGTAAACGATCAAACTGTTTGTTAAATTTTATGTGTAACTCAAATTGTTTGATAGTATCTATACCCAGGCCTTCTGCTTTGGGGGCACGCTAATTCTCGAAAGTTATAACTCTATAATTTTTTCTTTGTAGCTCCACTCCAAATAATGACAGTTTATTCACCGCTTCCAAAGCCTTTTCATAGTACGTACTAGGTTCAGGTGTTCTTCGTCCATATATTTGAACAACATGTTCAATTTTCTGATTAGCACTCAATTAGGCTTATATCACAATTTTACAAATCTAAACTCAGCTCACTTAGCTCTTGAAGAGCATCGCACATTTCGTATGACGAGACGCGGTAACTGTTCAGGAAATATAGATTAGATTTCGTATTTGGATAATTTTGACCTATTAAAAAAACTTTTTTTTTGTAAACATTACCAAAATTTATATTTTTCAAATTCTTTCATTTTTACAGTTTTTATGGCAATTTTTCGATATCTTCCAAATTTCCTTTAAGGGCACTGCATGCCCCCACGTGCTCCCATAAAAAAGCCCTGCTTATACCTACCTATGCAACTTCGCTTGATGGTTTGTCAAATAACATACTGATGGAAATTTTGTTTGATGGTGCCTAAGACAAGCAAGTTTGAGGGTCAGAGGCGGTTTTTATGAAGTAAGATCAAAAGTGGCACTATTACAGATAAAGAATTTTATTGGATTTTGTGCGTTTGCCGTTTAATTTTAACCATTCTCTAAAGGCCTGACTACGGACCTTTCGCTATGAGCGACAGCAACGGGGACAAAAACAAAAGTACGTATTAAGATGTATGAAACATGCCACGAGGCCTGACATGTGACTTCGTATACCTCGTCGCCCATGTCCGTAGCTAGGCCGTACACCAATAAGTATCTACTGGTTTTTTTTTCATACCGGTCCTAATGCTTTATTTATATGATCAGATATTCATTGTAAGCGTTTAGTACAATAATGTTACGTCACAACAGGCAGAGAACCGATACTACAATACTGTTTGATAAATAATTACGCTATTTAATGAAAACGTGAAGATTGACAATCTAATTTGTCAAACTAATTTGACCGTTTACAGCTCCCATAATAGAGGGTACTTTACGTGAATTTACTGTGCTCCAATCCAGATTTATGTAAAGCGAAGTGAGGAGGTGACAGTGAAGTAATTGATTCTTCGCTGGTCGCAACTCTGCGGCACATTGAAGTGCCAGCTGCGATAATAGGGTTCGGGAAGGTTCGATGATTGCTTTTGCTAGACATGTGAAAGCAAATGCAACTGCGTACATGATGTATTTAGGGTTACGTATCTAGCCATATTGGCGAAAAGGAACGTTTGAAGTGCATCCCTAATTTTTAGTGTATTTAAGCTTAATAGCTCAATAGCGCCGCTCGACCAGCACCGGATCACCTCCCTCACAAGTTTTCCACGCAAAGTTCACTAGCCGATAACGCGGCGTCTACCCGCGGACAGTGTATATGACGGTATAGACTATGTCTTCATACCAAATTTCAGACCCAGTAGATTCTGAGATAATTGACCGTAATATACAAAGAGGTACAAGCGGACGAACATGATGAAAACAAGGACTAACATTACTATTCCATTCTTTCCAAAAAACATTAATGAGGTCTGTTTGGGCTACTTGGTTGGAGTGAAGTTTCGAATGCCATGGAAAACTATCGAAGAAATTGTATAGTAGGTAGATAATGAGGGCAATTACAAGACCTTCTAATTTCAAAACACCGTGTATTATACTAATGCATATTATTTTATTTCATTGCATTAAATTTCGAAATTGTATAATAATATAATACCGGTCATCATTATTCTTTTCGGTGCAATTCTTTTTGTCTAGCTCCCCATCCACCGAGTAACGTGCGTGCGATAAGAAACTTGTTCCAAAAATATAGGTATTTAGTATTGTTACGAGTTGCAGAACTCGAATTAAAATGCCGTTGGAATTATTATAGAGTTTATTAGAACTATACAAACACGTATAACATAGGTACAAATATAACTAAACACAAACAGTCCATACATAATGCAAAATTCAATACCATGCGCAGAGTCCGTCTTTAAATAGATTATCGAATGTACACACGTCTTGCTTCGCTTGTCATTATCGCTCGACTGCCTCGTCCATCAATCGAGGCATTGCTTTATACTGCACGGATGCAATATGTCTGCTTTAGTCAACCAAATATTTGATCAACTGTCGTGCCATGGGAAAATATCGAATTTTGCCATTGATTATGTTTCGTGTTAAATATAATGAAGAATTCAAGTGAAGTGTTTTTTTATATGAAAAATAGTTTTGTTTTCAATCAATCAATATCTTTATTTGCAAGAATGTAGTTTATACAAGTGTTATACAATTTTTGATGCACAGTACATTCTACCACATAGCGGTGTACAAAATTAATTAAAAATTAAATTTAAGTTTGCATAAATATTCTAATTTAAAAAAAAATATTTTTGTTAATATACAAGCAATTAATGTAAAGAGAAAAAATAACAAGTAGATCACTAAGATTTTCCATATAAATAATAACTAACGTCAAGCATTTTTTTAAAACTACAGTGAAATTTCTTGAGGTAACGTTTATATTAGTTGGCAAAGAGTGACAAATAAGAGGAGCCATGTAAATACAGTTCCTTCTGAAGATATTCAGAGAAGGCACAGGCATCTTTAATTTTACTTGCGTCACAAGTTTCGCGTTAACATTGTTAAATTCTTCAAACAAAGACCCATTGAATTGAATTTATTACGTCATTTGCCTATTTTTCCAAAAAATATTCGATATCTCAAGAGTTAAGGCTGCTATCAAGACCATCGGATGTGATTGGTTATCAAGGTCCTGACATACGGCGTCAAGATGGATCAAAGAATCGGTTTAGTTGGTAGGCCTGAAGATGCCATCGGGAGTCCAACACTAGTATTCTATTGTCCCCGAGCAGTAGGGCGTCCATGATTAATTACATCTCGTAAAAAAAGGCCTCGATTGAAAGAATTTAATTATAATTGAAAATAGCTGACGCTAATCCATCTGGTTGCTACCTAATTTATTTCGTACAGCCAAGAAATCTGTGGCAGGGATATCTTTCGGAAATTAATTATTAAACCCGGATCACGCTGAAGTTAATTAATTAGAATTTGATACTTGTAGTATTAATAAACTAATAGACAATTTCGAAGAATGTGTCTAGGTTTCTACAGTATTATATAATTGTATCTACAATTTAATCTAAGGTACAATAAAAACATGGGACCTACCTATGCAAATTGGAACCAACCCACATACTGACAGTTTTGAGAAAAAATCGTTTTTATTAAAATTTTGCGTACAAAAAAATATGTCTATATTTTGGAAAAGATATTTAGAATATTGTATATTATATTTCTTTGTTATGATTTTTATTGAGTCGATAGAAGGTGCATTTTGAAAATCTTATGCATCCTTAACCCAATTTTGGCATGTTTGTGGATTGGTTCTGTTTTGCATAAGTAGGTCCAATTTATCGTTGTTAAAATTAAGTAGAATACTATATCTAGATTACCATCTTCTATGGATAAGAGTATATTGACTTTAAAATAATAATTGTGTTGAAAATCTCAATTGTTTAGTGAAGCCACAAGAAATCTCTCAATTTCTGTCAGTCAAAGATCTGCAAATCAACAAAAGTCCGTTTTAACGGTTTTAAGCGCGGTATTTTATTTGATATTTATTCTGAAATTTCGGCAATTTTTTCTGTAAACTTGATCACGGAAAACAAAGATGTCAAGTGTCAATGAGTAATTACGTGAAGCAAAAACTTTATACTCCTTTTTACGAAAACTGCACGGACGTAGGAGTATGAAATTTCAGCACACTTTAGTTTATATAGAGAAGGAGTGCAGAATGCTAATATTTTTTAAATTATGCATAAAAAAGACATTAAATCAATAAAAAAAAAATTACACACCCTACCATGTATTTGACACTCACAAGCATATATCTCTATTGTCTATTGTTGCCTTGGCGAAAACTGTGATTATAGTCTTTCACAGTAAATTATTATGGTCGAATTTCAACCACGGGCGACCACTAGTTAAAGTTATTGTTTAAGCATATCTCCAACTTTTTCAAATAGTTATTTCATTTTAATTTTTGTTTATGGTTATTTTTTACTCTATGGGCCTAATGTAATTTATCACCGCTTCGCATTATGTCCTTCGCAACATCTACAATTTGGTACATACATACATAACTTCAGGCCAGTTCCCTTGCGGGGTAGGCACGAACAACAGAGCGCCATTTAGGCCCATTCTTACACACCTCACTTGCTTCTTTGACATTCATAACTCTTGTCATGCACACTCGTCTGTTCTTAAGGCTCCTGACATCACCCTCCGCTAGTACACGATCAATTTGATCATGGAAGGTGTGTCGTGGCCTTCCACGACTTCTGCATCCATCCACTTTTGCATTGTATATCTGTTTAGTCATTCTTTCATCATGCATTCTTTCCACATGCCCGAACCACCGGAGCATTCCTTTCCTTACCTTCACCCCGACACTCTCTTTCAGACCAACTCTCTGGTGATTTGGTACAATTTGGTGATATCAGCTTTTGGGCGTAGCAACTTTAACAGATATCTTCCCAGTATAGGTGTCACCGACAGTCGCCTGTGCAGAGCCTGCCTGGAGGTAGAAGAAGCACCTGCTCAAGTCCTGCTAAATGCGGAGAGCTGGCCCACTACGGGGCGAAATGTCTGGACGCTCCAGGTACCATTCGGAAAGCCTTCGGCAAAGTCAAGAATGGGGACTACCTGAAGGAGCTGGGCTGGTAGTAGTGCTTCATCCACCCTCACAAGCAAAATAGGCTCTTTGTCGCTGAGTTGTTGAAACAGCCTGCTTGCAGTACAACAAGAAGATCAGCTTTTGACACTGCGTGTTCGTTAAAACTGCACGAGGTCGTTTCTCCATCCCCATTAAATGTTACAATCGAGCAACCAGACGCTCCGGTCTGCGCCACCATTACATACATGGTGGAAACACCACCAGTTGGAACCAAGCGCGCTTCGCTTCATCTTTTCTAACGTGCACTGCCGAAGTGTGGAATAATTTACCGGAGTCTGTTTTTCCTGACAAATACAATCTTGTAGTCATCAAGTTATGAATGAAAAGTTACCTTCTAGTTAAGCGTGCTCCATCCTAGACCGCGTCATCACTCAACGTCAGGTGCAGTGCTGGCTTTACCTATAGTGCAGGGTGTGCAGCGCAGACGGCCGCAGGGTCTTAGGAGGCGCCGACGCCCCATTGCGACACCTCCAAATAGCCCGTGTTATGGCCGACGCCGGGTGCGGTAGCAAAACAAAACGCGCCACAGACGCCTTCTTTACTCTATACAAGTTTTGCTTCAACGTGAAATGTAATTTAAAATAGACAGTTGAAGATTATATTGGCGTAGTGTCGCATTATTCTTTTAATCCCTTCCTTCGTAAAAAATGTTTACTCTTGTACCCTCAGAATAAGGACTCTATTAGATAGAAGTAAGAAAAAAATAATGCTTCGTTACCATATCTTTGTCTCAATTATCAGTATAGGCCAAATTGTGAGTGAATAAAATTAAAATACGAGTATTGTATATTCCTCTTTATTCCGCATACCAAATTGTGTCATGAGTGAAAATGAAACAACAGTATCTACGCTGTTGCTATTTTAGCACAGTTTCTATGAAAATTCTTGTTCTAAAGGTGTATTTATTCGTTCCCGACATCATTTAAAGTTGCACCATTTGTACTCGAATTTCCTTTCACTGGGGAAAATTTAACCTCAAATATTTCCTTTTGACCGCAGTAGAGGGTCCCAGAGTATAGACACACGGACATTACATGGGCTAAAGTCGCCTCTGATTAGGTAATACAGTGGTCCCAAACAAACCTGAACATCCATAAAAAAATCTAGAAATAGAAATATTTGAAAGAATAGGTTAGGTTTTTTTTAATAGGTCGAAATTATCCAAATACGAAATCTAATCTATTTTTCCTGAACAGTTACCGCGTCGCGTCATACGAAATGTGCGATGCTCTTCAAGGGCTAAGTGAGCTGAGTTTAGATTTGCAAAATTGTGATATATTGTGATATGCCTAATGAGTGCTAATCAGAAAATTTCTTTCTTTCTTTTCTCGTAGGTTTCTTTTTATTATTGGGAAGCTGGAAAACAGGCAGTCAGTCCATCTAATGGAAATTGGCTACCGTCGCCTACAGATGTATGCAACACCAAGGGCGAAATCAAAGCGTTGGCAGCCTTCAGGATGAGATATATGAGGGATGGGATAAAAGACATGAGATAGGGAGATCAGACAGGAGGAACGGGATAAAGGGGGGATGCGATAGGTGAATGGAATAAAGGGAGAAGAAAATGGACCATCATAACTATAACTTATCGCATCCAACAGGATTAGCTCACGCGACATTCCCCATCCGTCCGATATATCCATGCAGGAATGGAGAAATAATAAAATTTCTGCGGACGGGTGACTTGTCGTAATAGGCAACAAAATAACCCACAGCCAGGTGGTAGGGCATTTGTCCGTCTGGATGGCTATCAGCCTTCGTCTAGAGTATACCGTCATAACAACTTTGAGTTGTGTTCCAGCGTTAGATGCCAGGTTCCAGTCTCCCTCTAGAGAGCGGTAGCACTGTTGTTACAAATATCCATAGGCGATGGTAACCGCTTTCCATTAGGTGAACCGTCTGCCTGTCTGCTGAACTCATGCAGAAAAATAACTGTGATAGAACTGAAATCAAGATAATGATTCCAACATGGTTCTTCCACGCCAGGTTTAGAAAACAATGAAAACAAACAAAGAAATGAAAAAACATATCCAATTTCGAAGATTAGTTCGTAACAGCTAGGTTTGAAAGAAACTTTTGAACTCTCAACCCCCTACGGGAAATTACTTGGTTTAACTAAAATTGGATTTTGTTATCAAAGACGCTTTATCATATGTATTAAACTCTGTTTTTGATATTAAAGAGATAAAGAAGTTTTGTAACGTTACAGATCCGAGCATTACATTAGTGAAAGAGAAGAACCGAACATTACAGTGCGCAACATGATCTAAGGCGCAACCTGTAATGACATAGTCTGTAATATTTTGATACAACTTGCAATACAACGACCGCTTCATCTGACATTGTGGAATCAACTAAATGCTCAACATTGAATGATAAATGTTTCATTACAGGCGAATGCTCGCGGTGAGCACCTTTATATGATTAATACGCTATATAAAAATGTATGTCTCATAATATATATAAATAGGTTATGTAACTTCACGGCAGTTCCCTTGTCATCCATAGGCTACGAACAACAGACATCTATCATTTAGGCTTTTTCTTATTGGACCTCACTTGCTTCTGTTGACATTCATAGACTCTTGTCATGCACACTCGTCTGTTCTTAAGGCTCCTGACATCACCCTCCGCTAGTACACGATCAATTTGATCATGGAAGGTGTGCTCGTGGGAGCTTCCTACGGACTTCTGCATCGGCTCCACTTTTGCATTGAGAGGGGGATGAATTTAGTCATTCCCACCATCATGCGATTCTTTCCACTAATTGAGAACGGGCCACCGGTAGCATAAAGCCTTTCCTTACCTTCACCCCGACACTCTCTTTCAGGTGGTTTGCAGCGGTCTACGCTATCTAAATGCCGTTATGAATATTGTAGTAACAGTATCGTCCATATTCTGCGGTAAAGATACAGCTAGAAAATTTCGCGATAGCAATTTATAAAAATTCGCAAATTGTAAGTGCATATTGGACAGTGAAGTGTTTGTAGAAGTATTTATAATCTGTGTTTGTAATTTGGCCAAGAAACCCTAATAAAAAAAACTACTTAATCGATTTGGAGTAATAAATTCACAATTATCCAGCTAACACTTTGATTCTTAGAGGGGATGCGAATGTTTTTAACAATTTGTAAAGCTAATGTACAACAACTTTTTTAAATTTTTTTATTGCAGTAGTTCAGCAGACAGGCAGACGGCCCACTTGATGGAAAGCGGTTACCATCGCCTATGAACATTTGCGACACTAAAGGTGCTACAAATGCGCTGCTACTCTCTAAAGGGAGATTGGAACCTGGCCACTAATGCCGAAACACAACCCAAGGTTGTTATGGCGACATACTTTAGACCAGGGGTGGTAGCCATCCAGTCGGGCAAATGCCCTACCACCTGGCTGTGTGTTGTTTTGTCGCCTCTTACGAAAGGCCGCCCGGCCGCAGCAAAATTGTATTCTTTCTCCGTTCCTGCACGGATATAACATTAATAATTTTTTTTTTACAATAATGGCATTTATTTACATTAAATTATATACTAATACAATTAAGAAAACTTAACTTATATTGTATTCTACATATAATCTCTTACGACTATAAGTAGAATACTCAGCCTAAGTCATCGAAGTCAATGGGTAAGGTTCCTATAAGGCTAGGTTACCTGAAGATAATAATATCATTGCCTTAAATACTCGTAAGTCACTTTTAAAACCTGTTTAACCCTACATGCCAACGTACACATTTCATGTCGCTTGTATCTAATAAAAGCGCTTTTGTTTTCTCTAAAATGTCTCTAAAATTTCAGAATCACTTTGCGTGTAAGTGTTAGTTTTTAATAAAGTTTCGGTGTAGCTCAAATAAGTCGTGGTAGCGTAATGGCTAGCATACGCGTCCCAAACTCAAAGGGCGCGGGTTCGATCCTGGCCGGAACGCATGCATCACTTAGGCAGTTTTCTGACCTAATGTGCATATTTGTTACAATTACCATGTGCTAACAACGGTGAAGGAAAGCATCGTGATGCAACCTGCACATCGAGATAACCGATGTGTCAAACCTGCCGCCTTGGCCAAGCGTGGCGAGTATACTGCCCAGCAGTGGGGCAGTTATGGGCTGTTATTATTATATATTTAATAGCTCAAATATGGGTCAATAGACAACCGAATAAAACGTGTCATCCGTGTTTTGGACAAGTGTTGAAAATTGTTTAAACTAATTTAGCACGGAGCCACCGTACGATGTCCAATACAAACACAATCTGAATTTTAATTAAAAACACCGGATAGTTGATTAGTTTTCCAGTTTGTTGTCGACCTCTGTAGTTTGTTGTGAAATATGCTGGCTTTGTGTAAGTTTGAAAAAGTTTTAATTTAATTTCCAGGAATCAACTTGAAACTCTTATGACGTGGTACACGATACTGCTTCTGGGGTCCTTTTCTGCTATGTCAATATCTTGGCATTGCGAAGATATTTAAAGTGTATTCCTCTAAATCTAAAATATCTTCTCGATATCGTTGCGGCAGAACACTAGTAGAAGAAAATGGTATGAATTACCATTAGCAGAAATGACGATCGCCAAAATGAATATCGAAAAGGTATCAAAAAATTTAAATAGTTTGTGGCGAATTTTCGCTTATAAATATTTATAAAGAGTGGCATGCCACGGGCATGTCATTGGAATTAACAGAATACCGAATCAGGCAAACCTATGATGGAGACGATGGTGTCCGGCAATTTTGACGAGGTAGTAATAGCAGAATCGGGGCCCTGGATTGTCGATGTTTCGACAGTTTGGTTAGGTCTCAACAGTCTTCACCCCAGCGCCGGTCATAGGACCGTAGAGGCAGTTAGGCCCGTCCTGCCAAAATGGATAGACCGGAGGCACGGCACCCTGACGTTCCGCCAGACGCAGGTACTGACCGGGCACGGCTGCTTCGGTCGGTACCTGTGTCAGATAGGACGTGAATCGTCGTCAGGGTGCCAGCACTGCAGTGCCAGCGTCGAGGACACGGCGCTGCACACTCTGCAGGAGTGTCCAGCCTGGGAAGAGGAGCGCCTTGTCCTCGGCGCCACCATCGGAAATGACCTGTCGCTCCCGGCCGTGGTCCAGGCCATGTTCGGGGGCCAACCCGAATGGGACGCCGTTGCCTCCTTTTGCGAGGCCGTCATGTCCGCAAAGGAGGCGGCGGAGCGGGAGAGAGAGCGAGCAGCCGTGCTCCTCTCCCGCCGCAATAACCGGTCTCGGCGCCGGAGGAACACGGACCTACGGCCGCCATGAACGCGCGGCGCGGGTGACGGTCAGGGGAGGCTATAAGGCCGTCGCCCGCATCTAAAGCCGCTGAGTAGGGGGCGCGTCGGTGACCGCGCGCGCCCCTCTCAAACACGAGCACGGAGAGGCCCGCCCCTTGCTGGGGTGGGCCCACGCCAGCTGGGGTCGCGGAAGAAAAGCTCACGCATATCCCGTGACCCCGGCTCATGGCGTCAGGTGGCACCAAGGGGTTTTAGTGGGTATTCCGGCTTCTCTACCCGGCGAGTCCGACACTCCCCCGCCGAAGTCTCCCTGGCGGGGGGTCCGCAAATGGATGTCCCCTTGTAAAAAAAAAAATGGTAAACCGAAATTTAACATCGGTTATGTTTAACGTGGCGTGGGCGTGGGTTCGATCCTGGCCGGAACGCATGCACCGCTTAGGCAGTTTTCTGACCTAATGTGCATATTGTTACGATTACCACGTGCTAATGCGTGGCGGGTATATTGTCCGTTCCCCCCTATAGTGGGAGGCCCGAGCCCAGCAGTGGGACATTTATGGGCTGCTATTATTTATTTATATTTATTATGTTTAACGTGAAATATTATAAAGAAATTGCAAAAAACTAAATTTTATTTTCAATATTAATCGGGTCCAATTCTGCTATTGATTTCGTCAAAATCGCCGGACACTATCGCGTCAATCGTAATCTTGCCTGATTTCGGTATTCTGTTAATTCCAATGGCGTGCACGTGGCATGCCACTCTATCTTTACAAATAATAAGCAAAAACCTGTGAAATAAATGTTAAAATTCTTGGTAGCTTTTCATCATTAATTTTTTCGATGGATATCGCCCACAATACGGTCTTAATTTCCTTAGCTTCAGAATATATAAAAAGTGTGTTTATATGTAAAAGTGTGTGTATTTGCATTTATTATAAGTTGAAACTAGGATTAACATAACGGTAAATGAAATTGACATACATATTTTTGTCGTAGGTACCCTCAATACTTTGATGTTGATTATTTCTGCAAATACTGTCGTATGGGGAACAGTAAGTAAGCGCGATAGAGCATATTTGCATACGACAAAATTCTAGCTCTATTTTGAATAGTTCAGTTATGAATAGATTCAGAAATGAGGCTAAGAGAGCTAAGGTCAGGTGAGGCTCGAAACGGCAGGCACGGTAGGCAATTGCCTACAGCGTCAAAAATTCTGCAAAAACGCTTGAATTACTAAAGCCCAAAAAATAAATAAATAAACAAACACAACACCCCAAAAATATATATCGACTAGCTCACCTGGAAAACTTCCTACCGCCTTAGAATCAATAAATAAAAAACGTTGATTTCTAAACGACGGGACGAACATCAAACGTTTGACATTCGAAACAAAAAAAAAAAATCACTTTTAAATTTAATTGATGTCTAAACGACGGGACAAACATCAAATGACTGACAGATAGCAATAGTTTCTAAGGGAAAGCGAAAATTTTAAGTAGTGGGGGGGCGGAGGGGAGAGGAGGGGAGGAGTACTTCTCCCTTCTGCAACCCCCATGTCTAGGAGACATGTAGTTTTTGAGATATGATTTTTTTTGTAAACATGACTAATTTTTTTCAAAATGGTGTAGTTATTTCTTATTTCTAAAGACGAGAAATGCAGAAGAAAAGTAGTGGTCAATGTAAAAAACATTTAAAACAGTCTAAAAACGCAGACTAAAGCCCACAAGCCGAGCGAGCAAAGCGAGTGTGGCATGACAGTGGTCAGCAAATGTCACAACCGATTTGTAACCATCATTTAAATAGTTATCAATAAATAAATGGTGACCAGTCGGTTCTGGCACTCGCCGGCCGCTACCGCGGCACGCTCGCTTCGCTCGCTCGGCTCGTGCGCTTTGGTCTAAAGACTAACCCAACCTAACCAACTCACCATTTTAGTCACTGGTCGCGACTTTCGATGACAACCTTAGTGGCTATAAAAAAACTAAGGATATCCCTAACTCAAATCTAAAATGGAATAAAAAAGGCGGCAAATAGACTATAGCAAATTATACATCGATTTTTTTAATAAAAATAAATTGTTTAGAAAATACTACTAATTCAAACTCACAATATATAATTTAAAAAAACAATTTTAGTATTTAAAAATCGATTTCATTGACGTATCAAATGATTTTCATATTTAAAAATCGATATTATTGACATATCGAATAGTTAACATTTTTTTTCTTTCTTATGCCTATTGTCGTCGTAAAGTAAAAAAAGTGACAGTACTGTGATTTATTATTATGAACTTTAAAATTATAATAACTAATTAAAAACTTGTTTACTAAATTAAAAAACAGTTTTAGTGTTTATATATCAGGTGTAAATGTAATCCTAAACACAAATCACAACTTTTTTTCAACAAAAGTGACATAACCTTGTTTATCAAACGTATTTTTATTTTTCCCATTATTCATTCAAAACTTGTTGGTGGACCCTAAAAACTTGTTTCCTAGCCCAAATAACAGGTCTAGTGTCTATATCTAAGGCGTATGTATACCCCTAAACTTAATTTCCGTTAATCTGATGACACTCTCTGTAAAAGTTTAGCCGAGTTTTTTGCTCCCATTATAGCGGGTTTGCCTACGGCGGCAGAAGCGGCAGATCTGGCCCTGCCAAGGTAACCCGACAGCTTGCAAATTAGCAACTTCTAGAGGCAGTGGGCCAGTCACTTTTGCCAGTGGAGTAAATAGTCCTGCAATAGGAACTGATTTACGGTAAACCTAACGTAAGACGCCCTCTATCTCTATGGACTGACTTGAGGAAGCTCGCCGACAATTAATGAACAAGGAAAGTGGAAGACCGGAATATGTGGGGCAGACTTTGAGGGACCTACATCCAGTAGTGGGCATCGATTGGCTTTTTTTATTACGAAGCAAATAGGTAGACAGCCCAGCTCATGAAACATAGTTACTGTCTCCTATAGTAATTCGCAACATCAGGGACAAAGCCAATGCGTCGCCAGTCTTTAGGATGGGATAGGGTGATGAGATATAGGGATCAAACAGGAGGAATGGGATAGAAAGGATGGGACATGGCATTGAAATAGAGGGGTGGGATAGGGTTGGTGGAAGTGGACCAACGGAACTCTCACTTATCGGCACGAAACACGATTAGTTCATGGTTTACCAGTTCAAGCTAACATTTTGTGAGAGGTTAGTATCACACCGATCTAGTCAGCTCTAAGACCTGGGGCCCAATTCTGCTATTACTATCGTCTCAGTCATAGGTTTGCCTGATTTTTTTTTTATATTCTTTTAGTTTAAAGGAGCTTTGAACCTTATTGGTTATGTCAGCCCCATCGTATCTTTTCAATTAATACAAAATTTCATGTATATGCGACAATGTTTGTGATCAGTTCCCCGCAGACAAGGAGCTCATCACAAACTTGTATATTATTCTAGCTTGTTGAGAAGCAGGAGAGGCCAAAATGTAAAATATTCTCACATAAGTCCAATCTCTCCATTTGCCTGATTTTGGTATTCTGTTAATTCCAATAGTATGCCTGTGGCAAGCTACTCTAATATTATAAATATTTATAGGCGAGAACTCGCGAAATAAATATTTAAAATTTATGGTAGTATTTCAATTTTCACAGTTAACGCCTAATTACTGCTAATGGTAATACAATTTTTTCTACTATTATTCTCTCGCGAAGATATTGTGGATTTAGCAGAACACGAATTTTTGATACTATCGTAATTGAATAGTGCTTTGAATATCATCGCAGAGCTAACATATTGAAATAGTAGAATTGGGCTCCTGGAATCAAGATAATGATTCCAAGATAGCTCTACCAGTACAATACAAGCTTGCCTGTAAGAGAAGCAACGTAATTCTAATTTTTCAGATACAATATCCATCATTAAAGAAAGTAGAAGATATGTTTGAGACACTAGAAATAAGAAAGTGGTTTCAACACCCTAACGTTGAATTGGGACCCGGTGCTTTCAAGTCAGAACTACTGACATTTCCCGATGACAAAGTCCAAAAGGATTTGAAGAAGTTGCTCTTATTAAAAAAGAAAATGGAGAATGATTCACGGAAGAAGTTTCGAGGGGGGTGGAATAGAAATGGGCAGAAAATGTATTATGTGTTGGATGCTTTTTTAATACCTGATAATTTTTAACGGCAGGTGTTGCCAGATTCTGCTTTCCTCTTCTATTTTAATTTGTTATTTATTAACAGATTGGATAATTCAATGGAATATTAAGTCTTTATAAAAATATATAGACTATAGGATTTTTTATTTTATTATTTATGGTCACTTTCAAAGAGATTGTTAGGATTTGAATTAATTAGTTAGATTTATATAGTTTTGTCATTCGTCCATAGATGGCGCTGACATATATACAAATAAAGTTTTGTTTGAAAAATCAGTGCAGTGTTTCTGTTTAGTTTTTAGAATATGAACAAGATTAAATAAGGTTTATTAAATAGCAATTATGGGGTTTACATAATAATAAAAAATATATCAATATAATTAATTATTATAAATACAATGCAAAAGTGGATGGATGCAGAAGTCGTGGAAGGCCACGACACACCTTCCATGACCAAATTGATCGTGTACTAGCAGAAGGTGATGTCAGGAGCCTTAAGAACAGACGAGCGTGCATGACAAGAGCTATGAATGTCAAAGAAGCAAGTGCGGTGTGTAAGAATAAGCCTAAATGGCGCTCTGTTGTTCGTGCCTACCCCGCAAGGGAACTGGCGTGGAGTTATGTATGTATGTATGTAATTATTATAAATGAAAGTGATATTACAACTATGTAATTGCATAGTAACTGGCGTAAAATTGATGTTAAGCAAAGTAAGTAAATCATGGAACAAATAATACGTACTTATCAAATTTAACGGCCCATTAACTGACTCTGGAGAGAAAAATTATTTACTCCCTTTCTGCAAAAAGATACATTTTTGTATATGAATTATGAAATTAATAGTTACGGTTACGTTAAAATGAATGAGTTTTCAAAAGAATTCAAATCCGAAAGAACGCAATATTATGAATTATTTATTTTCGTAGTTTGGTATTATCGATACTAATTTCATCTGGACTTTTATACAAAAATATAAATTAAATATAAGTTGCAATATAACTGCAATAAAACTAACTTAAAACATATAATTAAATACTAAAAATAAATAGTAGTACCTTGGAAGATAGGCCGCCCCTTAGTGTGGGATGCTACTTGCGTTGACATTCTGGAGGCGTCCCATCTTTTAAGTACGTCCGCTACCGTCGGTTCTGCTGCAGCCAAACACGAGGCCCTCAAGCGCCGCAAGTACGCCGCTATCGGCAATAGTTACACATTTGCGGCGTTTCGGTTGGAAACTCTGGGTCCGTGGGGCCCTAAGGCTCTAAAACTTTATCGAGATGTTGCCGAACGCTTAGTAGACCTGTTACGCGACCGAAAGGCTGACGTCTATTTTGCTCAAAGGGTAAGCACTGCCATTCATCGTGGTAACGCCGCCAGCCTTTTAGGAACGTTCCCAGTAAGTGGCAGTGGTTTGGGACCAATATTTTATTTATAATTTTGCTCTCCTTTTTTATTTAGTTTTAGTAATTTTAGGTTTCTATTTTATAGTTTAGTATAATTTTTAAAATAATTTTGGTCCTATGTAGAAAACATGATAAATTATATGTAGTATCACTAAAAATAAATTAACTTATAAATATAAACTGCAAAATAAACTACAAACTATATAAATACTAAAACTAAATAAAAAAGGGAATAATGCCCAAAGCTAACTGAACTGGTTGGTCCCAAACAACTGTCATTTACCGGGAACGTTCCCAAATGGTTGGCGGCGTTTCCACGTTGTATAGCAACGCTTAATCTTTGAGCAAAATAGACGCTAGCCTTTTTTGGTCGCATGTGACGTCTACTAGACGTCAATACTAATGGGGTTGAACTTAAGATATATTTTATGCCATGCGAAACAGCTAAGAAAGCTATTCATAGGTAGAGAAAACGATAGGTTTTACCTCACATCTTTACTACATTTTGAGACCAACGGAGCAATACTAATTGTATTTCATATTACGTGTACCACATGTCGTGCTTCCTTCGACGTATCCCGGATGGTTATCAATTTAACCCATTCATCTCCTGCATTGACGCAAAGATTAATTTACAGAACAGTCACTTTTTCACTGGCGTAAGGTCTGTCCTAACGTAGTGTCAGCTTCAGAGCTCGAACCTACTTTCCTACTTTTTCTTCTGTACTTTACGCGATCTTTGGCAGCCTTATTATTACACCATTTACGCACATATCAAGCCCTCATACGTCAAGCATTTAGGTTGAGTATTTAGCTCTATTCCTTCTACTGGGACCTAATAGAAGGACAATAGCTGGATATTTCTTCCTGACATGCTGAATGCAAATTTATATAGGCAGCATGTAGCGCACGAGATTCGAGCGAAACATAGCGATTATTAAAAAGTGTGTTTGAAGATACCTACTATGTAGAACTTTAATTGCTTCAGAAGCATAGTAAATTCGTATCTGCTTACGATAAAAACTTCAATTGTCCTTCTGTATCTCTCTGCGAGAGGAACACGTGACATGTACTTGACTGACACAAGCAAAAACTCCGTTTCAAGTATTTGAATAGATCGGATTTGTGTGGAGTCACTCAGAAGGACAGCGTTAGGTACTCTCTCATACACGACAGCTATCACCATTCACTCTTCAGAATTTAACGCTGGAATGATAATGATGAAACTACACTTACGGTCTTTTTTTCGTGATTAGAGCTTAAGTACAGCAGACAGGCTGACGATTTACCTAATGGGAAGTGGTTACCGGCACCTATGAATATTTACAACACCAGTGTGTCACAATGAGCTGCAGGTCTCAAAAGAATTTTATGAAAGATTTTTTTTTTATTGCAGGAGATCAGCAGACAGGCAGACGGCCCACTTGATGGAAAGCGGTTACCATCGCCTATGGACATTTGCTACACCAAGTTGCTGCAAATGCGCTGCTGCTCTCTTAAGGGAAACTGGAACCTGGTCACTAATGCCGGAACACAACTCAAGGTTGTTATGGCGACATACCTTAGACCAGGGGTGGTAGCCATCCAGTCGGGCAAATGCCCTACCACCTGGCTGTGGGTTGTTAAGTCGCCTCTTACGACAGGCCGCCCGGCCGCAGGAAATTGTTTTCTTTCTCCGTTCCTGCACGGATACTCCGTTTAGAAAACCTCTATATTATAGTACTGTAGGAAGACCTTGGCTCGGAACTCAATCCTAATTCTCATCGTTCGTAAGAGGAACGTTGTCGTGAACGTAAGAAACATAAACAAAGAACAAAAACGTAGGGAGTAAGGAATGAATTCCTCCCTCAACTTTTTACCACCGGACAAGCAGACGTACGAGCTCACGCCACTGATATATGGTCGAAATTTCAACAAAGCTGACGAAACACTATTCTTCCACTTTTATCGTACGTACCGCTGAAGTGTGGAATTCTGTACCGCCGTCTGCTTTTTCTGACACATACAATCTCCGTCGTCAAGTATTGCGTGAACAGGTATTTTGTAGTTAAGCATGCTCCTCCTTAGACTGCGTTTACACCTAACATCAGGAGCAATGTTGGTCAAACGCGAATCTATTCAATATAAAAAAAAGGAAGCAGCTCAAGGATATGGGGTGAACGCCTATCCGTTGATGAACACTGTGGTGGTAGAAAGAAGACTAAGGTGAGATCCTTTATTATGTAATACTCAATAGACTAGAATAAATTTAATCTTCTGTCTCATGAGTCATAACTCATGACGTATATGGCTACCCTTATGTTATAGATGCGGTTAAAATTAGAACTCCAATTTATTAGGAGTACGACCATGGTTACTGCCGTCAGATACAGTCCTGGGCTAGTTAGTCTATGCAGTAAGTTCATTCACCAATGATTCGTTGAAATAGATGAATACACATAGCTACTTAATTCGGATATTTAATAATATACATCAATAACGAGACAGAATAGAGGAGCCAAGCTCGCACACTTGCGATATGAAAGAAATAATTGCAATAAAATCAGCAATAAGGTATGTTTACGTCAGTTTCTATGTTCATTTTGAGTTTGCTTTTGATGCTGGCAGGCCTGTAACGCCACAGAGCGTGCATTAAAACTAGTTTAACCTTGGGGTGCGTGGTATCCAGACGCAGCAACCTTGGGGGGTTCAAGCCGACAGCCTTATACTTTACACATTTAGTATGTAGATCCATATGGATGTAGTAGAATTATATTGAAGAAATTAGAATTGCAAATGACTGTACCGTACAGACGTACAGTCCTGTTGAAATAAGAGGGCCCTTGATTTGGCTATAATGGCTATGGAATCCTAATTTTTATTATTGTTGGCACCAAGGGCGTAACGGTTTTTCACAACCTTGGCGACGGTCTTAATAACAGTGTTTACTGATGAATCTTAAGGCAATCAATATAATTATCATACGTTGGGCTCCAGAGGGATTAGAAGTCAAAGACGCAATATCACTATGAAAAGACATAGCCGTAGATCCCTATTAATATTATAAATGCGAAAGTAACTCTGTCGGTCTGTCTGTTCCGTTTTCTCGGAAAAACTTCTAGACCGATTTGGCTTTTTTTATTTTTTTATTGCAGGAGTTCAGCAGACAGGCCGACGGCCCACTTGATGGAAAGCAGTCACCATCGCCTATTAACATTTGCAACACCAAAGGTGCTATAAATGCGCTGCTGCTCTCTTAAGCGAGAGACTGGAACCTGGTCACTAATGCCGGAACACAACTCAAGATTGTTATGGCGGCATACTCTAGACCAGGGGTGGTGCCCATCCAGTCGGGCAAATACCCTACCACCTGGCTGTGGGTTATTTTGTCGTCTCTTACGACAGGCCGCCCGGCTGCAGGAAATTGTATTCTTTCTCCGTTCCTGCACGGATAGATGGCTGAAACTCAGTATATATATATATTTTCGATTATCCCGAAAAATGGGATAGTTTCCGGATAAAAATATATTTGTCTTTCTGTTTGTTATGCTTTTACGGAAAAACTACTAGACCAATTTGGCTGAAAGGCCATTTTCGTCATTTTGGTTAATTTGGTCGATTTGATCGATTTGGTCGAAATGGTCGATGTGGTGGTCATTTTGGTGTACATGTGTAGTTTTAATACCGAAAATTGGCATGGATACTTATCATCCGGGGGATGGGATAGTTTGCGATATAAAATGAAGTGAATATTTAGGGACAAATAGAAGTAACATAAACATTTAATACAATGTAACCTGTGATGTAACCTCTTTAAACAACAAGCACCCATTGGAGATTGACCGGCACAGCCGCGGGGTAAACCCTAGTTCCCTATAAAAATTCTCTCCTTCATTTTGACAATTTTATTCTATGACCTACCACACACATTGTCAATTTTAAGAAGCCGTATTCGCAGCATGTGTTAACCACAAGTGCGGTTTTCTATTTGTCTTCCTGTACATCCAGAGCAGAGTGTATAAAACGTAATCCCTGGGCGAAACGATCCGTAGTGCGATCCCATTCGCTTCTAAATTAAGATTGCCTTGCGCCGACCCTCACGTCATAATGCGTGCGCGCAGACCAACCGAACTCACAATAAAAATCAAACGTAGTACATATTATATTTTTAAAACGAATCACGAATATATTACTTGATATACAAGTAAATTAAAAAGTATATAATTAATCGAAAACCGACTTAAAAGAAAATGGTAAGAGAGTTTCGGTTAGTGGATAAAAATAAATGCTCTTGAATGCTTTCTGGCTTGACCGCAGTATCGCGTAACGTATTTTTACATATTTTTCTAATGTAAAAAGTAAATATTAAATGGCGTATATTTTTTCAGTTTAAGTGAAAAGTGGATTTGTGAGGAGATATTGTCAAAATGAAGTTCACTATAGATGTACTTGGAATATTTTTGAAAGTGGTTGTTAAGGTAAGCTATTTATGTATCCGATACTTTGAATTTTCATTTCATTAGATGAATAAGAAAACTCGATATGAAATTCAATCTACGATAACCTTTGTTGGGTGACTTCAATTTGTGAAATAACCAATTTATTATTATTGAAATAACAAACAATATCTAAGGAATGCATACTTCAATTTTTGTATTCCGTTTTTCAATTTATTTTAAAATGTTTATTATATTTATCCGCTGCATAATTTTACCTGTATTTATTTGTTCTTACTTAGATATTAAATTAAGTAAAACCTGTAGTTTTGTAACACTTATTTTTTAGTAAAAGCCTAAATGTCACAAACTTGATGAATTGTTTAAATGTGTGTAGGCTACCTCTATAAAAATATTCATCAGGTTCGATATAGTTTTTTGATATATAAGGTATTTTATGTCCTTTGGAGATACGTTAATTCCAGACCATAGTAGATAAAAGAGTTTGTTTCCGAAATTTACCATGCCAGGAATCAAACTCGGGACTTTTAGGTTCCAGTGAGCAAGCCAGGCCTTGGCTTACGATAGAGGCCATCGACTAATTTACATCAATTGAATTAAGTTTATTACATGAACGGTATTTACTACACTTTTTTTATTTAATTTTAATTTATATTTTATTAACAACTAGTTGTACCCGGCCGACGTTATCTTTTCCTTAAAAAATCTAAAAGCCGATGGCAGCGCCATCAACCGGAACCAATTGTTAATCTAAATAATTCTCGAACCTACTTGAAAAAACACAATAAGTCTCATCAAAGTCGGTCTCACCGTTAAAGAGGTGTTCAGCGGCGCCACCTACCGGGTTCAATCGTAGATCTAAACCATCCCGGGACCCACTTGAACACACACAAAAATAATTCACCTAAATCAGACAATGCAGTCACCATTACCGAAATCGGCCGGGAAAGAATGAATGACTAGACTGATGTTGTGACTGATGTTTTCTTAGTGATCTTTTTTTTTAATGATGAATTTCTTATTTTTTAATACTTGTTATCCTATTCCGGACGAAGACAATTACAGAAACACAAAAGTCATAAAAATTTGTTCAGCCGTTCTTGAGTTATAAATGGTGTAACTAACACGATTTTAATTTATCTTATATATAAAATTCTCGTGTCACAATGTTCGTTCCCATACTCCTCCGAAACGGCTTGACCGATTCTTATGAAATTTTTTATGCATATTCAGTAAGTCTGAGAATCGGCTACAATCTATTTTTCAAACCCCCAAGTGATAAGGGGTGTCCACCCCAAAATTTTATTTTTTATTTTTTGGATAATTTTTTTTAGGATACAGCATTAAAAAATACATACAACCCTAAATTTTCACCCCTCTACGATCAACCCCTGTTTTATATTTGTTAATTATAAACTTTAATTTTTTGGCATGTGTGCATGACAAGAGTTATGAATGTCAAAGAGGCAAGTGAGGTGTGTAAGAATAAGCCTAAATGGCACTCTGTTGTTCGTGCCTACCCCGCAAGGGAACTGGCGTGAAGTTATGTATGTATGTATGTAATTTTTTGGCAAGATTTTTAATCTTATTTTGTCATGACTTAGAATAAAGAAAATTATATTACTGTTTTAGATTCACAATTAGACCCGGTAGGTGGTGCTGAGATCGGGTTCTGGAATCCTCCTAATCACCTGGAGCGATTTTGGTGATTTTGTTTTTGTGTGTTTGAGTGGGTACCTGGATGGTTTAGATTCGCAATTAGAACCGGTACGTGGCTTTGGGATCGGGTTCTAGATTTTTTTTTTAAATATCTTTGTTACCTTACTGTAAATAGTTTCAACACCATGACAAATCTTTAGAATTTAATTACTGTTGCTATCCGTTAAAAATAGAAATTGTTAGGGATATAATCAAACAAACATATTGGCAGACGGATTGACTGCGCGTGGGCATGTTAGTATTCACGTCATTACTTTTAAGTCTTAGATACGAAGCGTTTTTATTAGCCTGTAAAGTGTAAAAGCATTGTTTATATTTTTGAGTCATGAAACTAAAAGCCAGTCATGTATCCAAATTAGTAATATGTAACTTAATACAGCGATTACATGTTCCAAAGCGGTGTATACATAGTGTGGGAAATGAGGCTTATTTTTTAATTTAAACTAGCTGACCCGGCAAACTTCGTACCGCCTCAGAATCAATAAATAAAAAACGTTGATTTCTGAACGATGGGACGAACATAAAACGTTTGACAGGGAGTTTTTGGCGGGAACTGAAAGGAGATATTGTGCTGTGCAGTTTTATTTTCTAAAAATGTGTAAAATGACTCTAAAATGAACAATAGTTGTAGGATATTGATAGTTTTTGAGTAGTAATTATGTGTTTTGTGAGAAATGTGAACTGTATAGTCAAATGCGGCCTTTTGAGTTGTCACAAGAACTCCGTTGAATAGCACTAGCTGATTACCTACAGGTCAGCTGTGCTACACATAGGCTTAAGAAAAAGAAGAAACTATATTGTAAACTAAGATCTGGCTTAAAGGCTTAGCTGCCAAGCCATAAACTTAAATAAAATAATCAAACGTTTGACATTCAAAACCAAAAAAAATATGAAAAAAAGCCTTCACCTTTAGTTTAATTTGATTTCTAAACGACTTTTCAATTTAATTGATTTCTAAACGACAGGACGAAAATCAAATGTTTGACAGGTAGGAATAGTTTCTAAGGGAAAGCGAAATTGTTGTTTTTACTAGATTCTAAGCATTTTTCCATATCATACTTACCTTTTAAACCTTCCCTGGACTTCCACAAATAATTAAAAACCAAAATTAGCCTTAGTTTGATTAAAAAAAATTGAATATTGATTGCTACATTTGTTCACTAAACTAACTGGGCCTCAATTCTGCTATTACAATATCGCCAGATGGTAGACCACTGGTGTCATGATGGTTGTTTTTCGAAAAACAATCATTATGACGCCAGTATTTGCGATATCATTTGCACGGGACTTGAAAAAATGATTTGCATTTGAAGCCTTTTGAGTTTTAATGGTTCACTTACGCCGTGTCCTCATTAGACGAAGAATGAGCGGCTGACTGAATATTGTTTGCTACTTTTGTTCACTAAACTAACTGGGCCTCAATTCTGCTACTACAATATCGCCAAATGGTAGACCACTGGTATCACGATGGTTGTTTTTCGAAAAACAATCATTATGACGCCAGTATTTGCGATATCATTTGCACGGAACTTGTAGATTTTTATTTAATATCGAAGCTGGTAAACAGGCAGGTGGCCCAGCTCATGAATAGTGGTTACCAGGAGTGAAGCTGATGCGTTGCCAGTCTTTAGAATAAGATAGAGATGAGATGAGAGAATTTATAAGGAATGTAATTACGTCGCCATTTTTTCAAATAAAGTCTTTCTTTCTTTCTTTAGATGGGATAAGGGGATGGAATAGGGAAGGGGAAAGTGGGCCACCGGAACTCTAAGAATAACATATACCTAACTAGTATTTTTTTTTCATCTATACTAATTTTATAGAGGTAAATTTTGTGAGATGGTGACGTTGTAGGGGGTAATCTCTGGATCTACCAAACCGATTTTAAAAATTCTTTGACTATTCGAAAGCTACGTTAACAGGGACTGTCATAGACTATATAATATGACGCTATATACCACGGGAGCGCGACAGAGCGCGGGTGAAACCGCGCCGGGCTGCTATTTTATTAATGTACACAACAAATTACAAATGTAAAGAAAACAGAGCTTTCAATTAAATAAGATCTAGATCTAGATTGTAACTTAAAACTATGTACATACAAAACTAACTTTAACAAATCATGTCACAAGAATATCATGGTTTTTTGACCTCACCCTCGTCCTTGTCATAGGCTGGTGACATTCGTGAAACTCCTCCCTCCGTAGTGTGATATTACATATTTAGCAATTTTACATCAATCAATTATTAAATTAAAACAGCTGTTCCGTAATTAGTTTTATTTCCATTTAAATTATTTTTAATAATTTAAGCACTGCTCATACACATAGAGTTGGAAAGATTTTGAGGTTTTTCGTTTTAAATATATTAGAATTTGAAGTGTGACGTCACGAAATTTAAGAGCCCTCCCACTTCTTATTACACAATGTCGATCCCTCCCACGTAATTTATGAATGGCCCCTAAAAGTATTTAGAGAGAAGTATATGTACATTTATATAATAATATTAATATGTAACATTTTTAAAAATATTGTGCAACAAAACCCTGCCCTAGCTTTTGTGCCAGATTTCTCTCTCCATCCCAAGGTTGTCTGGAAGAGATCGCTGTCAGCGATAAGGCCGCCATTTGTACCTAATTCTAAGCTGTTTTTGTGTATTGTTTTATTAATTTTTTTTGTATTCTATTCTGTTCTATAATACTGTTACGAGTGCGGGACTCGAATTAAAATGCCGTTGGAATTACTATAGAATTTATTAGAACTATACAAACACGTATAACACAGGTAAAAATATAACTGGACACAACCAGTACAAACTGCACGATTCAATAACACGCGCAAAGTCCGTCACTATACAGCTTATCGAGTGTACACACGTCTTGCTTGTATCGTAATCGTCGCTTGACTGCTTCACCCCTCCGTTCAGGCATTCCTTTTATCCTGCACAAATACAAAATGTCTCGACGCAAAACAATAAATTCCGAGAATTAGTTCGACACACCTGTCTAATGACTGCCATAAAAGATTACAATACACAATAGACTGTTTTTCTTAATTACAAATTTTAAACACAAAGTAAACAAAAGAAGTCCAAATGCGGGAAGGTATTAAACTGTTCTTTATGGCAGGCAGGTGTGCATTTGCTTTTGTCGGCATGTAACAATACGAAAGAAGAAACTACGGTTTACTATTATTTAAATTTAGTGGAGGATATCATTCAAACTTAGGCGGAATTTTTGGAAGTATAGCTCAATATGAATTAGGTTATATATAATCAAATAAAGTTGTGTTCCTCTTTACTCTTAACTAAAATGTTCACAAATGCGAATGATTCGACAGCAATACAATTTCAAACAAATACTTACAAGTTTTAACAATGCTACCAAGCTATAAATCCTTCACGTCAATAAAACAAGGGAAACTATAGTCATATAACTTCCTCGAATTAATCTGTGTGTGCAAATACTTCGGTTGAATATAAAGTACTTTGACGACTATTATTGACTTTGTTATTCGGCTATGCCAAGGTCCTTTGTACCTGCCATGAAAAAAGATTATTAAGAATGACAATTGTCCAATAAAAAATTACTTAAGTGCTTGGCTCCCCTCTGTCTAGGGGCTCCTTCCCCTGTATCGGATTGAGAAGGTTAAGGCCTTGAGGTTTTAGCACTATGCCCCGTCTGCCACTCAGTAGGCAACTACCCAGCGGTAACTAGGTGTACAAAGTAGGTACAATAGTCAGCATTTTACAAATAAACAACTGCGGCCTAATGCTTAACAACACATTTATATTCGTATGTTTTCGGTAATAAAATGAGTGTGATTACAGCGCTCGTTGGGTTTGGTATTTCTTACATTTTACCCTTCCGTCCTGAACTGGGTTTGGAGCCACTGGAGACTTCTAACCTTCTCAGCAGCTTCTCACTTTGGCCAATCTGCGGCATCCGATGGCCTTCGCGGGCTTTCCGCTGGCTAGTGATCAGGTTCCAGTCTCCCTTAAGAGAGCAGCAGCGCATTTGTAGCACCTCTGGTGTTGCAAATGTCCATAGGCGATGGTAACCGCTTTCCATCAAGTGGGCCGTCTGCCTGTCTGCTGAACTCAAGCAATAAATAAAAAATACTTCTGCGGCTTGGTTGGTCATTCGCTGGCGTTCAGTGGCAGAGTGCTTGGCAGTTCTCGTAAGGGTTCCGCAGAAGTGATAATGTTCATTGTTTTTGTTATTATTATGTACAAGATTTTTTTTTTGATACTTACATGTATGGCGGGGTCACCTGTAATCTTTATTCTTTTCGCTGTTACACTAACTTTGTAGAGATGAACTAGGTACATCTTCATCTAAAATTTCATCGTAACAGAAAGCAGACTTTTGTTTCCGAGAAAATGATTGTGACATACAGACAGACGAACAGCAAGAAAAAATTCTATACCATTTATTGGAATAAAATGTATCCTATATTTATCTCTGTTATTGAGAGTATCAAATTTTTTGTCAGTTCATTATTAAAGCTTTGAATGAATGTTCTTTATTACATACTAGCTGTACCCGGCAGATGTTGTCTTGCCTTTAAAAAATAAAAATATAGAAACCGATTGCAGCGCCATAAACTGAGACCAATTGTTAATCTAAACCATACTGGGATCCACTTGAGCACACACAAAAATAATTCACCTAAATCAGACAAATGAAAATGAGTTCAAATGCAGTCACCATCGCCCCAATCGGCCGCGTAAGATCATAACAAATGAATGGCTAGACTGATATGTGCCTGATGTTTTTTTAAATTGATGAATATCTTATTTTAACACTTATTCATTTATTTATAATACTTATTATCCTATTCCGGACGAAGACAATTCCAAAAACACAAAAATCATAAAAATTGGTCCAGCCGTTCTTGCGTTATATATGGTGTAACTAACATGACTTTGTTTTATATATATTAGGTTGGGGAAAAAGCTTCTTCGTTTTTTATATTAAAATTCAAAAGGTTTTTTTATAAAGTTTATTTACATTTGACTAAAGTATGTAGGTGCCATTTTGTTGGGTAACTTTTTGCCATCTTGTAGGTAGGGACGTGATCCCATTGCTATAAAAATTTTGGGACTTCTGATCAAAAAACTGCGACAAGTGGTTTTGGCAGTCCTCTCGTGATGTAAACCTGACACTGCCTAAGGAACTCTGCAGTGATCGAAACAGGTGAAAATCTGAAGGTGCAAGGTCAGGACTATACGGCGGATGCATTAACACCTCCCAGCCAAACTCTCGTAATTTTTTTTGAGTGGCTACAGATGTGTGAGGTCTAGCGTTATCATGGTGAAAAACCACACCCCTTTTGTTGATTAATTCCGGCCGCTTTCTCTCAACTTTTTGCTTTAATCTCATCAGTTGTTCGCAGTACAGTTCAGAATCGATGGTCCTGCCTGGCGGTAACAGCTCATAATTAATAATGCCCTTCCAATCCCACTATATACACAGCATCACCTTTTTGTGAGTTAACCCGGGTTTCGGCACAGTCTGTGAAGCCGGACCGGCCTTTGACCACGATCTTTTTCGTACGTTCTTGTCGTATGTGATCCACTTTTCATCACCAGTTATCAGCTTCTTCAAAAATGGTTCGGTTTCATTACGTCGTAATAAAGAATCACAAATGAGTACACGGTTCATTAGGTTCCTTTCAGTGAGCTCATGAGGCACCCAAATATCGAGCTTTTTTGTGTACCCAGCTTTTTTCAATGCGCCAAAACCGTTTTGTGGTCAATTCCCAGTTCTCCAGCTATATCGTAACTACTAATATGCCGAATTTGCTCCACTTTTTCAAAAATGGCATCAATTTTGACCGTAACAGGGCGACCAGAGCGACGTGCATCTTTGATATCAAAATTTCCGGATTGAAAATGCTTAAACCAGATTTGCGCTACTCTCACAGATACTGCATTAGGTCCATAAACATCACAATTTTTTTTCGCAGTTTGTGTTGCATTTTTACCATTTTTGTAGTAAAATTTTAAAATGTATCGAATTTCTTCATTAGATTCACTCATTTTAACAATAAGAAAAACAAATGAAAATCACACATTTTCCTAATTTGAATTTGGAATTGTCTTCTTTAAAATTAAAACTTTTTAATGATACCAAAACCAGTCAAATACAAATGGTATAGCCGAAGAGATCTTATTACAAGTTCATATATATTATATGCGAAAAGACTTTTTCCCCAACCTATTATATAGATGTAGATCAAATCTAATCATATAAACAATAGGTGTTATCGCTGCCGGCGATAACTTCGTAAAAGATTGAAGAAGGAACAATTGTCACGACTTTAGATACTAATATCTCACCATCCATTGATCACATTAAGAAGTTATTACTACACTAACAGTCACTAATAATATCGATATTAATATTAAAATGTATGTTATGACAGATAATAAAACGATTTTATAACACAATATTCCTTTTCTTCTACTCAATGGGTTTTTGGCAGATGGCCATGTTTTATAGTTATTCCGTTGCCCACTGGAAATACGTTGAAAAATATACTATATTTGATTCTGCTACACGTATGATTGTGTGTATGTGTTCACTTATTGAATGTATATTATATACAAGTCAAAGTCGTGGTAGCGTAATGGCTAGTGCAGGCGTCCCAAACCACCACTTAGGCAGTTTTTTGACCTAATAGATAGATAGACATAACAATAGGCGGCTTTATCGCTAAAAGCGATCTCTTCCAGGCAACCTGATGCATTGAAAGGAAATTCTTAACTTATTTAATTATTACAAATTAATGAAAAGAGAAAAAGGCCTACCTAATATCCATATTGTTACAATTACATCACAATGTTTTACTTCACCGTTGTTAACCACGTGCTAACAACGGTGAAGTAAAACATCGTGATAAAACCTGTACATCGAGATAACCGATGCGTCAAATCTGCCAAGCCGCCTTGGACAAGCATGGTGGGTATACTGTTAGTTCCCCAATAGTGGGAGGCCCAAGCCGAGCAATGGGACGTTTATGTGCTGCAATATTATTATGTACATGTAAATCAGTATGAAGTCCTTAAGGCGATTTTAGACTGTTAATTTCTGTCTTTTAATTTGGATGAATACTTCATCAACCAAAGTCCATATAAACATAATTAGAATTATTCAATATCGTTGTATATCGTTTGTGTCCTTTTAGTTCTGTCTTTCAAGCTAATTGTTTCGTTGATTGATTCGTCTAATATCTAAATAGATAGAAATAAAATATCAGTCCCAATACACTCACTGTTCTTTAAGAACGATCCTAATACTTTCTCATATTTACTTTAATACTGGATGGCAACGCTAATGCGGTTGGCAAAGTACAGGTCAGTTTTTTATTAGCCATCAACTACCCGCAACTTTGACCGCGTGGATATTTTTTCGCGGAACTATAAATTCAAAAGTAGCCTTAGTTATTCGTTAGAACACCAGCTAGCAGCTAGTAAAAGTCCCGTCAAAATCGGTCCAGCCGTTTCAGTGATTAGTCAAAAAAGACAGATAAAAAATAATTTTTTTATATAAGTACCTTATATATTATCATATGCATTTAGTAAAAAGCTGTTATTTTGACATTCCAAACATACATACATACATACATAACTTCACGCCAGTTCCCTTGCGGGGTAGGCACGAACAACAGAGCGCCATTCAGGCTTATTCTTACACACCTCACTTGCTTCTTTGACATTCATAACTCTTGTCATGCACGCTCGTCTGTTCTTAAGGCTCCTGACATCACCTTCTGCTAGTACACGATCAATTTGATCATAGAAGGTATGTCGTGGCCTTCCACGACTTCTGCATCCATCTACTTTTGCATTGTATATCTGTTTAGTCATTCTTTTATCATGCATTCTTTCCACATGCCCGAACCACCGGAGCATTCCTTTCCTTACCTTCACCCCGACACTCTCTTTCAGACCAAACAGACACTTCATTTTCATTTATTTGTATATAATGTGAAATCTATGACTTGTATAAAGGATATATCGAGTGTCTTATATAGAGGAGTGACAATAAACATCTTCGTGTACTAAACCAGTATATATAATATTTGTGCTCCTATTTCCTAGCACTGTATAATTACGTTTGTAACAGTTTAACATACATACATACATACATAACTTCACGCCAGTTCCCTTGCGGGGTAGGCACGAACAACAGATCGCCATTTAGGCCCATTCTTACACACCTCACTTGCTTCTTTGACATTCATAACTCTTGTCATGCACACTCGTCTGTTCTTAAGGCTCCTGACATCACCCTCCGCTAGTACACGATCAATTTGATCATGGAAGGTGTGTCGTGGCCTTCCACGACTTCTGCATCCATCCACTTTTGCATTGTATATCTGTTTAGTCATTCTTTCATCATGCATTCTTTCCACATGCCCGAACCACCGGAGCATTTCTTTCCTTACCTTCACCCCGACACTCTCTTTCAGACCAACTCTCTTTCTTACTTCGGTAACAGTTTAAGTCTATCTATATTGTGATATAGATAGACTTGAACTGTTAGACATTATTATACAGTGCAGTATATATAAAAGTACCTAGTGTATATGGGAGGTCTATGCTGCAAAGGCGATTTAGATTTTTAAAACATCTATACAATACATATCATACAATACAAATAAATACGGTACTTATTTCAACAATTTTTAAATTTTTGTCCGTCTGTTTGTTCCGCCTAATCTCTGAAACGGCTACACTGATTTTGACGAAACTGTCACAGCAGATAGATGATGTTATAAGGAATAACATAGGCTACTTTTAAAATTAAGATTCCGCAAAAAAATCACGCAGATGAAGTCGCAGGTATTTTATATAAAATAGTGTTAGTAATTTTTGACAGTTAATTATGGTAGAATAAAGGCTTTTTATTTATTTATTTAATAATTTCCTAATTAAATAAAACTATATATGTAAATAGAAATTAAACTACAAAATCTAATGCCAGACCGCTGTCAGTTTGAAACGTCTCAAATGACTGGCTATATTGCCTCGCTGTATCTCAGCGCTCATGCGTTGTCCGACGTTGTTGTTGACCAGTCTTTTGGTCCATAAAAAGCGCGGGGCACATGGGAGGAGGGTGGTTTTAGTGGGTAGTGGTTGTTGCCCGTGCAACTTCTCTGAGTCTCCACACAAGCTGGCTTGATTATTGTTCGGATTGCCCCTTATCAAAGGGGAAAGCCTTCATGATCAACTATGGTCTAATCCCTTGCAAAGGACCCAGTATTGTGCGTAAATAGCATTTCCCCCGCCTTAAAAAAGAAGAATTAATGACCAGTCTTTTGGTCACGTGAGACGTCTAGAAGTTATTTTATACCTTAGGCTACCCCATTTTTAATAAACCTCGCATTATAATAAAGTTTCAAACAATTTTATTTGTATTCATATCTTCTATAAAGAATTATATAAATCCTTTTAAAATTCTTTCATCGTTGCATTTAAATAGAAAACTTTACTCAAGTCGTGAAATTCATAGTTGGAATGGAACTAAAGTTAAAAGCTCAGAACCTCTTTCCGATTCCTTTCTAAAGACGGCTTTGAGTTCAGAACGTAGTTTCAACTATTATCCTAGAAATCTTTTGAAGGAAGTATTTCAAAGATGTTTTGAACAGGGAATTTTAACTATCAAGCTATCAGATATATTTGTTTTGAGTTTGATTTTTCAGTTAAAGTAAAGATGTAGAAAAGTTCAGCAAGTAGAAAAATTAATAAGACTGCAACTGGCAGACCTCAAGACGCTGTAAGCTCTTTCTGCGTGCTCGCGAACATAATCCAACTTGATTGACAATTTCTTTTTATTTCACTCCCAGTCATTTTATTCTATAGTAATATTAGAAAGAGGAAAGATTTGTATTTTTGATGTTTGTAACGAATAAACTCAAAAACTACTGGACCGATTTCAAAAATTCTTTCATCATTCGAATGCTAAAATATCCCTTATAGGCTATATAAAAATTAGGGATCCCTACTAAAACTTCAATACTGTAATCCATTAATCTAAACAAAATACTTGGAGCTGGAATCGGGTTCTACGATTTTGATGAAATTTTATTTGTGTTTGAGTGGGTCCTGGGATATTTTAGATTCACAATTAGACTCGGTAATTGGCGTTGGAATCGGGTTCTAGAGTTTTATTTTTTCAGGACAAGACAGCGTCTACCGAAACCGCTAGTATAAAATTACTAGCAGCCCCGACAGACGTTGTCCTGCTCTGAAAAAATAAAAATCTAGGACCCGATCCCAGCGCCACCTACCGGTTCCAATTGTGGATTTAAACCATCCGGGAACCCACTCAAACACAAAAACAAAATCACCAAAATCGCTCCAGGTGATTAGGAGGATTCTAGAATCCGATCTCAGCGCCACCTATTGGTTCCAACGGGATATAAAGTATCCTATGTCCGTTTCCTGGTTCTAAGCTACCTCCCCAGCAATTTTCAGCCAAAGCGGTACAGCCGTTCTTGAGTTATAAATAGTGTAACTAACACGATATTCTTTTATATCTATAGATTATGGGGTTGTCTGGAAGTGATCGCGTTTTTAGCGATAAGGCCGCCCTTTGAGCATAATGGGACATAGTTTTAGTCTATAAGTTCTTTTTTGTATTGGTGTACAATAAAGAGTTATTGATTGATTGATTGATTAGAGCTAGACATGTTGTTTCTTCTCTTCAAGCCACAAATGACATGTTGCGAAACGATTGTAAATTAGATTAGGCTCCCACAAAGTAAATAATAACCATAAACAAAATTAAAACGAAATAATTGTAACAATGATAAATTTACTAATATAATTATGACGAATGCAAATAAATGTACACACTGTAATCTTCCATGAAGTCAGTAAATAATGTAGTCGGTGCTGATAATAATTGTATAGGGTAGACCGCCCATTAAACTTTAATGTATGTGCAATAAAGTTATTCATTCATTCATTCATTTATTATCAAAAAGATCAAGTTGGCGGTAGGCTTAAATAAAACTTTAACAATACTCATTGACACTTGACACCTTTGTCTTTCGTGATCACTGCTACTGAAAAGTGGCCGAAACGTCGTAATAATAAAAATCAAATAAACTACCGCGCTTAAAACTATATCATCTATACTAATATTATAAAGTTGAAGAGTTTGTTTGTTTGTTTGTTTAAACGCGCTAATCTCAGGGACCGCTGGTCCGATTTGAAAAATTCTTTCAGTGTTGAATAGTACATTTATCGAAAAAGGCTATAGGCTATATTATATTTTAAATTAGGGATCCTTACTATAAGTCCAATAATGTAACCCAAGGTGTAAAAAAATGACCCGAAAAAATCCTTACACGGCGTACGCTGCGAAAACTTTTGTTTATAGAACAAAACAATGTACTACCACTTTGCAAAACGTATAATTGTCTACAAAAAATATCGCGTAACCATATGTCTAACTATTGTAGTTACCTCACAATAAGTGTTTTCTTTTATTTTTTTTAATAATTAATATGCCGTCGCTTCAAAACTCTTTATTTTGTACCTTGGTAATCCTTATCAAAATAAATTACTCCATATTTAAGACGAATTCAATACCTTTCTAGAATTTTTTGAATTATTCAATTCGGACCTTTCATTCAAAAGGTATCGCGATATTTAAAATGTAAGTATTAGTGTTGTAACCAAATATACTAATATATTGTTTGATTGAACGCGTTAATCTCAGGAACTACTGGTCTGATTTGAAAAATTCTTTCAGTGTTGGATAGCCCATTTATCGAGGAAGGCTATAGGCTATATATCATCACGCTAAGACCAATAGGAGCGGAGCACCAATGAAGAATGTTTCAAAATCGAAGGATTTTGAAAGCGAATTCCACGCGGACACAGCTAGTGATATAATAAAACTTATGATATTTGACCATGCCGCCTTGCTTATCAAATCCATTTGCTAAAGTTATAACAAACTCCTAAAAAGTAATGCATAAAATTATGATCTAGCTAAACGACTACGTAGAAAAATACCCTTAAATAAACAAGAACATTTAATTCAAATAGAAACGATAGGTAGTTAAGCCTTAAATAAAAACGTTTGGGTATCGTTAAGGAAATTTCAAGGAAAACGTGAATTCAATAAAATTCAGGCTTTCCTTAAAACGGTCATTAAGCTCGCAAAGGGAAAAATAAAAATCTTCCGACTTTGTTGTTTTATGTGTGTCAGCTGCAGATTCTAGGGGCTAAGTAATAGCTAAAATACAAGGATAACTAGAATCTATAATATTAATGCAAACCGGCCCTTGCAGGTGTTTTATTACCCGTTTGAATTTATTTCCATTTTTTGCGCTAACCTCTTTGTTCACGCCGCCGGAAGACATCATAAAACATTCTTTCCTCTGTTCGTATTTCATGCGAATTATTGGAAGCTATTAAACTGACTATTTAACGATTTCAAGAACCAGTGGCCGGCCATGTTCCTAGGAGGCCATGTCTAATTTACAAATGGATGAAGTTCGTCAGTCGGGAAATGCGCCATTCGTGTTCTAACTGCGAACGAGGCGTTACCTAATGCACTTTCGGAGCGACTATCTTACAACAACGATCTTTGCGCGATTTATGTGATAATGATTTTCTGCCCTACGGTTTGGTTTTGTTGTATTCGGCTATACTTGTAAGCACTGAATTACGTGTGTGTACTTCTAATAAACTTTATAATAATTCCAACGGCATTTTCGAGTTTACATCCTACAATCCCCTACAGAATTGTAACAATATTATAACATTGTAAAAGTGTGTGTGTGTTTCTTGCATTTTTTGAGTTAGTCTGTTTGTTCGGGATTCACGTAAAAACTATTAGGCCGATTTCAATGGGGCTTTCACTGATAGATAGTAAATGCTCGTACTTAGACTCTGCGGTACTTTATGTCTCGAGAATCCCACGAGAATTTTCTTGGCAGAGCTTTAAAGGGGTCAGGTCGAAAAAATGATTCCGATGCGAAATGTTCACTGATCGATAAAGTCTTTATTAAAACAATTGTAGTTGTGTATTTGTGTGTTGTGTAGTTTCCGGGAGTCATGTTTTTTCATACTAAAAAATCCGTTACTCGTGGATAAAGTCGCGGGCAAACGCGAGTTATTAATAGCATTGCAGTTTTCGAAAAACGTAAACTAGCGAACAGATATTGTTCAAAATGTTTTCTTCGGCATACAGGCAGACGGCCCACCTGATGAAAAGCGGTTATCATCGCCTATAGACATTTGCAACACCAAAGGTAAAAAGAGAGACTGGAGCCTGGCCCCTAATGCCGGAAGACAATCATGATTGTTATCGCGGCATATTCTAAACCAGGGGTGGTAGCCATCCAGACGGGCAAATGGCCTACCATCTGGTTTGAGTAGTTTGTCTCCTCTTACGACAGGCCGCCCGGTAACACGAAATTGTATTCTTTCTATTCGATTATATACTTCGATATGCAAGTTTATCACGATTTTTTTTCTTCCGTCTCCAGCAATTGTAACAATATGCGCATTAGGCCAGAAAATTGCCTAAGTGGTGCATGCCGTTTCGGTCAGGATGAACCGCGTTCTTTAAGTTTCGCACGTGTACACTAACCACTAAGCTACCACGGCTTAGTATTCATACACGTAGTAGAAGTACTTGGAACAATTAGAATGATAGATCATTACAATTGTTCGAGAAAGTAATTATAAAGTTTGTGTTTTAAATTGACGGCCTCTGTGGTTGAGCGCGCTAAGCCTTTTACGGCCTATGTCACTGCAACACAGAGGCTCCGAGTTCGATTCTTGGCATGGTAAATTTCTGAAACAAATTTTCTCCGTTATTTACTATAGTCTGGGTGTCCCTTGTATATCACCTATAACACAAGCGTAACTTGCTTCATTTGGGGATATAGAATATGTGTGTTTGTCTGCCGATTATTATTATTATATATAAATTATTTTGTAAGGTTCATCGCCTCTACGGAAACCTTCAATATGTGTGGTCGAACACGCACTTTGCCGATTTATTTCGAGCCAAAATAGTCTACTTAATATTGAATAGAAATTAATCAATACTTTTGGAATTGATTGAAAGCAATCAGTACCTATTATCTTCTTCAATCGCTTCGTATTGCGAGATTTTGTATTTTATGTGTTCAAATGAAGGTAGTATTTCTGTGAACTGTTCAACTAAATTTTCATCGCACTTAGAAACATCAGTGAACGTACCTCATTTGAATAATCCCCGTCGATAAAATCGGTTTTCCGAGAATGTTCTTTTGTATCTATTCAACAGAAAATTAAGGCTTTTTCCATTTACGTATTTAATTTATACTAATAATATTATAAAGAGGGTAGATCTTTTTTTTGTACGTTTGTAACGAATAAATTCAAAAATTACTGGACCGATTTCCAAAATTCTTTCGACATTCGAATGCTATAGTATCACTGATTAATATAGGCTATATAAAAATTAGGGATCCCTACTAAAACTTCTATAATGTTATCCATCAATCTAGCAATATATTAAGCGCTGGAATCGGGTTCTACGATTTTGTTGAAATTTTATGTGTGTTTGAGTGGGTCCCGTGATGTTTCAGATTCACAATTAGACCCGATAGGTGGCGCTGGAATCGGGTTTTAGATTTTTATTTTTTCAGGGCAGGACAACGTCTGACCGCTACCAGAAAAGAAATGTTTTTATTAATATTAGCTCGACTTGTATGTATGTGTACAATATCAGTACAAATGAATCTTTCACCCTAATTGGGAAGAAAGAAAGAAAAATATTTCATTTGGGACAAAAACTAAGGTAATACAAATAGAAGTAGAAAGACTGATAAGATATGAATGGCTACTTAGCCGGAGCAAACCCTGATTCTCTATTAGACCTGATGTCGCTTCGCAAATCCTAGTGAACTAAGCAGAAAAAACTGAACGCTTGCCGTCACTGGAACTGTGTAAGGAATTATGCAGGATTTCGGCCGGATTCGCGGGTCCTGGTTTTACACAAACACTACACTAGATGTTCGGGACACTGTTGGCACTTTAGGGAGCGGTTTTAGGGCACAATGCAGTAGTTGTGAATGTGTGTGCGCAGCACTCTCTGATTAGTACCGACGAAATTAAGGTGGAAGGGGAAATGTTACCGGGAAAGGGGTGCTTTCCGGGAATGTGACGGGATGTCGTAACAAAGGTAATAGATAGAAAATAAATCCTAAATTGGACCCAGTCTCAGCGTAATGCTAGCCAACAAGGACTAGCTGTTCTTTCGTCTGGGACCATAAAGTGAAGTCACGGCGGACAATACAACACACATAACATTTTATTTTTATTAATTTTTTATTCTAGTTATATTGCAAAACCCACATGTTATACAAGTTTTTTCTAATCCATCCTGAGGTTCTCTGGAAGAAATTGCTTTTAATGATAAGTCCGTCTATTGTCTTCTGTACTTAAACTTCTTGAATTGCATCTTATTGTTATGCAATAATATATTCTATTCTATAACAACAACAATATATACAATTATCACCCATAGTTTGATTCAGAGAGGATGTATGTCAGATTAGACGAGTATGGAAGTATAAGACATAATTATTGTTACGTGCGAGCGGGGGTACGCACTCGGGATTGGAAGGAAACACCAGTTCACGGAAAACAAAATATTATGAAATATCACCCATAGTTTGATTCAGAGAGGATGTATGTCAGATTAGACGAGTATGGAAGTATAAGACATAATTATTGATACGTGCGAGCGGGGGTACACACTCGGGATTGGAAGGAAACACCAGTTCACGGATAACAAAATATTATAAAATATCACCCATAGTTTGATTCAGAGAGGATGTATGTCAGATTAGACGAGTATGGAAGTATAAGACATAATTATTGTTACGTGCGAGCGGGGGTGCGCACTCGGGATTGGAAGGAAACACTGGCTCACGCAGCCAGAAAGTTCTACCCTCGGTCGCCACATTATTATGCCTATAATTGGGACAAGGTGAAAGAGAAGAGAGACAGTTTGATTCCACAGGTCAAAACTTATTTCATAATAGCTTTGCAGAAACTGTCACAACCTTTTAAGCAATACATGTTCTATAGATTTACTGGAGAGAATATGTTAAAATTTTTGTCACACAGAGTTATGAGATAAAGTAACAAAAATTAATATTTCATGAAAAATGAATTATTTTTCAAATCAGATAATTTCTTTTAACCTTTGAAACAAACACTTGCCAGGAATTACTTTACACTGTCAAGGTAAATCAAATTCCAGTGACGAAGTCTCATTGTCTCTATGACTGTGCAAGTATGTAGTGTGACAGAGACTCTGAAACCGAGTTGACAAATCTAGTTTGAGCAGTGTTTACTTACCAACTCATCGTTTGACGAAATGTAGTATGAGTACATACGGTCTGTTAATTTGTACAGCAACGCAACGACATTTTCAATCTTGAACTATTAGTAGGTTGTATTATAATTAGGAAGTTTTAGTACTTAATTGTAAGTTAAAATTATTTTGTTTCATAGAAACATGGCACTGCTATTTTGTGCTAAGTTTGATACGCTTAATAATGTATAAATTAATATCTAGCCAGTACTATTTTGGTGAAAGTTGTGCAGACGTTAACCACTAATAGATTTTCTATAGGAAGTTTCCTCAGTTGAAAGGACCAACATAGTCTTTTATGGTACGCCTACAAAAAAGCTATTTCACACATGATTTGAAGACTCGCATATTGTATTTAATAGGTAAATAGAAATCAGCAAGTGTTTCCGTCCTTTAGCTACAAGTTTTTAGCTATTATTTTGTCATCCCTTATCCCATTTTGTCAAAAAATAAAGATAAAGTAAAATAAAAATTAGTCGTAAAACAAAATCTTATACTATGTGGTAGAGATGCATTAAAAACATGTTGCTTGCAAGTATTTAATTACAACATGTGTATTGTGCATGTTCATGATTTACTAATAAGATTAATTTATAATAACAATAAATCACGACAATGACAGTGATGTGAAAGAGTTCGTATACTAAAATGGACAAGCAAGTATGGTAGGAAAACAGGTATTACGAGGACTCCAAATGACAGGTCAAACAAAAAGAGAACAGTGTGTTGTGTTTATCTAAATATAATAGGCTAATAACTAACTTTGACAATTTAATACCGCGTTCCACTACATATTCGGTTCACGTATGTTATTCAAATTGCATTACAGTGGAATCAATGCATAGGACACTAGGTCAATAGAGACGGACTCGTGAATGCTGGTGAATTCATCCATCAGCGCTCCTATTTGCACAAGACTTCAGTCAGGTTGAAATAACTATTATCGTTAAAAAAGCTGTCTTGACTGTAGTTTGTAATTAGAACGAGTCGTGTCAGCCCAGGATCTTGAATTTTTCGAGGGGGGGAGGGGGCAAAAATTGAAGTAGCCGCCTCCGCTCGCCTATATTTTTATCTCAATTGCCACCAGACGCCTACTGAAAGACGTAGGTGTCCCGGAACACCACAATGACCGGTCTAGCGCTACTCTTTCTGTGTGAAACATATTTTTATGAATACACATGTGGACGAGTAGGTCATATATTTTAATTTGTTTCCAAATATAGTTTCATCCCTTTCGCACGTACACTATTCATCCCCATATTTTCTGTTAACTTGCCCACTGCACCGGTCGCCGCGCATGCGTGCGTCTGTGGTCTTTAACCTTTGCTTACGCGCCTAGCGAAAAGTAATTTCAAATGCTTGAAGTACTGGACGTATCAGTGGTCAAACTTGCGTTAATTATGACCTGTGTATTTCTCTGCGAAGTTTGAATTTGCCGCCCTCTAAATTGGCCGCCAGGGGCATGGGCACCGGCTTGACCGAACCCCCCCTAGATCCGGGGCTGATCGTGTATTACTCCTTAATTGCCTTTGATATATCCATTTTCCTACTAAATTAAAAATATCTGCCATAGACTCTCACAAAATTAGACTAGCAGACAGGGCGATACGCTCGTGCAACGATAATTATGTTTTTTTATTTTTTTTATTAACAGCTACGGACTCTAGTTCCGTACCGTTTTTTTACAATTAGCGATAATTATGTTAGAAAGATAAAATAATTTTGGAAAGATTCCGATGTAATAGTATTGGTAAAGAGATTATTCTCTTATCTTATTAATATAAATAACGTTTACGTTAAAATATTAATAAAAACAACATAATAACGAGGCTGTTCTCATCTGTTATAATTAGTTTAATTTTTTGCCGCGGGACTTGTGTCGTGAGACGCACTATAATTGGATATTTTTAAAATTTACACTTATATTTGATACCGTTAACACAATAATGTATTGAAATACAATAATACCCCGGGGACTTACGCGCGTCTAACTTATAAAAGAGGGGAAAATTTTTAAAACGCGAGCTGATAAAGATCAAACTACATTTTTGGATATTTAGTATTTTCGATTGAATGTACTTGAAGGTTATGGTAGTCATCTCTATGAAACCCTGATTAATTTCAATAAAATTATAATCCGGCCGTACTTTATGTCGATGTGGTATATAAAAATCTTCCATTTACGGCCGATGATATAGCAGCTGCTGCACGCCAAAGGCCGGAAACATTGCAATTATGTATCTATTGGCAATGGATTTGTGGCGTTTGGTGTTGGGACTTTAGGGCCCTGGGATTCCGAAGCCTATTGGTTTTATCGAGACCTATCATCTTGCTTGATAGAAATCTCGCGTGACCCAACAAAGGCCGGTCTGTAGGTACTTGGCGGAACGCATCTGCGTTGGCCCTTCTAGGGGCGATCGATTCACAGGTTAGTCTGGTCAAGGCTATGCTGCACATCGACGATCATTGGGGGGTGGCGTCAAACTTCTGCGAGGCATTAATGTCACGCAAGAACGATGCAGAAAGAGAGAGGGAGAGAGATGCGCATGCGACTCACGGGTACCAACGTCAGTTTGATCTGGAGGCGCAGGTATGCGCAAAATCTCCTCCCGTGATTCCGTCACAGGTGTCCAGTTGCATCTGGGGAGATGCGGTGGAACTAAACCTCTGTCGGTGAAGAGAGTTACTCTGCTTCCCGGGCTAATCTGAAGCATTGATGCGCGGATGATAACTTCGTTCTAAGTCTCATATTCTTCCAACCACAAGCGCAGGCGCATGGGACGAAGGTTCAAGTTTAGCGATGTATTTGAGAACGACTGTATCAGCGTCCCACACAAGCCGTGCGGCGCTTAATCTAGCCGCGTAAGGTCTACCCCCCCACAAAGTACCCGGTATTGTACGAAATGTATTCCCTCTGATTTAACAAAAAAAACGCATCGGCGTTGCCATACAGCGCCGGAATGCGGTCAACGTTTTTGGGAACGTTCCCAACCGACAGCGATTTGGGACCTATGTATTTGTATTTTTTTAAGCAAATTCTAGATAATTTACTTTATTATGTATCACAATAATAAATTAAGTTAAAAAAATATTTATGCAACCAAACTAGAGATGACATAAACAAAACACTTAGCTATAACCCAGTATAATTGAACATTGTTTCACCGACTTAACGCGAGTACACAGAGGGTAGAACTTAAATAAACATTGAATAACCTCAGTTTCTCTGTACAGCAATTACTACTTCTACTTTAGGAATATAAGCCGTATAAGTGTGGAATGCAGGGGTGGCAATCATCAGAAACTTTATGATCATAACTTTTATCTTACGACAAGTAATGGCATTATTTTGATAACATTATTTTAAATTTTACAGTACAATTTAGTATATTTTCTTAATTAGCTATAAGTTTTCTGTTATCATCAAAGTTATTTCACAAATTGGTAAAGTGACACTGGCTGTATACACAATTACACATTACGTGTTAAGTGTAAAACTGTATACAAAAAAGTATAAGGTTGGTTAAAAAGAGAAGAAAATAATAGAGGCGCCACTTTCTAGGGAGTTACCTATATAATAAAATCAACAAGCAGATTGATATATTCCCTTTGACTAAAGCCAAATGTAAAAAAACTCTCACCGAATGGCTGTTGAAACTCGACTACGACTCCACTGAAGCACTATTAGTCCTAATTACTTAAATATTTCCCTTTTCATTGTTTTTATTATCATCTTGTATTATAGTATTATATATGTTCACTCATTTATTTATCTCTATGTAATTCTCATAGTATAATCTAATCAATTCCTCTCATTTCAAATCACGTAAACTCACACACATACGTTTGCGTACAATATATAAATACACAATTACACACTGCACATCTATCTACACTCAATACATTAATTCTATTATTATCGAATAACTAGTTGTATTTATACCTACATTTTTCCGGGGAGAGAGAGGCTGGTGATCAGTCACACAGGATTTTTCCTTCTACTGACAATAGGCTCTCACCAATTTTTAGTCATTTAAAAACTTTTTTAGCAATTACTTATATCATGTTACATATATTGTGAGAGCAAATAAATAAATATTATTATTATTACTTTCGCACATTTGCTTGAACTTAACCTCAATATGATTACAATATTGATTTTGGTACTTACTAGTAACTTTTAGTATTACTTCGAATATAGTGTAAGTATCAGTTAGTTTATTTACGTTATACGCATTTTTTTCAACATAACCTATGATATTTAATAATATTGGCTATTAATTTTGTAAGCCGGAGCTTTACGACACCTTGTAACTGATTAACAGGATAATTATTTGATTAAAAGCAGAGAAGAATTACAAACCTGTCATGTCGTCGGTTCTTTGGTACATATTGTCGAATTATGACGAAAAGATTTTTACTTAAAATTCCGCTAGACATCCTTGATAAACTTTAAAAATCACTGCTCATGTGAACTTTGGTATTGTTATTTAGTCATTTGGTATTTAGTTATTTTTAGCGGATTTGAAACTCGGATCAATGTTAAAATTAAAATAACATGGATAAATTGAACTTTTTTATAATTCACTGGCATCTCCTATTATATTAATGTACTCTGTGGACTGACATAAAATAGAATGTTGCCAGAAGGCAAAAAAATTGTTCGTATTCTAGACGCTATAGCCAGGTTTGTCATATACTTCAAAATAAATAAGGGAACTAATTTAAAAAATCCGCCAAGTGCGTGTCGCTCCAGAGACAATAAAGTGTCTATTGATTTTATCATTTGAATTTTCCAAAATTGAGTAAAGATATATAAGTCATAATACCATTCAGATATGATTTTTTAAAGCTAGCGAGAGGAGAGGTTGTATGCACCCTGAGCTTGCAACCGTGCAACCCTGAAACCTGTTAACATCGGCTCAACTCCTCACACCCAGCACCCAAGTTCCGACAGTTGAGTTAAATTCGAAATGAATAGTTGCACTTAAGCCCCCGCAATGAATTGCTGATGCTTTCGACAAGTTTGCGGGTACTCGCCAGAATTGTTTATCTTAAATTCTGTCTAGGTTAGTTATGAAGTTTTAAATGTCGTATAGTTTTGTTTAAAAGGTCATATTAATGTTAACAGTACTATGGAAGAAGAATCATAACCTAATCCTAATCCTCCTAACACTCTGTGTAATCCTATGATTAAACTAAATTAAGATTATGTTTAAAAACAAAAACGCATTGTTGGCTACAGCTATTTGTAGCCAACAATCCGTTTTTGTTTTTAAAGATAATCTTAATTTACAACTTTCAATCAACGCCTTATAATCTAAAAACATAAATCATACATTGAAAGTCCCTATGAACTCCTTTTCGATTTCGTGACATTCTTTATGTGGTATTTTCGATTGAATTCTTCGATCAGTTTTGTAATTAAATGACAGAAATAATGGATGTTTGTCACTTTTCTTTTACGCAACAAAACGTTCATCCGATTCGTTTGTGCTTTTTGGTGAGCAGTAACCCATCTTAACATTATCCACACATCCACACTAAAATTATAAATGCGAAAGTAAGTCCGTCTGTGACGTTTTCACAGAAAAATTTCCATCTCGATTTTGCTTGATTTTGATTTATCTCAATATTGAGAATGGAAACAGGATACATTTTATCCCAGAAAATGGGATAGTGTCCGGGATAAAATTTAATTAATTTTTTGAAGGCAATTAGATAAAAATTTAGTGCGATGTATGTGTGTAAATTTTGTGTCTCCACGAAGTTTTGCTCTAAAAGTACATCCTACTAGGATTTTATATATATATATATATATATATATATATATATATATATATATATATATATATATATATATATATATATATATATATTAGTAATTTTATTGATGAAAAACAATATAAACTCAAAAATAAACTACAAACTATACTGTATTAAGAACTAAACATAAATAAGTTATTATTATAATAATTTTGTGTATAATACATTGTCCAAGTAATTGATAACTTATGTATAATTTATTAATTCCGAATACATTGTAAATAGCCACTAAATTCTTGATTATATCTACCTACCATGTACTTGACACACTCTTCTGTTTATTGTTAAAGTCAAATTAACAGTGTAGCCTTGGCGAAATCTGTGATTATAGAAATATAGTCTTTGACAACAGAACCTTAATAATGTTCAAACTTATAATTTAAATTAATTATTGTCGAATTTCGACCACTAGGCGACCACTAGTAGCCATAAATGTACAATTAGATTTATAAGGATTTAAATACAATGTTTTACGTGACGACATCTCTATCTTTTTTTTTTTGTTTTTTTATTGCAGTAGTTCAGCAGACAGGCAGACGGCTCACTTGATGGAAAGCGGTTACCATCGCCTATGGACATTTGCAACACCAAAGGTGCTATATTTGGCCGCTGCTGCTCTCTTAAAGGAGACTGGAACCTGGTCACTAATGCCGGAACACAACACAACGTTATTATGGCGGCATACTCTAGATCAGGGGTGGTCGCCATCCAGTCGAGCAAATACCCTACCACGAGACTAAAAAAGTTCTTAATAAACCTATTTATGACAACAGTAAAAAAAACTTATTAACTAACAAACACAGCAACAGGTGAAGGCCTACAAATCCAGTGGTAACTTCTATAGGTAATAATGGATTTTCCACGCTCTCCATTGGGATAAAACCGTCTGACATGAAATCGAGTATTTTGTTAAACGTGATACATTTTAAACTCGGTCTTTATTGTACCCTTAGTGGCAATAAAATCAGAATGGCAGTTTGGCCGCGACGTTATATGAATTATTATGTTTTTGGTTTAAAGTTTATTTTATTGTTTATATACGGGATTGTTTTTCAATGTGATCAAGTTTCCGTAACTTCGACAGTGAGCAGGAAACTGACGAGGGAAGTGGGTGTACGAGTATGTATACGCGACTTATTATTACATTTTTACTTGCGCTTTTTATGTTTTATTTTTTATATACATACCCTTTTAGGGACGTCAGACTAGGCGGAGGAGCGAGATGGAATGCTCCCCCGTCCCAGTGGAAGATTTTTCAGCGAATCTATTGTTATGCCTCGCAGGCCTAGGCTCGTCTATTATTGTTGGAAATTTGTCTATATATTTTGTAAAATCATTGTGTATATAATTTTTCTGTTCATTTATATGTTACTGAACACCTCCGCGGTTGGACCGATTTTGATGAAATTTATTTAAGTAAATTCGAGAATAGTTTAGAGTCACTGTTGGACCCAGTGTAGGTGGCCGCTGCAATCGGGACCTACAACTTTATTTTTCAGAGCAAGACAACGCCTACTGGGTCTATATATTTTTTCACTTTGTTTGGCTGTGCCCGTGGTCTGTACAATGATTATATCTATTTTTTTCATATTACTATTAGTGATAACGTAAATTTTAAATTAAATCATTTTGTTATAATGTTATATTATCTTTTTATTGATTGTTATACTAATATAATATTCGACCTGCTTTTATATTATGTATTATTTGAGTTGGATTGTCCTTCGTGACTTCACTAACTGGTAACTGGCGGAAGAACAGCACTGGTCTTAATTAGTCAGCATATACTGATACTGGGACCAAGTAATTAAGACAATAGAATATATAAGACAATAGAAGTACAACAATTAAGTCTTGTTCTACTTCTATTGTTTATTACTGTTTGATAATCTTCTGTATTGTCTTTCTCCTGAATCAACTATTTTTTTCTTTCTTCTTTCACTTCCCCTGCCACTAATCTGCTTGCTGCAGTGGAATTGGTCATAATATACACGAAAAATTAATACTTTTGATATTGTCGATTGTCGCGTCGCGTTTGAGGTCGCACTCAGCTGTTGTTTAAAGCGACATGGTCGTGTCCAGGCCGTAAGGGTTTATTTTTATCTTCTTATACGAACTTCACCAAATTCAACATAAAATATAACCATAGAGTAATAAAGTTCTATTTATAGAAACACCAAAACTGATATAATTTTCCATACTGTGAAGATATTAAACGGAACAAACAACATTCTGTATAAGTTAATTGAAGTTTCAACTTAATTATAATTTAGTTCGTAGAATTCGTTACGGGGCTTGTTTACTTGAATTACGTGTTTGGCGTAATGCTCAACGCACACTAAGACATAATAACGAGACCATTTTGAGTCAACAATACAAATAAATTAGTGAATGTATTATTCAAATTGAAATTTCAAATTCAAAAGTTTTTATTCAAAATAAGTTCCATTGAAGAACACTTTTTGAAGGTCATACATATAAGTTAAAATTTAATTTTACTTCCTATTCTATGTACACCGCTTCGCAACGTGTTATTGCTGTTAAGGAGAAGAAGCGACAAGAAACTCCCCAGCAACAAGTTTAACTAAAACTTGTGTATCTTTATATTTCTTATTCTATTTATATCTCAAGTTCTTTTTTATAAGTTTAATACAGAAGTATGTTACAGAATTACTTTTCGAAGTTTAGTATCTTTTTATATTATTACACGCCGACAAAGTAAATGCACACCTGGTTTATTACCTTTCCCGCATTTGGACTTCTTTTGTTCACTTTGTGTTTAAAATTTGTAATTAAGAAAAACATTCTATTGTTATTGTACTTGTTTATGGCCGCAGATGTGCAGATTACGGTTCCCGGAAACTTCAGTCCACGCGGTCGATTGTTGTATTGTACCCGAACGGGGGGCGGGGGGGTGTGAGGCAGTCAAGCGACGATTACGATACAACCAAGACATATGCACATGCGATAAGCTATATAGTGACGGACTTTGCACGTGTTATCGAATCGTGCAGTTTGTACTGGTTGTGTCCAGTTATATTTGTACCTGTGTTATACATGTTTGTATAGTTCTAATAAATTCTATAGTAATTCCAACGGCACTTTTAATTCGAGTCCCGCACTCGTGACAATATGATTAATTGTTAGCAAATTTTCGACTAATGACAACAATACATTCTACGCAATGTTGCCAGAAATCTTTTACAGTACAGGCTGTAAGAATGTGGAATGCCTTACCAACGAGTGTCACGTAGGACGCCGAACTTCAGGAAAATACAATGCACGATTGCATCACTTTATTTCACTTTCTACATACAAACCCAATTTCAATCATCATCTCTACATATACATATACACTTTTAACTTTTACAAGTTCACGTATCACGGTCGAATAACCCGATTCAAAGAACACTCGCAGTTTTTATATTTTTGTATTAAAAGCCACCACCACCCGCACCGACTTCTGTAAACAGTCGATGCCCCGAGTGGCATGGATCTTTAAGCAGCGAATGTTCGCGGGAACATGGTTTTTAGTTTTTATAACAATACAACTACTTATTATCACAACTGTCAAAGTTATACATTGTATACAATGTATATAATCTAATAAATTATACCATTATTATACTTTTTTCTTTTAATTAATATAAGGGCCCTTCAGGCTCTGCTTCACCCCTAACATAGTCAGTGCCTTTGAACAGTTATTTTAATATTAGGTGTTCTTTTCCAAGTCAGACCTTTCTATAATACATACATACATACATACATACATACATACATACATAACTTTACGCCAGTTCCCTTGCGGGGTAGGCACGAACAACAGAGTGCCATTTAGGCTTATTCTTACACACCTGACTTGCCTCTTTGACATTCATAACTCTTGTCATGCAAGCTCGTCTGTTCTTAAGGCTCCTGACATCACCTTCTGCTAGTACACGATCAATTTGATCATGGAAGGTATGTCTATAATACATCATACATAGATTACACAGACACACACATAATACACATATATATATACATATACATATACATATATATATATATATATCTATATATATATATATATATATATATGTATATGTATATATAGAGGGCTTCATAACAAATGGGCGAACAGACAAAAGTTTTACACAAGGGACAAAATTGTGAATAAAACAAAACTAGTTGATTGTATAAGGCTGAAATTTGGAATACCCCTCTTTTTAGGTACAACTTGCATACTGGTAAGACTTTCTAAATTGTAACATGCACTGGTTTTAGTAAACAACAAAAACATGTCATTTTTGCGTATACGCCTATATGTTATGAAGACCTATATATATATATATACCGTAATTAACACTATAACATCCATTAGGGTTGAGACAAAATCAGTAGTTTTTATTTTGGTCAAACTATTTACGGCCTCTGTGGTTGAGCGGGCTAAGCCTTTGCCGGCGTACCTCACTGCAACGCAGAGGTTCCGGGTTCGATTCCTGGTATAGTAAATTTCGGAAAACGTCATTTCTCCGTTATTTACTATGGTCTGGGTGTCTGGGATCGGCCCCAGAGTAGTCCGTTGTATATTACCCATAACACAAGCGTAACTTGCTTAATTTGGGGATATACAATGTGTGTGTTTGTCTGCCGATTATTATTATTATTATTATTATTATTTAGGTACTGAAATTTAATTTTACATATATACATAACTTGACGCCAGTTCCCTTGCGGGGTAGGCACGAACAACAGAGCTCCATTTAGGCTTATTCTTACACACCTCACTTGCTTCTTTGACATTCGTAACTTGAAATTGGATTTTGATTTCATATAATATATCGAAATTTATTAAGATTTATTTACTTACTCAAATTCTGAAAAATAATCATGAAAATTATTCCAATTAAATTAGTTATGAGTAAATAAGGAAAAATTCTTTTACAAAATTTCCATGCCAGAAACCGAACCCGGGACATCTGCATTGTAGTCAAGTAGACTTACACCACTTACACACAAAATAGAAGTAGTCGATATTTGTAACATGGATTAAAACTAGAGTATTATTTTCTACAAGTGTGTTGTAGGCTTTGTAATGTATAGAATTCCTTGAAGAACCCAAGTTTTCACTTGTTTATGACATCGTTTGAGTCCGTTACTTGTATTACTTTTGTACTTTCTTGAAATTGAGGTTCGAGTAAACAATGATTTATTCCTCTTCATTGACAATAGGGTCGTTGACAGGCAAAACAAGTGAGGTACTTTTTATGACCTTACAAAACGCTGAAGTTGCCTCGATTTTGTACAAGCGTTTGTTTTGTTCTTGGTTCACACCTGCGACAACGTTACAGTTATAAGCCGTTTCTCGCAGATATGGCGATGGGTTTAATGCGTTATTTGTGATGCTATATCGTTTTTAAATCGACACCTCCAAAGAAAACTACGCCAACTTATTTTTAGATATTTTCTGTTTTTAAGGGAAAAACACTGATTAATGTATTAATATATTATGATTCTAAATTTACTTTAAAAAATGGAGAATCTAAAAACATTTAGTATCTCAATATTTTTTATGAAATTTTAGGAACATAATATTAAGACATTAATAAGTGCTTTTCCCTTAAAAACAGAAAATATCTAAAAATAAGTTGGCGTAGTTTTCCTTGGAGGTGTCGAAATGTTAATGACGTTATATATTGACATTTTACGTATATACTCGTATATATACACTAATGTAGTTCGTTATTGGTTAACGGCATAATTTTTGAAGTGATAACTTCTTATGGGAGGGTAAATCGCTTCGTTACGTAACGCGTTACGGCGCGAATCTGTCTGGCTTCCCTTTCTCTCACGCATACGGCAGCGGTAGGTAGGCTCCTCCTCTCTCACTCTAACCCACAGCGCTAGCTGTATTTCGGTAATTAGAATAAATAAAGATACTAATAATGTTATATACATACACAAAATACTATATATCCGTGCAGGAACGGAGAAAGAATACAATTTCCTGCGGCCGGGCGGCCTGTCGTAAGAGGCGACTTAACAACCCACAGCCAGGTGGTAGGGCATTTGCCCGACTGGATGGCTACCACCTCTGGTCTAAAGTATGTCGCCATAACAACCTTGAGTTGTGTTCCGGCATTAGTGACCAGGTTCCAGTCTCCCTTAAGAGAGCAGCAGCGCATTTGTAGCAACTTTGGTGTTGCAAATGTCCATAGGCGATGGTAACCGCTTTCCATCAAGTGGGGCGTCTGCTTGTCTGCTGATCTCCTGCAATATAAAAAAAAAATACTAATGTACATATTCAAGAATTGTAGCTAAGAATAAAATATATTTTATAATCAATAAAAGATTTTATTAATAAGTAACCTTACCTTACATCATCATATAATATACATAAAATCTAAGTAATAACCTAAGCTTTTCTTAAGTTAAACAATTTCAATATTAAATAGTTTAACTTAGATTAGTTTAAGTTATCACTCCTGTCGGGAGTCCCGAGACGCACACTTTTTTTTAACACTATACCTAAATAAAACGCATTTGGCCACAGTTAATAACTTTAATATTATCGCAGGTACGGCTACGGTTTGTCCGGGTATGAAATTGGGACACCTACTTGCTTTAATATTACATACAGACAAGCCTTCGTTGAATTTTATATTTCAAGAATACAATAGTTATAACAGCGGTGAATCATCCTTTCTTTTTAAGTAAAACTGATTGTGATTTTTTTTCAGGTGAATAAAGTAACCTTTGCACCACTTGTGGTATCGACTCTCTTCATCCTTTTAACATCATTACTGGCACACTGCGCGAGAAGATTAGTCCAGAAGACTATACAGGAGCCTTTCGTAAGACTACTATTCGAAGAAGCTATCGCTGCTGCTGAACTATGCGGGTGTTGTTTCGAGCTAATCGTCGGTTAGTTATTACACTACTGTATTATAATAGTCGAAAGTCAAATCAACTGAGTTATAATGGGAAAATAAATGGAAGTTAAATTAAAAAAAAAACCCAATAATTTAAATAAAACTGTAGATAAGAAATTGTTGCGATACCACTGTCACTCTTTTGGATTGGGGAACGTTTCCAAAAGGCTGGCAGCATTATTGCGTTGGATGCTAAATCTTTGGTCGATATAAAGGTCAGCCATTATACGTCTACCAGCCGTTTGGCGAATTTACGTGAAGAAAGTCACAATTTTTAAGTTATAACTTTTTTTTCTAACAAGAAACTGAATTTATAAAATAATCGTCATTAAGCTCTCTGGGTGCAGCAATAAGTATTTTTCTTATGAATTACAGTGGCCGATAATTTTGGCGTAGCAACGTACGCTATCTTTCTATTCGCGTTGACGATTTGGTGGTCTCTCAATTGGGGGGATGCCACTGCGTGTCCCTACACTCATATCGAGGACGTTATTGAAGGTAAGATCTTTAGAAGTAGTATTTTCCTATAGAAGTTTTTATCCGTGTAGGAACCGAGAAAGAATACAATTTCCTGCGGCCAGGCGGCCTGTCGTCAGAGGCGACAAAATAACCCACAGCCAGTTGGTAGGGCATTTGCCCGACTACCCCTGTTCTAAAGTATGCCGCCATAACAACCTAGAGTTGTGTTCCGGCATTAGTGGCTAGGTCCCAGTCCCCCTTTAGAGAGCGGCAGCTGATTGGTAGCACCTTTAGTGTTACAAATGTCCATAGGCGACGGTAATCGCTTTCCATCAGGTGGGACGTATGCCTGTCTACTGAACTCAAGTAATATAAAAAAGAAGTAATATAGGTGCTTTTTTTAACCGACTTCAAGAATGAGGAGGTTCTCAATTTGTCTGTATTTTTTTTTGTATGATCGTTACTCGATTTCGCCGTCAATTGTGAACCGATTTTCAAAACTTATATTTTAATCGAAAGGTTATACTCCCGAATTGGTCTCATTGTCCCCATCTGAAGATCAGATGAGTGAGAAGAGGGACGCGCCCCGATCCGCGCGCCCCGTCTCACCTCGCAGTGACCTAGAGGAGCCGGAGAGACCCAGATCTCCGGCTAACAAATGGCCAGCCCGCAAAGGAGCCAGCCTCCGTCCGGGATGGTGGTGAATGCGCGAGTGAGCCCACAGCCCGGACAAAAGACGTTCGGGATCGGACAGGGGTTTTAGTGGGTTTCCCTAACCGCGACCTTGCCCCCTCGCGCGGCTCACGGTCCTCAAACGGATTTCCCCTGTATAAAAAAAAGGATCAGATGAGTGGATTCCAAGGAGTTAGAGAAACTCACGAAAATTGTTAACTAGTTTCTTCGTAACATGATATGTCTGTCAATTGTAAACTGATTTTCAAATTCTTTTCTTTGGTCGTAAGCGTATACTCCCGAGGTAGTCCCATGGTCACCAAGTCAGGATCCGATTAGTGGATCGGATTCCAGGGATATCGAGCATAACACCCTTATTAAAGAACGCCGTGCGCCTAAATTCTTGGAAAAAAGCTTGTATGCGCGTGTAGGTATTACATTTTATATAGGCGCATAATTTTTTATATGGACGTTACTCGATTTCTCCGTCAATATTTTTACTAAAAGTTTTGTTGTTCTTTTATGTTTTATTTGGCACCTACATCAAGATGATGTAGAAAGAAGTCGGATAAATATTAATTTATCGATTTTTAGTGTGAAGTCAGTTTTGTTTTTATTAAAAAAAATTTAGCCATAGATTTTAAAAGAGCCAAAGGAATTCATGGATAGGATTATTCGTTAGAGTAACTGCAAAAGAAAACAATGCCTAGTTTTTTATTAGGCTGAAAAATGAGCCTTATCACTATTCCACGCCTTTACGTATTTGTAGTAAATACGCTTTACCAAAAAAGTATCAGAAGTCTAGATTTGGAATTTTTCATTGTAATTTAATTTTGTGTCTAGACGATCTATCATTGAAATATCATTGTGAATACATATATTAAAAAAGATACAGTACATCATAAAGTACAATATCTATCAACTAGACTATTACTGCTAACGACATCTTTTGGATAAATATTCAATTAATATTGATGTTAATAAGTCTACGTTCCACAAGAGACTCACAACGACCTCGATTTCTCCCGCTCCACTTGCATGCGGGCGTTACAATCATAAACTCTAGTGGAACGGATTATGGGGCGTTGATGTCATAAATGACGAAATACACAAATGTCATTGGTTGATTTGAAAATCGCGCCTTTTTCAAAGTCAATCGATAGAAAGAATTAATGCTCTGTGGTCAATGCCTACCTCGACCCAGGTCTTGACATGAGTCGTTGTGAGCGCTGAGTGGTCGAAGATAAACGTCATTAGTGACGTTTTGGCCACGACCAAAACCACCGTGGTCGCCATGTAGAACGGCAGACGGAGCATTTTGGTCGTTGTAAGATACTAAAAGAACGTGTCCTAAGATGTTTACTTACACATTGGCTGCATATTTGATTAAGCATTGCATATTTGGACCGCTTGAGTAATTCAGCAGCTGTATTCACCGCCGAATTGCCTGATCTAGCCGTGTTTGGTTAATGGGATGTGGAACGTATCTACGCAGGTCGCATCCCATATCAGATATTTTTTTATTTTTCATTGCAGGAGTTCAGCAGACAGGCAGACGGCCCACTTGATGGAAAGCGGTTACCATCGCCTATGAACATTTGCAACACCAAAGGTGCTACAAATGCGCTGCTGCTCTCTTAAAGGAGACTGGAACCTAGTCACTAATGCCGGAACACAACACAAAGTTGTTATGGCGGCACACTCTAGACCAGGGGTGGTCGCCATCCAGTCGAGCAAATACCCTACCACCTGGCTGTGGGTTGTTTAGTCGCCTCTTATGACAGGCCGCCAGGCCGCAGGAAATTGTATTCCTTCCCCGTTCCTGCACGGAAAGATATTTAGGTTTCATCTTTCTTAAACCTCTCCCATTTGGACTTCCAGGCAAAGGTGAGATCCGCAAAGCCTTCCTAAAAACCTGGGCAGAAATCGGAGGCGGTCTTCTGGTCTTCAAATATGTTCAGATGTATTGGGCTTTAGAAATCTCGGACACTCATAAGGACAAGGCGTATGAGGAATGCAGGGCTGATTTGCAGGTTGGTTGCTTCAGTCTAATAATATAGTCCTGATGATGCTCGCTTGGACTTGCTGCATAGTTGGAGTGCATTTATATGAGTGCTGCAAACTACATACTAGTATTATTACAGTAGAACCTCTTTAAGTCTAACCTGGATAAGTCGAAAATCTCCCAAACTCGAAAAAAAGTTGTGTTCCTTTAAAATCGAAATAATTAGTGAGTCCCTATAAGCCAGTGGCCGGCAAACTTATTAGCTGAAGAGCCAAATATGAACATTAAAATAATGTAAAAAAAAAATGGGCTTGTTTAGTAAACTTTTATTACACTAAATAAGTAGTACTTTAAATAAAACTAAATTTCATACTTAATAAATAATTATGAATGCGAACAACGTGCTTGCATCTCCTTGGAAAGTTGGAGTATGTCAGGTTTGTATGTTGTTGTTTTTAATTTTAGTTATGATTCCAAGTTCTCATCAATAAGATTTATTATTGCGCCTTCCGTGGATATTTATGCCAGAGCCGCACTTAAGGAGCCAAAGAGCCACATGCGGCTCTGGAGCCGCACTTTGCCGACCACTGCTATAAGAACATTCAGTACTAATTTTCCTTCTATAACTCGAATCAATAAATTGGACCTCTGTATCTTGAACATAGCAATATTTGAAAAAGTTCCTTTCCTCTCTAAATCAAAATCAGTGAGAATAAATCTTAACCTCTCGAACTAGTCGAACTTACTTCAAGTTCGACTTACAGAGGTTTTACTGTATTTTTTTATTGCATGAGTTCAGCAGACAGGCAGACTTTCCTCATATTCTTCCATGAGTTTAAGACAATAGGGGACCGGACAGCCAAATGCTCTTACAAAACGTCACAGACCCATACATTTTGTACGAGTATATATATTTATGACGTCATAAATAGGTGCCAGTAACAGGATCCAAATAGCACATTAGATTAGATAATACTTTCTTGCTCACAAAAACAAACATTTACAAAAACAAAATGTATAGTTACAATACTTCTTGGCGAAACAACTGGCGGCTTTAGCGCTAAAAGCGCTTCCAGACAACCTACTTAGCGCAAAAATTATTGTTTGAAAAGTATTTCAAATTATCTATATATTAATACGTGACGCAAAAACGTTGTACCCCATTTTACGAAAATTGCGCGGACGGAGGAGCATGAAATTTCTCACATTTATAGTTTATATAAAGAAGAAGCGACGAATGCTAATACCTTTTTTTTAAATTATGCATAAAAAATACATTAAATCAATAAAAAAAAACATTACACACACTACCATGTATTCGACACACACACGCATATATACTCTTTGTTTATTGTTCAAGTCAAATTAACAGTGTAGCCTTGGCGAAATCTGTGATTATAGAAGTATAGTCTTTGACATTAAATATTATGGTCGAATTTTGACCACGGGCGACCTCTAGTTTATATAATATTATGTATTTGAAAAGATAGATGATCAGAGGGCCTCAAGCGGTCGACTTTGGAGAATCGCTTAGTGAAATTGACTCGTGTCTACATATACTGCTAAGTAAGGTAAGGTAAGACATAGTATATATTTCCACTTTAAGTTGATACTTGTTGAAAACGGCTCAGCGGACTGTATTTATGTAGGTGTAAACGAATACTGGAAAGAAAATGCAAGGGAACTGGCGTGAAGTTAAAACTCGAGAAAGGCTGGACTGATTTGGCTATTTTTAGTTTTGAATTATTTGTGGAAGTCCCAGGGAGCTTTAAAAGGTGAATAAATATGAAAAAAATGCTTGGAATATAATAAAAACAACAATTTCGCTTTCCCTTAGACTCTATTCCTACCTGTCAAACATTTGATGTTCATCCCGTCGTTTAGAAATATTTAAAAGTCGTTCCGAATTCAAATTAAATTTAAAAGTAAAGGTTTTTTGGCATTTTATTTGGTTTTGAATGTCAAACGTTTGATGTTCCTTCCGGTTAAGTTTTGATCACATTTTTTTACTAAAGTTGCAACATTCTGCAATTATCATTCCGCTTTTTTATTTATTGATTCTGAGGCGGTACGAAGTTTGCAGGGTCAGCTCTTATTATATAATTTTAACATCTGTTCTTTTATATGTAAGAATATTAAAATTGCTCGTCACGTGTGTTTGCATTCCTTTTAGTAATATTTTAGTTCGGTGTGTTTTTAACTAATATATTAATCTACGCTTGAGTTGTTTCGAGTTCCAAATGCGCCCAAAAACAAATCAAGATTTAAATATTGATTTGTGCTCAAGTGGTGCGAGATTAATCGCCCTTTCCAGACAAGGCTGCATTTCTTTTGGATGCAAGCACTAGAGTCCGTCAGGGTACACCGCTTGTTTTTAATTTATAACTATTGACTAAATTGTTATTACTATAATAAAATAAAAACTTAAGGCCAACTTCACCCGCATACATTCACCTTTTTTATTGCACGAGTTCAGCAGACAGGCAGCCGGCCCACCTGATGGAAACCGGTTACCCTCGACTATAGAGGTTTGGAACGCAACAAATGCGCTGCTACTCTCTTAGGAGAGACTGAAACCCAGCCACTAATGCCAGAACACAACTCAAGGTTGCTAGGGCGGCATACTCTAGACCAGGGATGGTAGCCATCCAGACGGGTTTTTATCCGTGCAGGAATGTAAAAAGAATACAATTTCCTGCGGCCGGGCGGCCTGTCGTAAGAGGCGACTTAACAACCCACAGCCGGTGGTAGGGCATTTGCCCGACTGGATGGCTACCAGCCCTGGTCTAAAGTATGTCGCCATAACAACCTTGAGTTGTGTTCCGGAATTAGTGACCAGGTTTCAGTCTCCCTTAAGAGAGCAGCAGCGCATTTGTAGCAACCATCTGGCCGTGGGTTGTTTTATGCCTCGTAAGACAGGCCGCCCGGCCGCAGGAAATTGTATTCTTTCTCCGTTCCTGCATGGATAGATTTCTATCATAGTCTTTGGGATAAAACACAAGAGGAGAGAATGACCGATTAACAATGAGTAAATACCGAGAGTTTTAGTACACAACTATCTTTTGCCCACGGCCTCATTCCTGCTAATAGAAACCCACGGGAAACGTATAGGTTTCCTGGAAAAAAGTAGCCTATGAACTATTCCGTATTATAGTCTGTCTTTATGCCAAATTTCATCCAGATCTATTTAGCTGTTCTGACGTGATAGAGCAATAACCATCCATCCAAACTGTCGCATTTATAATATTAGTGAAGTATATAAATACAGTACCTATATTATAGATTATGACAAACTCGTCAGAAATAATTATTTTCTATTACTCAATATTAGCAACAGTGCCATATTATAAATTTTATGATACTGAAAAACGGCCCGGCCGTTGTTAAGGTTAAGAAAAATACAGTATTATGATCGTTTGAAATTTGCAGGTGCCGGTACTGTACGGAGCGGTGATAGAAGGAATAGCGACGTGCCTTTGTCGCCTCGCTTCAAGATCCCTGGGTGATATGAATCCGCGTTTTGCGACAGCCATTGACTCGTTTATTGGAACATCACTAGTTGTTGCTGGTAAGTTGTTTTGTTAAAGGTACGGTTTGCTTAAAGCGTAAAAACGCATCGCAAATATACTATTGATGCGGTTATGTCATGTTTTTTCTCCCGTAAGTTCATGTTTATATAAAACACACCACAAGTTTGTTTTACAATTTTATGTGTTTTTCAAGTGACAACAAATAAAAAAAAGCTATACTTTTAATTAGGAAAAATTAAACCTTAATGCTTTAGAATAAGTGCGTCAATATCGCACTTTGCATCACATTTTTTTGTATTTATAACTATCTATTTTAAACATAAATGTTTTCTGTTTGTAATATTTTATAACTAAATAATTGTATAATGTTACATTTACTAAAATCCTTAATACATATACATAGTGAAAAAGATGTAATTATAACAGCCAGAACAAAATTTGTAAAAAATATGTTCCACGCGTTAAATAGTTTTGGAGGCAAATAATTCCATCAAACAACAATATAATTATTAATTGAACCATTACACGTTCACTATGCTAATTTATTAATAATTTGTTACTATTAATTAGCTTAACATATATTAAAAGATATAAGGTGTATTGTCAATAATAATTTAATATATTGTGTTATAAGCTGATTTTAGTAATTTTATTTTAAAAAATTTCATAGCTTTTGAATATTTGTGCGCTACGTTTTACGCACCAAAAGAACCCCACCATTAGTTTGAAGATCAATTTGTAAAAATTACACTATATTACTCTAATGAATATCATATGTTTTAACATAAAAAAAAAACACTTCGTATCAGTGCACAACAGCTTTTATCATAATCACAACCACATTTCTATCTTCATTTTAATATTTAAAGAGATTTAACTGGCTCCCGCTCTACACAAATAGATGACGCTCTAGGTACAATGTAGTTGTAAGATATTGACGTGTTGACTAATCTCAAAGATTTATAATTTCACTGAGGCTTCTGATTTTTCGGCTTATGCTGGATTCGGATTTGCTTGAAAATTATTTTAAGAATCAATTCATGCTGCTTAGATATTTAAATCATGTAGAACCAACCATACTGAAAACAAAAATTAATAAATGTAGCTGTAATAAAGCCGTCATTTTTAAAATTAATTTTATAAAATATCAATCGTGTATTAAAAATAATAAAAAAAGCAGCAAAATATATTATGTAATACATATAGCGTGTATTTGACTCGATATTGTATATAAACTTTAAATGTGAATGTATTATATATAACGCCATCTATGAAGAGTCAGTTGGTTTCTTTAGAACCATAATTAAAATCATTTTGACATCGGGGTTAACTGTTGCAGGGGTCCTCACTAGGCACACGGTATTCGTGTATCGTTATCAGGACAGTAGTGCCAATGCGGACCTATCGGTGTCCATCTTTTGCAAAGTTCATTTAGGAAAAGGTACATTGTTGTTTAAATGTCCACTAATACTCCTTCCACTTAGCTTAATGGCATGTTCATCATCATTGCTACAGTTTACACCAACGATACGTTCATCATCATCATCACTTTGCAAAACATCACTGTTCATTAATTTCTTAGTCGTATAACGTGACTATTGTCGTAGATTAGCTATTATTATTAAATCATACGAGTTTAAAATCGTAATGCTTATTTACCTATATATACCGGTAATACATGAAGCTAATATGCGATAGTTAAATGAAAATAAAATATTTCATAGAATTTAAAGCCCAAAATTAAACGAGAGATCGAGTGAATCCGCTGTAACAGAACTATAAAAGTTGTCACAAACAAACCTAAAAATAAAAAAGTAATCATTAAATTACTTCTTTATTTAGATAATGAATTATTAATTAATCAAGTTAATTAAATTAATTAAGTAAATTTAATTAATTATTTAGTCATAATTAATTCAAACATTGCCTTCGGTAAAATATATCGCAAATTGTATAATTTACAATAACTTATCTTTTCCAGCCTTCGATTACTCCGGTGGCTATTTCAATCCAGTCTTAGCCACGTCCTTGAAAGCGGGCTGCGACGGTCACACCTTAGCTGAACATGCCATTGTATATTGGATCGGCGCGTGCGCGGGGTCAATTTTATCTGTGTATATGTACAAATTGCCTGCTATCCAAAGATTAGTGAGGGGTAACGCAGTTGCAAATGGAAACAGTATTTGGGATGAGAAGGAAGATTAAGGAGGTTGTGACGTAAAATAGATACCTACTTCTGCTAATAAATGTTGTCAAAACGTATATTTGGTCCTGTTAGTAGTGATGTGTTTGCAAGTCTGTGTTCTACCAGCTAGGTAGAAACATTGAAAAATTATATCGAAGAATGCTCTTCTTCTACGTTCTATTTGCATCATTTTATCTTATATAGAAGAATGTCTAGTCGTATGGATGTTTTGACATGGACATATGTCCGTATTAAATTAAGTAGAATCAACAGTATCTAGTATATACTAGAGATAGTATTTTTTAAAGTTTTTGCGACTAGATTTTAAAACGTTATCTCTCTCATGTCTTTAATAGTTTCTAATATTTACATTTTTCTTTACTATATCCAATACCTTTTCATTAGTTCTCTTTTCTTTTTCCTATAAGTTTATAAGGAAATCTTTTTAAACAACAATGTTTTAGACAATGTTTATTAGCAGAAAATCACTGATTGGTTGGTTTGAATTTCGATATTATATTGCAATTTGCGTGTGAGTTGAAAGTAAATTTATTTTCATTATTAATATTATATTTATTCACATAATCTCTTACAAATTTAAATATGTATTTTGCAAATATGATATTAAAATCCAGATGCAATACCAATCAGATTTAAATTTAAAGTGATCACCGAGTTGAATCTAGTCATATTTTACAAAATATTATATTATTGTTGTAATTTTAATTACTTCTGTCAAGCTTATTTTTTTTTTAAGTTTCTTTTACACTGTATATTCTGCACTTGTCACATGCAGTTGCTATTAGTCCATACTATCTTAAATCAGTAACTAAATCAACAGAAACTGTTTTAAATTAGCTACAATTATATACCATCGTACTATTTTCACTTTGGAATTAAGAGCCTGTTGAAGTAGAATGCGTATAATTTCGTAGATTTATTATTTAGGCTAGCGACATAGCTCATAATATTAACAAGCTGATGTGGCAGTGGGCCGGTCACAATTTTCGCAGGACTGATGGCCGATGGAGCAGACGAGTCCTGAAGTGGACCGACGATCTGCGCAGTTTTCTTTTATTATATTGTGTTACTTTATATGAATAAAAGAGTTCTATATATCAAGTGCAGGTCACAGGTGCAAATAAAATTAAATACGTGTCATGTAATTATTTCCTTTTAATTTTATACCGTGGTATCATGTAATTTATAGTAACAAAGTATTATTTATTTTATTAATAAATTTCTTGCCTCATGTGTGTTGTTCACTTAAATGTGTTAAGAAAATATAATAAGTGCTACGTACTCCTGTTGTAAATAAAATATACGTTAAATAATAAGTCATCTCGTTTTTTGTTTATTTAAAGCATAGAAGAAGAACACTTAGGAATCATAATCACCCAGTAAGAAACGTAACTCGTAACACACTCTTTAAATACAGTTGGTGCCATTGCTTGCTGCAATAAAAGTGAAAATTATTGTAACCGAACGGTTAGACTAACTAAATATAAAAAGCGATTTATAATAAGTTTATTTTCTATTTAATTTCTGAAAATGAATGTTTGTGTGTCCGTACCTTAAGAGTTCGTTTACCATCCATCCGAATAAGTTCAAACTTACAACGTTTGTGATTGACATTTACGTGAAGGTTGCTACAAAAACATAGAAACCTGCATACAATTTTTAAGTAGTAACATAACAATAGGTGGCGCTCGAGTAGTGCCGAATAAAATAAATTACAGAGAGATATACTGATATCAAATAAAATGATATTATTATTTTCAAATTATTACGAAGTCTTAATATTTTTTTTATTTTGTAGTTATAGAATAATATTACAATTATCAATCACTGGTATCACTGAAAAAATAATACTTCAGATTTTTTAATATTTTTAACAAACTGATAGGTGCCAACAATGCTATAGTGTCCCCAATCATCATCATTATATTAATACGTGAAGCAATGACTTTGTACCCCTTATTACGAATATTGCGCGGACGGAGGAGTATGAAATGTCGCACACTTCTATATCTATATATATATATAAAAACAAATCCGTATTTTCCTTGGTCACGCCATCACGCGTGAACGGCGGGACCGATTTCGCTAATTTTTTTTTGTTGTGTTTGTTATTATCAGAAGAAGGTTCTTATGAAAGAAAAAATTACGAAAATTACGCGGAAAATCAGAAAAATTTAAGAATTCTTAACCACCATATAAAATTATTTCTAATGTAACCTTGGCGCTTTGAACAATATAAACTTTTTAAATGTAACCTTATGACGTTTGACATAGAATTGACCGAATGCTTGCTGCAAATATCGTCAAAGAGGATGTAAAAAAACTGAATATCGTTTAAAACAGATGCTTCGGTCGGAGTTATGTTATTGATAAAATACATGTAAAATAATTAATTTAGCTGTAATCGGGTTCCAATATTTAGGTGAAATTATTTTTGTGTGTGTTCAAGTGGGTCCCGAAATGGTTAAGATTTAAATTTGAACCTGGAAGATGGTGCATTAATCGGGTTCTAAGATTAAGGTGAAATTATTTTTGTGTGTGTTCAAGTAGGTCTCGAAATGGTTAAGATTATAGATCTACTGATAATTGGTACCGCTTAAGTCTTCCTAAATGGTGGGACCTATTTTAATGATTTTTTTGTTTTTATTAAAATGGATTCGAGATTGGTTTTAATTTTGGTCCCGGTAAATGTTGCTGCATTCGGGTTCTATAGTTTATTTCTAAGGGCAGGACAACGTCTGACGGGTACAGCTAGTAGTTTATATAGAGAAGGACTGCAGAATGCTAATATTTTTTTTTAAATTATGCATAAAAATACATTAAATCAGTAAAAAAAAACATTACACCTACTACCATGTATTTGACACACGCACGCATATATACTCTTTTGTTTATTGTTAAAGTCAAATTAACAGTGTAGCCTTGGCGAAATCTGTGATTATAAAAGTATATATAGACTTTGACAACAGGAACCTTAATAGTGTTCAAATTTATAATTTAAATTAATTATGGTCGAATTTCGACCACTGGGCGACCACTAGTAAAGATTAAATTATACCGTATCCAAGTATATTGTCTTTTGAAATTTTGTAACTAAATTAGTGTGATATCAAGATTTTGTAATTTAGTTACATGGCAGCCGAAATTCGTAGATTTATTTCATCCCTTTGCGCCCTAGCCTCCTATTGCAGTGTAACATGACGCTCCCAGCGATGTCAGCCGACCTCGACAGCTGTACTTGAAACGTGATCAGACACTTGATGTATGACTTCATAGGCAAATTAATTTGGAAATTATTTAATCAAAATATTATTAATTATGATATAGTGACTATGAGTCCTTTCAGGTCTTCAAGGGTGTTTTCAGAAATGAATAAGAACGTTAGTAGGCGTCTGGGAGCTTTAATATTACACCTTGTTGTCAAATGTTTCCAGTTTTTACTTTTTTTAACCCTTCACCCTTTTATCGATATTACCAAAATCCGTAAGACTAACACTATTACTATCTCGGAAGAAAATATACAAATCATACAATCAATCATACATCATATATAAACAGAGTGAGACAACAACACAAAAACGATCACATGCACAAACGCGGATCAGCACTGTCATCGCGGACACATATGTGCTACTAGTGAGCTTAAGGGTTAAGACGCTTTTATTAGCATGATCTGTACGTCGGTATGTAATCGCCCGTTTAAACTTGTCAGGTGTCGCGACCGACAAAAATTTGGCTGCTCTAGTGGTAGAACACTTTATATGAAGTTGTTCACACTTACCCGATAATGTTTTTTTTGTCGGCGCCGACAAGAAATGTTGGGTGTTTTGCCAGCATTCTAGTGAAAAAATCGCATCGTATGACGCTCGCTTATGAATAAGTATGACGCTGTTCAAACTTGTCGGAAAACTCTTCCCGCTCCCTCCTCTTCCGTCCCTCGCAAGCTGCTCTCTGCCACACATTTGATTGGGTCCGATAACTGACAAGTGTAAATACAGGCGCCAACAGCTGATTGAAATACAACGCCGGACACTCGACAAGTGGGAACAAGCCATAATAGAAACAATTTAGAAACGTCCGACTAACAGCTTATTCCCACGTTGTAATTATTGAGAAACATGTACATTTAAAAGCTTGACGTAGTAATGTAGCATCTGATAACATAAGATTATAGGTATATCCATTATCATAATCGTTTAAAAAGGAATTTATTATTCAAAAGAAAGTCACTTGCTTACATCATAGTAAAGAATCCAGTGTGTTTTTCTTTTAATTCAAAATGAGGAAATCTTTGTTATTTCTGATCGCAGTAATAAACTGTGCTTTGATAAAAAGTTCTATGCTAAGCATCATTGATAACGATCATTCAAGATCAGAATTTTCTTCGTTGGTTAAATGTGTTATTAAAATAAGTACAATAGAATTGTACTACAGACCTACTGTTTTAATCGAATACAAGAATAATAAAACTGTAGACGAATACCATTTTCTGATTGAAATGATTGATCAATTAAAATTTAACAACATACCTCAACTTATTCTGAGTGATAAAAATAAAATTAATAATGTAATAGAAAAAAATAACGCTACTTGGCTTGTTGTCTTATATTTCGACGACTGTGAATCCTTGTTAAGTTTAAATGTAGAAACATTTAAAGAACAAGTTTATTATCTAATAATCGTTCACAAATTTGCAAAGAATGTTTGTAAAGAAGTTGCTGTTAATATTGGAAACAAAGTTAATATTATGATGTACGATGTCACTTTTATTATAGAACATCACAAAGAATATTATATAGCATCATTTATACCTGAAGTAGAACCAGATTCGTGTAAAATTTTAGTTAAGGAACCAACAATAATAAACACTTGTGTTAATGGTACTATGAATTTGAAAACCTCTTTTCCAGTAAAAACTCCTGCAAATTACAACAAGTGCCTTTTTAAAGTTGGTATGAGTACAATGTATCCATTATCTATCATTAAGAATAAAGAAAATATGTCAACTTATGATAGGATTAAAGATATAAAAGGATCAGACTTTGAAATCATAAAAATCATCACAAAACAATTCAATTCGACATTAGATTTGTATTATGTAGTAAAAATGGAAGAAAGCCCTTTCGGACAGCTAGATTTCTTACCATATATTATTAATGGAAGTTTCGACGCACTTGCTGGTGGATTTTATAGGATCTATGGTGACATTGTAGACTATTCTGGAATTTACGCGAGACAAGCAGTGTTTTGGTTGTATACCGCTGACAGAGAAATCAGATCTTGGCAAAATTTTATTGAGAAGCTTGATGGTATTTACTTGTTTATCATATTTTATGTGGTTTACTCTGCGATTTGGTACTTAGTTTGTAAATTCGATAAACAGGCCGTGTCTTTGAAAAATACTTTGCTATACTCGTGGGGAGCTCTTGTAGGTACTTCATCCTTGGGGGACCCAAAGACAATCAAACAAAAAATATTAAACTTGGGGTACTTGATCATGTGTTTACACTTGTCAGCATATCTGAGCGTGCAGTTCTATTCTTTCCTAACGATACTGAGTCCACCAAAAATGTATAATACTAATGACGATATGATGCAATCAGGAAGAATACCCTACTTGCGATCTGCTTCAAAGTACTTTGTCAACGATGAAAAATATTTAAACTTCGCTAATACTTCATGTGAGTGTAACAACTTTTGGGATTGTTCTGAGAAATCTCTAATGCATAAAGGCACAACAGTTGTTATGGACAGTTATTTCACACATTTCCAAGCTAATACTACTGTTAATGACGAAGCTACAGTTTTGAGAGTAACTGAAAATATTCTGATCGCTTATTATGAGATGTTAATAAGAAAAGGTAGTCCACATGTGAAGAGATTTCAACATATAATTCAAAGATTATTTGAAGCTGGTATTCCAGAGAAGTTATATAAAGAAGCTATAGGTATATTGACATTTGACAAAGCAAATATTGCTAGGGAGAATATAATGGGTGATAGCTACAGTTGCGGTGCAGGATGTCAGATCACTCTAAACCAAATTGCCGGAACATTTTATTTATGGTTGTTTGGCTGTGGACTGTCTTTTGCTGTTTTTGTTATAGAAATTATAACACATCAAAAAGCAGTATATTAAATGATGTTAAAACCTTAATAAGAAAATTATAAGTAAATATAAAAATATAGTCCTGAGGAAACTTTAAAAAAATTATTGCTTTTTTATGTGACTGTTTGTGTGAAAAAGGTTTAATTTATACGTTATTTTAAATACGTTGCACTTTCAGATAATAAAGTTTATTAATGTTTATTGCATTATTGGGAACCTTTGAGTCAGCCATATATTGGACCATACACATAATAAATTATAACGGTATTCTGGGGTTTCCAGTGCGGTTTCAATTATCTTCTTTTAATCTAATATTTTGACTACTTTTCATCAGCCACAATCAGTCATGATTCTCGAAGACGTGCTTTAATCATCTTTAATAACATTTTTCCATAAATATGTCATTCTCTTCTTTTGTCTAATAGGGGTCTGCACGGTTTGCGTACTTTCAAAAAAATAGGCATTGGGGGTAAGTTGGAAACGACCCCCTCAACCCAGTTTCACAAAATTGTAAGTGTCAAATTAGTACTAATAAGCGGCGTGTTTGATTGTTCATAGCAAATAGAAAAGTCAAATTTGATTAAATAGTTGAACTCACGCCCAAATAGTTGACACATTTCACAATATATTCTAAAACAATGTTCATATAAAAGAGCGAAAATCAAATACCGTATTACTATCATACTTATAAAATACCTATCATGAAAAAAAAAGAATTTTAATTAATGTTCAAACAATATTTACTACGTCATAACTTGCTACGCTATGCCGTATAGAATCGAGTTCGCTTAGGCGTTTTGTAAGATGATAAAAGTATCTCAGTTGACTATCAAGTATCCTATTGATCATGGAGACAGAAGGGTGTATTTACAAAACGTTTTCCAATTTTTAGGTGGGTAGGTTCGAGTACAATTCAAAGTTGCATCCCGATATGCATCCGTGTCTAAAAATGCACATCCAAATCCCATGTCCGTAAGATCCATATGAGTTTGGTTGACTGTCGTGTGCAACGGTGTATAGAGTATACGGTTACGGTCGATACGGGTGTGCAGATCTGCTACTCCGCACTCAGATGCGTGTGCGTGTGGTCCGCCTAAGGTTGCCGGTACTGTTGGACGTGTATCGGAATAGGTGTTGGTTGTACATCCAGGATTTCCACCTGCCGTTAATGCCGCAGAGATAGGGCACTGCATGCGCTCATTTTCTCCTCCCGTGGGCGCGTTACAAACCGCTCCACGCCAAAGAGCGTATGAAGTGGCGAGGCTTGTTGCCGGCTGAGGCGGTTGGCGGACTGCGAGCTGCGACTGGGCCTGCGGAATGGTTAGGATAACTTGTGGCCCTGCAAAAAGGCGAAGGACGGAACACCGAGGAGTTTTAGTGGATATTGGCGAATTTCACACTCCCATATATCCATTGATAATGAGGCAAATGCAGGTCCGATGTTTCATGTCTATCCTCCAACCTCTATTGCCAATAGCGTCTTGGGGGTAGACCTTAGTGATAAAAAATGTTAATCATTAAGCAGATTTAAAATCAAATACTTTCCACCCAATAAAGTTTCTGATTATCCCTTTGGTGGAGGGTTAATTAAAAAGTTGAAATTACCTCCTACCGCAGCAGTTAGTTTTTCATGCTTTACATTTTTTATTGAAAGTTTCTTAAAGTTAAGATGGCAAATGAGAAAATTCATGGTTTTTTCTTTCTTTTATATTCTCTGCGAATAAATGGAATTTCAGATCGTGACTAGATTTTTCTTTGAACTAATTCGATTCTTAGAGCTACGCAATTTTTTTTTTTTAATTTTTGCTAATGCTGCGCCTGTCTAATGTCAGTGTTATTGACTATGTCCAAATGCGACTTACTTATGGTGGGGCTTCATCTAGGATAATTTTACAGCTATAGACCGTTTCATGCAGATGTGATGATGGGTGTATTGCGTTATTTGCGATGCCATATCGTGTTTAATTGTTAATGACGTTAAATATTAACAGATAACGTGTGTATATACATTAATATGGCTATTTGATACGGGCGTTGTTATAAGACGCATTCGGCAGTCACAGTCAATATCTTTAACAGTATCGCAAGTGTGGCCCCACCATTATAATACATCGTTAAATATAACGCCATTAATGTTTAGGTACATTAGTGTATACACCAATGTATATAAACGACGTTAAATATTACAACTCTACCTGCATGAGCATAGTGGTTAAATTATTGGAAATATAACTAATGACATGAGTTAGTCGCATCTCAAATCATTAAACCCTTGGCTACATCTGCGTGACACAATCACTAATAATATATGGGTCTAGCAGGAACATAGCAGTGGAAAAATCCGAGAAAAACATAATTCAATACATTACTTGTGTGAGTTTTTATGTGACTTTTTTAATTTTACCATACACTCGATACAGCAATAATAGTCGCGTAGTAAAATGGTTAAATGAAAAGTTCTAAATCCTACTACACATAACTAGATGTCAACACATCTCATTTTCGTCTCGCTTTTGTGTTTTATTTTTAAAACACATTTTTCGTTTAATTTAGTATAAGGTCCAGAAATGAGAAGTAGCATTTAAATCCATAAATCACTTTAATGTACTATTCTTCCGATTTACACAGAACACTTGCACAGAACTTATCATCCTCATGCTTGACAGTCACAGAATTACACTGTGAACTTATTGTAATTTTATACTATAAGATCAAAAAAAGACAAGTTTATGAAGATATTTAACCTGAAATGTCGCTCACATCAGTACTTTAGTAAACAGCTCTCATAATTAGATTTTATCAACGGAATTGACAAAGAAACTGGGTGTCCAGAAGTACCGCACACATCAGTAATTCATTAATTAAATTATTTACACTATAAATTTGCCAGGTGGTAGGGCATTTGCCCAACTGGATGGCTACCACCCCTGGTCTAGAGTATGCCGCCATAACAACCTCGTGTTGTGTTCCGGCATAAGTGACCAGGTTCCAGTCTCCTTTAAGAGAGCAGCGCATTTGTAGCACCTTTGGTGTTGCAAATGTCCATAGGCGATGGTAACCGCTTTCCATCAAGTGGGCCGTCCGCCTGTCTGCTGAACTCCTGCAATAAAAAAAAAAAAAAAAAATCACACAATATTATTATTATCAATTACATTTGTAACAACCGTAACTTATTTGTTAAGTGTTTAATTGACATTTATCTATGTTTAAAGCGTTACTTAGTGAATAGTTATTACAAGAGTCAAAAATTGACTTAAAGGTGCCCCATCACCGCGAACATTCGCTTGTTATGTAACATTTATGATTCGATTTTGAGTATTTCGTCACAATACTGTCTTCCTGATTGACGAGCATTCGCTTGCAATGAAACATTTTATATTCCATTTTGAACATTTAGTTCATTCCACATTGTATTACCAGTTGTATCAACATATTACAGATTGTATCATTATAGTGCACTTCAATGCTTGGTATGTAATGCTCAGATCTGTAACGTTATATATATTTTTTTTTTATTGCAGGAGATCAGCTGACTGGCAAATGGCCCACTTGATGGAAAGCGGTTACCATCGCCTATGGACATTTGCAACACCAAAGGTGCTACAAATGCGCTGCTGCTCTCTTAAGGGAAACTGGAACCTGGTCACTAATGCCGGAACACAACTCGAAGGTTGTTATGGCGACATACTTTAGACCAGGGGTGGTAGCCATCCAGTCGGGCAAGTGCCCTACCACCTGGCTGTGGGTTGTTAAGTCGCCTCTTACGACAGGCCTGCACGGATGATATATATTACAGGCGACGAGGAACACCTTAAAAAGTTTCTGATCAATTGTTAAACGTTTAATTTATAATTATCACGGTATTATCAGAAATGGATTACATTGAGTAATTAAATTCTTATTTTCGAATTTAATTGTAAGTACAAGTTACACTAACTTGGATTTTTTTATTCTTTATTAATTTTAAATTAGTATAGGGCATGATGGAGTTGACGTATTCTTATGGATTAATATAAACCCAGAAATACAATGTAAATTACACTGACGGACTCATAAACTGCATCAAAGTAATAGACGACTTTGAAATAAATATTTTAACCAAGCATGCAAACTGTCTGTACAGATTTAAATTGAAACCTCTAGATTGGTTCGTGAACTTTAAAACAGCGTAGGGTCATATCCTTAAGTTTAAGTTTGTGTACTGGAAAGGACCTTAAGACTTTTTTTTGAAGAAAAAACAGAAATTTAAGGAAAATTGGTTTTAACAATAGACACAAAATTTATGCAAGGCTTTATTTATGTTTTAATAAGGTGTATTACCTCCATGTGCTATTATTACGGATTCTAATCGGTTCCGCATAGATTTTATTAGGGTTATTAAAAGATCTTGCGGAATATTGGCCCATTCTTCTGAAAGTGCTGTTCTTAGTGCTGCCACTGTCGTGGGCATAGGGTTTCTCGCATATACAGCTCTTTTTAAATTGTCCCAAACATGCTCAATGGGATTAAGATCCGGGCTGCGTGCTGGCCAATTTATTGTACGTATCCCAACCTCTTCGCAATATTGTCGAACTTGTGCAGCAGGGTGCGGCCGGGCATTATCCTGCATTAAAGTAAAATTTTCGCCTATGAATTCCATGTAAGGCACCACGTGATCTTCTAAGATCTCTGTTATGTAGCGATGTGCAGTCAAACCCCCTCTATTACCGTTTTGACGGACCATGTCTATGAACACAAGTTCTGTTCGCCCGTTCATCGATATGCCACCCCAGACCATACACGAACCGCCTCCAAAAGGAACACGCTCCTCAATGCAACTTTGAGCATATCGCTCCCCATGTCAACGGTAGACTCTTCTGCGACCATCTGCACCATATAAACATGTCCTACACTCCTCCGTGAACAATACGGAGGTCCATTGCTCTTCTGTCCAATTCAGGTGATCACGCGCAAATCTTAAGCGAGCTTGTCTGTGAGCTACAGACAACTTTGGACCATTTGCTGGTCTAAAAGGGGTGATATCCGCTTCCTTTAACCTTCTTCTTATTGTTCGTGCACTCACGTTTACTCCACACACTTCATTAAGCTCTGTTTTGATGTTAACAGACGTGAGGAAACGATTTCGCAGGGAAGTTGTAACAATAAATTGGTCATCACGACCGGTGGTTGCTCGAGTCCTGCCTGTACCACGTCTCCTTCTGTAGGAACCTGTCTCCACAAACCTTCTGTATATTCTAGAAACCGTAGACTGGTTTAAATTTAAATTTCTACCAATCGTTCGTTGATCCAAGCCCTCCCGCACCAATGCCAGAATTTGAGCCGCTTGTTCGGACGAAGTATCCATATTATGGTTCAAAAACTCTCGATGGGTTAAAAAACTAACCCAACATTAACAATAATTTAATTGACAAAAGAATAAAAAATCAAAGAGAATCAATTTAAAACTGCTATAAATAACACGCAAATCTGATACTACGAGTAAATTTTCTTTTCCCGGCTATATTCATTTGATTTACTGCAGTTCTATTTTTAAATTTTCCTTTTTTTTGAGATTAAGAGCCAGTCTCTCCATATTTATATAATTTAATCTAAAAAGTTTGCATACTTATTTAAAAAAAATCATTTCAAAGTAATCCTGAACTTTGATGCAGTTTATGAGTCCGTCAGTTTATTTTAAAACGTTCATTTTGTTATAAACTTCTTTGTATTGTCATTTATTTAATGTTTAAATATTTTAAGACTGTTATAATGTGTAACAAAAAAAAAACAAACGCCCAACGTGGGGCTCGAACCCACGACCCTGAGATTAAGAGTCTCATGCTCTACCGACTGAGCTAGCCGGGCTGATGAACGCCCTGTTGAAATAATTATTTTGTATACAAATAGGGTCTTAAATTTAATTTATCTTAAACTAGCACTTGCCCACTACTTTGTCCAGGTTAGTCAGGTAACAAATATTACAAATATTTTGCTAAATATAAAACTAAAAGTTATTTTGATATTTAATTTTGAAAATACATAAAGATTCGGGATATGTAACGTTACTAAAGGCATACACAAGTACAATTGTTTTTCTAAAGATTTCACAGATCAGTAAAAATTTCGCATCGGGATTTAAAAAAAAACCACTTTAAACCGTCCCTAAGAATAATTCCGCAAGATTCTCGAGATATAAAGATCAGCGAAAACCGTATCAAAATTGGCCTAGTAGTTTTTAGGTGAATCCCGAACAAACAGACAAACATAAAAAAATAAACAAAAGACTACACTTTTACAGTTAATTTTATAATATTATTAAAAATGATTATACATAAGTGTTCAAAATTCGACCGTATTTAATTTATTAATCTTTTAAGTTTCAACGTTATTGAGTTTGTGGTGCCATTAGTGAAATATAGAATGTTAAGGTGGTTTGGGCATATAGAGAGAATGGATGAAAGTAGAATCACAAAACAAGTGTAGGAAAGCATTGTGAATGGTAGAATTGGTGCCGGTAGACCGCGACGTACACACCACGATCAAATAGCAGAAGTGTTACAGAAAAGTCAGGTAAAAAGCATTCGAAATCAAAGTGCATGTGTGAAGATGTTAAAGAAAGCATATGAAGCGAAAGTTGTTTTTCAGAGTCGTCGCAAGTGGAGACCCATCGTCTCTGCCTACCCCCGTGGGAAACAGGCGTGATAATATGTATGTATTAATAAATGATCAACTCAAAGACAAGAAACCTTTCAAAGGTTTCATTTTCATAGTAATATTAAGGTTTATTTCAAAAGTTCAAACATATTACTTTCTCATGACCGTACGTCTATTCAAACATACATTACATGTATCAAACGAAATAAAATTGAAAATATAATAAAGCTGGGTGAAATAGATATAATAAAATTGAAATGAGTTATAGAACATAATATTTGCGAAGCCAAAATGAGCAAGTTATTTCGAGATATTCAATATTTCTTTGTAGCATTTACTGGTAATATTTGACAAGCCGTAATATAAATACTTTCATTTTATATAAATTTATATATATTTATATTAATTCTTTGTATAAATTCATTTAACCTCAAGAAGTTTTATCTATTTTTAACTTCAGAAGACTAATTTATTTAATTTAATATTTATTACTCTACACCTTGGAAATTCTGTAATTTTAGCTATATGTTTAGCATGTCTTATAAACATGTTTACACCTAACTGTCAAATATGTTGCCACCTAAAATCCTAATAAAACTACATTTTAAGGATTTTAAGGGCGTTAATTTCTTTTTATTTTACCTTCCACCTATTTTAATATTATATAAAATTATTACAGCTGAACATGTTTGCTAAAGAGTTTCTTGCGCCGCTTCTTCTTCTTCAAGCAACAACAACAACATGTTGCGAAGCGGTGGTATATTAGATTAGGCTCCCATAGAGTAAATGATAATCATAAACAAAATCAAAACTAAATAATTAAAATGAACAAGTTGGCGGTAGGCTAAATAAAACTTTAACAATAAACATTGACACATGACACCTTTGTCTTCCATGATCACGGCTACTGAAAAGTGGCCGTAACGTCGGAATAGTAAAAATCAAATAAATTACCGCGCTTAAAACAGTTATAACGTAGTTTTATTATGTACACTAGTCGTGAAAACTTAAGAAAATTTTATCTAAAATCCTTGCACTAAAATTGATGTTCCATTTTAAGCTACGTGCTGTAACAAGCCGTGACGCATTCATTCATTTTTTGATTAAACGCTTTTCCAGAAGAATATAAATCTATACATACACATACATACATACATACATAACTTCACGCCAGTTCCCTTGCGGGGTAGGCACGAACAACAGAGCGCCATTTAGGCTTATTCTTACACACCTCACTTGCTTCTTTGACATTCATAACTCTTGTCATGCACGCTCGTGTGTTCTATAAATCTATACTATAGGTGTAATATAGTTTTATATGTTTGGAAGGCATCTGCAAGCTGCATACAGTCTTATACGTACCGTAAGCAGACAATGACTGTTTTAATAAGTGCAGTGCTACGTTAAAAGGTCTAAAGAATTTTCGAAGGGCTTCTTTTCAGTCTGGCACCCGAAATCATGTTCTTTTCTTCAGTGCGGTTGGACATAACACCTATATTCCTGCAGATTTAATGGATTCAATTATCTCATTTCAAAATATCTATGTCCCTTCAAATCACATAACTTCACGATATATCAACAACCTAGAAACTTACTATCGTTAGTATTTTTGACTTCTTCGATATCGACCCATGGGTACGACCCAAAGAAAAATTTAAGTAAGTTTTTATGTTTTAGCTTGTATCAATCATTATATAGTAGACTCTGCCGTACCTATAGATATAGTCACCATGAAAATCACGCACGAGCTCCAACCACCACGACCAGCTATTATAGCAATGATTCCAGATAAGGTTCCTATCATAACTAGAAAACATGACCAAAAAGGGCAAAGGAAACCAAGTCATGAAGAGTACAAAACCGCATTGATTAAAATAGCTAATATAAATACTAGTACCTATGAACGTAGTGAAAAGGACGAAGAGGAAAAGACACAGGAGCGTAAACATTTTGAAGTAGAAGATAAGTCTTTGGATAATGCTTTAAAAGGTTTTACAGAATTTAATCCAAGAGCCACAAACATTAACACATTCAAAAGAGAAAAAAGGGACGCACATGCTACTAAAGAATTAGAAATACTAAAGAAATTAGAAAACGTCATATTACAGAATCCAAAAGTACCTTTAACGTTAGTATTAAAAGTAGATTCTGATACAAAAAACAATTAAAAATAAATTTCATCTCAAACATTAAAAACAGTATATATGCAAATAATCGGAATCATTTTGAGAGAAATCGAAGTAAAACTATTTATGATAAATAAAAATAACTGTTCCATTGAAATTTCATTTATGCAATACCTTACGTCTTCTTTAGAAACTACCATATTAGGAGACATTAAAGAGTATAATTGTCATCGCAACTACGTTCATATCGGATTTCTTAAGATCTAATCAGCAAAAGATTAAATTGTTAAGATTTAAATAACAACTGCTAAAATTTGACCACATTGCAGGAGACAAACTTCCCAGAACACTCTGGAAAATTTTGAGCGACCTAAAATGATTCTTGGTTTTGAAACCAGAGCTAAACCCAAATATGGAAAGACTAAACGAACTGAAACCTCAACGACTAAATTAAATCACAACGTAGACGTATATTGTGATCAATCCTACAAGGACACAAGTACCAGAACAACTGACGGCACTCAAACTACAGCACCTTGTGGCACTAGATATGAACATAGTATTACTAAAAGCGTCCAATCCCAAAAATCTTATAAGAGGTTGTTTCAAAAATGGTTTCCAGGATATGCAACACCTCACACAAGAAATACCCGTCGTAGTCGTAGATATAATGATTATCCAGATTACCCCGGTCGTTTTGGATATAATGGACGTTACTATCATAAATACCCTCCAAGACATCATAATCGTCCTGGATACGGTGGACACTATTACCACGAGCATCCTCCGAGAGACCACGATCGTTCTGGATACAGTAGAGACTATTATCACGGGCGTCCTCCAAGGTATGATGGTCACCCTCCCAGATATTATGATTGGCGACCTCCAAGATACCCTAACCGTCCTGGATATGGTCACTACTACACCAGTCATACCAGATATGATTATTACGAGACAACGTGGACTTATTACGAGGGTTACTATGTTAAGTACGATCACACACTTCCGCCTTTGAAGCCAAAAGCACGATATAAACCACCCAGCATTTTTTTTGGCCAGGAATTGGCATTTAGACAGTTAAAGCCGATTTTGAAAGATCTTGTTCTAGGGAAAAGTTTACTTAAAGGAAGGAGAAATAAAAATTGGGGAAAGTAATACTAAATTGTAATTTGAAAAACAAAGCACATAATGAGAGAATCGATGAAAGTCGCCAGTTTGAAATCTTAAAAATTGATATAGCTGTTAAAATTTCCGTAATAATATATTAAAAAATTATGTAAAATATTATTATCGGTTCCCGTGTCTTTTGGTTATTTATTCTATTTTATTTTCTTAACGAGCTTTCTACTATGAGCTGCCAGCGTATCGGTTTTGTATCACGTGATGATGTTTAAATTATTTCAACATTTTTTACCCAAAGCCGCCTTCTCTCTTACTCACTGTGCATTGCAATAAGTGCGAAGAGTGTAAGAAACACATAGAAAGACACATCTATCACGGGTGCACTGTTGTTTGTGGAGTTACAGACTTTATTCGCTTGTTTACAAGGGCCATCTGTAATTAACTTTCTGTATTAATATGTGAAGTTCCCTCGAGAGGGAATCCAATAGGAGGATCCAGTTAGGTTGGGCAGCATTCGGTAATCTTCGACATGTCTTCTCTTCGACCATTCCGCAATGATTGAAGACGAAAGTCTTTGAGCAGTGCGTCCTACCCATCATGACATATGGTGCCGAGACATGGACACTGACAGCGGGACTGGTCCACAAATTCAAAGTCGCTCAACGGGCTATGGAGCGAGCTATGTTAGGTGTTTCTCTTATGGATAAAATCAGAAATGAGGACATCCGTAAGAGAACGAAGGTAACTGACATAGCTCGCAAAATTAGCAAGTTGAAGTGGCAGTGGGTCGGTCACGTCTGTCGCAGGACCGACGGCCGATGGAGCAAACGAGTCCTGGAGTGAAGACCACGTCTCGGCAAACGTAGCGTAGGACGCCCTCCAGCCCGGTGGTCTGACGACCTGCGCAAGATCGCCGGCAGGGGCTGGATGAGGAAGACGGGAGACCGGGATATGTGGCGCGTACTTGGGGAGGCCTACGTCCAGCAGTGGACTGAGAGTGGCTGAAGAAGAAGAAGAAGAAGAAGATTAATATGTGTCCTCATCACGACAAAATTAACAATTTTCGGTATAAAGGTATTAAATTTTCATTTCTGATGTAGAAAGTATACATAAACCTAATTTCCGAAAAATCGATACAAGTATTAATTTTAGTCGTGTGATTTTTCAATGGGCATCTACAGTTCTCATTTATTAGGATAACGAGTTACTAGTACTGTTATAGAACTTTCATAACAAAGTATACTTTTATGTGCTAAACACTAACAAAGAACACATGTACAGAGTTTCTTCTTCTTACTTAATAGAGACAATCTATACAATATACTTGTTGTGGACAGAGTGTACCCCCCTGACCCGCCCGCCGGAAGACACCTTCTTTCCGCGCCCCGCATACCGCCGACGCCCATAGCTCACACGGTTAGCAGCTAGCCGTCGGACGGAACATGAGTTATAAGAAGCGGCCTTGGAGGTCGGACTATGTACACATACATATTGCACAGGCACTTGCACTTAATAACACTTAATCACACTACTTTCTCTCTGCCATTCACCGTTATATTCTCTGTTACTCGTCTATATATATTTTTAATTTAATTTTAAATATCGAAATAATAAGTCATATAGTCGATCGAGTTTTATTTGGACGAAGCAACTGTCACGAATAATACTATACAATAATACAGATAAATAAAATTAAAGTGTCCGTTTGTAATATCAAAATAAAAATGTGAACAAAATCAGAGGGGATAATTCGGACCAGCAGATTCCGAAAATGCAATTTTTGTCTGTCTCTCTGTCGGGATGTTCCGGCTAATCTCTGAAACGGCTAGACCGATTTTGACAGGACTTTCACTGGCAGATAGTTGATGTTATAAGGAGTAACGGTAAATTTGCATAAAGGCGGAACCCGAAAATTATGCGTTTTTTTTATATACAAGATTATAATTATGGTTTGCTATGGTACAATAACGAAATTAAAATTGTCGGAAAGCCTTCATTTAGGCACATAATTAATAAACAATACAATTACCTTAGAATATACAGAGACTGCCTACTATGCTAATATTATTATTGTAAAGTAATAGGGCACGTTGCTAAACACTTATGATTTTGAGCACAAACACATAAGTTAACGTAAAAACAATCAATATCTTACTTTATTAAATTTTAAAGCACATTTTATTAGGTTAAAAACTACAAAACACTTCCCAGATAAAACCGCCATGCTACATAGTTTTTTTTTTCATGTTTAAGGCTTGGCAACTAGGTCTTTAAGCCAGGCGCAGTTGTATTGTAGGCTACAATCCACACCATTCAACGGAGTTCTTGTGAAAACTCGAAAGGCCACATTTGACTATACAGTTCACATTTCTCACAAAACACATAATTACTACTCAAAAACTATCAATATCCTACAACTATTGTTCATTTTGGAGTAATTTTACACATTTTTAGAAAATAAAACTGCACAGCACAACATCTCCTATCAGTTCCCGCCAAAAACTCCATGCTACATAAAGTAAACCACACTGCTAAAGACAAATCTTTTTGTTGTAAATTAGTTCATCAGAGTGGCAGGCAAAGGAAATAAATTCATACAGCGTTGCCTGATGTATTCTTAATAAAAAATAGGCTGTTTGGATTTATTTCCTTTGCTTGCTACTCTAGGTTGGGTTAGCTTCACACTAGAGCTCAAATATGCAATGCCAATGTTAGCAACACAAAAACTAGGTTGTGAGGAGCGGTTGAAGGTTGCGACCAATGAGAAGGTCAGTGAGTTAGGTTAGGTTAGCTTCAGACCAAAGCCGCAGGCAGAATCGACTTTAACCATAATTAATGGTAAGCAGTCGGTTCTGCCACTTTGCTACTTGTTAGGCTAAAACACTAAATCCATACAGCATGAATATCAATATTTTTCAATCAATCTGAAGATCATTGAATGACATGAAAGTATGGAATTTTAGATTTTTCACATTATTGTAACTAAGATAATTAATATATTTTTCTAGTTTGTATATATAAATACTGACTACATGCAATACCAATGTAAGCAGAACAAAGTATAGGTGTAAGGGGTGGTCGAAAGTGTAACCAGTGACAAGGACAGTGGGTTAGGTTAGGTTATCTTTAGACCAAAGCCCACGAGCCGAGCGAGCGAAGCGAGCGTGCCGCTGCAGCGGCCGGCGAGTGGCAGAACCGACTGATTTCCATTTATTCGTTGATAATTTTAATAAAAATTAAAGTCGGTTCTGCTTTGGTCTAAAGATAACCTAACCTAACCCACTGTCCTTGCCATAACCTTCGAACACCCCTCACACCTATATATTGTTTGTCTAACATTAGTATTGCATGTTGTCGGTAATTATATATACAAAGTACAAAAATATAATAATGATCTTAATCACAATAATGTGAAAAATCTAAAATTCCGTATTTTTATGTCATTCAAAGATGTTCAGTTTGATTGAATAATATTGATATTCATGCTGTACGGATTTAGTTCCTTTGCCTGACATTTAGCAAAGTGAGGTAAAAACTTTGTCTCTCAATATTATTAATCTGAGGTTTTACTTACAAATTACAAAATGTCGTGATTTTTTAGCAATGCCGTAATATTTGATTTTATAATTATTAATTATTTTGATCATGTCATATATGTTACATTTGCAGACTAATCCCAAAATTAAAATAATTGTGTTTTTATTATAATTAGTAGGTAAGTCGTCACGATAAAAATGAACATTATTTCTAGCGATATAATGCACGTATTTCGTACCTAATTAATTGTATTGTTATTTAATTTTTTGCCTAAATGATGGCTTACCGATGATTTTAGTGTCGTTATTGTACCATAGAAAACCATATGTAAAGTCTTTGAATACAAAAAATGCGTAATTTTCAGGTTCCGCCTTTATGCAATTTTACCGGAGTAACTTAGGTTACTTTTAAAATTAAGAGATCCGCGAAAACAAAATCCACGTGGATGAAGTCGTGGGCACAGCTAGTAAGAAATATATTTTTAGACAACATCTTAATGAAATTTCTATCTAGTCATCTTAAGTTAGATTTAAATTACTTATTAGTCGTATTACTTCGATTATATTGTACTTTCAATGTTGTATTTCTAAAATAAATTATTTATTTAATAAAAGGATATATTTAAGTTTTTTCCCTATGTTTATACCGGACATCGAAAGTACATTTCAGAAATTTCATGATATACGATTCTCATATTCTTCCTCCTAGGAACAACAATAAACAAATATCGAAACACAAGTTACTTTCAAGTTTCATATTTGCACGAGCATGGATAATGTGCAAGATGTGGCCATATTGCCAACAATTCAATTTAGGCTTTACGATTTTGTTATAATGAAAACAAACATTTTAACGGGCTATAAATGAAATGAAATTGGTTTTTGTAGCATTATAGTGAAATAGCTTTCATAAATTTATGTTTCGTAGATAGACGGAGTAGACAATAAAGATTTTGATGACGAATATGTATGTCGTAAAGTGATTTAGTTGTCATTAGGATTTATCCTTCATTGCCCAGATTCGATATAGATAAATATAAGAGATAATAATGAGTTTATGTAAAGTGTAAGTGTAAAGTACAAATTGATCGTGTACTAGCAGAAGGTGATGTCAGGAGCCTTAAGAACAGACGAGCTTGCATGACAAGAGTTATGAATGTCAAAGAGGCAAGTGAGGTGTGTAAGAATAAGCCTAAGTGGCACTCTGTTGTTCGTGCCTACCCCGCAAGGGAACTGGCGTGAAGTTATGTATGTATGTATGTATGTATGTAAGTGTAAAGTAATTTTATATCCTCGAATTTATTTCTTTATTAGTAACTAATATGGAACTTGACTGTTATAGTCATAGGTATCATTTAGCAGACAATATCAATCAAAAATCAAAATCATTTATTGAATAAAACATAATTCACAATTTTTGACACTCATTGGTCCCCAAACTAGGTCGACCTGTATCTCGGGGACCTCCTTCCAAATTGGTACAATTCTGATTGTGAAATTATCAATTACAGTTACATTCATTTAAAAGAAAAATAAAGAAATATGTATGATTGCGTGCGTGCGTGCGTGCGCGTGTGTGTGTTAGTGTGTGTGTGTGTGTGTGTGTGTGTGTGCGTGCATGCGTGCGTGCGTGCGTGCGTGTGTGTGTGTGTGTGTGTGTGTGTGTGCGCGTGCGTGCGTGTGTGTGTGTGTGTGTGTGTGTGTGTGTGTGTGTGTGTGTGTGCGTGCGTCCGTGCGTGCGTGTGTGTGTGTGTGTTATGTGTTACTTGTGATATTGTGAATTGTATGTATAAAAAGATAACAATGTCAATGAAATAAATAAGATTATGGAATGTATATAATTGTGTTATATATTTATTTTTATTTTATAACAATGATCTTTGAATGATTCTTCTTTTATGACTTATATTAATAAGTCCCTTTCAATGACCTCTCTTTACCTCCCCTGCAGTCATTCCCCATCCACCGAGTCTGACAATAGAAATTCACATAATTTAGTAAGTAATTCACAAATCACTTACCCAAATCCGGCTATACAGCTTACCTACACGGTCGCCCGTTTCGCCATCTTGTTTTTGTGTCTTTGTTAACAACTTTTTATAACTTTTTTTTTATTGCAGGAGCTCAACTGACAGGCAGACGGTCCACTTGATGGAAAGCGGTTACCATCGCCTATGGATATTTGCAACACCAAAGGTGCTACAAATGCGCTGCTGCTCTCTTAAAGGAGACTGGAACCTGGTCACTAATACCGGAACACAACCCATGTTGTTATGGCGGCATACTCTAGACCAGGGGTGGTAGCCATCCAGTCGAGCAAATACCCTACCACCTGGCTGTGGGTTGTTTAGTCGCCTCTCACGACAGGCCGCCAGGCCGGAGGAAATTGTATTCTTTCTCCGTTCCTGCACGGATAAAACTAAACAAATTCCTCGTCGCGCTCCCTCACCCCCGCTATTCTTTGCGTTCAGAAATGTATTAAGCTTTTCGCATTTCGCGACAATGTAAGGTAAACGGAAAATATAGATATAAGCAAACTAGTGGTCCCGAGAGACGTGGTCTTGCCCTGAAAATACGAAAATATAGAATCGATTCCGGCGCCACCTACCGAGACTAATTGTGAATATAAACTACTCGACCTAATCAAAATCAACCAAAAAATCTCATCATAATCACTCCTATGGTTTAGTTTAGGAGGAGTTCAGTGACATACACTCGTACGGTTGAATTGTATATGTGTTATTGTTGGAGCTTAACGGTTCTACTCTGCTAGGAGGGGAGCCGCCAATATTGCAACACACACCCAGTCCGCCTTACACCGTCCGGCTCGAAGGACCACATGTCTAGGCTCCTCCCTGGCTGGTAGGGGTTCTTGTAATAATCAGTGGACTGTTCTAATTGTATGAGCTTTATTGTGACCACAGTAAAGATATTATACGCGACAAAGGTAAACGATTTGTGGTTTATTATATGCGTATATAATACTGCAACAGTTATAGTCAAAGGTCGATTTGCAGTCTTTTCCCGGAATGACTGGTTTATCTTAGTTTTGACCAAGGCCTTTCGACAAAACCCGAAATAAATTCTAATTTCGGCCTTTGAATTTATTTATTTTTATTGCAGGAGTTCAGCAGACAGGCAGACGGTCCACTTGATGGTAAGCGGTTACCATCGCCTATAGACATTTGCAACACCAAAGGTGCTACAAGTGCGCTGCTGCTCTCTTATGGGAGACTGGAACCAGGTCACTAATGCCGGAACACAACTCAAGGTTGTTATGGCGACATACTTTAGACCAAGTATGAATAAAGTAGTTTTAGTCAAACCTAGAAGTGCCTTACTTTTAATCAAACGTCGAACGTAAAATAATCTGTTTCAGGCTTTGCGTAGTCGATTCTAGAAGCGACTAAAGCAGACTCGGTCAAACGTCGATTCGTACTGCACTTATTACATGTTTAATGACTGTATAATATAGTCTCTTCTAGGTTAGACAAAAATTCGTTGGTCAATGGTTGAAAAACGTCATTTATTTGGACTTTGACTAAGACCTTATGTCAGGTTTGACTAGTCAAACCTAAGAGCGTCAAAGCTTCGATTTTTGACTAACATATATAAAAAAACTAACTGACCCGTGCACACTTCGCTGGACGTCAAACCAACATAAGCCAACATATAATTACTATAAGAACCGTTACCACGGAAACGGTTAGTATGACAAAGGCTGCCAAGGCAACGATTAACATAGCAACGATGGTATCATTTGTGATGGTAGATAAAAAATATTTTGGATATGATTTTCGTAAAATCCTTCCTTAGTAAGGCGTCTACGTTCCAAAAGGAGTACCTATACATTTGAAGTCTATCGGGCGTATGGTTTCGGACATCTCGTGATGTCCGAAATATATATATATATATATATATATATATATATATATATATATATATATATATATATATATATACAATAGACAACAACACACAGCACATAAAGTATAGAATTCAATTTTATTATACATTTTATAACTTATAGTAGCGAAGAGTTTATAGAGCATTAAAAATTGTATTTGCAGCCCGCGCACAACGACAGGTTCCGCAGAGGTGGCAGTAGTTTATTTTTGTTACAGCACTACTGGACTCATTCCGTCATCGCTCGAATATAAAAGCGTGATGACCGAACGACGAAATCCGCACTCCCGCTTTGGTCGGGTGCAGGGTCTCACTCCAGTTTTGGTCCGATGCACATGTCGTAGTCGTCGTCAGACAATTACCGTCCACTGCTGGATGTAGGCTTCCCCAAGTCGGCACCACTCATCACGGTCCTCTGCCTTCCTCATCCAGCGCCTACCGGAGACTTTGAGCAAGTTGAAGTAGCAGTGAGCTGGTCCCAATTGTCGCAGGAGCAGACGAGTCCTGGAGTGGAGTGGTCCTCCAGCCCGATGGACTGACGACCTGCGCAAGGTCGCCGGTAGGCTCTGGATGAGGAAGGCAGCGGTCTAGTGTTACTAACTAACTAATTATTATATGATATAAGTGAGACTTAATTACATCGGCTATTAATCGAAAATACCCCGTTTTAAGGGTCCGTAGACATTTTGGCTATCTAAACATTTATATATCGGTCAAGTCCACTAGTCCGTCTGTTTGTCCATATTCCTAAGTCACAGTAACTTTTCTCAAAAATTACTGGTTGTGTTGTACATAAACAAAACTTGACACAAATATTGTATTGTATTGTATGGCACTATAAGAAGTCACGATATTTTTTTCGATTAAAATAAGCGTTTTTTTAAACGTTCCGTAGTCAAATGACGATACCAGTCGACGCTTGTTATCTTTACGGAACCCTTATTTTGCATGGACTGCCAAGCCCTTCAGTTTATATTACTCAGCGGTTCTCTTTCATCTATACAGATAAATAAAACTGAAGTGTCTGTTTGTAATATTAAATAAAATCAGAGGGATAATACGGATCAGGAGATTCTGAAAATGGAATTTTAGAATTTTGTCTGTCTGGATGTTCCGGCTAATCTCCGAAACGGCTGGACCGATTTTGACGTGACTTTCACTGACAGATAGCTGATGTTATAAGAAGTCACTTAGGCTACTTTTAAAATTAGGGTGCCACTAAAAAAAATCCACGCGGGCGAAGTCGTGGGTACAGCTATTATTAAATAATACTCTGTAATAAACTCTATTTCTTGGTGCCATTCATATCGTTGTTCGATATTGTTTTAAACTTGTTTTCCATTTCTTTGATATATGAATACTATTGGAAAAATATAGATACAAAAATGTAATATTGGGATAAATTGACTGACAGAATAAATGAAATAAAGGTTGGCTATATATAAACAAGTTGAGAGATGTCAGACGAGGATACAACTGACAGGTTATCAATATCAAAACTATTTTCATCATATCTTTTAATGATTTACAATATTATTTGGCTGTAATGTAAGGTAGGTAGTGAAAGTCGGATATGGCAAAAGAAGCATGAAAGTAGGATAAAAATTGTTGAAATGAGAGCTTTGAGAAGTATGTGTGAGGTTAAGCAGAATTATATGATAAAGAACAGTATAATACAGAGGTCTCATTCATTTTTTTTGACCAGGGGAAACCCAATTGAGGGGCTAAGCCGTGACAAGGGCAGAACTGGGATTCCCACTTAAACCCCTAGGTGTTCCGTCCTTCGCCATATGCCAGAGCTACGGGTATATGACCTAGCCTCTACGCAGCTCTGGCAGGCGTGTGCCTCGCGAGGCCACTTCCACTGCCGGGTGACTTTCTTTTATCCCCCGGCATCATCAAACTCTCTGTACGTGGGGCAGTATGTAACTCGCCCCACGGGAGGAGAGGGAGAACGTCCGCCTCACAGCTTCCACTTTCCCGTAGCCCTGGCATAAGGCGCAGGTAAGAACATCAAGGGGTTTTAGTAGCTTTCCCTAACTCAAGTGGTAATAGCACTTCTTCGGGGATAGTAGTGCCATCCTAAAATGACTCCCACACGCCTACATGTTGTTTCCTCTCCGGTGGTTAGTCCTCAATCGGATTTCCCCTCGTAAAAAAGGAGGCCTTTACATCTTCGCGTAGTGGCGACGCAGTTTACTCGTGGCCATCGCATAATGGCGAAGGACGAAACATCTAGTAGTTTACTTGGGTATTCCCGACTCAGTAGTAAGTATAATATTAGATAAAGTAATGAATAGGGGTTGCATATTAATTTTTTTAGAAGAGTTTGTTGCGTGCTGAATCTGCAAGTAAAAAAATCCTGGATATTCTATACACACGAAACCGCTAAAAATAATAGTATAATTTTGTTGCTTTCAATTGTTGTGTAATTATTTGTGGGATAACAATAAATACATAGAATAGATTATTATATATAGACGCCTAAAATCCTGTCGACTAAGAACACCCATCTTAGCTTCAGGAGTAGATATCACATATACACGGAAACTGAAACCCCCTTAACCAATCATTCAAACAATAACAATCATTTTTTCAGGGCGGCCGCCATTTAGTTTGTTTCAACAACTCGCTGCACTTGTCAAAAATCTTATTATTTCTTACATGTCTGCCTTTTTAACAGCGCAAACGAAACCGACGACAAAATGGCGACGTCTTCCATGTACCAAGGCAAAATTGGGGGGACAGAGATAGATACACTATTATACAAAAAGAGAAAGAATATGTATGTATCAAGAATGTGTATTGTGGTTTAAACAAGAGATGGCGTTACCATGACTTTTCAAGTAATAGTTCAACATTAAATAATAGTTTGTTTGAATTGAAATTTTGAATTGTTGAGTAAAATATGATTTTTTCGAATTGCCAAAAGAACTTGTTTGGCGTCAGTCAAATATTTACAATTTGACTGAGGTATTTGCTTATATTCTAAAACCTAAATAAGCATAGCATAATAAGCAAGAACCTCAGCCAGAAGGCCCAGCTCGCCATACACAACGTGGTGCTGGTACCTACGCTCACGTATGGATGCGAGAGTTGGGTATGGAAGAGAGAGCATGAAAGTAGAGTAAACGCGGTCGAGATGCGAGCACTGCGAAAAATCTGCGGAGTGACGATCGCGGACCGCGTTCGTAATACCGAAGTAAGAAAGAGAGTTGGTCTGAAAGAGAGTGTCGGGGCGAAGGTAAGGAAAGGAATGTTCCGGTGGCTCGGGCATATGGAAAGAATGCATGATGAAAGAATGACTAAACAGATATACAATGCAAAAGTGGATGGCTGCAGAAGTCGTGGAAGGCCACGACACACCTTCCATGATCAAATTGATCGTGTACTAGCAGAAGGTGACGTCAGGAGCCTTAAGAACAGACGAGCTTGCATGACAAGAGTTAGGAATGTCAAAGAGGCAAGTGAGGTGTGTAAGAATAAGCCTAAATGGCACTCTGTTGTTCGTGCCTACCCCGCAAGGGAACTGGCGTGAAGTTATGTATATATGTATGTAAATAGGCGTATATACTAGTTACAGATAGATATACACTGCATACAAATCGTACACAGCCATACTTAAAAAGAAGAAGACAAGTATGTCGGAGTAGTCTTGTAAAACCTTATTTATCCAGATGCATTAGATTACAGACATTCCACAGAAGATTGGTTCATAATAATATACATCAGGGTCTGCTAGTATCTTCCGTTTTGCAGGAAGGTTTGTAATTTTCTAAATGTATTCATAGATTCCATACAATGTGCATGTATTTTGAAATGTCGTTTGACCGAAATGACATCTGCGATCTCTGCATAGTGGTCGTGGAGGAAATGATTTTTGCCTGGTCGTTGGAGTTATACATATTTGATTTGGTTATAATATAATAATAATAATAATCATAATAGTATCAAGCCACATTTACATTAAATTTGTCAAGGGGCCTCTACGTGTTGGCCTTCCCATGGTCCCACGCAAGCCCCCCAAAAGTCCGGACCATTTTTATGGCCCGTGGTCTTGAAAACATACAATAATAATAATAATAATCATCGGCAGACAAACACACATATTGTATATCCCCAAATTAAGCAAGTTACGCTTGTGTTATGGGTAATATACAACGGACTACTCTGGGGCCGATCCCAGACACCCAGACCATAGTAAATAACGGAGAAAATATGTTTCCGAAATTTACTATACCAATAATCGAACCCGGAACCTATGCGTTGCAGTGAGGTACGCCGGCAAAGGCTTAGCCCGCTCAACCACAGAGGCCGTCAATATAATTTCCATTTAATCATAATTTTGTTTAATACTTGAAAAAGTAACAAAAAAAAGAAAATGTGTCCACACGTAGCAGAAGTGAAACTTCAGAGAATATAATCACAGATAATTCTTCTCCAACTTTTATTAATTTATTAATATAAATATAATTTCTTTAGCCTACATCCGTTAACATATTATATTTCAAAAAATTCAATCTAAATTACACTTTAAACCACTAAAGTAAAGTTCGAAATTCAATGCACTGTTACGCACAATTTCCTTTGATCTACGTATAAAAGAATATCTGCCTTAATCGTATACAGATAGAGCTAAAATTCATTTGATTTGAAGTTTTAATTTAAATTGAAAATTAATACTAATAAGTAAAGAGAAATGAGTTTTATTTCGAATTAAATAAGGTTGACTTTATATGTTTATCTCTTTTAAGTGTCGCTTTTTCGTTTCATCGATTTTACGATTCTAAAGAAGTTTAGTCAGCTGTAATTTTTACTTTTGCGCGTATTCACTATATTATTGTCTGGCAGTATATTTCTCTTAGAATTGATTTTTCAATCACCAGATAAAAGTTATTCATAGAAAAAAATGTCAGATGCATGAATAAAACAGTCGAATGGTTTGACTTTTGAATTCACTCAGGTTATAATTTATTCGACTGATAATTTTTTATCTGTTGATTGAAAAATAGCCCTTAATAGAAAGGAATATCTAAAGTTATACATTAAAGTAGATTTTTAAAAAATAAATCATGTTATAAACAAATAATTTAACAAAAAAATATATTTAAAAACCTGATTCTTATATATAAACCTGACTATTGATCGTAAATATCTGAGAACAATGTAATGTAGTTAGAGACACGGACAATTTTAAAAGATTACTATTTTTGCTAAAGTATTTTTTTTTTATTGCAGGAGATCAGCAGACAGGCAGACGGCCCACTTGATGGAAAGCGGTTACCATCGCCTATGGACATTTGCAACAGCAAAGTTGCTACAAATGCGCTGCTGCTCTCTTAAGGGAGACTGGAACCTGGTTACTAATGCCGGAACACAACTCAAGGTTGTTATGGCGACATACTTTAGACCAGGGGTGGTAGCCATCCAGTCGGGCAAATGCCCTACCACCTGGCAAGTATGTTTTATACATACATTCGCACGTAACTAGTTTACTGATCATGTACTGCTATGTTCCTTACGTAAGTTAGAAGTTATGAGGTAATCTTTCAATGGAATCGGTACGGTTTCCGAGGGCCATTTATCAATTGTTTCAATTAACCCTAATTGTTTGTGTGCACAGCGAATAGTGAGCGTTATTTCTTTAGTACGATAGTAAAACTACCGGTTGGTATAGACATTAGTCATGGGAAAAATCACTCACCAAGAAGAAAAGAGTGATATATATCTTTTTGATACAAAGATATATATCACTCTTTTATATCTTTAACTCTTTATCTTTACAGTGAATAGTGTCAGTGTCAATTGTAGACAAGATGAGTTATTATCTGTGACTGATATAGTGAATACTGATAAACTGATATGAAAAAAATATAAACAAATATAGTGAAAAAATATAATAAAATTAATTATATTAAAACAAAATTACAGCATAAAACTATAGTGTTACGATTTATTTTGATTTGCTATTATATTCGGTTTCCTCGTTCACTTACTACGCATGCGCAGTGCGCGGGCTAATCATTGTTTCCTTTTCTTTCTAGTCTAGTTTCTTCTCATTCGGATCTATAGTCATCGCGTGGAACAGGAATGAACTAAAGATATAAAGACACATTTAGAACGTAAGTGATATACAGATATAGAATCACTCTTCGAGTCGGATATATATCTTTTGAGTTAATCACTCAGGAGTTACACACCGCTAATAAACATGTGGGTGCTTCTCACCTTTAAACACGACTCGCCCTTGGCCGCGACTAGCACAGGACACAAGATCTTGTGGCGTGTGGTCAAGTGTAAAAAAACCCAGAACAAGTCGTCATAACTCACGTAATGGCTGCCGATTTGCAAAACTTTAGTACTCATACTGTTTGCAATGCTCATCTGTATGTAAAAACTTTAAGTATAAATTTTGTATCCGTTTGTTTATTGAACACTCAAGAAATTAAAACTACAGGGTGGTTGTTTAATGGCCGGTTCCTGTATCTTATCGACCGTTCATTTGCCTTACTATCGGTTAAAATTCGATATAAGCTCCATACAACTAATGTCAAACTTTAACCGATGGTGGGGCAACTGAAAGAATGTCAGGATATAGGAACCGGCAATTAATGATAATACCCTTACCACCGCACCGTAGAATTCGTGGCAACGTTTAAAGGGCGCGAGTTTGAATCCTGGCCGGACTTAATGTGTTAATGTGTAAAGTGTGTGTGTGTTGTTCTGACCAAATGTGCTTTTTGTTACAATTACCACGTGCTAACAGCGGTTAAGGAATACATCGTGATGAAATCAGCACATCGCGAGACCCGATGTGTCAAACCTGACAAGCCGCCTTGGACAAGTGTGGCGGGTATACTGTCCGTTCCCCAATAGTGGGAGGCCCGAGCTTTAGCAGTGCGTTTACCACCACTACAAACATTGTATCTGTGCAGGAACCTATTCCTACTGCAATGAGGGATGGATATAGGGTATTTGCCCCCCTGGATGGCTACCATCTCTGGTCTAGAGCAAGCTACCATATCAACATTGAGTAGTGTTCCGGTATTAATGGTCAAGTTCCAGTCCATCCTTCGACGCCAGTAACACATTGGTAGTACCTTTGCTGGAGCTGCAAACGTCCATAGGCGAGGATAACTACTTTCCATCAGGTGGACCATTAGCCTGTCTGCTGTACTCCAGCCAAAATTAATTTCTTTACGGTTGGGATGTGTGTTTATTTGCCAGCTTCGGAAAAAGAAAACATAATAACATAGAATTATTATAGACGTGGTCACGAAAACAGATTTTAAAAAAAAAAAAAATCTTTTCAAAATAATTGTTCCGGCCAATTTGATCAACATCACCGGCGAGCTCCCAGCGGCATTCTTATCTCAGGTACATTTCATTGTTTGCCGAACCCAAATAAGATGAGACTTATTTGGGTGCGATTGTGGGAAACATTCGCTTATAAGCCGAATAATAGATTTTAATCTAAAAGCATTTTAAAAGGTTGTTTTACAACGCGTGCTGATTAAAGGGCTACTGAAGTTTTTTTAATTAATTTCTCATATTCTCATTAGGTGATAAAAAAAATTAAAAATATGTATCTCATTTAGTGTATTGGAATTAATAAAGGAGAGTGGGGACACCATAAGACACTTTTCTTTTTAAAAAGCTTCTATTTCTAATTACTTTATATTTTCTACTTAAGACAGAAAACTTGATATAATAACTAAACTAAACTAAATAAATGTTTTAAGTTATATATTGTAACAGTTTTTGTAATATAAAAATCAAAACAAATTGTTTACACATTTTTAGCTTTTTAAATAAAAAACTATTATAGCACATAATTTGTTACCCCTCGTTTACAATGCACGTATTTCTGAAGCAGCGAACAGCGAAACGACGAGGGGAGTGGGCAGCATAAGTACGGAAAAGCAACATATGTTGTAGAAGTAGGCATTATGTCAATATCTCAGATTGTTCTATGTTCAAAAAGAGGTGTTTGCAAAGAATTTGTATTCAAAATACAACTGGATCGTTTTCTCCCCAATGAAAACCAACTAGCTTCCATAAATGAATATTTCTCTCAGATCCCATGGGAAAACTTTGCTAACGAACTCCGCAAATAAAAGCAGAAAAGATTTTTGCAATTTTGCCTCTGTGTCTTTTTATAGGATGCTTGAAACAGGCTATTTCTGTTGAATAAGGGAAACATGAAATTAATTTATTCCATCGTAGACCAGAAACTATTATATTCCAGCTCCAATTATGTAGCTAATGCTTTACTGTACGACATTGGAATTAGAAAATTATTAGGGTCAGGTAACTACGAGTATTTCTTATAAGTCCTGTCATACTTACAAATGCATTAATCAAGAAACCACTGAGAAAACCACCTTAGGTATCTAAACATGTAGGTATTTGTCCTGAGCTATCCACTTCATATTACCTATTACGCGTACATTCTTTATGAAATTAATTAATATCATCGTGGTCTAAAACGTATTTATCGGTTAAAAACAATCATCTATTGCATCACTAGTATTACCTACAACACTATTGTCCTGTCGATGCACTTTCTGCAAAAATGAATTTAAAAATTTCATGCTCTTCTTTCTCTTTCCTTCTTACGTCTATAATATAGTTTGTTTCTCTTTGTTTGGAATCCTAGACGCAGCTCCTGATATCGACGCAGTCTTATCACTGACAGTTTACTAAACGATATAATGCTTTATATTGTTAAACTTAAGGTGGAAAATTTATTGGATATTAATGGTCTCAGAGGTTGTTCACATACCTGAATGGCCGTAGCGTAGTATTCGAGAATGGAACAGCTCCCGAGCACCAAAATCACATTCACAAGTTAGTCTCGGTTTGGCCTCACACGAGTGGGGATGTGTTTCGGGTTTTTTTCGTAAAGCCGGTAACCTCGTGGAAAATACGATATTAATAAATGCTTCATATTTCTAATCTAGTGTAGTGTTATCTGTGTATTAGTGTTGTAGTGATTAATTTGTGGATTTAAAAGGTATTTATTATTTTCTTTAGTGTGACAGATAAAAGAAATTTCTCTTTGGTATGCAATAAAAACCGGTTATTCGTCCGGTCAACCGTGGGAAGCTGTTTCATTTACGATTTATTTTCAATGTATTGTTTGCACTATTATACAGATAACGCAGTTAACGCATCATTAATGATGTTCATCGGATGTTTGTGTTAATAATACCTATAGTTCATTATCACCGAATGTTTGTACCTATATAGTTTATTCGAATTCTGTATATCAAATAAAATAATAATGTAGGTACTTCGATACATTAATGTTGATAAAGTGGAGTAGGTTAGACCCATTTAAACATCAATATTAAAAGTGTTGTGGTATCTACCTAGGTATATAATTATATAATAAAACTACGTTTTAACGGTTTTAAGCGCGGTAATTTTATTTGATTTTGGTTTTTTCCGACGTTTCGGCCACTTTCACTGAAAAGTGGCCGAAACGTCGGAAAAAACCAAAATCAAATAAAATTACCGCGCTTAAAACCGTTAGAACGTAGTTTTATTATGTATACAAGTCGCGAAAACTTAAGAAAATATTATATAATTATAGTTAATTTTTTTTTAATTCTACTAAATTTCACTACTGTTAAGCAAATTGTTGTCAAGGGGAAATGAGTTACCCAGTGTAACACCTACACTAAGAGACATTGAATGACAATGAACTAAAAGGGATGTAAAAAATTACATCTACCTAGAGATTTTTTAACTCTCTCTTCTGTAAATTTCGAACCCCTTACTGGGCTCGAGTCTTGTTATTTTTTAGAGGGACAGATACCTGGGCCTCACTTATCTAAAGCGAGAGTTTCACATATCGGTTATTTTGATTAGAATACGTGGTAGGCAATTGTAATGGACATATTAGGTCAGAAGCATTGCTTAAACGGTGCAAGCTTTCCAACCAGCACTGGAACCCACGTCAGTGGAGTGATATTTTTTTTAAATATTTTATTGCAGGAGTTCAGCAGACAAGCAGACGGCTTATTTAATTGAAAGCGGTTACCATCGTCTATAGACATCTGCCACACCAGAGGTGCTACAAATGCGCTGCTGCTCTCTTAAGGGAGACTGGAGCCTGGTCATTAATGCCGGAATACAACTCAAGGCTGTTATGGTGTCATACTCTAGACCAGGGGTGGTAGCCATCCAGTCGGGCAAATACCCTACCACCGTGCATATATATGACATGCAGTTAAGTTGGCTCCCAAGCTACTAGGACGTAATACATTGGCATAGGTAGAAATACAGAAATATTATTAAACAGCAGCTGGGCACGCTACTCTCTCTCTCTCATAAAATTTGAAATATGGATCTTTGGGGTAGTTAAAAACTATCGAAGTAGAAAATAAAGTATTAACCTATGGGAAGACAACATTGACTAATCTGTGAATATTCTAATTATGGAAAATGGAAACCATTTTGACCCCTGACTTATTATTACCATTGAAGTGGTTGTTGCGTCGAAATGACAAGCAAGTTTTTGTGTTAATTTGAAGCGCTACATGCGACAGTTTCTGAAACTAATAGTAGTATTATATTAACACTAGTACATTTTTAGTTTATTGGGACTCCCGCTATCATCGCCTACACAATCAGCACCAAAATGGCGACCATAAAATCAACACACAAACACAACAAACATAAAATAAAACGACAGTAACCTGTCCAGTGGCAACAGTGGTCAGTGATTTTCACTTAGACCATAGACAATAAAATAAAGTGGCTTACAACTTCATTATTTCACTTTATACACAGAATTTATGACAACTGTTTACAATTACCCTGGTTGACCCTATAAGTTTTGTTTACATTAATTGAGTTTAAGAGAATAGAATATGTATGTATGAATCACCGGTCATGGTAAAATGCAATGCAGCTTACTCACATTTCGTAAAAGAATTAATTCACTTTGTAAGTACGTAAAAGCAATTGCAAACATACAATGAGTCATAGTTTCCTATCAATTTCAGTTTTAACATTCATGTTCTAGAACAATGTTCTGGGCACTAATGGTTGGTTTACACATATCAAGTAAAAAAAGTCACTAGATTTTAATTAATTTACGAATAAGTCCTTATCATCATTTGGACAGATGTCTACTTAATGGGCAACTTATTACATAACTGGTAAATTACAGTTCAAACAGTGATAACTTAACTTGCCAGTTTCTTAAGTTTACTAATTACTTAACTAATTTAAACGTAAATTAAGTTTATATTATTATTTGTAGTGCCAAGTTATACTTATATTGAGTTAACTAACTAACTATTAAATAACTAATCGCTCTGTCCCTTCTTCCATTTCATCTCTCCTCTTTATTTTTTCTTGTCTACAGAACTATTGAACGATGATACCTATCTGCAGTACATACAAGCTGACCCGTGCCGTGCCTACTTTGCTGAGCGTCATTAAAAAAATACAAAATATTATTAATCGCAATCAGATATAGCTTATGCCACTCAGGAATAATGTAGCTTTCTACTGGTGAAAGAATTTTCAAAATCGGTTCAGTAGCTCAAGAGATTACTTCTTACAAACAAACCCACAAACTTTACCTCTTTATAATATAGTAATTATATATCCAAGAAAAGTGTCTGTGACATACCTACTAAGACGGACAGACAGATAAAAGGATATATAGTCATAACGATTTCATGAAGGTTCCGTTTTTGCCAAACTAGTCTTTCGTGTTTTTTTGGTGTGGTTTTTTGACTTTTAAATATCTCACTAAATATAAAATCTATAACTAATATAATAACTGTAAATTGAAGGTATTTAAAAAAAAACTACTGGAATAGACTATATAAACGACGGAGAACACAATGCTATTTCTTTTAGATTTCTTATCTGTTTGTTCGGGGTTCACATAAAAAGTACTGAACCGATTTTGATGCGGTTTCCGCTGATCGACAGCAAATTCTTAGACTTAAAATCTGCGCTACTTTTTATTCCGGGAATCCCGCGGGAATTTTCTCGGGATCGGTTTGTAGTTGTTCGGGTGTACACAATTTGCTTATTCCGATGAATATGCTTTATTGTGTTTTAAAGATACAGTTAACAGAAATAAAATTTTACAATACAATAGGCGGTCTTATCGCTATTAGCGATTTCTTCCAGACAACCTTTGGATGGACAAAAAATTTGATAAGAACAGAGGTATGTTGCATTATTCTCACTAGCGAATCAGTATCTTATAAATATATACATACATTATATAATATAAATACATTAATAAAAATAATATTTATATTAAATTATACTAATACGATATATATATATATATATATATATATATATATATATATATATATATATATATATATATATATATATATATGTAATACGATATATGTAAATATATAATCATAAATTACAATATACATTATTAATTATAATTGTAGAAAAATAAATTAAATTACAAAAGCATGTCATAATGCGATTTTATTATAAATTGTGAGGTTTCTATTTTCCACGAGAGAAACTGAGAGGCTGAGTACAAACACTTATTAGCCAACAACTCAAACAGATACATAGGTAAGACATACAACACTTTATTGCTCACCAAATATACAATTTCTAAAATGCACAAATACAATATTGTCATGGTAGAAACTAGGCGTGTGTAACTCTTTACTGAACCGACTCACTGATCCGAAACATTTAGGTGTTCCAAAAGATTGGAACATCAATAATGTTTCAAATGCGTCATTTGGATCTGGAACATCGCGATCTCTCTGACTCTCTGTTCAGCGCGATCATGTCGCTTACGTGTGAGAGAGACCGACCAAAGCATAAAGAATCACAGAGCAACAAGCGTAGCGAGAGAGCAGGAAAACAATAAAATATAAGCAAATTATAATTTATCAATGATCTCACAATTTGTAATTTTTTCAAATATTACTATGAATATTCAACTTTGTTTCAACCTTAACACCGTCTGCCTCAATATGCCTGCGACACGACATATATATATCTGTATTTTTATCTTTGACAAGTTTGACACGATGTATCAAATGAAACCGCAGCCTGTTTCTCAGCCTCAGTCCGCGACGTACCATAACAAGACAACCATGATTTTATATCCTTGACTCAATGTTCCAAATGTTCCAAATGAAACATATCAGTGATCCGGATCATTTTACTGTTCCAGATACAAATGTTCCAATCGCAAAAATGTGACTTTTTTCCCACGCCTAGTAGAAACAATAGGCGGCCTTATCGCTTAAAGCAATCTACTCCAGGCAACTAAACTTAGGAATAGTTTAACCTAATCTGGCGATGTTGGTGATGCAGATTATTAGGTATATCATAACCAAACATACTTAACTACATTTTATAAATTAAATGTACATACACACATTAGAAATAGTTTCGTTTTAAACTGGTTTTTAGGCAATTCCCTTATCGATTTTGGGATTGCATTGTACTCGTATACCTTTATAGCCATTAGATAACAATTCCTGTCACTCAGAGCGGTTTTGTGTACTGAGGCCTACAACCTGCTAGGAGCTTTGACCTTTGAATTAATATTATTTTTAAATTCAGAAAATAAGGATATATGCTCCCGCAACAAAACAGCCAGTTTGAAAAAATATAGATACAAGGCAGGGATAAGATGTTAAATTTTTTTAATAATGGTTTATATGACTCGAAATGCCCTGCACTACTAATCGCTCTAATAATCCCGGGAATCCCGCGGGAATTTCAAGTCGGGTGTAGAAGAAGTCGCTGGAATATTATAGTATAGTATAGGACTTCGTCCGCGTGGAATAGTTTTAAAAAATGTAAGTTAAAAAACTCACCGATTTTGAAACATTCTTCATTGGTGCTCCGCTCTTATTAGTTTTAGCGTGATGATATATAGCCTATAGCCTTCCGCGATAAATGGGCTATCTTATACTGAAAGAATTTTTCAAATAAGACCATTAGTTCCTGAGATTAGCACGTTCAAACAAACAAACTCTTGAACTTTATATATTAGTATAAGATATGTTAACATTTATCAAGTGTTAGTTAAGAACTTTGCTATCAAAATAACGTTATCTGATAAAAGAATAATTGCTCGAGGCGATGTTATCCTATCTTGACTAAACGAATTGAGTTCTGTACATTGGTGCTAGTAATAAGCAATTTAGGTTAATCTTTCCGTTATCAATTAAATGTTGTATTTTAGTTTGTGCTTGTCTGGAATAAGTTTGAGTTGAGTATTTTAGGGACTTTGTAGTCATTTAGACAAAAACAATATATTGTAATACTTGCAACCACTCAGAAGGGTTTATGGTAGTAAAAGAACAGCAACTGGTCACAATACTTTATAATCAGAGAACCTTACGGTTTTAACACATTACAGACACTAACTTTAACACTCGACGAGCACTTTTAGAACACCTCGCCATCCCTCCAACAATTTAACCGTTTAAGAAACTTAGCATATTGGCACAACCGATAGCGGATTGAAGGCATTGATAAACTACTTTAATTAAAGCGTTATGCATGACAAGAATTTAGTACATTATTGTTTGGATATTTCAGATAATAGTTTATATAAGATATTGTATAAAATATTATACTTAAAGTTCTGTATGCAATAAAATAAGCCGAACACAGTATAAATGTATCACGTCTGCCAGCATGGAAACAGAATGTAGTGAATACCGTCTATATACGATTAAGACATTTTGAATTATAAACTACACAATTATCACATTATACAAAAGATAAATATTGTAGCAAAATTATTGTAAATTATTGACAACTAGTCTATATAAAAGAGGCGCTAAACGTAGAATAAATAAAAATATAACATTACTATTCAATTAAGGAAATGGTAGATAGTATCGTCTAGAAATAAGAGGGTACATAACAAAATTAACTATTAACTCTAAACGGTGATTCGGGCAAGTGGAAAGAATGCATGATGAAAGAATGACTAAACAGATATACAATGCAGAAGTCGTGGAAGGCCACGACACACCTTCCATGATCAAATTGATCGTGTACTAGCAGAAGGTGATGTCAGGAGCCTTAAGAACAGACGAGCGTGCATGACAAGAGTTATCAATGTCAAAGAAGTAAGTGAGGTGTGTAAGAATAAGCCTAAATGGCACTCTGTTGTTCGTGCCTACCCCGCAAGGGAATTGGCGTGAAGTTTGTATGTATGTATGTAACTATAAACGGAAACATGACAAGAACAATTGGACCTATTTATGCAAAATGGAACCAACCCACATACTGATAGTTTTGAGAAAAAGCCGTTTTTATTAAAATTTTGCATACAAAAAAATATGTCTATATTTTGAAAAAAACATTTAGAATATTGTATATTATATTTTCTCGTTATGATTTTTATTGAGTCGATAGAAGGTGCATTTTGAAAGTCTTCTGCATCCTTAACCCAATTTTGGCATGTTTGTGGATTGGTTCTGTTTTGCATAAATAGGTCCAATTATGCTTCTAAATAACTGTAACATTATGTCTTGACGTTCATTCGTCCGTCCTTCTGTCCGTATTGTCTTTGTATATCAGACATATTTTTAGTTCTATATAATTTATTTATTTTGGTAAGGCTTACAGAAAAACATTCATATAAATTAAGTACATATACATAAAAATATTGCTAATTACAAGTCTTAACATCTATATAATATTATAAAATTCTAAACATGCCGTGTCTGTATATTGAAGCTATTAAAACAACTAGAATAGACTATGTAAACGATGGAGAACACGATGCATTTTTTTAAAATTCTTGTCTGTTTGATAGAAATTCACGTAAAAACTACTGGGCCGATGTCGACGCGGTTTTCGCTGATCGACAGCTAATTTTTAGACTTAAATTATACAGATAAATAAAATTGAATGTCTGTAATACCAAAATAAAAATGTGCTAATAATTAAGGGGGAATAATTCGGACCTGGAGATTATGAAAATGCAAAATTTTGAATTTTTGCCTGTCTGTCTGTCGGGATGTTCCGGCTAATCTTTGAAACGGCTGTACCGATTTCGACGGGACTTTCACTGGTAACTAGCCGATGTTATAAGGACTAACTTAGGTTACTTTTAAAATTAGAGTTCCGCGAAAAAAAAATTAAAACATTTTATTCCAGCTAATCTCTGAAACGGCTGGACCGATTTTGATGGGACTTTCACCGACAGATAGCTGATGTTATAAGGAGTAACTTAGGCTACTTTCTTTTTTTACTTTTTTTTAGGGTTTCGCGGAAAAGAATTTCACGCGGACGAAGTTACGGGCACAGCTAGTACATAATACATAAGTATTTCTCTCATGAGAGACTGATGATTGACTGATCACCAGTGTGTGACATTGTTTTTTCTTCTACTGACATCATGTTTCTATCAATTTCAGTCAATAAGAACTTGTAAGCAACTATCTGTCAATGTGAGAATAAATAACAATTATTATTGTTCTCAAAAACTATTGAGTATAGAACTGTAATACTGTACAAACAGTTTCAAGCTAATTTTTAACATATTAGTGGATATTATATAAAATACTTACAAGTGTTCAGCAAATGCGTATAATATTAAAGCATAGTAAGTTTTACATTCCCTCGATTCCCTTACACAACTTCCATAGGAAGCGGCATGTTTTCTTTTACATCCAGAACGATGTCTTGTTTGTTATTGAAAGATAAATTTATTCTAGGGGCAACGCACTGAACTCAGGCATAAATACTATAATTAAAGCAACTAAAAGTTAACAAACAGTACTGTGTGAGCGGTGGATATAGTGTTGTCAGATTGGAAAACGAAATAATCTGGACAAGATGAGAAATAAAAATATTGAATCAAAATTTTGTATTCCATTTTTAAACAAACTACTTGCCTCCGAAAGACGAAATATATTCGTACGTAACTAATTCTTCACATTGATGTTTTACGTTTCAACGTAAAGTTCTCTTATTACAGTAGATAATTGTTGCTTTTTACGGAATTAACCAATTTGGATCCCATAAGAGTGTTGACACGGAACAACAATGCAAGGAATGATAACACTGGTCCACAAAAAATAAACAGGGGTCTGTACTTTTAATCAGACCCATATATTCTTATGTATTTGATGAATCTCGGGTCTTCATAGTGAGAAAAGAGTGACTTAGCGCCATTTAGTCTATAGACTAGATGGCGGTAAAAGTCACTCTGAGAAGAGTAATTGAATTAGTCAAAAATTAAGAAGCTTACTATGTATTTGTTTAGAGTCACTTTTTACACGGTGATTGTGAATCCTAGTATTCTACTTTCGTGTTATTGAGAAATTGTTAACTTATATAATATAACTTGAGTAATTTTAATTAATCTCGGCTATTATTATATGGTTTATAAAAATTTTATCGAGATATTTTGTATTTTTAGGTAGTCTGAACATCATATGAAATTTTTGGACAATCTTGAGGAATCGTGTCTATCTGGCAATCCTAGTTGACTTGTGGTGAATGATACGAAAATAAACTGGCGAAGCGCGGTTTGCGGGTTGTCTCTCTATTAATATTATTATTGGCATAAATTCACTTTGGTACATCTTTTCAAATAAAAAAATAAAAAATTGGCCGTAACCCGAAGAGTGATTGATGTTTTGATAACAAATAAAGGTTTGCTTCAAACACCTACAATTTTGCTTTTAACTTGTTTTAAAGGTCTTTCCGTGGACAGCTTATCGAACGAATGCCTCCATACCGGAAGAGCTCATGGTTCTCAAGAGATCACCCGAGGTTATCAGAGGTATGCCAACAACGTATACTGAAGTACTTTGGCCACATAGCCCGACGGATTACAGACAATAAGGAGAGACTTGTGGCCACTGGGAGAGTTGAAAGCAAAAGACCTCGTGGTAGATCTCAAAATAGGTGGATTGACTAAATTGCTGGACATTTCAATAAACTCGACCGTCTACCATGCTCAGACCCAATGTCGTTGGAAGTGAGCTACGTCATACGTCCTCATCCTCCTCCCTATTTCTTTCGACGGCCTCTTTATGCGACATAACGTCCTCGCAGACGGAAGCCACCACTGCTATCAAAGTCACGATCCTCAGCAGTGAGGGAACGACTTAGAAGAAGTCAAAAGGTCTTTGCTTCCAAGATTATCCGTGCAGGAACGGAGAAAGAATACAATTTCCTACGGCCGGGCGGCTTCTTGTAAGAGGCGACAAGACAACCCACAGACGGGTGGTAGGTTATTTGCTCGACTGAATGGCCAACCCTGCCTATCTGCTAAACTCAGGCAATAAAAACAAGATAAAAGAAATAGACAATTAAAATAAATAGTCACTCCAAATAACATTTATGCGTTTGTTACATTTAAACCATTTTCAGCTAGACTGATTTTGAGTTTGAGAATTATTTAATTATTAACGTTCATAGTAGTTTAATTCATAGCTTAGTTTAGTTTTAGACGTTCTTTAGTTTTAATTTCAAGCTTTTCAATTGTTGACAAATTCGATAACAAAAAATGATTGCTAAAACGTCCAATAGCGAGAGAAGAGTTAACCTGCAGCGGCGTCTAGTAAATGGGTTTCGAAGCTTTCCGACTAAAGTTTTTTTTAATAAGCGATTATCATCCTAGTATTGTTGTTCTACGTCAACACTCTTATTGGATCCATATTGGTTAATTACAGGAAAGTAGTTGTATATAATTTAAAAAAAAATGTATGGAAGTGAAGCGTGGCCTGTACTTGAGCGACACAAGCAAGAACTGCGTGTCACGGAGATGAATATGCTGCGATGGATGTGTGGAGTGACGCGGAAAGACCGTGTCAGGAACTCCCGCATCCGCGACAGTCTTATGTCCGTGACATAGCAGACAAATTGCAACAGTGTCGCTTACGCTGGTACGGCCACGGTTTACGGAGACCGGCAAATTATGTGGGGAACAAAATAAATGTCTAGCCATGCCGCTTCCGCCAGGTCCCGGTCGAAGGGGAAGGCCCAAGAAATGTTGGCTTGACGTTGTGAACGATCATGCGTACCAATGGTCACAAAACAGGGGATGCTGAAGACCGCGCGACGTGGAGTAGAAAAGGTAGGTAAGCGACCTCTAGACGTCGGAGTGAACGCTCCGAACGCAACCGGGATTTAACACTCGGATAATGATGATGAGGATGATGATAATTAAAAACAGCTTCATAAAAGCGGAAACATAGAACAAACATATTTCAAAGGGCTACAAGGAAAGAACATACAAATATCTAAACAAAATACTTTCTCATTTAGGTATATATGGACGCCACACACCTAATCATGGGTATCTTACACGCTACTCATAGGATATTACAGACCTTACTTCCGTATAACATGAACAAATAAGGCTGGCATTATTGCCTTGTTTCGGTGATAATGGTTCATTCATGGATATTTTAGGCGATACGCACCACAGTGTAGGGAGATTAAAACAAAAAAACTTTGTTTTCGAGCTTCAGAATATGTGTAACGTGTAATTTGATCGAACTTCCACGAAATAATATATTTATTCAATAGTTTCTTAAATACGATGTTGTAAAATGTATGTGAAATGCCTTACTTAGAGTGGTTTAGACTTTACTCAAGTGTTTTTCTAAAATCGTTATATTTTTCGTATACCATTTAAAATTCTTTCACAGAAATTGTCTTTAAACTACTTCACGGAACGGTGTGATAATAATGTGTGTGGTTTTTTTTTTAAATCAATCGATCCGGTTTTCAGCTACAATAACAAGTTTAAATAAAATCTAATTTAACACTTCAGTTTTAATTGAAATCGAGACTACTCTAAATACTGTCCATATTGCTTACAGTTTTGGATTTGGCTTACTTTTTTTTTTTTTTTTTTTATCGCAGGAGATCAGCAGACAGGCAGACGGCCCACTTGATGGAAAGCGCTTACCATCGCCTATGGACATTTGCAACACCAAGTTGCTGCAAATGCGCTGCTGCTCTCTTAAGGGAAACTGGAACCTGGTCACTAATGCCGGAACACAACGTACTACGTGCACTTAAAGAAGTCACCTGTGTATTTTGAACAAAATTATCGTACTGTATGTTCAATGTACTATAGCCATACAACCTTGGACACCTCCGTTTCGGATTAGACAATGTGTAATTTCGTCTATGTACCGTAATGCCATAATTCCACGTCCTACGAGTCCCCTCACTACCTACGATCAAATGGGATTTATTTTGTAATCTTATGAGTCATCGCGGAATGATCTAGAATACGTTAATCAGGATTTTTCATTATATGAATTTAATTATGGTTCATGATACGATGTTGAATACATAGTATATGATTGCTTCTGTGGTTGAGCAGTCTTTTTTTTTAAGGCGGGGGAAATGCTATTTACGCACAATACTGAGTCCTTTGCAAGAGATTAGACCAGAGTTGATCATGAAGGCTTTCCCCTTTGATAAGGGGCAATCCGAACAATAATTAAGCCAGCTAGTGTGGAGACTCAGAGAAGTTGCACGGGCAACAACCACTACCCACTAAAACCACCCTCCTCTCATGTGCCCCGCGCTTTTTATGTAGGAAAGGCTGAGACTTAGAGTGGTTGAGCAGTCTAAGCCTTTGCCGGCCTACCTCACTACAACGCAGAGGTTCCGGGTTCGAATCCTGGCATGGTAAATTTCGGAAAAATAATTTTTCGTTATTGGTGTCTGGGATCAATCCCAGGGTACTCCGTTGTATACTACCCATAACACAAGCGACACTTGCTTAATTTGGGGACATACTATGTGTGTGTTTGTCTGCCGATTATTTATTTATTTTAATACGTGAAAAATGCGAAAAGCCACGTGCGTGTCAATCAACGCACAGAATTGAATAAAAATAAGTACAGGCTTTAGGCGTACGTACTATGTGTTCCTTTAACATGCTTGTGAAGGAGCACTATCTAACTGTATAACGTGTTTATTGTTTGTTTTGTATGTCTATGTACGTATATATTTTTATAACTATAATATATGTATTATAATTATTTTATTATTATATTAATATCTATTTCAACTGCACGCCAACGCTATTTATGCAATTAGATCTTGTTCATCCAAAGGTTGCCTGGAAGAGATTGCTTTTAGCAATAAGGCCGCCCATTGTACTTACCTTTTAGTAAGTAAGTTTATTGTGTATTTTTTCTATGTAATGTTCGTGTACAATAAAGAATATTGTATTGTATTGTACAGGTTTTTTGAATAAATAAATACATGAATTAATTTAATTATACGATAAAAACATTATAAGTTACACAATACTTAAACGACAGTAACATTTGCACTTAAACTAATATGGGAGGACTTTGATACCTAAACTAAGTATACATATTAAGGTTGCCTTATATGTCATAATAGTATATGTATTCTTTAAATAGTAGAAAACAAAGTCTCTTTTTGTGTCTGTCTGTATATCCGCTAATTCCTCCTAAACGGTTTCACCATCAATCAGGTAATTTTTCAATGAAGGTTTATATATATAAAAAAACCTAATGAAGTTATTAGATAAATAAAATAGACCTACTCATTAGGATATGACCGCGGGGAAAACTCTAGTCTACTATAATTTTGAAAAATAATTTTAAGAGTATAATTGATATTAAGCCTTAAGCATCGCTAAAGAGCAATATCTTCAGCATTTAATAGTGAACTGTAAACGGTTGACGGTGAAAAATTGCTATGTTTTGACAAAGAGGTGATCCATCAGGGCAAATGGCGCATCTTAGGGTGTCAGGCATAAATTCCGGCTAAGCGACAAAAGCAAATTAGGGCCAGCGATGAACGCGCTACGAGAAATAAAATATTAAAAATATATCCGTACTCAGCTGTACAGGTGTAAACTTAGCAAATGCATTCCGAAAAATGTTACACCCCAGCACAAAAAATTACATGAACTTCAAGGATATGCCGTTTGAAAACTATTTATTCAGCTTATTGAGAACTATATCATATTTTGATCTAGTATTTACAAGTTTTGGCAAAAAAGTAATATATTTAGCAAATATCTAGTAAGACAATGAATGCACAAATATTCATCTATCTAACTATTTAAATATTACATAAGTAGAATTAGTTTTATTAATTATTATTCTTATTTATTATTTAATTAACAAAACTGGGTCATTTTGGTCTTACGCCAAAAGGAAGGTTTGCACTGAAAATCAGTGTTGTGTTGGATATTATTCCGACACAGCAATATGCTGAGTGAACAAATTCTCAAAATATGCTTTGTGTATAAAAATGTATAAGAAATGTAATTACGTCGCAATTTCTTCAAATATAATTTTTCTTTCTTTCTATCTATAATATTATATAATGCTAGATATACCGTGTATGTAAATTGTAGCTATTAAAAAAAACAACTGGAATACACTATATAAACGATGTAGAACACGATGCAATTTTTTTAGATTACGTGTCTGTTTGTTCGGGTATCACGTAAAAACCATTGGGCTGATTTCGATGCGTTTTCGCTGCTCGAGACCCTTTTATTAGACTTAAAATCTGCGTCACTTTTTATCCCGGAAATTACGTGGAAATTTTTCTGGGAATGATTTGATTAAAAAATCTCTTTGCAATTCGATTTTTTAATTTGGCCATTTTAGCCAAATTAAAAAAACGAATTACAAAGAGATTTTTTCACTGATCGATAGAAAATTTTATGTAATAAAATGTGTGATATTTTTTACCCCGGGAGCGGTTTGTAGTTGTTGGGGTGCATAAAAATTATCTTATTCCGACACGATAGCTTACATTCTTTTTTAAATGCTGCGGTACTTTGTGTCCCGGGAATACCGCGGGAATTTCAAGTCAAGCGCGGATGAAGTCGCGAGCATATCCTAGTGCAATATACAATATCAGTTGCTAGGTTTTAAAATTGTTTTCTCTAGATTTATTTTGAGAACAAGCATTCCTATGGTCTATATTGCATTTAATGTTTATCTAGGCGCTATTTACCATCGGAAAATATTTTGTAGGATGATGACGTGTTATTTGAATGCCCGATCTTTTATATTAAAACGCTACAAATTACTCTTTATGAATGTGTCAGCCATACCGTCCTGTTTGAAATAGACTCGAAATTTCTGAACGAATATAGAGATGGTGTACGATATAGAGGGACCATTTTGGAACATGTCTACGAGATGAAATATTCTCAGCTATAAACCCGGTGTAAGATTTAATAATGTTAGAATAAAGAATGACTAAACAGATATACAATGCAAAAGTGGATGGATGCAGAAGTCGTGGAAGGCCACGGCACACCTTCCATGATCAAATTGATCATGTACTAGCAGAAGGTGATGTCAGGAGCCTTAAGAACAGACGAGCTTGCATGACAAGAGTTATGAATGTCAAAGAGGCAAGTGAGGTGTGTAAGAATAAGCCTAAATGGCACTCTGTTGTTCGTGCCTACCCCGCAAGGGAACTGGCGTGAAGTTATGTATGTATGTATGTATGTAGAATAAAGAAATGGCACAGGGCCAGGCCATAACTTAGGGCTGAACCGACGGGCCAAATTAGGGCTAGCCTGATCCGGGTACAGATTAGGGCAGATTACTTACTTAATGCGGACCCTACGTTAAAAATGTATCGGAGGAAGGGAATACGAGTAATATAAAGGAGATTAATGGGAAATAGTGTATTGTATTGCTTGACGTCTAATACTCCTTGGGTTCTATTGTTAAATGACAAAAGTGGAATAATTTTGCCTTTACGCCATGTCCGTCCATTATGCCTTCTGTGTGTGTGTCAGCCATTTTTTGAGTATTACTATATGGGTGAATGTTGTCTGATGTATTAGTAGGTAGTGTACGCCACAAATAATGACAGGCAAGAGAGTCTTAGATCATACAGCCAATGCTGATGTATAAGTCTTTGTATTGCTCAGCTGAATTGTAGATCTTCAACTGACGCCATTCAACGGAGTTCTTATGTAAGAAAGAAAGTAAAAAACTAAAAAATATACTAAATTGACATAATATACATACTCATTAAACATAAAGCCTTTAGAATTTTATAAAATATACAACTTTAAAAAAGAAATGTACATAACACTCACGGCAATAAGGCTGGTAACTCAGCATTATGCTGTCTGAAGAACTGATACAGCGCTGATTTTCAGTACCAGCCTCCATCAAATCACAAGTGACCCAAACAAATAACTTCCTATTGTCCTTATAAAGCAAATTTAAAACAATTTTACTTAAATACTAACAACAAACAAACATCTCCTATAATAGTCCGGCTATAATTTCGCATAATAATTAGTTCGAGTTTACATAATAATTTATGTAAACCCGAAAGGACGCATTTGACTATACATTTCACATTTCTCACAAAAAAATATAATTTTAATCACACACATCTTCCAATGACCGAGTCCGGGGCTGGCAACGCTGCCGCTTCAGCTGAGGACGTCAAACGGCGCAAATATGGAGCCTTAGGAAGAGGTTACATATTTGTGCCCTTTGGGGTTGAAACATCAGGCCCGTGGGGTCCGTCGGCAAAGAGTTTCTTTAAAGACATATGTAAGAAACTCTTTGACACTACCCGTGATCAGAAGGCTGGCTCATATTTTGCACAACAAATAAGTATTGCCATACAGCGTGGCAATGCTGCCAGCCTTCTGGGCACGCTCCTCGTTGGCAATGATCTGCTACATAATGTATTTTAGTTTCAATGTCTTTGGTTTTTTATTTTTAATTATTAATTTAATTATTACTAAGAAACAATCAATATCCTTCAACTGTTGCTCAGTTTAGAGTAATTTGACACATTTTTAGAAAATAAAACTGCATAGTACAACTTTCAGGTCTCGCCAAAAACTCATATAGTTTGGGAATCACGATCAAACAAAAGTCAGTCAAGTGCGTGTTGGATAAAAATTATCGGAAATACCAAACGGGCAGATATATGAGCCCAATTCTGATATTAATATCTCATCGAAATTAGAAGACACTATCGTCTCAATCGTAGGGTTGCTAGGGTTCGGTATCTGGGCCATAACCTGTGAAAATGAAACGAGCGTGGGGCCATGTTAGGCGAGAACTGAACTTTATTGGTTTGACACATTGCATACGTCACATATAATGTCAGTTACATTTTTAATTTTATTACATTGAATCAAAACTGTTAACTCCAATGGCGTACCCGTGGCACACCACTGTATCTTAATACAATATTTATAAGCGCAAACCTGCGAAATAAACTTGTAAAATGTACCAACATTTTCAATATTCCGTGCAGGAACGGAGAAAGGTTACAATTTCCTGCGGCCGGGCGGCCTGTCGTAAGAGGCGTCTCAACAACCCACAGCCAGGTGGTAGGGCATTTGCCCGACTGTATGGCTACCACCCCTGGTCTAAAGTATGTCGCCACACAACACACAACAACCTTGAGTTGTGTTCCGGCATTAGTGACCAGGTTCCAGTCTCCCTTAAGAGAGCAGCAGCGCATTTGTAGCACCTTTGGTGTTGCAAATGTCCATAGGAGATGGGAACCGCTTTCCATCAAGTGCGCCGTCAGCCTGCCTGCTGAACTCTTGCAATAAAAAAAAATCATTTCGTCTAACGCCATTTCTGCTAATGGTAATACAATTATTTTTGTACAATTATACCGCTGCGAGATATCGAGAAGTTATTGTCGATTTAGTAGAACCGGATTTTTTTTCACTATCTCAATGGAATTGTGCTTTGAATATCTTCGCAACGCTAAGATATTGAAATAGCAGAATTGGGCCCCAGGTGGCCAGACATACAAATGTATATGTAGCGTAGAAATATCAACATATTTTAAATTAAAATTTCTAATAAAAAAATTAAAAGGTTTTAAATACAAGCTTTTGAGATCCTGGATATCATGTAGCTGCAGAGTGCTAGCCAAGACAAGTAAAACAAGCCCAAACACGACGGGTCTATCTTGTTTAGTACAAGAGTTCCTATGGCCATCTTCCGACCCCATCATCAGATCAGCTCCATGGTACCATATTATTGCATTGTCACGCGATATACGTATGCGTGCAAAATTTCAGCTTAGTTGGAAACCGGGAAGTGGGTCAAATTTAACTTGCAAGATTCCACCCGAACTTACATACATACATCCATTGCAAGTTAAATAAAAGCTTGTAAAAAAGATACGTAACAGAGTCCTTCAAGTTCGTTTAAATAAAAAACAAACAGACAGATAGCTCGAGAGTATTTTTTTATCGACCTCCTAACACTTTTATTTTGTCTGAGTGAGTTCTTTTTTTGTGTTTTCTTGTCTTTTTTGTTATTTTTTATGTTCCTTTTATTTATCTATTTTCTTTTATTTACATTCGTAGTTCGAAAGTGATTATAGTCTGTGGACTTTTGACATATGCATTTGTTTTTTTATGTTAATGGCATGGTAAGTAGGCCTTTAAGCCAGGCGCAGTTATATTGTAGGCTACAATCGACGCCATTCAACGGAGTTCTTGTGAAAACTCGAAAAGCCAAATTTGCCTATACAGTTCACATTTTTCACAAAAACACATAATTACTACTCAAAAACTATCAATCTTCTACAACTATTGTTCATTTTAGAGTAAATTTACACATTTTAGAAAATAAAAGTGCACAGCACAACATCTCCTTTCAGTTCCCGCCAAAAACTCCCATATGTATTTGAGAAATGAAAAAAGTATCACACAGACTAGTGGGGTATCGTTAGAAAGGACTTGAAATTATCTCAATAATTAAGAATTTTGTTACATATATACATACATAACTTCACGCCAGTGCCCTTGCGGGTTAGGCACGAACAACAGAGCGCCATTTAGGCCCATTCTTACACACCTCACTTGCTTCTTTGACATTCATAACTCTTGTCATGCACACTCGTCTGTTCTTAAGGCTCCTGACATCACCCTCCGCTAGTACACGATCAATTTGATCATGGAAGGTGTGTCGTGGCCTTCCACGACTTCTGCATCCATCCACTTTTGCATTGTATATCTGTTTAGTCATTCTTTCATCATGCATTCTTTCGACATGCCCGAACCACCGGAGCATTCCTTTCCTTACATTCACCCCGACTTTACTTCACCCCAAGAATTTTGTTATAATGATTAAATTTAAATTTACGTGAGTCTTACATCACACTGCGGATCTTAATATACTATATACCCAGTATGTTGTCTATCTTGTATAACATCTGTATAAGTTTAAGACAATATTGACTTGCGTAATCTCATACCCAATATACAGGTACGTGACAATATCCTCTCTAGCGGGTACCCCAGTGTTGTGGATGTTCAGTATTCTTCACATATGCAAGCAATAATGTAGCATGTAAACAACATGATTCCAGAGCCATTGCATAACACGAAAGGAGTCGCCATTTTGTTTGTTGTTTGCCAGCTGTTGCCTTCAGTTTGTCTGAAAACGCTTGAATAAAAGAATTAATGTTTTTTTTATTGCTGAAGCATAGCAGACAGGCTGACCGGCCCAACTGTGATAGAAAGCGGTTACCGTCGCCTAAGGACATTAGCAATACCAGAGTTGCTACTAATGTGCTCCCGGCCATGAAGGAGAAACTGTTTTTTTTTATTGCAGGAGTTCAGCAGACAGGCAGACGGCCCACTTGATGGAAAGCGGTTACCATCGCCTATGGACATTTGCAACACCAAATATGCCTCTCTTAAGGGAGACTGGAACCTGGTCACTAATGCCGGAACACAACTCAAAGTTGTTATGGCGGCATACTCTAGACCAGGGGTGGCAGCCATCCAGTCGAGCAAATGGCCTACCACCTGGAAATATTATTCTGTTTCTTGTTCACATCTTTGCAAATGAAATTAACACATCAGATAAAAATCACATGTAAGTATTCATTAAGTGATGATATGACCAGAAACATTTATCTCAAGAAATTTAATAGCCTTTGATAGTCATAGAACCCAAAATTAATATAAAAACACATGAAAAGTCCCTAATAAGTAATACAAATAAGGCTACACTATCCACGCAGTTTTGCCTGCATATATTTCCAACATTTAACTAGTCGTGTTTTGTATCTGGTGTATATAAAGACACATCGGTTCATAGTCAAGGCCTTAAACATACAAACATCCAAACTATTACAAATCAGTAACTATTCAAAACCACCCTTTTGCCTTTCTGATAGTCTTTTAATACTGAATCTGGTAACTGATGCCGGAACACAACTCAAAGTTGTTATGGCGGCATACTCTAGGCCAGGGTGGAAGCCATCCAGTCGGGCAAATAAGCTACCACCTGGCTGTGGGTTGTTTTGACGCCTCTTACGACGATTTCTTATAAAATCAAATCTTTAGACTTACCGGGTGATCGTCTCTCGTCCATGTTGTTCAATGATCAGAGCACAGTGTATGCGATAAGCGTTCTAAACTTGTAAATATTTGCTCGCGGAAGTAATACGATGTTGTTCACGTCTCGTCGCTGCATCTGTGTTATATAGTCCATCATCTACGGTTCACTTACAAATGGAATATATTTCTGACGGTAAACGGTGTTACGGAATAATAGATCGGCCTAAAATTATATTGTTATATATTATTCGAAGTGGGCAAGCTTGCCTTAGCTTAGGGTTCCCGGGACACAACGTACCGCAGCATTTAAAAAATAATGTAAGCTGTCGTTTTAGTGAAAACTCTGTCGGAATAAGGTAATTTTTCTACACTCGAACAATTATAAACAACTGTCGGAAAGATACCCGTGGGATTCCCGACATAAAAAGTAACGCAAAGCTTATGTCTAAGAATTTGCTGTGGAACAGCGAAAACCGCATCGAAATCGGCCCAATAGTTTTTACGTGAATTCGAAACAAACAGACAAGAAATCTAAAAATAATTGTATCGTGATCTCCATAACTTCAATGTACAGACTCGGCATATTTAATATTTTATAATATTATTGATATAAGTATTATCTATGCTATTTAATGCATCTGTAATATTTTCAGTCCAGTTAGGTTTATGGCTTGGCAGCTAGGCCTTTAAGCCAGATCTTAGTTTACAATATAGTTTCTTCATTTTCTTAAGCCTATGTGTAGCACAGCTGAACTGTAGGTTATCAGCTGGTGCCATTCAACGGAGTTCTTGTGACAACTCAAAAGGCCACATTTGACTATACAGTTCACATTTCTCTCAAAAACACATAATTACTACTCAAAAATTATCAATATCTTACAACTATTTGTTCATCCTAGACTAATATTACACATTTTTATAAAATAAAACTGCACAGCACAACATCTCCTTTCAGTTCCCGCCAAAAACTCCTGAGTCCAATTTTTGAACCTTTGAATATAGAATATGTCATTTAAATAGAGACGCTCGCTGTTTACAAAGTAGAAAATTCTTCAGGTGACAATATTTTTATCACAATGAAACTATGTTTATAAATTACATCCAAGATCCTGCGATGCGTAAGACCTAATGTGGCTGTGTATTACACCGCAGTGTAAATATCGGCAAAGGTCTAGACCAGTAAAACTTAAGAAGCTACAATTTTATAACTAAATTATTAACGATGATAGAAATCGTTTATTTTACCCAATTCATTACTGAATTATGTAAATATAAAAGTTAATTAAAAACCACAGTAACTGTTTGAACGGTAATAAATACGTTTCGTTTCCGGCGATTAAGTGTTACATAATTTTCTACGGTTGTTGAATTAGTAGGCGGTCGGTAGAATATTAGTTTTATATTATATTACTATACGTGTATGTTCAGAAATACCAAAGTATAAATGTGAAAGTGAGCTTGATTATTTGTTTCCTTAATATGAATAAATTTCCATTAAATTTGTTATGTAGGTACAACAAAGATAAAAGGAGTTATGTTGAATATGTGTAAATTAGATTTTGTGATTATTTATTCATTGCTTGAATAGTCCATTATACATCCAGTGTCCATAACCGGACTTAACGTTCTATCTTTATCATGATTTTTTTAAACTTTCTACTGTATAATTAACGGACAAACAGATTGGCCGTTATATTTTACGATTCAACCTAGAATAAAACGTTAGGTTATTTTTAATTCCGGTGAATGGGATCGATTTCGCGGTATAAAGAGATATATCATATTATTTAAAATAATAATTATATCATAAGAGTTTAGTACAAAAATAAGGTAAAATTATTTTCAGCTAAATAAATAATTAATTTGCCTACTTTAAACGTTAGGCGGGATTATAAGTTAGGATTGAAAAATAATAATTCGAAACGGTCTGACAAAACCGTCGTAGCTAATGGAACATCGCTATGTTTATTTCATAAGTCATTCTGTGCATTGTGTGGCACTGCAAGCGTGCACTCGCGAGTAATGTAGGCGGATTGATTTATATCTGTGGCCTCGTGCTAGGCCGTAACTAACGATATATATTATCTGTGGAGACCATTTTGCTTCTGTGGGATGCGGTTTGTGGTTATCTATGATATAAACAATATTGTGTCATAGATAATAAATATTACATTTTACAATGATTTCATATCAATAAAATATAGTTATTATATTTATATCAGACGCGGGTATCTAGTCATTTTTTTAAGAAAAACCTTTTCACTAGACGAATTTGCGGACGTGTTTCGAAGGCGTAAATTTTGAACGACGGACATGCAGACCGGAAATAAACAGCTCTTAAATCATACAAACGTTCTGTTGCGAGCGGGAATCGAACGTTCAGATATGTCGGCGCAATGCTACTCCCATAAGCGAAAGAGCCAAGCTATTCACGTTTGGAGTAAACCCCAAACGTGAATAGCTTCCTTAGGAATCCCGCGGGAATATATCCGGGAGCGGTATGTAGTTGCTCTGGTGCATAAAAATTATCTGATTCCGACACAGTTTTCACTAAAACGATAGCTTACATTCTTTTTTAAATGCTGCGGTACTTTATGTTCCGGGAATTCCGCGGAAATCTCTAGTCAAGCGTTGACGAAGTCGTGGGCATATCCTAGTATGAAAATACATTCAGGCTAGTATGTATACACATTTAATCGACGGTTAAAATAAAATAATCACTGTTTAGCCATATAGTTTTTTTTATTTTTATTGCAGGAGTTCAGCAGACAGGCAGACGGCCCACTTATGGCAAGCGGTTACCATCGCCTATGGACATTTGCAACACCAAAGGTGCTACAAATGCGCTACTGCTCTCTTAAGGGAGACTGGAACCTGGTCACTAATGCCGGAACACAACTCAAGGTTGTTATGGCGACATACTTTAGACCAGGGGTGGTCGCCATCCAGTCGGTCAAATGCCCTACCACCTGGCTGTAGGTTGTATAGTCGCCTCTTACGACAGGCCGCCCGGCCGCAGGAAATTGTATTCTTTCTCCGTTCCTGCACGGATAACAAAAAAAAGTTTTAGCGATTATTGTATTTTAACCACCGGTTATAATAATATATCTATGCACACCAGCCTTAGTATTTATTTCAAAATGGAATACTATTATATTACAGATTAATTAGAGTCTGCCACCGCTTCCAACAGTTTTAGTTACTGTTAAAGGAGAAATTGCGCAGCAAACTTCCCAGCAACATATGTTTACTATTTTTCTTATTAGGTTTTTGCAACTAGTACACTAATTAAAACTACGTTTTAGTAACATATCTTTACTTTATAAATGTTATATATCTGTGGTCTTTTTTAAAATAAATTCTAATTTTAAACTAATACTAGATGTAACAAAGCAATTTGTATGATAATTACTCAAAGCTTTGTAGCGATTTAGCGGTTATAAATTAACTTTTTATTCACACAGCACATAAAAGTAGGTATTCTCATCACTTAAACGTGAAAGAGAATTTCCTGAAATCAGTTTATAAATGCATTAGACAAGTATATTGACTCTGAAATGTTATTTTGCTTCAATTACTCTTATTGAACCAGTCAAAACCTATCTTGTTCGTATTACAAGCTTTCATTCAATTCCAACCATCAGCAAAAAATTCTTCTGTTACCATTATTAGAGACAGTAACGAATTTCAAAGCGTCTTCATGCCTTACCTTTTTATAACTGTCAATTTGAACTGACAGCTATCGAAATACGTTTCCCGCCATTTCAGTTTACGATGTGATCGTCTTTTTTTTAACGTGAGACAACTTTTTATTGTTTTACGTATGGCATCACAATCTTTAAACGTTTATCTTGTGAAATAAGTATTTAATACGTTTTAAGATTTAGAATATTGGTTGGCGGATATTGACGATTATGTTTTATGGGATTGTTTAATTTTCAAAAATATATAAAATAGCTTTTACTGCTGTATATGTGTAACTAAGGGAAGACAGAAATAAATCTGCTGTTTTAGACATGTGGTCGTTAGTCAAATCTTTAGACGATTTTTTTAAGTCACTAAGTGGGGTGATATTCGCATCGAAGTTCCCTTCGCCAAGTTTAGAAATATAAAATTTTGAAATTAATTAATGTGGTAGAGCTTAAAAAACATAAAAAAACTGGTTTAAGAGCCGATTAGTAGTAGTTTTTGAGAGAAATGTGGGACATTACGGATTAAATTCTTCTCTTATAGTTGTGTGGGTAAATGGTGAAAACAGTGGATGCATATAACCTAAACTACATAATTCAAGATTATCCGTGGACTAATACGCACTTGACCAATTTCATTTCAGAAGAAAAGCAGCCCAGCATATTATTCATATCTACTGAAAATTTATTACATCAGACATGGCTGTATGGACTCTGATCCTTTGATTGCCATTGTGGTGAATAAAACAACAACAATTATTCCTCAAGCTCCCGCCGAAACTTCCAAATATGACAGTTGATTTTAAACATAGATTATAATAATATCCTTGTCATATGTACACATATGGCGTAACTACAGCACGCGACACACGTTGGCATGCGGTCGGGGCGCGATTTGCATATACGATCCCACATGTGAATCATGTAGGCAGACGAATTGCGTTGTATCTGAGATTTATTTGGATTGTGATTGAAATGTGGCTTGTATATGATGTTATTAATCATTCATTTACGTGTCAATAACTTTATGACATTGATTTGTTTTATCTGTAACGACCATACTCTCTTGTGTAAATTTAGGAGTTTTTGGCGGGAACTGAAATTTTTTATGTATTTAAAGAAACAACAAATAGCTACATTACAACATACAAAGTAAAATGTTACAATAAGATCAGGTAATAATATTGAAGCTAAAGAAAGACATTGTCCACAGAGAAACATTTATAAGATTAGTAATAAAAATACAAGAGCTACAAAAATGTTAACAAGTAAAATGAAAGGATATAAAAATTTAGGCCTATGTCAGGGAATATGTATTTAAATGAAAAAATGAAATCATAATATGTAATTAGTATCAATTAAAATCAGTAGTTATTTAGTGGTGCCTAATGACAAGTCCATGTAGATAGAAATCCCGAAAAAAAGAAAAACAATCCAATTTGTTACTAAAAGTTTGGAGATTTGGAGATAGACCACTTTGGAGGTGAAGATACATCTCCTGTTATTATATTATAAAGTTCGAATCTATAGGTATTTGGAGACGAAGAAACACCACTATGTAAATAAGAAAACATCTATATTTACTTTGTGAGGCGCGTAACAAAACATGATATTATTGTAACAAGGAAGAAGTAATAAAGTCTTTTTTTATTTTATGGCTTGGCAGCTAGGCCTTTAGGCCAGATCTTAGATTCAATGTAGTTTTTTAATTTTCTTAAACCTATGTGTAGCACAGCGGAACTGTAGGTTATCAGCTGGTGCCATTCAACGGAATTCTTGTGTCAACTCACAAGGCCACATTTGACTTTACAGTTCACATTTCTCACAAAACACATAATTACTACTCAAAAACTATCAATATCCTACAATTATTGTTCATTTTAGAGTAATTTTACACATTTTTAGAAAATAAAACTGCATAGGACAACATCTCCTTTCAGTTCCCGCCAAAAACTCAAGTAATAATGTCGAAAAAAGAAATAGATCATAGATAATTATTTTCTTAAACTAGTGTTGCCACACTAAACAAAGAAATATAGTGGCAAGCAAGGGCGCCACAAATGTTTAACTTGAATGTATCAATTAAACTTTTGAAAAGTACATTAAAACTGTTTTCACCCTTTAAATGGAGTCTGATTGTATTCACCTGTTGGTTACGCAAATGTCAGTGGGTGCGTTAATTAATCATTATTAACCGTCATAAAAATAAAGGTCAATGCAGCCGTTCTTACGTTTACGCAACAAAATTAGTATTTATTTAAGGTTTAAAACATGTTTTCTTTTGAGTATAAAATATTTTTTTATTTCTCTTTATTACCGCGAAGTTATTAAATAAGAATTTTAAGCGATGTTCTATGAAATGGCTTTTAACAACGTTCGTTTAAATTGTTTCTTTGTTTTATTTTCTTCCGTCATCGGACAACCAGGATTTATTTATTCCGTGTAGGAACGGAAAAAAAAACTAATTCCTGCGGCCGGGCGGCCTGTCGTAAGAGGCGATAATACAACCCACAGCCAGGTGGTACGGTATTTGCCCCAGTGGATGGCTATAGTCTATAGTATGCCGCCATAACAACCCTGGGTTGTATTCCGGCATCAGTGGCCAGGTTCCAGTTTCTCCTTCAAGGCCGGCAGCGTATTAGCAACACCACTGGTATTGCTAATGTCCGTAGGCGACGGTAACCACTTTCCATTACGGTCGGGCCGTCAGCCTGTCTGCTAAGCTTTAGCAATAAAAAAAAACCAAACGCACCGGCATGCGGCACCGATATATGGTGGATATATTCCACGTGTACGAATAAAGCGCTTTGCGTCCACCTTCGTTTTACATACCGCAAAAGAGTGAAATTTATTCTCGGAGTCCATCTTTTCCGATACTTACAACTTGAATATCTTCAAGTCCCGTGTATAGGTACTTCATCTTAGACCATATAAAACAAAATTGCCGCTCTACATCGGCCGACATCATGGTCAAACTCGAACCTATATTACTATAAAAAAAATCAAACTAGCATGTGCCAGTGAAATTTCTTTTGCGTTGTCATGACAACAGGGTATTTGTAAGGCCCCTACTACACCTGGGATAAATTTGTATTAGTGACTGTATCCAAATGCGACTGAAGACAGAGTTAAAAAAAATAGCGCGTTACATTTGTGTATACATGAGTTATCTATCAATGTTTAACGTTATTAACAATATCGCATCTCAAATAACGCAATAAAATCCTTGGCTACATCTGTGTTATAAAGTCACTAATACTGATTTTATTCCAGGTGCAGCAGAGACATTAGTGAATTTAAATAAAAACGGCATCAAAAAAACGCGGCCGCGCCACCTATTTGTTTATATTCGCCTATCCCAGGAATAAGACTTCATTTATTGGTATAAAAACTATTAGCTAGCTTTGTGTCGAGTTTCATTTAGATCCGTTCACTAGTTTTCACGTGACACTATTAGTCAGACAAAAATTCTAAAATTTGTATTTTGGAAACTTGCTAGTCCGAATTAGCCCTTCTCTTAGAGTAATAATACCTAGAGAGAGTTTCCTATAAAAATTACGTTCAGATTTGAAGCACAAAACCAATCGATGTGTGCGTGAGTGCCATGTAATTATTTACGCTGACACGCACACAAAGGCATAAATAATGTTGCAAGTAAATAGAGTAATTCTAAAAAGTAGGGAATTGGAACTGTTGGAGCTCGTCACGCTGATACTTTGTTTTTCGGACTGACGGGACTGACGCGTCGACAAGCCAACTGAGACTTAAGTCCTACTTAAAAGTGCTTCACTTTACTGGCCCTTACTCCAGTTCAAGCGTATTAATTCTATGGCACTCCTGATATTTTACCTTTTTTAAATTCATTGTATAAACTGGACTCCTCAGCAGATTTGTTATATAGATTGTTTAAATTTTAAATAGATAGGTAATACTTTATAATACAACAATACAAAAATATACTTGAAGACTAAAATCATATCTAGTAATATACAAAGGGCGGTCTTATCGCTAAAAAGCAATCTCTTCCAGACCGCAGGAATGAATTGAGATGATAATGGTGATGGTGGTGTAACATATAGTACAAACTACTTAATTTTTAATAATTAATACATAAACAAGAGAGAGAGAGAGAGAGAGAGAGAGAGAGAGAGAGAGAGAGACAGAGAGAGAAAGAGATATATGCAGAAATTTTATATATTAAATAGATATAAATAATATTAGATATACAGGGAATACATTTCCCCAATTTCCTCTCAATTCTTTGTTTGTTTTTTGGTCATGAAAGACACATTTTAATCGTAACTAAACTATTATCAACCATATTTGTAGTAAATAGAGTTCATATTAGATCGAAATGGAATTTAATAGAGCGTATATTGATTTATCATAACTCCACTCTATTGATAAACCAGTAAGGTGGAAATTGATATGGCAAGTCTATAATCGTTGGCTTCCTAAAGCCGTTGGAAATAACACACAATTATTCGAATTTTGAATATTTCACACTCATGTGAATCACTGATGATCACAGAGAAACTTCATATAATTACATTAATTTCTAAATTGAGGTTTCACACCAGACTCGCTGCGTGATATTAATTTTCATTCAGTTTACGACGGATTGAAGTGAACGTTGTATTAACGTTAATGAAGAGTATTTAAGAATAGATCATTATAGCTGCGTTTGTTGTCTATCTATTAGATTAATAGGTAATTCACATTACTTATAAGGATTTTACGTCAAATTTGTAACATAAATAGCAGTAAAGCAAATTAATGGATAGTAAAGTATTGAAACTTGCTCCCATTCACTCATTTATTCATTCATGACCGGCTCCTATATCATACTATTCACTTGTCTTACCATTGGTTGAAATTCGACATTACTTCTATGCAGCTTATGTCCAATTTAAACCGATAGTAAGGCAAATGAACAGTTTTTCCCCGTTAACAATAACTCGATGTTCAGGGTTACCAATATATCATATCATGTTGTAAAATAGGTTATAAATAGAGATTATTACAAAACATAAATTATTCTTAAATGTTATTGATTTTTTTTAGTAATATTTTTGATTGTTGGTAACCCTGCGCCTCAAGTTATGCTGAACGAGGAATAACAGGATATAGGATTGCATTTCACAGACTAATTATACAGTAAGAAAATTTAATCTGTTGTTTGTTTTATATTTTTTCGTTGAAGGGCTTCATTCGTGAATAGTAATTGACCATTGTTATGCTATATCATCATCGTTTCGTTAATTTCGCGTTGCGAACAGAGCGTCTGATTCCAGGCCTCTAATCTGCTTTCCTACTACTGGTAGGTATCCCTCACGAAATCAAGCTAGTATTTCTTAGACTAACTCTCTCCATCAAAGAGATAGTACAACTTGATATTAGTCTCAACCAAACTTGACGTTACCAACTAATGCTATTGATGATGTAGGAGTTACTGCGCTGTTATTCCGCTTGAGTCTACACTTTCACCGCAGTATATTGATCTCCATAACACGTAGCTCTAATTTGTGTGGCTGAAGCATACATTAACCTTCACTGCCATACTTAAAGTGTTAAAACCTGCGTTTAGATTAAATATCAAAGCACTGGCATGTTTTGGAAAAGTATTTTTAAATATTCGATTAAGTTTCTGTTTTTTATTCCTTTTTTATTTTGTTTATATTGAATGAGTTCAGCAGACAAGCAGACCGCCCACATGATGGAAAGCGGTTACCATCGCCTATGGACATTTGTAAAAGTCCTGGTAACGTAATGGCTAGCGTACGCGTCCCAAAACTCAAAGGGCGCGGGTACGATCCTGGCCGAAACGCATGCACCACTTAGGCAGTTTTCTGACTGAATTACTACGTGCTACCAACTGTGAAGAAAACATCGTGATGCAACCTGCACGTCGAGATAAACGAGGTGTCAAACCTGCCAAGCCGCCTTGGACAAGCGTGGCAGGTCTGAGGTTGTAACATTAGAGGTACTATCAATGTGCTTCCGCTCTCTAAAGGAAGACTGGGACCTGCCCAGTAATGCCGGAACACAACTCAAGGTTGTTACGGCGACATGCTCTAGACCAGGGGTAGTAACCATCTGGACGGGCAAATGGCCTACCACCTGGCTGTGGGTTGTTTTTTCACCTCTTACGACTGGTCGCCTGGCCGCAGTAAATTGTACTCGTTCTCCGTTCCTGCACGGATAAAAAATCCTTTTTTTTATTGCAGGAGATCAGCAGACGGGCAGATGGCCCACTTCATGGAAAGCGGTTACCATCGCCTATAGACATTTGCAACACCAAAGGCGCTACAAATGCGCTGCTGCTCTCTTAAGGGAAACTGGAACCTGGTCACTAATGCCGGAACACAACTCGAAGGTCGTTATGGCGACATACTTTAGACCAGGGGTGGTAGCCATCCAGTCGGGCAAATGCCTTACCACTTGGCGATTCCTTTCGTCTTTGTGTTACCAAATACATGGATGGCATCTGGCTGAGCCTATTTTATTATTTTAAATAAAAATTAGTACCGCTTTCTACACTTCGACTCTCTGTGCCCATTCAGGTCCCACGTAGAGATCTGATGATGCATTTATAGTCGAGTCCTTTCAGAGAAACCCACATTTTAGCTTGGCATTTGGCCTTGTGGATTAAAGTGTGATTTTTTATGATACTTGATATTTCATGACAAAAATACTATAATCATTATTTTACTCATATTATTATATCTATTAACGCAATACTTTAATAAGATAAATCTAAATTATAAAATATAGAGACAGAAGATAAATCTCCAATGGGAATATTCTAGAAATCCCTTGTACAAATTAAATTAAAACGAATACCTTAGGCAAATGTTCTAAATTTTCGAGCTTTCAACTTATTAAGTGTCTGTTTAAATCATTTGGGCTTTTAATTTAGACGAAGTTTGGACTTAATTAACTTCACCTACTTTCAACGGAGAGTGAATTATGTATGTTAACTGCAACGCTTGAAATTCAAGTATGCGTCATATTCTAAAACAAATTTTGATTTTCAATATTTCATTTTGCACTTTTATTTTCAAAAATATATTCATGTAAGTAGTAGTTAAAAGTGGACAATATTTGTAGGATATTAATTGTTTGTAATTAAGATTTGTATGTTTGTGTCATTGAGTTATGTGTACTATGTACTAGGGAAGCTATTTAATACAAAAAAGTTCGAAGTTGACGATAGCGGCGCCTGCGCAGGGCGAGCTTGCCGTGGACTCATGTATTTGCTGGAGCGCTAAATGATGGTCTAACCATACTATTAAAACATGCAGCTTTAGATCGCTGAGAGAGCTGCGCACGCGCTCCTCGGACGCCGTCGTCAGACTGGCGTCCGGAGACACACAACGGGTCCGCACATTGTAGGGATGCGACGGATCCAGCCTCTGTTGGTGAAGTGGGTCACTCTGCATCTCGGGGTGACCTAAGCTTGTTGCGCGGTTGAACAATGGGTGTAGCTTCGCTCGTCATCTCATGTTCTTCCACACAAGCGCCGGGTATGGGACGCAGGTTTAGGTTTAGCGGAGTAGTTGGTTCCGCTCAGAGTCTTCGCACACGCTGCGCGGCGCTTATCGCCGTGGTCCGGTCCCACAGTCGAGAGGAACTCAGTATGGTACGAAATTTATTCCCCCTGCGCATCAAAAAAAAAGCAGCTTTAGAGCGTATTGTAACGTAACAAGATGTCGTCTCTATAGATTATAGACGGAAGAAGTGTGCGTCTCAGCATTTGTACCTACAAAACTTCATTAAAATTCATACTTTATTCCAAATTTTTATTAATAGCTAGTTAAATAAATAAACAAATGCTAAAGTATAACAGAAAACGAAAACTAATTGTTATGCATATTTACACTTAAATACATTAACAATAGTTTAAAATCAAATAAATTGGTACATTTATAGAATTAAGTGTGCATTTTAGAGTATATGAGTCTCACTTCAGTAAAAGTGTAGTAATTAATGAATATCTCAGTTTTCTTCATTCCTTCATATATTTACAATTTTGTTGGATGATGGTTTTTCATAGGTCCTGTCGAGGAAACCTTGAAATTCAAATGCATCCTAATAAAATAATGCGTCATTACAAAAATTAGATGGCCTCTGTGGTTAAGCAGGTCAAGCCTTTGCCGGCCTACCTCACTGCAACGCTGACGCTCCGGATTCGATTCCTAGCATGGTAAATTTCGGAAACGATTTTTCTCTGTTAGTTAGTCCATTGTAGTAGTATAGTACGGATTACTTCCTTAGTACGTAGTACATTATAGCTCATTGGCTTATGTTGAAAATCTCAACTGTAAACTGAAATGTGCCTCTTCGATCTGAAACAAGAAATCTTTTGTTTGGTGTCAATCAAAAATATATTTGGTTAACCTAAAACTGAGAATTAATACATCTGACTACGCTGTATGATTCGTCATATTTGCCTGCTACTATATGTATATTTGAAAACAACAATAGCCAAGAAGTTGACAACTGACATATATATTTTTCTAAATGTTAAGAGTAATATATATTCTTTGTAAATTCTTGACTGTGAATAAAATTATCTTATAATAGATTGTATAGTATATATATATATATATATATATATATATATATTAATTTTATTGTATATATATATTATACTTAGATTGGCTTGAAGTTAGTTATTATTTAGTTTTGTCCTTTGCTGTTATGGTTTGTTGTAAATATTATGTTTATTGTAGTGTATTAGATTGGCAGAATTTTCTTTTTCTTTTTAATTTACCGGCCAAAATTCCTTTTTATGTCACCTGACTTTTCTATTTACTTGACATTGGCAAAATCAATGCATAAATGGCATTGCAGCCATAACTTAAAAAAAAAAGTTAAATGTTTTGTTATAACATTTTAAAAACATAGAATTACATCATACATGTAGGCTTCTAAACCTAAAATACGAAAATAACTCATTCTTATTCAAATTTAACACAGTATTATGTTGGGAATTTACGTGAAGTTTTCAAGGTTGGACAAAACAATGCGAAATTAGAGTTAATGTTCTTCCTTGTTCACACGATTAATGTAATTATATTTGACATGTCTATGATTATAATTGTATTAATTACGTATTATAAATAAAATATGTGCATGGTGGTTGCTAGCAGAAGTTGCTTGAAGGTTAGTATCTTTACCACAAGTCACGTTGACAAATTTGACATTTTTACGATAACAAAATATTAGTACATCACCAGATGAAATAAGAATATCCTTCAACCCCTGGAATGCCGGACTGTTTTTCGTAAAATGAGGTAAACAATAAAAAAATATTGTTTGTAAAAAAACACTTTTCAGTTGAATTCTTTATTATATTTTACAGGAAACGTAACCAGTTGCAAAATTCGGGATTTTACCATAAACCAACAGTGGGCACGCAACAAGAGGGTAGCTAAAAATTTCACGATACAAACGCTTGTGTCGTGATATTCCCGTTGGTGCGGCGGCGCTAGGTTTAGCGATAAGCGAACTGTGTCAATTTTACAGGAAAAGAAGTGTGGGACATATTGGACGGGAATTTTAAAACGAGCACGCACTTACCTGATTAATGGGCATGAAATTCAGCTGCTCCTCTGCTCGTTAGTCCACTTCACTTTCACCTTTGTTAATGAATGAATGAATGAAAACTCTTTATTGTTCACCATAACTTAAATCTAGACATTTAATATAAATACATTTCCATTAGAACAATGGGCGGCCTTATCGCTTATAGCGATCTCTTCCAGGCAACCCGGAATTGTTAATTATGCTACAGTTTATTTAATGTAAAATGTTTTAATATATTTTTCAACACACTTGCTCATAAAGTGGCTCTATGCTCACCGCAATTAGGCACAGAATGACACCCATTATCAAACTGTGAGTAAAAAACATTATAACTCACTAGTGAGTTATAGATTATTTTTTTTAATTTTATTGGTTGAGTTGCTTTGTTCTTAAAAAAAATTTTATTCAAAAAAAAAAGATCGTGTTCTATAGAACAAATAAATTAATGTTCCTATTGCTTGCTCATTTCATGACACTTCTTATTTAAATAGATAATTTTAACTCGTACGTGTTTAATAAATAAAACTTTCACTCATATATAACTTTTTTTTATCTACTAAATAAAATGAGTTTTTGTTGTTATTTTATTCACAAGTGTGTTGAAAAACGTCGTATGATACACGTGTGTATTGATGATTACCCTCCTCGGTTCTCTTAAGACCCTCGCCTACGGCTCGAGTCTCAATGGCGCCTCGGCGGTAATCACCAATGTTACACACTAGTACCATAATGTACTATTACAATTGCGGTGCGGAGCGGGTTATTTATAAGTTATATATATTTATAGTGTTGCGGGAGCGGTATATTATAAGTTATATTATAATGTGCGGAGCAATTTAATTTGATTTATTTTTATTTATGATGAAAAATGACAATGAATGATTGACATGACGTGCGAAAGGGTAACACGCCGTCAAATTTGAAGGAAGAATTTAAATAATAAAAGAAAAGTTTGTACATGCCGCAAGAAGATTACTTGGCGAAACCCCCGTTTTTTAATTTATGTTGCATAGAAGAGTTCGTAGCATAAGTGTGGTGGGTATACCATCCATTCACCTACACGGGGAGTCTACGCACAGATGTGGCACGCCTATGAGTTTAAACATTAACTAACAGGCTGGTGCCTGAATTAGGTTAAAAAGAAACCCTTAGTACTACAGGTCTCAAGGATCAACCCGTTGGCCTTGATTTGGCTAATTAAGTGAAAAAAAATTATACTAGTACATATAAGTAATTGTGTTAGAGTGAGCCCTTCAAATGCTTAGGTGTGATGTGTTGTCTGGGTAAGTATGTGATTGAGCGAGATTGAATAAGTCAGAGAATGTTAAGATCCATATCTTGTATAAGACGTGTCAGGGAATCATGGAGGGGATTAGAAAATAGCGTTGGTAGTGGAAAAAAGCATAGTCATTTAGGAATATACATGAGGTCGTCAGTGGACTGATAGTCGAGTTTTTTTTTAATCCCTATTAATATTATAAATGCGAAAGTAACTCTGTCTGTCTGTCTGTCTGTCTGTCTGTCTGTCTGTCTGTTCCGTTTTCACGTAAAAACTACTGGACCGATTTGGCTGAAACTCAGTATATATATATTTTCGATGCCGAGAATGAACATAGGATACTTTTTATCTCGGAAAATGGGATAGTTTCCGGGATAAAAGTATATTTGTCTCTCTGTTTGTTATCCTTTTACGGAAAGACTTTTGGACCGATTTGGCTGATACTCGGTACATATGTAATTTGAATATCGAGGGTGGACATGGGATATTTTTCATCCCGGATAATGGGATGGATTTTGGGATAGATTTATGTAAAGATTATCCCAAAAGTGGGACAGGCTTTGGTTGGTTTTGTGATTTGCCATTTTCATCATTTTGGTTATTTTGTCCTTTTTGCCCTTTTGCCCTTTTGACCTTTTGCCCTTTTGCCCTTTTACCCTTTTGCCCTTTTGCCCTTTTGCCCTTTTGACTTTTGCCCTTTTGACTTTTGCCCTTTTGCCATTTTGCCCTTTTGCCCTTTTGACTTTTGCCCTTTTGCGCTTTTGCCCTTTTGCCCTTTTGCCCTTTTGCCCTTTTGCCCTTCTGCCCTTCTGCCCTTCTGCCCTTCTGCTCTTAAGCCCTTAAGCCCTTTTGCGCCTTTGCCCTTCTGCTCTTAAGCCCTTTTGCGCTTTTGCCCTTTTGCCCTTTTGCCCTTTTGCCCTTTTGCCCTTTTGCCCTTTTGCCCTTTTGCCCTTTTGCCCTTTTGCTCTTTTGCTCTTTTGCTCTTTTGCTCTTTTGCTCTTTTGCTCTTCGACTCTTTTTTGTCCTTTTTGTCCATGTTGCTCTTTTTGTCCTTTTTGCTGATGTTGTCCCTTTTGTCATTTTTGTAGTTTTCATTGACGGGGGATAGATAAATAAAACTAGGACTGTTTGTAATAGAGGATGAAAGTTTGGATGAGACCAATCATTTCTCAAGTTCATAGATATAAAAATGCATCGTCTATAAAAATGCGATAGTAACTCGATATGTCTTTCTGTTAAGTTTTCGGAAAACACTGGGAATACTGGATCGTTTTTATTGTAATTTTGTTTAAATGTAGTTTTAATGCCGAAAATGGACATATATACTCATGCCAAGAGATCGGCATGAGAATATATCAAGCATCGAGTTTGCGATATAAAATGAAGTGAATTTTTCAGGGGCAAATGGCACTAACATAAAAATGGTGTACATTGTAACCTGTATTAACGCCTGCTCTTTAAACAAGAAGCAGGAACTAGAGGTTAACCCGCGGCGTAGCCGCGGGGTAAACTCTAGTAATTTAATAAATACATTAAAATAGATCTACTTTCTAATTACCGCTGCCATATCTCAGTGGTGGTCTCCGTTTATAACTTGTTTGCTCCATATAGTGATAAATATAGTCAGTGCCTATTCTCTCGTAGTTATTGAAAATAACTACATAATAATGTTAAGACCTCTATTAGGCAAGCGTTCTCTTTGAAATTTTATATACACCTCTCTAAGAGACGCTGACGATCGACCTTCACCCACCTGGTTACCAGATGAGACAATTTTTTTATCATGTTATATTGATTTGTAATCACGCCTATGATAGCTTGCCAATCGAAGTGTTCATGAATATTTTTGAAGTCTCCAAGCATGGCAATAATATTCCCTGAACGGTTTTTTGCTGGCAATCCTATACGGTTATTTTTGTGATTAAATGATCTTTCTTATGTACATACATACATAACTTCACGCCAGTTCCCTTGTGGGGTAGGCACGAACAACAGAGCGCCATTTAGGCTTATTCTTACACACCTACTTGCCTCTTTGACATTCATAACTCTTGTCATGCACGCTCGTCTGTTCTTAAGGCTCCTGACATCACCTTCTGCTAGTACACGATCAATTTGGTCATGGAAGGTGTGTCGTGGCCTTCCACGACTTCTGCATCCATCCACTTTTGCATTGTATATCTGTTTAGTCATTCTTTCCACATGCCCGAACCACCGGAGCATTCCTTTCCTTGCCTTCACCCCGACACTCTCTTTCAGACCAACTCTCTTTCTTACTTCGGTATTACGAACGCGGTCCGCGAGCGTCACTCCGCAGATTTTGCGCAGTGCTCGCATCTCGACCGTGTAATAGAATGGTGTAGTACCTATATTGACTTATCTGTTCATACCTGCTTACCAGGTAGCCATGAACAGAAATAAGTAGGCAAGCCTATCAAGGCATGTTCTCCATGTTAAAAACTATTAGTAGAAACTTTATTAAAATTAATTTAATTAAAAATAGCCATGAACATTTTTCGATTGGCAAGCTATCATAGGTGTGTTTATAAAACAATATAATTTGATAAAAAAAATATGTCTCCTCTGGTTAATAGATAGTTGAAGGTCGATCTTCACCGTCTACTCTACTACTATTTGTACGAATAAAGCTTAAGCATGGACGAAAAATTCTATTCTATGGTTTAAATATATGGAATAGGATATATCTACTTATAATATAACAGAATATACTGTAATACTTGCAACAACTCAGAAGGGTTTATAGTAATAAAAGAACAGCAACTGGTCACTAAATTTATAATCACAGAACCTTACGGCTTACATACTTTTTATATCCTCACTCTACACATTGGATAAACGTTTTTAGAACACCTCGCCATCCCTCCAACAGTTTTACAGTATAAGAAACTTAGCAATTGGCACAACCGATAGCGGATTGAAGTCATTGATAAACTATTTTAATTGAAAGGTTTATGAATGACAAGAATTTAATACATTATTGTTTGGAAATTTTAGATAATATTTTATATAAGATATTATAGAAAATATTACATTTAAAGGTTTACATGTGATAAAATAAATCGGACACAATAAAAATCTATAGCGTCTGCCAACATGAAAATAAAATATAGTGAATACCGTCTATATACAATTAGAGATTTTGAATAATAATCTATACAAAACAGGCGCTAATCACAGAATAAATAAAAATATAACATTAGTGTTCAATTAAGGAAATGGCCGATTAAAAATTAATTATTAACCTTTAAAAGAAAACATGACAAGAACAACTATGCAACGGAATAAATGTAACAATACTTTATGGGTGGGGTATAGATACACGACACATTTATTTATTACTAGAGTTTACCCCGCGGCTGCGCCGCGCGTCAAGCTCTAGTGCGTACCTCTTGTTTTAAGAGCAGGCGTTAATACAGGATATGTTGTGTTCCGATGGGATTTTTCGGCACATTTTCGGCAGCTGCTCCCCAGACTCAAGGGGGCAGCCGGTGCACTCTCGCGCCTGCTCCCCAATGTCGGGGGGCCCAATGCCACGTGCCGAAAACTCTTCGAAGGCATCGTATGTTCGATGGCCCTTTACGGGGCCCCAGTATGGTCTAACCGCCTGACGGCCAAAAACGCTGCGCAGTTGCGTCAAGCGCAACGCATATTGGCCGTCAGGGCAATAAGAGGATACCGTACGGTGTCCTTCGAAGTGGCCTCGCTACTGGCCGGATCCCCCCCATGGGACCTGGAAGCCAGGGTCCTGGCGTCACTGTATGTGTGGCGCAAAGAGGCCCTGGCTAGGGGCACCAGACCCGCGCCTCGCGAGATCGAGGCGTGCCGGTCGGAGCTCCGCCAGGTAGCCGTGGGGGTCTGGGAAGATCGCCTACGACGCCCCAGCGCGGGCCCCGCCACCATTGAGGCGGTGAGGCCCGTCCTGCATGATTGGATTAAACGAAGTCACGGCACCCTGACGTTCAGGCTGACGCAGGTCCTGACGGGGCATGGTTGCTTCGGAAGGTACCTGTGTCGCCTCGGCCGCGAGGCCACGTCAGGGTGCCATCATTGTGACACGGGCGACGAGGACACGGCGCTGCACACTCTCCAGGAATGTCCAGCTTGGACGGAGCAGCGCCGGGAGCTCGTCGCCCATACCGGATTAGACACCTCGCTCCCGGCCGTGGTACGCACCATGGTCGGGAGCTCCACCGGATGGGACGCCGTCTCCTCCTTCTGCGAGCAAGTCATGTTCGCGAAGGAGGAGGCGGAACGGGAGCGTGAGCGTAATTCCCTGCTCCGCTCCCGCCAAAGGAGGACGCGCCGACGCCGGAGGTCAGACAGTGACCTTCGGCCGCCGTAAGCGGGCGGCGCGGGTGGGGCCCCTAGGGGTATAGGGGTTCTCACTCACCCGCATATGCCGTCGAGATGAGAGCGCGAGTGTTCCGCGCGCGCTCATCTCTCTTCCCGTGGGGCGCGTTACAAACCGCCCCACGCATGGACTAGACTTAGTAGTAGCCGGGGGATATGTCCCCTGGCATAGGAAGAGGCCCAGTGAGGGGGGCCCACGCCTGCCAGGGCACGCGGAGTTGGGAATCCCGCATTCACGTAGCCCTGGCATAAGGCGCAGGACGGAACACCCAGGGGTTTTAGTGGGTATCCCTAACTGGGGCGTGGCAATAGCGTGGCACCGGTTCTGACCGGGCACGTTAGTGCCACCCCCGATCTGGCGAATCCCACACTCACACGGGTCGCGAACATCCCCCCAGGCTTCTATGCCTGTCGCGGCTTAGTCCTCAAACGGATTTCCCCTGGCCAAAAAAAAAAAAAAAAAAAAGGATATGTTGTGTTGTATTTTTATGTTGGTGCTATTTGCTCTCGGAAGATTTACTTCATTTTATATCGCAAACTATCCCATCTACCGGGATGAATAGTATCTATGTCCATTTTTGGTATTCAGACAGACAGATCGAGTGAAAGTCGTATTTTTTTAAAGATTATGAATTTTTATATCTATAAACTTGATAAATGATTGCTCCCCCATACAAACTTTAATACCCTATTTCAACCCGTTCTAGTTTTATTTATATAACTAAATATTGTGTAAACTACACAAACGACCAAAACTACCAAACGTACTAAAACTGCCGAAACTACCAAATCTACCAACCAAAACTACCAAATTCACCAACCAAAACTACCACAACTACCTAAACTACCACAGTTACCAAATCTACCAATTAAAACTACCACAACTACCAAAACAACCGAATATACCAAATCTACCAACCAAAACTACCAAATTCACCAACCAAAACTACCACAACTACCTAAACTACCACAATTACCAAATCTACCACAACTATCAAAACTACCGCAATTACCAAAACAACTGAATCTACCAAATCTACCAACGAAAACTACTATAACTACCAAATCTACAAACCAAAACTACCACAACTACCAATATGGTAGTATCTACAAAACAAAACTACCACAACTATCAAAACTACTGCAACTACCAAAACAACCGAATCTACCAACCAAAACTACCATAACTACCAAATCTACAAAACAAAACTACCACAACTACTAAAACTACTAAAGCTACCAAAACTACCACAACTACCAAAACTACCACAACTACCAAACAAAATTACCTAAACGACCAAATGGACCAAAATAAACAAAATGATGAAAATGGCAAACCACAAATAAAAAAACCTATCCTAGTTTCCGGGATAAACTTTACATAAATCTATCCCAGTATCCGGGATGAAAAGTATCCCTTGGCCACCCTCGGTATTCAAATTACATATGTACCGAGTATCAGCCAAATTGGTCCAATAGTCTTTCCATAAAAGGATAACAAACAGAGAGACAAATATACTTTTATCCCAGAAACTATCACATTTTCCGGGATAAAAAGTATCCTATGTTCATTCTCGGCATCGAAAATATATATATACTGAGTTTCAGCTAAATCGGTCCAGTAGTTTTTACGTGAAAACGGAACAGACAGACAGACAGACAGACAGAGTTACTTTCGCATTTATAATATTAATAGGGATGAATAAATCCGAACTTTTTTAATATAGGTTAGAAGGCTAAGGTGGGTAGGAAGCGAAGCAGAGCACCCGCCTTAGCCTTCGTGGTTATTTTTTTTATAATCACCCAAAATTAATTTTATATCTCAAGTAATAAATAAATGTACCGTATATCTATACCGCACCCACAATCTCGTCCAGACAACCTTAGGATAAAGAGCAGCGCAAAAGCACAAAAGCTAGGACAGGGCTTTGTTGTACAATATTCTAAAAAAATAACTATATTGCTTAACATTAAGGTACATTTGAAGAAGTTTAAGTACAGACAACAATAGGCGGATAATAAGTTATCACTAAAAGACATTAGGAGAGATTAATAGTGCCAGTTTAATTTATTCATAGGTGAATCACAACGGCGCCAGTGGCGCTAAAGAAGTATCACGTTTTTGCCAAATCACATAAGAAACTTGAAAATATAACAAAAAATGTGATGCAAGTTTTATTTTAATTAAAACCTTTTTCATAACAACGAAACTGTTGCTATTCTAACAATGTAATATTATAATGGCAACATTAAGTCTTCTGTATTTAAATAAGGAATAATAAAAAATTAAACAAGAGTTTAGCCTCGCAGTAAAAGCTGGAATAATGGTATTAAGGGATTATGTTGTACAAATATGGTTAAATGTATGCTAAATACTTTACAATTAGTAACACGACGCATATTATTTTAATATTTGCTTTTCTTTTAGAGGGTAATATTATAGTTTTTAAAAAGAAAAATTATGAATGTAACCACTCCTTTATATTAGATCCACTTCTACGGCAGCGAGCAGGAAAGTAGCGAGGGAAGAGAGCAGCATGAGTTTCTAATGTTCAAATAAGTGACGTTTACGTATTCGCCACTTTCCTGCTTGTTGTCATATAAGTGAGTATAATGTATACGATGGATAAGATAACTTCCATAGACATGATAGACAATTGATTTGTTAAATTGTCAAAAAGAACTATTTTTAATTTTAAAAAAATTAGGGAAAAAGAATCGAATTGTGAACTCGCCAGTACATGTGATATGAAAAGCGTATACTGTTTTAGTGGTTTTAATCACCTTAATGCCCCATGGTACATTCGCACACAGAAATGTTGGGATGGTGAAATCGTTTAAATTGAAAGCTGGATTGCGGTGCAGGCGGGGCTGGTTTAGGGTTATCACTACATAGTTTAATAGACGCAATTAACGTTCGTACTGCTTTAAATATTAGAATTAATATTCCACTCCTTTGTACTAGACTGGATTCAAATAATTCTATGCTTCAATGAGGTTCATTTAAAAACAATAAAATAATTGATGCTCGTTTTCATGGCACAATGGGTTTGAATTATATAAAGTAAAATTTTGTTGAAAATCCAAATCAAATCGAATCAAATCCAATAAACGTGAAGTAATTTTTTTTAAATAATTTTTTACCTGATTATTTTTCATGGATGCCTTGTATAATTATCATCTAAGTTCTGGTATAAAGATTCGTTAGAACCAGAGATTAGTACAAAATTATTTTTATCGTTAACATCAATACCGAGAAGCATGAAAGTCGAACAATTTAACCATACCAACAAACAAAAATCAACAACTTCAATTTGAAACGTGCAAGTTGTAAGTGTTGCTTAAACTTTTCTACAAGAATGCGCAACAATCCACAATAACTGTTTACAAAGCTACCCGCAGAGTAACCAGAGTGAAAAATGCGGCCAATATTTCAAATTGTGTGACAATCGCAACCATAGTGCGGCTGTTTCAATCGTCATAATTACGTACTGCATACCGATGACAGGAGTACGGACGCGCACAAAAGTGCTTTCCTTTTACCCCACGTTTTTCAATGTGTGACGTAATGAAAATAGACTAACGAGCTCGACTGTACACTGTACAGTTGTGAAGTGAATTAAAAATGTTTTTATCGGATTCGCTTCAAATTAGTGTAAGTGGTTCAAGTTTTTAATTTTATCTCAAATTTTTTTCAATACACATTGCTTAATTAGTTAAAGGATTATTGGGTTTTTATAGCGAAGGTATGCTCCTGAATTTATTAAAGCAAGAATATAAAGGCGTATCCATATGAATATATTACATAAATGAAAGTGATTTTTTATATGTTTCTTCTTCATTGCCTTGGAAATGAACCGAACAACATAGCATTTCGGGTTTTGTATATTTTTTATTTTGAAAATGAGCACAGAATAGTTTTTAGTTCAGTAAATGGGATAGTTAGAAGGTCAAGTCACGTAAAATCTTATAACGAATATTAACTATCAAGATTCATACATACATACATACATACATACATACATAACTTCACGCCAGTTCCCTTGCAGGGTAGGCACGAACAAGATTCAATTTACTAAATATGTTTAGTAGACACAGAAAACACAACTCTTTGATTTAAGTAATATAAGTGGTAATATGACTTAAAAGTAGTTCTGTGGGTTTACACTATACATAGGAGAACGATATAACATAGAATTTTTGTGTGAAAATCAATCGGTCAAAATGTGTCTTGTTAGTTAACCGTCCATAAGTAAAAATATATAATGAATCATTTACTCTAGCAACTTTAAGCTGATTCTAGTAACACCCAGACTAAAGTAAATATAGAAAAAAATATTTTCGACATTTTTATAGGAAATCGATTTACCAAAGGAGTACTGGGAGCGGCTTAATTCCTATTTCCCCCTTTAAAACGTATCCATTCCATGTATTGTAAGTATTGTCCTAAATAACATTGTTTTGCTTCTCCGTTGGGGTTAAAATGAAAATAAAAGTCGACGGAAGCTAGTCTGAATACTTTCAATTCACCCATTGTTTCTTGAACAATACGCTCTGAAAAGTAGTTGTTTTAAAACTTTAAAACAAAACATAATAATATAATCTGTGCCGGAGTTGATTATGTTCAAAGCTTTGGAGTTTTTGGCGGGAACTGAAAGGGGACGTTGTGCAGTTTTATTTTCTAAAAATGTGTAAAATCACTCTAAAATGAACAATAGTTGTAGGGTATTGATAGTTTTTGACTAGTAATTATGTGTTTTTGTGAGAAATGTGAACTGTATAGTCAAATGTGGCCTTTCGAGTTTTCACAAGAACTCCGTTATACGGCGTCGATTGTAGCCTACGATACAATTGAGCCTGGCTTAAGGGCCTAGTTGCCAAGCCATAAACATAAAATATGTTCGAAGCTTTAGTTTTATTCTACCACGATGACGAATAAATCGGGCATGAAAAAAAACGTCGGTATTTAAATTTGAAAATTTGAAATTAGAACATTCATATTTTATTAAACACTAGGAGTCTACCCCGATTTTTTTCGCTTTAGATGGGTAGCAAAGAACACAATTGCTTTACACGAAGAATTGGAATTAGTGAAAATATTACATTGGAATAAGAATTTTTCGACTTGGTGACTTTAAACTGCTCCCAAGAAATTTCCCGCGAGATTCCCAGGATCAAAAGTACAGCATGTAGGTAGGTAGCAGCAGGAAATCAACCCGTTAGTTTAGACGCCAAACATGGTTGAGACGGTCCAGCCACGGACGATGATAGTACCTATATATTAAAGTATTTGTTATTTGGCTATGGAACCCTAAATATTCGAAACCGTCTTTGCGAAATCCGCAATAATTCTGTATTGATAAACTCTAACCAAAGCAAAACAAGTCGATTATAAATCACAAGCTGGTAAACAAACAAAAAGTTGCTAATACTAGTACACGATAAACGATCGGGTACGTTGGACCATCGCTTCCAATACATAATATTAAGATGTGAGCTCACGCTGTGGCCACGGTTGAATTGATAGTGACAGCAGTCGTCTAAGATTTACGTCACTAGATTCCAACCGTGTAAGATGAGAATACAAAGAGATCACCACGCCCTGTAAAAGCTCGTAATAGTCAAGTCTGTTTTTTTAACCGACTTCAAATAAAAGTTTTCTAGCAAACAAGAAACTTCAAGAGCAATTCTGTAGAATTGCACGAGTTGATTCCTCCATCCCCATTTTATCATACCGTTACATAGTGGAAAAACCACCAGTCAGAACCAAGCGTTTCGCTTCATTTCTTCTGGTGCGCACTGCCGAAGAGTGTAATAGTTTGCCGGAGTCTGTTTCTCCTGACAAATACAATCTTGCAGTCTTCAAGTCACGAGTGAATAGGTATCTTCTAGGTAAGCTTGCTCCATCCCAGACTGCGTCATCACTGAACATCAGGTGAGACAGTGGTCAAACGCAAGCCTGTACTTCCACAAAAAAAGCAACTAAAAAGATTTTTTTTTATTGCAGGAGTTCAGCAGACAGGCAGACGGCCCACTTCATGGAAAGCGGTTACCATCGCCTATGGACATTTGCAACACCAAAGGCGCTAAAAATGCGCTGCTGCTCTCTTAAGGGAAACTGGAACCTGGTCACTAATACCGGAACACAACTCAAGGTTGTTATGGCGGCATACTCTAGACCAGGGGTGGTAGTTATCCAGTCGGGCAAATACCCTACCATCTTGCTGGGGGTTCTTTTGTCGCCTCTTACGACAGGCCGCCCGGCCGCAGCAAATTGTATTCTTTCTCCGTTCCTGCACGGATAACAGCATAAAATAAATAAGATTTCCTACATCTTGAAGTTGGTGCATTTTACAAAATTGTTGTTTTTTGTGTTTAACTTGTCACTGACTTCAAGATATTGTAGAAAATAATTGTTTATTTACTCTTAAAGTCGAGTTCTTTTTTTGCTATTTTTTTTTTATTTTCACTTTTAAGCTGAAATTTGAAGTCGATAAAAAAAGGCAATTCGTCATATAAATATTTTTTTATATGTATGTTCAATCATAACTTTTTTTTGTTTCCGGATCGATTTTGACAAATCTTTTACGTTGGATTCAGCAAAGCTTCAAAATGGTCCTATATAAATTTTACTGCTATTGGACTTTGGGTTCCGAAGCTATAGCTTGAATTGCATGCATGAAAATTTGTAATTTCTGTGGTGTTTCAGTCGTAACTATTTTATTTCTAAACCGATTTTGACCATCACGATGGTTTTTTATAAATTCATTCTCATATACGTAACTTAAAAGTGAGAAACAAAAAAAAAAGCAAAAAAGAAACCGATTTCAAGAGTAACTAAAAAGCAAAAAATAAACATCTTTAAATCTGTACCAAGTAAAATACAAAAGAACAAATTTGCAAAATATGGTAATTTTACAAGTTTTTATTATGTTTAACTTAGCACCGACTTCAAAATGTTGTATATCTTTTTGCTATAATTTTTTACATAGAAATTCAATCATATTTTTTTTACCATAAATTATAAGCTAGTACAATGAAGAAATTTATAAATAATCTAATAAAAGAAAAGAAAACTTAAATTATTTATATTGTATCCTACCCATAGTCCCTCAAGACTATAAGTAGAATACTGAGCCTAGATCACCGTCTTCTATGGGCAAGGTGCCCAGAAGGCTGGCTACGTTCCTTCGCTGGATGGCCATACTGATCCGATACATACATATTTTTTAAACTTTGATCGCTTTAATTATTTGTCATGTTTTTTAAATAATTTTTCCACACATAATAATCTCTGAATTCGGCTTATTGATTTTTTATTATAAATTCCTATATCGAGTTTGATTCTGTTAATATTTAAGATTTATAAACGTCAGTATACTACAAGATGGGTATCATTTTCAGTTTTAAGAAAATGTATGAAAGTCGATTTCGCAAATAGTACATACATACATAACTTCACGCCAGTTCCCTTGCGGGGTAGGCACGAACAACAGAGCGCCATTTAGGCTTATTCTTACACACCTCACTTGCTTCTTTGACATTCATAACTCTTGTCATGCACGCTCGTCTGTTCTAAGGCTCCTGACATTACCTTCTGCTAGTACACGATCAATTTGATCATGGAAGGTGTGTCGTGGCCTTCCACGACTTCTGCATCCATGCACTTTTGCATTGTATATCTGTTTAGTCATTCTTTCCACATGCCCGAACCACCGGAGCATTCCTTTACTTACCTTCACGCCGACACTCTCTTTCGCAAATAGTGTCAGTTAATTTTACCACCACGGAGAAGATATGCGGTTATAAATGATACTAACCGATGTAAAGTCCCCTTTAAACGCAAAAAATTCTCGGAAGACTCATTGCCGGGGTGTTAGAAGGGCCTGCGTAAGTACTCTTCAACTTTGTTAAGATATAAGCCCCTTTACATGAAAAGCTAAAACAAACGTATCTGATGTATTTATCTATCATTATATATGGCAAAGGTTAGGATCAATATTGTAACATGTTGTTACTTGAGAGCGGGGTTTTAGTAAGCGGGTGTTAGCACTTGTAATGTTATTAAATGTTCGTTAGTTATTTATATATATATATATATATATATATATATATATATATATATATATATATATATATATATATATATATGACTAAACAGATATAAAATGCAAAAGTGGATGGATGCAGAAGTCGTGGAAGGCTACGACACAGCTTCCATGATCAAATTGATCGTGTACTAGCACAAGGTGATATCAGGAGCCTTAAGAACAGACGAGCGTGCATGACAAGAGCTATGAATGTCAAAGAAGCAAGTGAGGTGTGTAAGAATAAGCCTGAATGGCGCTCTGTTGTTCGTGCCTACCCCGCAAGGGAACTGGCGTGAAGTTATGTATGTATGTATGTATATATAAAAATAACTAATGAACATTTAATATTAAAATATAAAATATTCATTAGTTATTTTTTTTTCTTCTGTGTACGTGACGTTACTTCTTGGCACTAACGGAATACCAGCGTTGGTTGTTATCAACCAGTATTTTCTGAGTTAGGGCCTGGTCAGAGTTAGTTAACTTTTGGCTTTTATTAAACTGCTTATGTATAATTTTTAATAGCTCTAAATAAACATTATTTTCTTTCTTCTTTCTTTCTTTCACTTAGGATTGGAAGAAAACACTAGTTTTAAGTAATTCTCCTGCAGGGTTGCCCCTCCAACGCACAACTAACGACACACTGCCCCGACGATGAGTGCTCACCTCAGAAATTATCGCGAGTAGTTCGCTTCTGGATCACCTTTTAAACTGCACTAAACTCCTCCTTCACTGAACTGCCCCCTAACCTCTTCATTAAACTCTCCACTAAACTCGTTACTGACTTCTACTTCTTCACCTCCACGTTTCTTCTACGTACAGCTGAGTTATGGAATGCACTACCAGAGTCCGAGTTTCCCGAAAAGTACAATCCGGGCATCTTCAAGTCTCGTGTGAATAGGGTACTATCTAAGTAAGCGTGCTCCATCTTCGACTGTTCATAATTTTTAGCTTATGTGTTATTCTATTGTATAAGTTACTGTAAAGTTTCGTCAACATCAGTTCATTAGTTTTTGTGTGAAAAAGTAAAAAACATTCAACTTCCTCGTTTATACTGTTTAAAGGATACTAGGCAGTATAATTATCCGTGCAAGAACGGAGAAAGAATACAATTTCCTGCGAGCGGGCGACGTGTCGTAAGAGGCGACAAAACTGTGGGCTACAGCCAGGAGGTAGGGTATTTACTCATCTGGATGGCTACCATCCCTGATCTAGAATATTTCGCCATAACAACCTTGAGTTGGCCACGTTCCAGTCTCCCTTTAGAGAGCGTTTTTAGCGCTTCCTTATCTTACCGAGCGTTCATTTGCCTTACTATCAGTTAAAATGTGACATAAGCTCCATACAAGTAATATCAAAATTCAACCGATAGTAGGGCAAGTGGATGAATAGTACGATATAGGAACCGGCTATAGGTGGGCTCTGCCTGTTTGCTGAAGTCATGCAATAAAAAAAAACTCCGGCACTGAAAGACTCATTTCAATAGCCGTAAATAATTTTAATCATACCTTTATTGATTATTTGCGCGCGACTTCGCTCGCGTTGCGTAATAATGGTTATATTTTGAGCAACTTTAACACCTTTTTAATCCCCCTATGGGTTCAATTTCCAAAAACGCTGGTACAAGTGTACATTTATTTCTATCTAGAAGCAGGTATATATAATTTCGTAGTTCTTGGTTTGAAAATGACGGATTTTCATACATACTTTTATCCCTTTTTTCACCCCCTTAGAGGTTGAATTATCAAAAACGCCGATATACGTCTACATTTATTTCTGACCAGAAGCAGGTACATGAAATCTCGTAGTCCTTATTTTGAAAATGAGGGATTTTCATACAAACTATCATCTCATTTTCCACCATTTTAGGGTTGAATTTTACAACATAGAAAGGGCCCGCAATCAAATCTTCAAGGTCCTAGCTGCAGTAGTTTGGGCTTTGCGTTGGTATTTCAGTCAGTGAGGTCAAGTGATTATATATGCGTAGATCAAGTTAATCATCGCTTAAACTCAGCGTAAGCATTTCCTATCTGCAAGCGAAATTCACCCAAAACAAATCAAAATATTACAACAGGATTTTCGCTATATATTCTATAAGCTTTGTTGCGTTGGGTTGCGCAACACGAACAATGGTTGCTTTCTCCGAACGAGGGTTCAACGATCGCCATTCCGGTGTCTCAAGCATGGGGGCTTCCGTCTCAACATTGACAACAAGCACTTTTACTTAATTCATATTGACGGCTACTATTTCTATTATCCATATCCATCCATCCATATTTCCACAATAAGTGCTGTTTGTAATCATTATCTATCTATTAGTTTAAACCGCTGTTGCCGCAAAATATTGAAGGTGGGTAGGGATCAATATAAACTTTCGATTTTAAAAAAATATTTGAAAATCGGTTTACAATTGACGGAGAAATCGAGTAACAAACATACAAAAAAAACATATAGACGAATTTAGAACCTCCTCCTTCTTGAATCGGTTATAAAAATATAGCAAATCTTCACGATATAAGATGTAACGTGGTTTCTTCGTAATTTTTCTATGGATATTTTAAGTTAAGAAAAAATTCACTTCAAATTATTGACAAGAAACCATTTTGCTCTTTCAATTTTAACAGCAGGATTAATATCCACTCATAATCAACAGGATAAAAAAATGTCTACATCTTGATAAAAGAGATATAAATAAATTGGTTTTATTATTTTTTCAAATACTGCTTTGTTTTGTTCGTTTTTTTTTTCTTGCAGGAGATCAGCAGACAGGCAGACGTCCACTTGATGGAAAGCGGTTACCATCGCCTATGGACATTTGCAACACCAGAGGTGCTACAAATGCGCTACTGCTCTCTTAAGGGAAACTGGAACATGGTCACTAATGCCGGAACACAAATTAAGGTTGTTATGGCGACATACTTTAGACCAGGGGTAGTAGCCATCCAGTCGGTCAAATGCCCGACCACCTGGCTGTGGGTTGTAAAGTCGCCTCCTACGACAGGCCGCCCGGCCGCAGGAAATTGTATTCTTTCTCCGTTCCTGCATGGATAAAAATTTCGTTTCGTTCGTAATAAAATAATAAGGTATCTGAAAAAGGACAGCGTCTATGCAAGCTCCGCTATCGTTCGAAAAATCTTCAAGGCTTTGTATATAAGTCATCTTTATCAGAAACAACTAGATATATATTACGTTTACGTAACATGGAATATTCTTATCCATTGTATATGTATTTCCTGACATGTTAGACATACCGGAAACTCCCGCAATATACTAGTTTCACGGCAAACTTTCTCCCATAAATTGTGGGCCAATCTCCCGAATTACCTGCCAGTCGTCACCTAATTTCGCAGTTGGATGAAGTTTTTTTCAATAAAGAAATCCTTTTGTATTCGTATTTCTTTTTAGTTACGAAATAAATTTTAATTGTTTATTCTCCGTACTGGTTGGTATTTAGTTATTGTAGCTCTGTATATGTATATATTTTCTATTATTTTTTGGTGAGCATAGTTTTCTGTTTTACAGATATTGTTTAATAATATATTTGTACATTTATAAATCATACACCTAATTAAAAATATACTAAATTATAAACAAATTAAACTATACAATAAATTAAACTAAAAATAAACTATATAATAGCTTGGGGAAAAAGTCTTTTCGCATATAGTATGTATGAACTTGTAATAAGATCTCTTTGGCTATACCATTTGTATCTGGCTGGTTTTGGTATCATTAAAAAGCTTTAATTTTAAAGAAGACAATTTCAAATTCAAATTAGGAAAATGTGTGATTTTAATTTGTTTTTCTTATTGTTAAAATTAGTGAATCTAATGAAGAAATTCGATACATTTTAAAATTTTACTACGAAAAACGTAAAAATGCAACACAAGCCGCGAAAAAAAATTGTGATGTTTATGAACTTAATGTAGTATCTGTGAGAGTAGCGCAAACTTGGTTTAAGCGTTTTCAATCCGGAAATTTTGATATCATAAATGCACGTCGCTCTGGTCGCCCTGTTACGGACAAAATTGATGCCATTTTTGAAAAAGTGGAGCAAGATCGGCATATTAGTAGTTACGATGTAGCTGGAGAACTGGGAATTGACCACAAAACGGTTTTGGCGCATTTGAAAAAAGCTGGGTACACAATAAAGCTAGATATTTGGGTGCCTCATGAGCTCACTGAAAGAAACCTAATAGAATCGTGTACTCATTTGTGATTCTTTATTACGACGTAATGAAACCGAACCATTTTTGAAGAAGCTGACAACTGGTGATGAAAAGTGAATCACGTACGACAAGAACGTGCGAAAAAGATCGTGGTCAAAGGCCGGTCAGGATTCACAGACTGTGGCGAAACCCGGGTTAACTCGCAACAAGGTGATGCTGTGTGTATGGTGGGATTAGAAGGGCATTATTCCTTATGAGCTGTTACCGCCAGGCAGGAACATCGATTCTGAACTGTACTGCGAACAACTGATGAGATTAAAGCAAAAAGTTGAGAGAAAGCGGCCGGAATTAATCAACAGAAGGGGTGTGGTTTTTCACCACGATAACGCTAGACCTCACACATCTTTAGCCACTCAGCAAAAATTATGCGAGTTTGGCTGGGAGGTGTTAATGCATCCGCCGTATAGTCCTGACCTTGCACCTTCAGATTTTCAGCAGTTACGGTCTCTGCAGAATTCCTTAGGCAGTGTCAGGTTAACATCACGAGAGCACTGCCAAAACCACTTGTCGCAGTTTTTTGATCAGAAGCCCCAAAATTTTTATAGCAATGGGATCACGTCCCTACCTACAAGATGGCAAAAAGTTATCCAACAAAATGGCACCTATATTCTTTAGTCAAATGTAAATAAACTTTATAAAACAACCTTTTGAATTTTTATATAAAATGCGAAGAAACTTTTTCCCCAACCTAATATAACATCCTAATCAATTGAACTAGCCGCGGGGTAAACTCTAGTTTTATAATATAATAATTTTATATTGTATGATTTTTAGTCTCGTTAGAACTCTTGTCAAATAAAGAAGTCTAAAAATAATTTTTTTCCGCACCGCTCTTATTTATTTATCTCTGGTTACATATTTTATTTTATTTTAATAATTAAAACTTAAAAAGCAAGGAAACAACAGACTATAAGGGCACTTACTCATGCAGGATCTAAGACCTTCTCAGTTTATTTACTGACGATTGTTATTTCAACCCATATTCATCTTTTATGGTTAACTAGATGTGCCCGCGACTTCGTCCGTGTGGGATTTTTTTTCGCGGAACCCTATTATTTAAAAGTAGCCTAAGTTACTCCTTATAGCATCAGCTATCTGCCAGTGAAAGTCCCGTCAAAATCGGACCAGGCATTTCCGACAGACAGACAAAAATTCTAAAAAATGCATTTTCGGAATCTCCTGCTCGGAATTAAGGCCCCCGATTTTTTTCACATCACAAACAGACACTTCAATTTTATTTATCTGTATAGGTACATAATTACATATAGGAGTGTAACTCGAACAAAAATACATTGTTATGATCTCAGACAATCATCTCTAAAAATACGAATGTCACACAGGACGCTGGAAATAGGTCGAAATTATTTGTTAACAAACGAAATCCTTATCTCAAACAATGTGTGATGTGGCTCATATTTAGGGTTGCCAGATGTGTTCGAAAAAAAAACCGGATAAGTATTTTTTATTTTTACTAACATGTAAATTTACTGAAAAGTAACTTTTTAGTTACTAAAATTGCGTCGAATCCTAAATTCAGCGTTTCAGCGTTTTCAGCGTTTTTTTTTTATTTTTTTTTATTCGGCAGACAAACACACATTGTATATCCCCAAATTAAGCAAGTTACGCTTGTGTTATGGGTAATATACAACGGACTACTCTGGGGCCGATCCCAGACACCCAGACCATAGTAAATAATGGAGAAAATACGTTTCCGAAATTTACTATACCAGGAATCGAACCCGGAACCTCTGCGTTGCAGTGAGGTACGCCAGCAAAGGCTTAGCCCGCTCAACCACAGAGGCCGTCTGAATTAAGAATCAATCTACTTTTTAATATATTTAATACTCGATGCTGCTACGTTTAATAAAGTTTTATTGCTTGAGATGCCATCTTTGAATTCAGTGCAACAGTAACTAGTAGTTATATTAAAGAAAACGCACAATACACTTGTTACAGTATTTATGGCGAGACACGAGAGTTCCCAGATAATGAATCAACTTACTTTAAAACCGGACAATGTCTTGTCCGGTTTATCAAGATTTTCTTGACCGGATAAACATAAATAAAACTGGACTGTCCGGTCAAATAAACGGACATCTGGCTACTCTACTCTACTTGGTGTTACAAATTTTATTCGGTACGCAGCGTGGGTCTTTAGAAATACTCGCCGAAATTAGAATGGTGTAATTATAATATTAAGATGGAACATGGAGAGAATAAGTTGGAAAGAAAAGAAGAGCAATGAAGAAGTACTGGATATGGTAAAGGAGAAGCGCATAATTTTAAAAACTCTGGAGGAAAGAAGGGGGAAGATATTTGGCCATTTGCTACGACACGACACCTTCTTATGCACGTTAATTGAAGGCAAAGTGGAAGCAAGGAGAGGGAAGGGGGTAAGACCAAGGCGAGCATTCATGGATCAAATAAAAGAAAAAGTGGATGCCGTGTCGTACATAGAAGTAAAACTACTGGCCCGTAATAGAGAAGATTGGAGGAAGCTAACTCTTAAATGATAGAATTAATTAATGAATTATAATATTGATATTCAGGGCATGGTAGAGTCACGCTGGAATCAGTATCTTGATTAAAACTATTAAGCCGGCAATCTACCTTAGGCAAGCGTGGCAGGTATTCTGTCCAGTCTCAGGAAGTCCCGAGCTCAGCAGCGGGTCGTTTATGGGCTATTATTATATCATACGTCAGCATGATGATTGTAATACCACGCTCTCACAGAATATCGGCGTGAAATGCTTAGTCTTGAGCTAAGTTGTTCGTACGGTGAGTTAGAGTTTTGGTGGGCAATTTTATTGTCTTCACTATAACATTCCTCCTATCTGATCTCCTATACCATTCTCTCTATCACGTTCTCGTGGCTGGCAATGTGCTTGCATCGCCTCCCGTGTTGCAAGCCACTGGAATCACTTGCCATTAGGGCCGTCTACCTGCTTGACAACTTTTGGAAATCTATAATAATATAAAATTCTAATCTCCTTCGAAAAATCTATAAATAATGTATTTTACAAACATGCAAGTGACGTACAAACAAACCGAGGCCAATCGTAAAAGTCTCTGTCACACGCATCTTAGCACCCACAACACAGAATTTTAGTTTCAAGTGTGGGTGCCAGAGTTAACCGACACATTTATGTTATGTAATTTTAATAATGATGTTAATAAAAATACACTACTAAATAAAATTCTAGACATGCCGTGTCTGAACATTGAAGCTATGATAAAAAAAAAACAACTGGAATAGATGATATAAACGATGGAGAACACGATGCAAATTTTTTTAGATTTCTTGTCTGTTTGTTCGGGATTCACGTAAAAACTACTGGGCCGATTTCGATGTAGTTTCCGCTGATCGACAGCTAATTCTTAGACTTAAACACTGTGCTGCTTTTTATCCCGGATATTTTTCTGAGAATGATTTAAAATGGCCATAAAAAAAAACTAATTCCAATGTAATTTTTTTACTGATTGATAGCAAATTTAATGTCATAATATCTGTGATATTTTTTATCCCGGGAATCCCGCAAGAATTTTCCCGGGAGCAGTTTGAAGTTGTTCGAAAGCATAAAAATTAGCTTATTCCGACACAGTTTCCACTAAATCGATGTCTTACATTCTTTTTTAAATGCTCCAGTATTTTCCCGGGAATTCCAATTCAAGCGTAGACGAAGTCACGGGGATATCCAAGTAAAAAACATTAATAATTTCTTTAAAGACATATGTAAGAAACTCTTTGACATTACCCGTGATCAGAAGGCTGGCTCATATTTTGCACAACAAATAAGTATTGCCATACAGCGTGGCAATGCAGCCAGCCTTCTGGGCACGCTCCCCGTTGGCAGTGATCTGCTACATAATGTATTTTAGTTTTAAATAATTGAATAATAAGATTTGCTTACATAAAATACATTTAATTCATTCTTTATTCAAAAAGAAACTTGCATCTGAACATCCCTTGAATTCGATTCATTTGAAATTATCAGTGTAAATAATTATCTATTTATCATTACATTAATAATTATATTTTATTCTTTTCAGGTTATTGGACAGTACAGTGACCAGTGACTTGGATCTATTAAATTACAGGTAATTACAATTATGTAACTATTAAATAATTATGAGGGTATGATTTGGAATGTAAACACTTACCTCTGTGCGGTAAAACAGCGAGTGACCAACCATCAGTCAAAGGACTGGAAATGTTAAAAATAATTTATATATATATCTGCTTTACCAGTGTTATCAATACATTATACGTATACAATGTACCCATTTGGAAAGTTTGGTTATATTTTACAGCTGGACATGTTTGCCATCCGAAGTGTGCCAGAAATAGCAAATCTAAAAAATCAAAAAGCATTTATTGAATAAAACATAATTCACAATTTTTGACACTCATTGGTCCCGAAACTAGGTCGACCTGTATCTCAGGGTCCTCCTTCCTAATTGGTAAAATTCTGATTGTGAAATTATCCATTACAGTTACATTCATTTAAAAGAATGTATGTATAAAAAGATAACAATGTCAATGAAATAAATAAGATTACGGAATGTATATAGTTGTGTTATATATTTATTTTTAACAATTGTTTTGTCCCATCATAGTCAAGAGTTAAAAGCCAATTATTTAACTTCTATTGATTCCTTTCCATTTTTGAAGTGAAACTTTAAAATCGTTGTGATTTGAAACTCGATGAAACGAAAAAGGGACACTAAAAAGAGAAAATATATATATAGGATAAATTTATAGGACTGACCCTGCGAGAGAATGAGATACGTGTTTTACATTATGCAGCACAAATTAGAGAATCAATAATGATGATTAAACATAGCTTCTATTTGGACCGAAATAAAACTAATAATAATAATTTTTAGATTAAAACAGTGAAAAATTTAAAATGATAGTTAAGAAGTTATTTTGAATTATAATATATTGAAGGATGTAGGCTATAGAAATTGTATTTATATTAATAAAAGTTAGAGAAGAATTATCTGAGAGTATATTATCTGAAGTTTCACTTCTACTGCGTGTGAACTGCACACACACACACAATTTTTTTTATTTCCTAAAGCTAGCAAACAGACAGACGGCCTCCTGATGGAAAGTGATCACCGCCGCCTATGGACGTTTGCAACATCAGGGGCGCTGCCAGTGAGTAGCTGGCCTCGAAGAAGTTTTATAACGCCCATCTTCAATGATTCCATATCGTAGCGCAGAGGGAAAACCGCGAGAGGAAATTCTCTCGCAGTCGTTATTGTACGCGGAATAAACACTGTAGAAACCGTCGCATAGTTAAGCTTGGTAGCTTAAGGAGCTCCTGGCCGTGGTTCGCACCATGGTCGGGATCCGTATCGGAAAAGACGTTGTCTCCTCCTTCTGCGAGTGCATTATGCTTGCTAAGGAGCAGGCGGAGCAGGAGCGTCAACGCACGTCTTTGCTCTGCTCCCGCGAAACGAGGACACGTCAAAAAATCTAGGGGTTTAGTGGGTATCCCTAATTGTGGTGTGGCAATAGCAGTTCTAGTTCTTTGGCTAGAGGTACTAGTGCCACCCCGAACTGGAGAATCCCACATACGGGTACGCGACTTTTCCCCCTTGAGCGGCCTATGGTCCTCAATCGAGTTTCCCCTGGCTAAAAAAAGCTAGCTTAAGGAAATGAAGGTGAACATCCCCCCGATGGCGGGCGGTGTGGTGGTGAAAATGTGGCATTGGCACCAAACGGAACAATCCCTCGGAACACTCCCCATTGTACAGATGGTAGAATACGCAGAGAGACACAAACTCTCTCCGTAGGTTAAGCAATTCTAAACCATCAGTCAGTAAAGGATTGTCGACTATACGTACGGCACGACGCTGGATGGAGTCGAGGGGGTCAGTCTGGTAAGCAGGTGTTTCGGACCATACGTGTGAGCAGTACCCCATGTGCGGCTTGAGGTGCGCTTTGTAGAGCGCAAGTCTTTGCCGCGGGGTAATGTACTGCTTGGACAGGTTTAGCACATCCAGATTTTTGAAGACAAGTTTACCTTCTACGAGATATGAAATCATTTTCGTGAACAAAACAAGAGTCACTTAAAAATAAATTCGATCTACCTGATCATAAATTTGTAAGCAACCCGAATTAATCGCCTATGAAACTAGTCCAATCATAAACACGAGCCAAGTTGTTCGTAAAAAGCTAACTTCTATCAATTTTCTCCCTACCAATGATGGGGAAAGATTTAATACGACGCAATAATAACTTCTACCTTGTGATTCGACGAGCTGTGAAGAGAGGTGTCGTAACGCGATTTACCGAATAGTGGTTACATTGAGAACGGATTTTATACCGAATTTCTAACAAACAAGGAATAGACGAACTGGAATTATTTAAAAAAAGTACATTCCATCTCTTTGCTTCGATAATTGTAATTTTAGAAAAGAGTTTTTTTAACTTTCAGAAAATAATTTTGTATTTATTATATAACTAGGCAATAGCTTTATTTCACCTACACAAAAACTTACTTTGGTTGTTTACATAGATAACAAAGAAACTAAGTCCATATAATCTAGACAACTGCCCAGCAAAATATAAAGGCGAGTCGAAGCCAACCTGATTTGAAGTAATACAACGAATGTTGTTTATGATAACGTAGGTATTTGTTAGTAAATTGAAAAAAAAACGCGACTGCAGCGCCATCTATTAAGCTAATCCGTCTATTATATGGAAACAACATCGTTTATCAGGTTAAAAAGTATTCTAAGTGTTGATTCGGGATATAAGCCATTGCTCTATCGAGTTTATACGTTCTATAATTTTCAAAAAGGACGCGATTGCAGCGCTATCTTTTTCGATATTTTCTCTATCCCGCGGAAACGACGTCATTTATAAGGATAAAAGTATCCTAAGTGACGCCCCGGGATATGAGCTTGTTAGTGTAGCAAGTTAGTGTAGTAATTTTCACGTGATGCTCTAACAGACAGACAGACATAGACAAAAATATAAAAATGGCATTTTTGGAACCTCCTGATCCAAATTATCCACCCGAATTTTGTCACATTTTTAAACGCATTGTACAACCTCGACCCATTTACAGATTTATTGTAGTAAATAGATTGTATTGTATAGATTAGGCTTCCATAGAGTAAATAATAACCACATCCAAAAATTAAAACGAAATAAATAAATTAGCAAGTTGCGGTAGGCTAAATAAAAACTAACATTACTCATTGACATTTGACATCATTGACTTCCGTGATCACGGCTGCTAAAAAGTGGCCGAAACGTCGGAATAAAAATCAAATAAAAATACCGCGCTTTAAACCGTTAAAACGTAGTTTTTTATGTATTTACGTGTACTAATCGCGAAAAATTAAACTATACTACAAATATTTTTTTGAAGCCGAAAAGTAGCCGAAATTAAACAAATGGCCAACACCATTCTTTCAATCTTGCTTAAAAGTTTTTTGCCTGAACAAAAATAGATAAAGGAGAAACCCTTGGATTTAGAGGGGTCATTCGTCATTCACGTTTATCGGGTTCGATTACTGATCTGAATAGGACAAAGAAATTTGATGTTTTGACAAAACAATTGTTTTGTTGCACTGTTTGACGAAACAATTGTTTTAATTATTTTGTGTCACAAACAGACATTTTAATCTTATTTATCGGTATAGATTCATTTAAATCCTTGGAATGTCCTCCACATTTTTTTCCTAAAATAAGGTAAATACTAAAAATATTTTTAATTTAAAAAAAATCACTTTTCAGTTGAATCCTTCGTTATATTTTGTAGGAAATCTAATCAATAGCAAAATTCGAGATAAAGAGTGCATTAAAATAATAGGAAAATTCGGGATTTTACCATTGCCCAACTGTGGGCACGCAACATGAGGGTAGCTAAAAATTTCACCACATAAAGGCTTATGTCGCTGATATTTCAGGTACATACATACATACATAACTTCACGCCAGTTCCCTTGCGGGGTAGGCACGAACAACAGAGCGCCATTTAGGCTTATTCTTACACACCTCACTTGCTTCTTTGACATGCATAGCTCTTGTCATGCACGCTCGTCTGTTCTTAAGGCTCCTGACATCACCTTCTGCTAGTACACGATCAATTCGATCATGGAAGGTGTGTCGTGGCCTTCCACGACTTCTCCATCCATATTCCAGGTAATAATCATAATAAAGTTAAGTAATATTAAGTTTTAATATTTCATTTGAGTGAGAAGAGGTAGTCCATGAATAAACGATGTAAGACTGTTCTAAGGAAGTTTGTTTTGCTTTTCTTCAAACAAAACCCACAACTTTATGGGGGCTCGTGCCAGGATCGTGCCAGGATCATGCAGGATCATGGATCAAGAATCCTGCGAAGCATTGTTTTAACGTGAGTTTTGATCTGAAGATTACGAAACAACCTCGAAATTAAAATTGAAGACGAGTCATTGTGTGCTGTTTTACCGACACTAATTTGCATAATGATACCAGCGCATAAAATTTCCCAGAATTTGGAATAAAGACTATTATTTTTCTTTTATGAAGACGTTTTATGAATTGGTTATTTTTTACGACTGAAAGACTTACAACCAATCATACAAGATGCCACCGAAGAAAAATAAAGATATTGAAGACTCAGATAGTAATTGTTCAGAAGCTGGTTACAGAGTACGAATTTCATTTAGCGACTTGGAAAAATCAATGACACCGTTCACAGGCGATGATACCTACCCTATTACGAATTGGCTGACCGATTTTAATGACACTGCAAATTTAATGGAATGGAATAATCTTGAAAAACTTATTTACGCGAAGAGACTGCTTTCAGGTACAGCTAAATTATTTTTACGATCGCTAGGCTCTATTACGTCATGGGATACATTAAAAGAATCTTTATTAGAAGAATTTGGTCCGAAATTAAATAGTGCTAGCATTCACAAGAAATTAGCATCACGCAAAATGAAACCGGATGAGACATATCAACAGTATTTTTTACATATGAAAGAACTGGCGTTGCATGGAAATTTAGAAGATGAGGCACTTATTGAATATGTTATTGATGGAATTCGTGATTCTGAAATAAATAAGGCCATTCTTTACGGAGCCACTGATATCAAACAATTTAGAAAGAAACTTGAAGTATATGCACAGATTAAAGAACACAAGATGCAACAAAGACCTATTCAGATGACAACCGGACGTAAAAATCATACCATCAAAAGATGCTACAATTGTGGTGAAACTGATCACCAATCACCAGCTTGTACTAAAGGTATAAAATGCTTCAAATGTAATGGATATGGACATAAGTCAAAAGAATGCCAAAGTTCTACAAATAAGACACTGAAAATTCAAGATGAGAAAGTTAGTACAGATGTTGTTAAGCCATATAAAGAAGCGAAAATTAACGGAGTTACAGTTAAAACCTTTATTGATACTGGAAGCGATGCGAATTTGATTTGTGAGAGTTATTACAAACAAAATTTTCTCGAGAATAATGATTATAATATTAAAGATACTCTCAAATTATCAGGAATAGCCGAGTACGAAGTTTGCACGAAGGGATCTTTTATGGCAAAAGTTGAAATAGACAACGTTCATTTTGAAACCTTGATGCATGTTATCGACGATGATGTAATACCTGTTAATGTCATACTTGGAAACCCGATATTAAAAGACGTTGAAATTATTTTCTCTGCCGATGGGATCTCTGTAAAAAGAATATTACACCTTACACAAATTAATGACTACGAAGAAGAATTTGATGAGAAATATGATATCAAGAAGCTGAAATATAAAGACAAGATTAAACATTTATTGGATAATTACAATAACTTGAAGACTAGAAAGAAGGAATCAAATGTTAAATTGAAAATCATACTTACTGATGAAGATCCTATACACCAGACTCCACGAAGGCTGTCACCTCTAGAAAAGGACATAGTTAATAAACAGATACAAGGATGGTTAGATCAAGAAGTAATAAAACCTAGTAAATCGGAATATGCAAGCCCTATCGTGTTAGCGAAAAAGAAAAATGGAAGCTACAGATTATGTATAGATTTTAGAAAGCTAAATAAGAAGATTATAAAGGAAAGATATCCACTTCCACTCATCGAGGATCAAGTAGACAAATTGAAAGAAGCAATACTATTTACATCACTTGACTTGAAGAATGGTTTTTTACATGTTGATGTCTGCGAGGATAGTCAAAAATACACTTCATTTGTTACTCCACAAGGGCAATATGAATTTAAGAAAATGCCGTTTGGTTTATGCACCGCACCATCTGTATTCCAACGCTTTATCAATGATATCTTTCAAGATTTAATGTCAGAGGGCACTGTTCTTGCCTATTTAGATGATTTGATTATACCATCTAGGACAGAAGAAGAAGGATTTGTTAAACTAGAGAAAGTACTTCGAAAAGCTGAAGAGTTTGGCTTACAATTTAATTGGGCGAAATGTCATTTCTTACAGAACGAGATAAATTATTTAGGTTACATAATTCGTGATAATCAGATAAGACCTTCCAAGGAAAAGATACATGCTGTTGCAAAATTTAAAAAGCCTCATAATATCAAATCATTACGATCATTTTTAGGACTGACTGGCTATTTTAGAAAATTTGTTAAGAACTACTCAATAATAGCAAAGCCACTAACAGAATTATTGAAGACTAATGTTATGTTTAACTTTGATCTAAAGTGTGAGAGAGCTTTCGAAGAATTGAAACATATTTTATGTTCCTCACCAGTTTTACGAATTTACAACCCTAATTTTGAGACAGAGTTACATACAGACGCAAGTATAGACGGATATGGAGCTGTTTTATTGCAAAGGAATCCACACGACAATCAGCTACACCCTGTTCACTATATGAGCAAAAAGACTACTCCTGCTGAGAAGAAATACCATAGTTACTACTTAGAAATTTTAGCTATTGTAGAAGCTGTCAAGAAATTCAGAGTTTACTTACTTGGAGTCCGCTTTAAAATTGTGACTGACTGCTCAGCCCTAACTATGACGTTACAGAAAAAAGACTTACCTCCGAGAGTTGCTCGATGGGCACTCCTTCTTGAAGAATTTGACTATAAGATAGAACACCGATCTGGAACCCAAATGAGACACGTAGACGCTTTGAGCAGAAATCCTGTTAGTCTAATACTTACCGAAACTACAGCACGTCTGAAGAGAGCTCAAGATGATGACCTGAAGATAAAACTATTAAAGAAAATTTTAGAAAAAGAGTCATATGAAAATTTTATTCTGGAGAATGGAGTTTTATGTAAAGCTAAAGATGGAACTAAACTGATTGTTGTACCTAAAAAGATGCAGAATGAAATAATAAGAAAATGTCATGAAAAGGGTCATTTTGGAATTTTGAAAACTGAGGAATTAATTAATAGAGATTACTACATAGATAATTGTAAAGAAAAATTTGAAATTCAACGATTAGAACTTATAGAAAGGCGAGGCAAAATATTCAGAAAATTCAGGAAGAAAATAGGAAAGTTTATAACAAAAAGAGAACACAAGCTATACAGTACGAAATTGGAGATTTAGTTGCGATTAAGAGAACACAATTTGTACAAGGATATAAGTTAAACCCGAAATATTTAGGACCATATAAAATTATAGAGAAGAAGAAAAATGACAGATACGTTGTAAGGAAAATTGGCAATGGCGAAGGACCTATGAATACCACCAGTTCAGCAGATTTGATGAAACCCTGGTCCAATGGCGATGAAGATGAAGTATCACATTCATCTGGGTCAGATGAATAATGCAGGATAGCCGTGTGGGATTCGAAGACGCATTCCGACTCGGTAGCCAGGCCACACATTATGTTTTTTAACCCCGAACGGCACAAATATAAATGTTATCTATGAGTATCTATGTATAATATGCTTTCCCATATCCTTTACTTATTCAAAATACAGTCCATATCATATGTTCAAATTCCTACACCTTTCAACCACACGTAACGTATAAATAATCCCTAAACGAAGCAGCTATAAAGGTGTGTAACGACTGCCGAGTTTTCTTATATTCCCCATTTTTATTACCTCAGAAGCTCATCGAATTCCGGCCGAGTCGCCACGGACTCCCTTACCTCTGCCCATCTTGGCTATAAAGTGTATGCCTACTTACTTTATAGTAAGAATAAACGGTATTATGTGTACATACCCTTATTCGTGTGGTTGGGTTTTCGTCTTGTTTACCAATGTTTTATGCTTGAGTTCAGCAGACATGAAAATGAGTCACCTAATTGTAATACCAAAGGCGCTAAAGCATTATCTATGTACTGCCGCTCTCTAAAGGGAGGTTGGAACCTGGCCTCTAATGCCGGAACACAACTCGAGGTTGTTATGGTGGCATTCTGTAGACCAGGGGTGGTAGCCATCCAGTCGGGAAAATACCCTGCCACCCGGCTGCAGAAAATTATATTCTTTCTCCGTTCCTGCACGGATGAGAAACGGTGTAAGAAAGATGGAGTTTTTGGCGGGAATTTAGAGAGTTCTATTTTCAGTATTCGTCGAGTGAGTTGTTTAAACTACGCGTAGTGAATGAAGGCTTCCGTAAAAGTTACGGAACGGCAACTGTTTCTGTAATTTCGCTATTATATTACGTACATACATATTATCACTCCTGTTTCTCGTAGAAGTAGAGAGGGATTATAGATCTCCACTTGCGACAATCCTGACAAACAACTTTCGCTTCATCTACTTTCATTAATCTCTTCATACATGCGCATGTTTATTTGAGGTGTTTTTATCTAACCTTTCTTTAACATTTGTGCTATTTGATCATGATATGTACGTCGCGATCTACCGGCACCAAATCTACGATTTACAATGTTGTCATATACTCGCTTTGTGATTCTGCTTTAATCCATTTTCTCTAGATGCTCAAATCATCTTAACTAGCTATCATACTTGTCTATGGTTAACGTCTATAATATCACAATCTATTAACGTGAGTTAGTAGAGTATTCATAATAAGTTATTTTGTAGTTCGATAGATGGCGCTAGTCAAATAATAGATCTGTAATATGTAAGCGATTATATATAAATTTTGTATCGATCTAGCATCGTTTTTTTTCATTTCACTCAAGTAACCCGTCTTAGTCTGAATTTGGTCACAACCACTTTCCAACTATATATCTTTTATATAGATCCAGTTGTCTTCCAGTAAAATCACACTCACTCATACTTAGGGATGCAACATCGCTCATAAAAAACATCGATGTTAGGATATCGATGTTTTGAAAAGTGAAATATCGATGTTAAAAATATCGACGTTTATGAACGATATATCGATGTTTTTTATCACCATTTACATAAGATTTGACGCTTGTTCTTGCGATGCAAATGAAACGTCGTTTTTTTTTAACATCCATGTATCGCCCAAACCACCTTAGCACACCTTTCTAAATTCTAGCTTTCACTAACATCATCCTTTTATGCCGCTGTTACTCCATCTTTCAAAGAAATACTACATCCACTTCTCAATGCTCTCATCCTACTAAATACTATGTTTATTCTATTTATATGTCTTTTCACTCACCCACATTCACTATCGTACTTATTATTCAATAGCGTGGGCACACACTAACACATCCCTATCACCATTTAAAATAAATGAACATTCAAGGAAAATGGTTATTTTTAATAGAAATGAAAGAAATAGGTATAATAATCAACTTTTATATTATAAATTATTAATGGCTATAAGAAAAAAATATGAAAAATAAAGCGCAGGATAGCGCGTTATGTCTATGTACGATAAAACATCGTTCTTGAACAATGATGTATTGTCGATATTTTGGTTTCAACATCGATGTTAAAACATCGATTTTTATGATCGATACATCGATGTTTGGAAACATCGATGTTTTGTTTGCATCCCTACTCATACTCCCTCACTCACACACACTCACTCACTCAATCGTACAAAGATGGCTGTGAGTGTGACATTATTTTACAACGATTCTGGACTCTGGACTGCGGAACGCTAATAAGGCAATAAAAGGAGATATTCAATCCCCGCTATTTAAGATTAATGTGCCATCATTCGACTATAAGTGCGAAAGGAAGACAATATTCGAAGTTTCTCCCCTCTGTCCAATATATATATTGGATATTCGGCATCTATGAGTTTATTGCGGACGCGTTCTAACTGCCCATCAATCGGTGCACCCATTTCGCTTGATGAGGGTACTTTCACCTCTATTTCTTGTTATATTACCTTCTTAGGAGTTAATCTTGTAATCTTATATTACCTATAGAATAGTGATGACGAACCTTTGTAGAACAATGTAATGAATGAGTCATGCGCAACTGAAGATTGGTGTGATAATTATGTCACATTAAAATGTAACTTATTTTTAACTATTTGTAGCCTACACTACTAGCCTTGGGTTTTATTCTTGTCTTCTGAATATTGCAACTTATCCAAATAAATATACGCGAGACATTAAAATAAAACTCTTCTTTCATTCTTCATTCTTATTTTTTCTTTTATTAAATACTATTATAATTTTATGTTCTGTACTTAATGAAAATATTTAAGAGCAGTAACTATTATTCTAGCAATACAATATTGATAATGTAATGAAATATTTTGGTATGATTATTATGTTTTGTACTTAATGATAATTAAGCACACTAACTTTATTTCCAATAAATACAATTATAGAATTTATATAAAATAATTTTTCATATCAATTTTATATCATTTATAGCATGAAAATATCTTAGAAACTTTTAAATACAATTATATTTAAGGTATGGAAGAGCGGGATCTTCTGATACAAGTAAATTTTGCTTAAAAGAAGATTCCAGCAATTGTCTACAAATTGTGTATGTGTTTTCTAAGAAATAAATATTTTCATTTTCATTTCATTCCGAAAATGTTTAATTTAGTTTCGTTAATAATAAAGCGCGGTAATTTATTTCATTTTTGTTTTTCCGACGTTTCCGTTAAAACGTAGTTTTATTATGTATACAAGTCGCGAAAACTTAGTAAAATATTAGTTTCGTCGATGTTTGTTCTGCCAAATTGTGATACGAAATTATATAGAGTACGTATTGTTTTTATATTATTATTCATCAATTGTTAAATATATGTTTATAATATTGAATTAGGAAACAGCGGTAAAAATGATATGTTGCTAAAAAGACTTGAATGAGAGCTTAGAGATTTTAAATTTCCTGCGTCGTTTTAAAAATTTTCATTAATTTAATTATATAAATTAAGCAGAAGGTGATGTCAGGAGCCTTAAGAACAGACGAGCGTGCATGACAAGAGTTATGAATGTCAAAGAAGCAAGTGAGGTGTGTAAGAATAAGCCTAAATGGCGCTCTGTTGTTCGTGCCTACCCCGCAAGGGAACTGGCGTGAAGTTATGTATGTATGTATATACATTAATATGCGAACAATTTAAAAATGTAATCATAAGTATTTACGGCTTATAAATATTAATTAAAAATAAAAAACCAAACCTTATATATATATATATATATATATATATATATATATATATATATATATATATATATATATATATATATATATATATATATATATATATATGTATATATGTGTGTACCTCAAATATCATAAGTGTGATAATAAAGATTTCGAATAAATAATATATGTAACTGACATATATTAGAATATAATATATTCCCTAAATACTTCCAGTGTGCGGCTTCACTTACTTATTTAATTTATCATCCCGTAACTATTATGCAAAATTATGAAATCTCCATAATTATTACAAAACTTATCCTAGTTTAAAAAGGCTCACAAAACTAGTGTGAAGCGCATTCAAACTCGACCATCCTTTTTTTGTATTCCGAACCAGTTGGCCAGGCCATAAATTACAACGAGCTAAATTACAACAGACTTTCAATGCAAATCGCGTTAAATGAAAAGCCCTTTTTTTCCAGGGCTACCCATCTGTTATACAGTAATCAGGAGTTGTTTGATAAAAAAATCTGTTAAGGGTGAATCGGTCTGAATTTTTAGTAAGGTTTTGTATTCGTTGCGAAATGTACAATTTTTTTGACCTAACCCTTACGATTGGCATCATAAAAATACATTTAGTTTTTTTTTATTTGGTCAGTTGGTTAGTTCGACTGCCAGATGAGACAAGCTTTAAAAAAATCTTTAACGCAGTTTTACTTATCTACTTATATACTTATATACTTTTAGCCAGCCAGAAGGCCCAGCTCGCCGTACACAACGCGGTGCTGGTACCTACGCTCACGTATGGAAGCGAGAGTTGGGTATGGAAGAAAGAGCATGAAAGTAGAGTAAACGCGGTCGAGATGCGAGCACTGCGCAAAATCTGCAGAGTGACGCTCGCGGACCGCGTTCGTAATACCGAAGTAAGAAAGAGAGTTGGTCTGAAAGAGAGTGTCGGGGTGAAGGTAAGGAAAGGAATGCTCCGATGGTTCGGGCATGTGGAAAGAATGCATGATGAAAGAATGACTAAACAGATATACAATGCAAAAGTGTATGGATGCAGAAGTTGTGGAAGGCCACGACACACCTTCCATGATCAAATTGATCGTGTACTAGCAGAAGGTGATGTCAGGAGCCTTAAGAACAGACGAGCTTGCATGACAAGAGTTATGAATGTCAAAGAGGCAAGGGAGGTGTGTAAGAATAAGCCTAAATGGCACTCTGTTGTTCGTGCCTACCCCGCAAGGGAACTGGCGTGAAGTTATGTATGTATGTATGTACTTATATACTAATATGATAAAGATGAAAGGATTGTATATTTGTAACAAATAAATTTAAAAATTACTGGACCGATTTCAAAAACTCTTTCACCATTCGAATGCTACATTATCCCTGATTAATATAGGCCATATAAAAAAGAAGGATCTCAACTAAAACTTCAATAATGTAACCCATCAATTTAAACAAAGCACTTGGCGCTGGAATGGAGTTCTACGATGTTGATGATTTTTTTGTGTGGAGTGGGTCCTGGGGTGGTTTAGATTCACTATTAGGCCCAGTAGGCGGCGGTGGAATCGGGTTCTAGATTTTTATTTTTTCAGGGCAGGTCAACGAAAAGACTGTTTCCTTTGAGCAATTATCCTATTTAAAGTAGTCCTCTTCCATGTGGCATAGTTTTTTTTTATTATGAACAACTCTACAGACTCGAGTTCCGTATCCTTTTTTACAACTTAATTTCTAAATATTTTTTTTTTAACTTAACACGCTTATTAGTTATTTTGGTTCTTGTGTGTGACATTAATTTATTGATTTTTGTGTTGAGGTGTATGTATCTTACGAATAACTTATTATATTAATTTATTCTAGTTTTAATACTAAACTTATACTAATGTAGAGTGTATCTGGTACATGCTGGTGTGGCATAGTTTGTACCTTTGACCAGACCCGCCTACCTAGATGTGTTTCGACGCGCCGAATCTGACTCTGAGGTTCGTTTGGCTTAAGCACCCTCAAAATTTCGATAAAATTCGGAATAACTGCTAAAAATGACTGTTTATTTTTGGTTTTTCACAATTTGAACCTTTTTTTATCGGTTTCTCGCAATTGACTTAAATTTATTACGGATCTGTAAGTTATTTAGTTTCAGAAATGGCAACTTTATATTCTATCGTATACTGGTAACATTGTAACTATGCCTGTTTCAGTATTTGCGATGCGCAAGTTATTGGTACACAATAAAAAGAACTTAAGACGGATACGTCTGTATAATTTGAAGAATCCTGAAGAGCCCAGTCAGCAATACTTTACAGTATCGAACTACTTAAAAAAATTACTCGCTTCAAACCCATAACATTTTTTCATCTCCATAACTGCGGGTCTTTGCGATTTTCAGACATTTGTAGCGGTTTTTCATAATTTACTCAAAAAATTTAGTGAACGAGCCAAACGGTTTTAGCACGTCGAAATACTTATGAAGGTCTGGTCAAATGTACAGATCACTTTTATTTGTGTGCCGCTGTAATTAGCCAACGACTTTGATTTTTAATCTATATATATAAAAATCAATTGCTGTTCGTTAGTCTCGCTAAAACTCGAGAACGGTTGGACTGATTTGCCTAATTTTGGTTTTGAATTATTTGTGGAAGTCCAGGGAAGGTTTAAAAGGTGAGTAAATATGAAAAAAAAAATGCTTGGAATATAGAAAAAACAACAATTTCGCTTTCCCTTAGAAACTATTCCTACCTGTCAAACATTTGATGTTCGTTCCGTCGTTTAGAAATCAATTAAATTTAAAAGTCGTTCAGAAATCAACGTTTTTTATTCGGTCAGCTAGTCGTTTAATAATTTTCATGCGTTAAGGGACTTCAAGTTTATCGATAATGATAAAGCTCACGGTTAAATAAAAAAGGCGACTGACTTCACTGAACCCCAATACGTTGGGACATCGGTCATTTCCCGGGATCGCACCGGGATGGGCGGCGTTCTTCTGAATACAAATGTAACTATTATGTCCATGCCTTAACTGGAGAAATACTGCGAGGTACATTTTTTGCCGTTCACATTTCCACGTAAGACGGTCGTATAGAATTATAATATGGAGTTTTATTCCCAACTAGTTGTGCCTGTCACATCGTTCGCGTTGGTATTTGGAATCGAGACATCAAATTAAAGCAAACATGAAAAATTCAATGAAAATTTTTAATTCGTTAAAACATCATCCGCCGAGCTCTTGTCAGCGAAGGCGTGTCGGCCATTCTAGAACCGAATGGCCTGGTACGTGACGATGGCAAGAGACCAGACGAAATGTCATTCGACCCTTGGAAGACGGGGTTAGTGTGGAATACGACCTGTGTTGACATATTGACCCCGTCACATCTTCCAATAACCGAGCCAGGGGCTGGCAAGGTCACCATTTCAGCTGAAGACGTCAAACGTCGCAGATATGGAGCCTTAAGAAAAAGTTACACATTAGTGCCGTTTGGGGTCGAAACATTAGGCCCGTGGGATCCATTGGTAAAGAGTTTCTTTAAAGACATACGTAAAAACTCTTTAACACTACCCGTGATCAGAAGGCTGGCTCATATCTCGCACAACAGATAAGCATTGCCATACAGCGTGGCAATGCAGCCAGCCTTCGGGGCACGCTCCCCGCTGGCAGTGATCTGCTACACAGTGTATTTTAGTTTTAAGTTTTAATTCATTAAAATGTTTTAGATTTAGAGCCCATTCGAGACAAATTTTCAGTGAAGCGGTGGTCTGCTACAAACGCCATAGGCTGCGTACTGCATGATGATGTACGCGACTAAAAACTGATTATTATGAAATTGCACTGTAGTGAACTCTTTCAGACGTCAGACGTGGCGCACGTACGCTGTGCCCGACGTCTATATGGAATTTTATTTTAAATGCCCGCGACTTCGTCCAGGCTTGACTTAAAAATCTCGCGGGGTTCCCATGATAAAAAGTAGCGCAGATCTTAAGTCTAAGAATTTGCTGTCGATCAGCGAAATCGGCCCAGTAGTTTTTACGTGAATAACGAATAAACAGACAAGTAATCTAAAAAATGTCCATAGACGATGGTAACCGCTGATCTCTCCTCTCTCTCCGTGGCTGTCTAGTGAAATAGTCGTGTATTTTGTAAAATATAAAATTTAAATCAATAATATCAACAAATTAAAATCGACTAAGTACTAGGAGTGCACCGCTGGCGTAGCGATCCATTGTGATCCAAAGCGACGTGTAAGTGAGAACACAGAGATTAGCTAGAAAGAACCAAAATCACTTAACTAATTCAACCTCAATTACCTTCGATGTGTAAGTGAGACCACACATACTAATTAGAAAGTACCAAATATATATATTCAATCCAACTTCAAACGTTATTTCGCTGTTGTGTTATAAGTCGACGCCCCCAACCCTTTGTGCGTAAGCGCACCTTGCTTGGTAAAATAAGATCGCAGTTTTCTACCGACGGAACATTTAGGCCTACGGTGTCACGTGCTGACCAATTAAAAATGTCAACTGAAAGATTACCACACAACACTGGACATAAAACAAAATTTCCCAGTATGCCACACTACGGTTCGGACTCTGCCATACATTCATCCTCAGTTTTTACCGAAAAAGAGGATAATTATATCTCGAACAATCCCAAGCGTATTAAGCGTAATCCTAAGCCCCTCACAGAGTCTTCTGCCTTGAACATAAGCGAAATAAAATCAATGTTTTCTGAAATGGCGGAACAACATGCTCAAAAATTTGAGAATTTATCTAGTGCCATAAATACTATTATTCTCCAGAACCAAGAACTGCAAAAATCGGTAGAAAAAATGACTAACCAACATGAAGAAATATTTGCAACAATAAATACCTTGCAAAAACAAAATTCTGAGTACCACAAGCGAGTCACATTTCTAGAAAACAGAGTGGAATTCTTGGAAAAACAATTACGTAACACTACGATCGAAATCCGAAATTTACCGATCCAAGAGAACGAAGACAAGTTACGTATGATTGCCATAGTGAGGGATATTAGTCTGGAACTTGGGATGGAAAATTGTGTACAAGAAGTGGACATTAAGGATGTGTACCGCTCGAAAAATGAATCATTGGTTGTCGACTTTGGAAACAATATAAAAAAGGAAACTTTTATGACTGCATTCCGAAAGCAAAACAAATTGAAGAGAGATAAAAAACAGGCTCCAATTAACTCGTCAGACATTAAATTACTCGGTTCTCCTAAGGTGATATATATATCAGAATATCTTACCCAGCAAGCCAGGCGCGTTTTCTATTTAGCCAGAGAGAACGTAAAAGACAAAAAACTGGCGGCAGCCTGGACATCATTTGGGAAAGTCTACATTAAAAAAGAGAATGATTCAGCTCCTACTCGCATTGAAAACGAAGAGGAGATAAATAAAATTCTTTTTTGACTAGTTATATATTTACGCCTACGTCGTACACCACTGTTTTACAAAAACGTAGCCTTCATTAATGTATATATATATCTTAGTTGCTCATTTTTCTTTTTAATTACCTGTAAACAATTTTTTAATCTTATGTTATTAATTTTTTACTTACATAGATCACTACATACACATTCATATAACACTAACTCTGTTACACAAAGTAGACAAACATTCATATATATAATGCCTACATATCCCCCTATCTACACATGTAAACTCTTCTTAAATATGTACATATATCTACGTATAAATTTGAGTTCTAATAAACTTGATACTAAATTTCAATACTTCTATCTTGTCACATCTTTAAATAAAGGTCGTATGAAAGTCAAAGTCCAAATCAATAAAAACAAATTTTCTTTTTATTATATACACTTATATTTCTTTATCCACAATTTCACAAAATGATTGATATAGAAACAATTAATATTGGTTTGGATTCACTTTCAACAGCGACGCCCTTCTCGTGTGACATAGAAAATGTAAACAATTTTTCATATGGCAATGGGGATTGTTCAAAAAAAATTACCCTCTGATTTTATATTTTTATTATGTAAAATAGGGTATTTTAAGATACTAATTTGAATATTTTTGTGTTTTAAGAGTTAGTTTTTTTTTAATTCGATTTTTAAACAAATTATCCGATGACGTCATTGGGGACAACTTTACATTAATTCCTTTGCCTATAAAAAGAAAATAATCATATTAATCTGTGCTACTATTTAAATGTTACTGTCATTATTCATATTATTACACATCGTAATTATTTTAGTGTGGCCAGCTTAGCAATTTTATCGGTAGATTTATTTTATATATTTTGGTGTTCAACATTTATTATTTTCTAAAGTTACCGTTAAGTTATTTAAAGTGACCTTTAGTGAAAAATCAATATAATATAACTTAAACTGAATAATGTACAGTTAGACTGAATACCATTAATTGATAATCAGGCATAAATTACCTATTAGACACCATTGCGATGTCATTACTTTTCTTAATTTGTAATAAAGTATTCTTTCGGCGATTGCAACAGATAAAGCTCATTCGACCACTAAAATACTTTGATTTGGTATCACATTTGGGTTATCATTTTTAATGTCTTATACCTAGACATAGTCTCATTATCCAATGATGTTGTCAATCCAGTTAAAATAAAAAGGTTGTATTGTCAGTTTCAATTGAGGGGGGGGGGGGGAGTATTATTAGTCAGACCTTTAAAAAAAATATCATATCATAAAAACTTGGTATCTGAGCGTGACGGTCGTGCGAATTCAGTGCAGTTTCCCCATCCTAGAAGTATCTACCGAAGTTTTCAATTTAAAAATCATGGCGATGTTCGATAAGGTCTTTTTTAAGTCAATATGTTGGGAGTTACTTTCCTACACACACGTGTGTACCTACAAGAATTACAAATTTTAGTAATTTCACTATTATCAACCTGGCAACATTGGGTATTTAGGCTTTAGATCGGCGGTTAATGCAGCATTTCTAAATTCTAATATTATTCATTACAATGGGGATTGTTAAAAAAAATTACCCTCTGATTTTATATTTTTATTATGTAAAATAGGGTATTTTAAGATACTAATTTGAATATTTTTGTGTTTTAAGAGTTAGTTTTTTTTTAATTCGATTAAAAAAAAAAAAACCGATGACGTCATTGGGGACAACTTTATATTAATTCCTTTGCCTATAAAAAGAAAATAATCATATTACTCTGTGCTACTATTTAAATGTTACTGTCATTTTTCATTATGACACATCGTGATCATTTTAGTGTGGCCAGCTTAGCAATTTTATCGGTAGATTTATTTTATATATTTTGGTGTTCAACATTTATTATTTTCTAAAGTTACCGTTAAGTTATTTAAAGTGACCTTTAGTGAAAAATCAATATAATATAACTTAAACTGAATAATGTACAGTTAGACTGAATACCATTAATTGATAATCAGGCATAAATTACCTATTAGACACCATTGCGATGTCATTACTTTTCTTAATTTGTAATAAAGTATTCTTTCGGCGATTGCAACAGATAAAGCTCATTCGACCACTAAAATACTTTGATTTGGTATCACATTTGGGTTATCATTTTTAATGTCTTATACCTAGACATAGTCTCATTATCCAATGATGTTGTCAATCCAGTTAAAATAAAAAGGTTGTATTGTCAGTTTCAATTGAGGGGGGGGGGGGGAGTATTATTAGTCAGACCTTTAAAAAAAATATCATATCATAAAAACTTGGTATCTGAGCGTGACGGTCGTGCGAATTCAGTGCATTTTCCCCATCCTAGAAGTATCTACCGAAGTTTTTAATTTAAAAATCATGGCGATGTTTGATAAGGTCTTTTTTAAGTCAATATATTTGGGAGTTACTTTCCTACACACATGTGTGTACCTACAAGAATTACAAATCTTAGTAATTTCACTATTAGCAACCTGGCAACATTGGGTATTTAGGCTTTAGATCGGCGGTTAATGCAGCATTTCTAAATTCTAATATTATTCATTACAATTAATTTCGTCCTTAGAAAAATCTTCTAAAGTCATCCGACAAAAAAGTGAACTGTTTTATTAATGAAAATGTATTAAATATTTTCTCTTTATAAACATGGCCGGATCTTCAAATAGGAGTGTTAATTTTGTAAAGGCTGATACGCTAAACCTACCTAACATGTAATGTTATTAGAGTACATAGCTATACTCGTAGTACATATTGGAGAAATAAGAGGAGCTAAAATCCTGATGTAAGTAGCTTTGTGAAGGTTTCTAAATTCAACATGTTCGTCCGATCTTCCTTCCTTCTTTCCTTTTATAACCTGTGTAGTATATTACTATTCCTGTCTGTAAATTACATCCATATAAGAAATCAGTAATGTTAATTATTAGTTAATATATGATTGATGTAAGTATACTTTGTGTTGACGTCAAAATTCATCTAAAATGTGCACCTATTTATAGAAAAATAGCTACATGTCTCACTCATTCATTAGAAACTGATTAAAATAATATTAATTACTTATTTGATAATTTGGTACAATCAATAAATCAGCAACCTATATTACTTTCTTAATAATCTATAATACAAGTAAAGTATCTCATATAAATACATACAAATAAAGGAACAGACATTGCACCACTGCCCTGGCGGTTAGATAGTGTGTTTGATTGCTAATGTATGTTATGGATCTGATCTTATACAACAAATTACCGGAAAATATGAAACTCTCCAGTAGTTTTAAATATATTCACTTGCCGGCTTAAAAGTGATTAATTAAGCACATCTATGGCTTGAAGAATTTCATGGAATATGAAGATTTGTGACAAATATCTTAATGATTGTAAATCTCTTAATAATATGATTTTGATGTGTAACATAGTTACTGATATGAAAAATTATGAGTTAAATAAGGACTATACGAGTAATTAAATAGACACTTTATATGTTTTTTTTTCAGGTTCAGAAAAAATTAGCAACAAATTTTCTGCATAAGCAAGGGTTACGCTTGATCATAGAATTTTATGACTTATCCACTGCAGTGGATGACTACATGAAAACTTTATGTATAGAAAAAACCAAATGCTAGCCTGCAGACAAAAGAAAAAGATAAAACTGAACATTTCTGAAAAGATTATATAATATGTCCTAAATTATTATTAATAAGTGTTTAAGTAAATAAACAAGTTTAACTGCTAAAATTTATTTATTATTTCATCTTGCAAAATAATAAGTCAAAGGATATATTTTATTAATCAATTCATATAAATATATGGCACATACAAATTTATAACTCACAATAGTTTGCTTTCAGTATAGAAACCATCTTATTCTTACAACTCGTAATGTCAACTCTTAAGACATCAGTCAAAGTAAAGCTAAAATATTTTTGGAGGAATGTTAAATATTCATATATTGTTTACATGAATTATAACTAATAACATCTAGATTTATGTATATATAAAAATAAGTTATTTAAAATAGCCATCCTTGTTTTCAATTAATTAAGCTTTAAAGATATAGGCCATTCTTCTATGGTGGTACTAATCTTTTCAATCAGTTTCCATTTATTGATTTGGGCTCGCTTGAGATAAATTCAGGTTCTGGTAAACATTTGTGTGCCATTAGCTCCAATGCAGTTCATAAAGAATACTCCAAAGAATTCAAGTCAGAACTCGACGAAGGCCAACCTATGCTCTGAACAAAGTCTGACAAATTGGCTTGTAACCAATGTTGGATTGAATTAGCTTCATGGGAGGGTACAGAGTCCTGTTGGAAAATCCACTGCTATCCAGCGAATAAAGTATCGCTTAAATTATTGTTTCCAATATGTGATTTTGGACGTCTTTCTAACTTCTGGCGCAAGGTGTATTGTTTTGTCAGTTAAATTTTTTTCCACCGTGATGATCTTCTCATCAGTAAACAGGTTATTTTTTGGATCGTATCTCTTGAAAAGATTCCGACATCGTTCCAATCGCCATTTACGAAGACGCTCGTTTATATAATGCACTTTTCTTTGACTTTTAGTTAGAGACCATATGTAAGTATTCTCTTTACAGATATTTAAGAAATATTGGTCTGAAGAGATAATATATACATAATTTTGTTCTGGAGTACGTCGAATAAAATGTTTGTTTATGTTGATGTTGAATGACATAACAATGACATAAAAAGGAAAATGTCGGTCCTTTTGTATTTTGAAACTGAATGGCTACGGTATTCATATGCATTTTACCAGACGTAAATGACGTCATAGGATTTAGTAAGGTCAAACGTATTTCTTTCAAAATACAAGGGGATTGTACGTTTTTTGGAATTTTAACTAGACAGAAATGATTAGGAACACTATTCCTCGAAATGGTTTTTCAAAAAGCTAAATTGAAAAAAAGTGAACAATCCCCATTTAACTTTTACACTAATTTCTCAAAATATTAGAAGTATATCTTGTAATTTTGACAGTTTTTATACTCTAATGATAAGATCTAAACTCGATTGGCAAGTCATAGTGCTTACTGAATGTTGGCTCTCTTCTGCCAAATTTATACCTGAAATTAAAGGTTATAATCACATTAATACTACTTCTCATCTAACCCAAAATGAAGGTGTTGTAATATATTACAAAGATTATCTTAATGTTACTTACGAGGAACCACAAATTGATGGAGCTAATTGTCTTGCCTTAAAATTAAACTCGACGACCTGCATTATTGGGATATACCGTCCCCCCGCACTAATCAATACTATCAATTTTGTTAATTCCCTAGATGTGTTGCTTAAAAAGATGTCTAATTTCAAAAACATTATTATATGTGGAGATATAAACATAGATATCTCAAAAGATACTCCTGATAAGCGTTCCCATGACTACCTTAATGTTCTGGCGAGTCACTGCCTACTTCCTGGGCACCTCTCTGTTACACACGGAAAAACATGTCTTGATCATATGATTTTAAAAACTAATCTTGATGCAAAATGCCTTATCATTGACTCGTCGATCACGGATCATCTTGCTGTAGCAGTATTTCTAAACTTTAACGCGGATTTTTATCCACATTCTAACAAAGTCTTAAAACGAATCAACTATAATGGTCTAGACACATCCATTGAGAAAATTAATATCAATTCTATTATGTTGCGATGACGTAAATACTGCAACCGATCTACTGATAAATACACTTACTGAAGCGATAAAATCCAATACAGCATTCATTAAAACGTCAAATAGAAAGCGAACCTTTAAACCCTGGATTAGCAGTGGCCTTTTAAAATGCATGAGAAACCGAGATAATTTACACAAAAAACTTAAAAATGACCCGAATAATGATGTACTGAAATGTACTTATAAGAGATATAGAAACTTTTGCAATAATTTAATCAAAAAAGCTAAAAGACAATATGACAAAGAAGAAATAGAAAAAAATAAGAATAGCAAAAAACAATTATGGAATATTATAACAAACATTAGAGGAAAAAAAAAGGATATTGACTATTCGACTAACTTAATTTCACAAGCAGCGCCTTCTTCTGACATAAATTATGTAAATAATTTCTTTGCGGATGTAGGTAAAAATCTAGATAATCAAATTCCGGTTTCCAATAATGCCACTGAAATTAATGTCTCCAGCCATATGATTTCTCCCTCCAAGTCATTAGTTCTCCTGCCTACTGATGATAATGAAGTAAAGCAGCTTATTTTAGGATTAAAAGAAAAGTGCGCAGTAGGCTTAGACCAAATCTCTGGTATGTTAATTAAAAGATATGCCGATATACTAGCTACTCCCATAACGTATATATGTAACCTAGCATTTAGTACAGGGGAATTTCCTAGGGCATTTAAAACGGCTCTTATTAAACCAATTTATAAAGGAGGGGACAGAAATTGTGTTAATAATTTTAGACCTATTTCGATTTTACCTACACTATCTAAAATACTGGAGCGGTTGATCAACAAACGCCTAACGAAATTTTTAGAAAATAATAATTTACTCTCCTCAAACCAATACGGCTTTCGCTCTGGAAGATCAACTAGTGATGCTGTCTTAGAACTAGTTAGTAATATAGTGACCAGTATTGATGATAAGAAAAAATGTCTCACTATTTTCTTAGACCTTGCTAAGGCTTTTGACACAGTCTCTATCCCACACCTCATATCTAAGTTAGATCGAATTGGCGTTAGAGGATTGCCTTTAAAATTATTAAATAGTTATTTGAGTAATAGGACCCAGCGCGTAAAAATTACTAATGGCAAAATTCTTACTTTTGCGGACGATACCGCTATTTTTTTCATGGGCAATAACTGGTGTGACTTGTTTGTAGATGCTCAAACTGGTCTAAGCAAGGTCTGTAATTGGCTCAAATCTAATTTATTAACACTTAATGTCAGTAAGACAAAATACTTACCCTTTTCTTCAAAATTCAATCTCCTTCCTCCACCTACTTTATCTATTGTTGCACATTCCTGTAAAAACTCGATCTCAAATTGTAACTGCCCATTCCTCCAAAGAACTGAGACAATTAAATATCTTGGCATCATATTAGATTCTACTCTCACTTTTAAACCTCATATTAACTCTCTAGTTCCTCGTTTACGTAAACTAATTTACATTTTCAAGTCCCTAAAATTCGTTGCTGACAAGAAAGTAATAAATATGGTTTATTTTGCACTTTGCCAAAGCATCACTGAATATTGTCTTGTTTGTTGGGGGGGCGCAGAGAAAACCCACCTTATCGAAGTAGAGAGAGCTCAAAGGGCAATCTTAAAAGTGAGTTTAGGCCTTCCTTACCGTTTTCCTACCAACGAACTTTACGAAAAATGGGGTGTTTTAACTGTCAGACAGACCTTTATATTACTTACATTGCTCAAAAAACATTCACAGTTGCAATATGATTCACAGCTATTAAGTGACAAGCGCAGAAAAACTGCTATTTGTAACTTAAGAACCTGCCAGACGAGTCTGGTCCAAAGATTCTTTCCCTTTCTAGGACCATACCTTTACAATAAAGTAAACAATATTCTACAAGCATACCCTCTACAGAAATACACCTGCAAAGAAAAAATCACTAAATGGCTTAAAACCTTGAGCTATGAGGAGACAGAAGATCAGCTCCACCCACTTATATAAAATACCAAAAGTATTAATGTGTTATTAATTAGAAGTTTGTAAATTAGTTTATCTATACATTCACATCTACATACACCCGCACCCAGACACACCCGAACATATCCTCACCCACCCACGCCTACACGCAAAGTAACACGCACAAGCACACACACACGCACGCGCGCGCACACACACACACACACACACACACACACACACACACACACACACACACACACACACACACATACACACACATGCACTCACACACACACACACACACTTACACGCATATACACAAAACACACTCATACATTCATCTTTTATTCTAACATTTTATTTCTGTGTTAATTTTATTTAATTAATTAATATTAAGTTAATTTTAAGTTAATCTTAAGAATGTTTTATTTTTGGTAGCCATGGAGTGGAGCACTGGTGACCTGTCATACAGATTTCTTATAAATCTATTTCGGGCACCAGTCTCACACACAAGGTTTCTTAATAGCTTCGATGTACAGACACGGCATGTTTAAAATATTATCATGTTATAGATTTTCGTCCATATTTTATTTCAATATCTTATAGGATTTTCAATGTATGAATATAAAGTACAATTTCTACAAGAACTAAATAGCAAGCGTAATTAATACGAATAAAATAACAACAATAACTCATTTTATTTTTAGTAGATAAAAAAAGTTATATATGAGTGAAAGTTTTATTTATTAAACACGTACGAGTTAAAATTATCTATTTAAATAAGAAGTTGCATGAAATGAGCGAGCAATAGGAACATTAATGTATTTGTTCTATAGAACACGATTTTTTTTTTAATAAAAACTTTTAAGAACAAAGCAACTCAACCAATAAAATTTAAAAAAAAATCTATAACTCACTAGTGAGTTATAATGTTTTTTACTCACAGTTTGATAATGGGTGTCATTCTGTGCCTAATTGCGGTGACCATAGAGCCACTTTATGAGCAAGTGTGTTGAAAATAATATAAGAGATAGGACATACATACATACATAACTTCACGCCAGTTCCCTTGCGGGGTAGACACGAAAACAGAGCGCCATTTAGGCTTATTCTTACACACCTCATTTGCTTCTTTGACATTCATAACTCTTGCGGGGTAGGCACGAACAATGTCTCTTTAATCCACAATTCACATTGACGACTTACCACTCTCTCTCTCGACTCTCTCGCACAATTCGTAATTACGTATTCCTTTATGTATATTTCGATTCTAAGTTATAATCTATCTATATATATAAAAATGAATCGCAAAATGTGTTGGTAAGCGCATAACTCAACAACGCTTGGACCAATTTGGCCAATTCTTTTTTTAAATGTTCGTTGAAGTCCAAGGATGGTTTTTACGGCGAGAAAAATTCGAATAATTGCCGGGAAAATCCTAAAAACAGCCCTTTTCTTTTTCCCATACAAACGTTTTTTAACTAAAATGTAGAGTCAATTTGAACTTTATTGCTATTCAATAAAGTTCATATTAAATTACAAGCTTTCACTGTTGTCTAAGCAATGTAGGTGTGTTCCTAACGCTAAAGAGTCAATTTGCACTTTATTACCGCTGCACAAAGTTCAAATTCAATCATATCTATCAAAACAGTGTGCGTGTGCGCGTTGGAGGATCCAATGTCGCGTGCCGAAACTAAAACAAAAGAAATAATATCGCGAAGCCGACCAAATTGAAAATCAGTACTAATGATCTATAGCTCTTACATTTTGTGACTATTCAATTTGGTTGGTCAAGTGGGTCCCAGAACGGGGGCCAAAGTTCGTGCAAGCGAAGATACTTTGGTCACCTATCACCAGGGTGACTGACGGTTCTGTTCAGGAGAATTTTTTGCCCCGGCTATAAAATAGGTAGGAAAAAAAAACTGACACATTCCAAATCTTTTTGACAGAACGAAATCTGTCGGGTCCGCTAGTTTAATAATAATAACCATACAGTCCATTATATCGAGTTTAATTTCCACACAAGAAGCAACTGCCACCAATAGCTATTCAAGGCGTTATTATAAGGAGTCAAGTTATTTTATGCATAAGATACCTTTACATACTTTTTGCGTATTAGTGACATCTAGCGAACAAAGTTGAAAATAACCAGCAAAGTAAGAATATCTTCATTCTTTCCTCCATTATTATACTAAAAGAAATCACACGAAACTTTTATCACTCCAAACAATTTGAAACAAAATTTGATAACGTCCCATAAAACTCTCGTTGTAAGTAATAAGTGTAATAGCCTGAGATGAGTTTAACGGCGCAAGACATTCGGGCATCAATCGTCCGTCCCGGGACAAGTAAAATGTACCGGAAACACATCTCGCAGACAAGTTGCCCGGACGTAAAACAAATCCACGGAATTGTGATGGCGGAATACCTCGCATGTTTTATAGTCCCCGTTGCCTTTATCTCATTTTAACACGATGCAATCAATTCTTTCCGTCTTTCAATGTGTTTAGAAAATAGAGATATAAAATTTAAAAAAATAAACCCAACTTATGCGGTTCATATGTCTTAATATCGAGTAAAATTTAATATGGACACGACGCTGCACATCCTCCAGGTGTATCCAGCTTGGGAAGAGCAGCGCCGTAATCTCGTCACGGCCATCGGGACGAATTTGTCCCTCTAGGCCGCGGAGAAGGCAATAGTCGGGAGCGCCGACGCCTCGCACGCAGCCGCCTCCTTCTGCGAGACGGTAATGTCCGCAAAAGGGGCTGCGGAGCGGGAGAGGGAGACAAGGACTACAAGCCGCCGTAAGTTACGGCCGTGCGGGTGACCGGTGGGGAAACTGAACCCCTACTAAAGGCCGCGCACCGATCCGCGCGCCCTCTCTCACATCAAGGTGAAACCCGAGGTAGCCGGACAGACCCAGATCTCCGGTTAACAAATGGAGAGGCAAGTCCGTAAAGGGACCGGCCATCGTCCGTCCGGGCTAGAGGTGAATGCGAAATAACTATTCCCCCTCCCTCTAAACCTTTTTTTTTTTTTTACCAGGGGAAATCCGTTTGAGGACTAAGCCGCGACAAGGGCAGAACCTTGGGGGGATAATTCGCAACCTAGTGTGGGATTCGCCAGATCGGGGGTGGCACTAGCATGCCCAGTCAGAACTGGTGCCATGCTATTGCCACTCCCGGTTAGGGATACCCACTAAAACCCCTGGGTGTTCCGTCCTTCGCCTTATGCCAGGGCTACGGGTATATGACCTGGCCTCTCCGCAGCCCTGGCAGGCGTGGGCCCCGCGAGGCCTCTTCCACTGCCGGGGGACTACTTTACCCCCGGCATCTTCAGTCTCTCTAGGCGTGGGGCGGTCTGTAACTCGCCCCACAGGAGGAAAGGTGAGCGCGCGCGGAACACGCCGCGCCCCCATCTCGACGGCATGTGCAGGTGAGTGAGAACCTCTATACCCCAAGAGGCCCCACCCGCGCCGCCCGCTTACGGTGGCCGAAGGTCCTGGCTGGCCCTCCGGCGCCGACGCGTCCTCCTTTGGCGGGAGCGGAGCAGTGATGTGCGCTCACGCTCCCGTTCCGCCTCCTTCTTCGCAAGCATAACGCGCTCGCAGAAGGAGGAACCTCCCTCTAAACCTGACGCAACTCGTTTCTGCGCCCCTTGGTCTTACGGGGCGCAGGTCGGCCACCACTGGTCTCTTTCTCCTTACCCCACGCGTACAAGGAGACCACAGTTCTGGCCTCCAAGTCACAGGGCAGAGTGCCGGCCAGCATACGCTGTGTTTGTCGCAGCTTTGCGAGTTTGCGAGCCTCCAAGGAACCCAACCACAGTGGTTCGTCACCTTATCCAACACACATAAATATCATAGACAGAACATATTTCAACCTCCACATAAAGAAACTTAATTTTTGACTGAAATGAAGCGAAAAGCATGTATCAAGACCGTAATAACTGGAGATCCGACAACACTGCCTAACCAACCCTGCAGGACACAGGCGTGATAGTATACCATAAATACAAAACATACAAATAACATAGAAATTAATTTTAAAATTCTCTTTAAATTTCGCTCGGGAGCTCGGAAACAGTTGAAACTTTTTCATTTAATGAAACATTTTAAAGCTCGATGCACACAAAACATTGTAATTTACCTTATCTGCGGTAAATCTCTTGTCTTTATTAAGTTTTCTTGTGCTTTCTTAAGGGGATACCTTTACAAAGTAATTGAATTGTTGGATTAATACTGAAGAAGTTCGCTGGTACATGTACTTGAACGTTTTATTGTATAGTATAACTAGAGTTTAGTTGTAGCCTTTTTTTTTAAGGTGGGGAATATGCATTTTGTACAATACCGCGTCGTTTGCTAGGGATTAGACCATAGTCGATTATGGAGGCATTCCCAAGCCGGCTTGTGTGGAGACTCGAGTACTCAATACTTTCACTAAAACCACCCTCCTCCCATGTGCCCCGCGCTTATGGCAGGAAGAGCGTGAGACTTAGAAAGTAGTTACGCCCACGTTGATCCTAGCGCATCAGTACTTGAGAACGTTCCGGAAGCAGTGCAAACTCACTTCGTCAACAGGGGTGAAGACTCCTCTGCTCCCTAGAGGCTAGAGGGTATTTACCCCTGGAGCGATATTTTCAAAGAGGGAAGTCATGCGCATATCTGCGCCTCCGGGACCCCGACTGACGTCGCTACCCGTGAGGCGCATGGTGCGCACTTGTACCTCTCTCCCTATTTCGTTCTGCGGCCTCCTTTTGAGACATTACAGTCTCGCAGAAATTGGACGCACCCACCCAATGATCATCGCTCTGCAGCATGGCTTGCACCAGACTACCGAGCGAATCGCTCGGACCTACTATTGTCTCGAGTTCAAACCTCTGTGGTGCCCATGCTGCGCACTCGACTAGCGTATGAAATGCCGTGTCTTGTGCGCCACACTGGCGACATTGGGGTGAAGGCAGGTAGCCCACGATATTATTCAGATACTTATCGAAGCACCCATGCCCAGTAAGTATCCGCATTATCCTGAAGGTCAGGGTCTTGCGTTTCCGCGAGAGCCATCGCAACAGGTGTGGGCGCACCGCTTCCACCGTATCAATGCCAGCCACAGGGTTCTCCAACACTACTGACCAAGATTGGATCATGGTCGCGGTTTCCCGCGTCCTGATCGCCTGAATCTGGGCCTGGCAGTAAACCAGGCCACGTGCGAGGGCATCCTGTCGGGAGCACCGAACTTTGGCAAGTACGTCCACCTGGAGAAGCCAGGGCGGATCGCCTGCCAAGAGCGTCGACGCTGTCCACGACACTGTACGGTATCCACAAATGGCCCTCACCGCCAGGACCCGTAGTGCGCGGCACAACAGAGTCCTATTGTGGCGGTGAAGTGAAGCAGTGGACCAAATGGGTGCACCGTACAGGGCCATACTCCTAAGGATGAGGGTTTAGTTGCAGCCTTGCCTTAACCCTTGTTTATTTAGAGAGCACGCATACTAGTGATGTAAATTACAGCCACTTTAAAATCGATCACTGCGGTGAAGTTATTTCAATTTGTCACTGCTATATCAATAGTGAAAATCACCACCTGTTTGTTATATTTTACTCCTGACTGACCGACCGTCATCCAATTGGAAATGAGACATGGCCTCCTAGCAGCATGCCGCCTACTGGTTTTTCAAATCGTTAAGCGGTCAACTAAATGGCTTCTTAGAATTCGCATGAAATATAACAGAGGAAACGGCTGACATCTTATGGCGGCGTGAACAAAGAGGTTAGTACGAACAATAAATCACTCAAATTCAACACCTGCAAAGGATTAGTATCGGCTTGTAACACTATTAAACAAACTTTTGTTGCTAACAACCGTTTAATTAACGTTAATGGTAGTACAAACCCGAAATTAAAAGCTGTTATCTATTTATCTCAAGTCTCATATGATACAGAAACAGCAATATTTCACAGCTCGTGCTGACATACAAACTATAGAAGTTGTATAACAAAACGCAAAACTAGTGTCTACTGTCGCGGCTCGCCGAACTTTGCCAAAGTTGTCAGTTGACGACCATACCACTTTGTTTTGTATCGAAGAACTTGGTAACTTTTGTATACGGTCTGTCAAAGTGTCAACCTGCGTCTTCTACACGTAGATATACGTAATAATTGCTTCTTTCTCACTCGGAACTCTCTTATCGCACTTACTTGCTCATTCGTAATAGAATCAATACGCACTTTCTGTATTTATTTCTTCTATGTATAATTTAATTGTAAATAACGTTAATAATAATATAATAGACGGCCTCTGTGGTTGAGCGGGCTAAGCCTTTGCCGGCCTACCTCACTACAAAGCAGAGGCTCCGGGTTCGATTCCTGGTATAGTAAATTTCGGAAACGTATTTTCTCCGTTATTTACTATGGTCTGGGTGTCTGGGATCGGCCCCAGAGTAGTCCGTTGTATATTACCTATAACACAAACGTAACTTGCTTAATTTGGGGATATACAATATGTGTGTTTGTCTGCCGATTATTATTATTATTAATAATAATTATCATACAGTCCAGTCTATATAGAGTTTCATTTTAAAAGTAGCAACTACCACCAATACCTACCGTGTTTTGTTTTAAACATTTGATATAACCTCGTTCGCGGGAGCTTCCAGTCCTGTATTACGCTAAATCACGGATTTGTAAAATATTAAGTCGCATTAATACACTCAGAATAAACACGGACCGAAATCACTCATACATAATAATTTCATACGAGTGTTCACGGCTAGCGGTTTATACGCAACGGGGCTTACTCGTATCGATTTGTTCATCTTCGGGATAAAACAAGTCAGAACACAGATGTTTATTTGATACAATTTTATTTCTGTAAAGTGATTCTAGGAGGTTCGAAAAACTTGAGCATGGTCAGAGTCTATTTAGACGAGAAAACGTTATCCGAGTGCGCTGGCATCTTCCGAGTGCGCTCGGATCTTCCGAGTGCGCTCGGATCTTCCGAGTAGCTACGGCCATGCTACGACGCACTCGATCCCAGCGTAGGTATTCCGAGCATTTCAACGCAGTTTAGACAATTATTTTTATTAGGATGATGCGGCTTCATCTGGGACAATGTTACAGATATGGGCCGTTTGACACAGATATGGCGATGGGCTTAGTGCGTTATTTGAGACGCGACATTGTTAATGACAGTAAATATTGACAGATAACCTATGTATACATTGTTTTCCTCAAAAAATATTTTTTGTACATTACAAAGAGGATTTTTTCCGATTACGATTATACTATTTAATGATGATTAAATATCTTAGACAACTTAAGTCACATCTAAAATTAGACATTACAGTAGAAAATATTCTACATTAATCGTCTAGATATGAGTTAACTAAAATTTTATCCAAAAATATATTTAGAAAAAAATCAAAGTATGTACACTAATGTGGCTTTTTGTTTTAGTAACGCTTTAAATAAGTTGCATTCGGCCACAGTCGAATGGTCTTATTCATAGAGATATAGAGTAAGTTTGAATACTTCTATATGGTTCTTAATGAAGCTTTCAAACTTACTCTAACTGCATGAAAAAGACCATTATTCTCTAACATTATTACAGATGAAGCCGCACCATTCTGATTAATACAAGAAAAAATCCACAGATTAAAAAAAAACATATGAATGTTCCATATTTAAATATATTTATGGCCAGTACGAATATATATCAAAGCAGTAAAAACTTATTGTTGAATATTACGACAGCCTTGGAAGTAAACAGATTATTACGTAATTTGACGAAATATCTACATATGTTATGATTTAAGGATCAACCCATAAGATAATGTTTATTATAATAATATCAGCCCATTAATGTCCCACTGCTGAGCTCGGGCCTCCCATTATAGTGGGGGAACAGACAGTATACCCGCCACGCTTGTCCAAGGCGGCTTGGCAGGTTTGACACATCGGTTATCTCGATGTGCAGGTTGCATCACGATGTTTTCCTTCACCGTTGTTAGCACATGGTAATTGTAACAATATGCACATTAGATCAGAAAACTGACTAAGAGGTACATGCGTTCCGGCCAGGATCGAACCCGCGCCCTCTGACTCTGGGACGCGTGCGCTAGCCATTACGCTACCACGACTTATGTTTATTATGTATATATATTATTTAAAAAGTGGGACAGTTCTCCTCTGAGATGATGTATGAATTCGAAATCAAAGTCGCGAAGTCACGGGAAAGTTTTAGTTATACATCACGCAAAGTATTTTTTTTATGATACGAAGAAAGGAAGTAAGTTAAGCGATCCGGATTTTGTCCCGGATCTCATTAATTGGTCACAGCTGTCCCGTCTATCCAATTACGTTTTATTGACAACTTTCCTATGGGACCAACGTCGATCCTGCGCTAATGAAATCTTAGACCCTGTGCTATCGATCAATGCAATCTTTTCAGAAATAACGCGGTTATATGCTCCCATCATAATTATGTGGGTTATGTCAAAGGTTAAGAGAAAAACACTTCAAACGGACATGCTTCTATCAAGCATCTTATACCTACCCGTGTAGGAACGGAGATAGATATGATAATAATTCCTACTACCGGGCGACTTGTCGTATCGTAAAAAGCGACAAAACAGTCACGGCCAGATGGTAAGGTATTTGCATTTGTTCTGGTATTACTGGCCATGTTCCAGCCTCCCCCCCCCCCACCATTCGACGCCGACAGCACAGAGTAGTACCTTTGTTGTTTCAAGAGTCAATAGGCGGTGATAACCACTTTCCATCAAGTGCGTCATTAGCCAATCTATAATACTCCAAAAATAAAAATATTATGAGGTTATGAGGTCGCGAAGTACGCAAAGATGATGACAAGCCGCCATATACCACAAATACTCATTCAAAGCCCAAGATGGCTAACGAACACCAATGATACTATCGCGGCCGATGTGTGGGATTCGCTAGGTCGGGGTGGCACTAGCACCTCTAGCCAGAACTAGAACTGCTATTGCCAGACCACAGTCAGGGATACCCACTAAACCCCTCGGTGTTCCTTCCATCGCCTTATGCCAGGAGTACGCGTATATGGCCTATCCCCCTTCGCTTGTTCTGACAGGCGATGACCCAACGACCTCATCCATAGGCCAACTAAGCCAAAGTGAAAGTGTGAAAGGCTCCAATGGCTTCAAACCTAATCAAAATTGGATAGTTGCCCGCTGAGTTGTAGCCGGAGCAACGAGGTTTACCTCGAGGCCCCAACCTCCGTTTTGGCTCGAAAGCCATAGAGAAATAAGACGGTATAGAGAAAGCATGATATTAAATGATCAGAGGGCTGGTTTAATCTATCAGCATTGCCATACAGCGCGCGTAGCAATACAGCTGGATTTTTGGCACCTTCCCTTTAGCAGTGTTTTGGCTCATAATCTGTGAACTGTAAATTTATATAATACTAGCTTCTACCCGCGACTTCGTCCGCGTGGAATAGTTAGGAAAAAAGTAAGTTAATTTTGAAACATTCTTTATTGGTGCTACGCTCCTATTGGTCTTAGCGTGATGATATATAGCCTATAGCCTTCCTCGATAAATGGGCTATCTAACACTCAAAGAATTTTTCAAATCAGACCAGTAGTTCCTGAGATTAGCGCGTTCAAGCAAACAAACGAACAAACTCTTCAGCTTTATATATTAGTATAAGATTAATACATGAAACAAATATACAGTCGCAAAATATATTTTTTAGTGAAACGTTTGTCCCAAGATTATAGGGGACATTTGTTTTCTCTGTTAATCGATCCATTCCTCCCCAAAGTCACACAGAACACAAACAAACTACGCCATTTTATATTTAATTATTATTAGTATAGATTATCTATTAAAATTCGACCCACGTCACGTCATGTAAGACTGGTGCCTTATTTAGCTATCACGACTTAAAACAAATTCAAGTAACTTATATCGTGGCAGTAAATCAAACATTTAAGTATAATGGGCCATTTATATTCTGAGTGCTGCAGTAAAATAATGTTATGCTATATGTATTGACATACATCAGAGGAGTATTATGTATTGTATTCTTACAATTTAGCCCAATTTATACCGAAGAAGTAGAATAAGTAAATAATTTAAAAGAACTTAATGAATATTCCGCGAAAGATCTTTAAATAGATTTACATAGAAATGGCAATTTGTTTTGTAGTGAAAAGACGAGACGATACTCAATTTAATTATGTTTCTATTTTATTACAACGATATAGTAATGCTAAATATAAGTACAACTGAATAATTCTGTGAATTATTCAATAATAGAATTTACCAATGAATACTTATAAACAATTTTATATATCAATAGATCATGAAAATTAAATTTGTAAAACCTAGAGTTGACTGACTTATAATGTCGTTGGTTTACAATCTGACGGTTGCACACGTGGATAAGCTGAGAAATAAGTCCATAAGCAGCGCGTTCCATTAGTAGTTCAAAATACACAAACTGCTCCGTTAGCCGTTCCACAAGGCGACCGCTGTCGTTGTGGTCGTGGCGAAAACGTCACTAATGAAGTCGTCATTTTTTAATCATATAACGCTCACAACGACCCATGTCAAGAGGTGGGTCGAATAGCCGTTCCACTTGGGTTTACGATTGTAACGCCGTGTGATCGAAAATGATGACAGTGACGTTTTCGCCACGACCGTAACGACCGCGGTCGCCTTGTGGAACGTCTGACGGAGCATATTGGGTGTTGTGAGATACTAAAGGAATGCGTCCATGATGTTTTGTGGTGTGACAGAGGACGTATGTCAGAATAGAGGAATATGGAAGGAAAAGACATGTTGTGCCGACCCAAAATAATCCGGAGAAGGAGAAAAAAAGAGATACAATATTGTGCCAATATATGTGTAGGTATGATAAGTTGAATTATTTCTCTATTATGATAAATATAACCAGCTCTATCCCTCTTTATTTTGTTAAGCGCCGGACAAAGTAAATTCCGGATGAAATTAATGACTTTCGCCCGGTTGTTGTGGACACCCGTCAACAGCTTGATATAACTTTTGAACTAACCGGATCAAGGATATTCTCATTGGAATGTTTTTATTAAATTCCGAAAATAAATCGAAATATGTTTTTCGATAAGTGGATAATAAATAGTCTGAACCGAATTCGGTTATTCGGTTACGACAACAATGTGTTTCGGATATTAAAACTATGACTTACGAGACAGTTAAATGAATGAGTGAATGAATGAAAACACTTTATTGTTCACCAACAATTAAAACTACTTTCTTAAAACTGGATACAGTAAACGTTGATCAAAAGGCGGCCTTATCACTTGAAGTGATCTCTTCCAGGCAACCCCCAAAACTAAGGAAAATATTAAGACAATAGTGGCGGTTCAGGCAATGATAATATGAAATATTTCAAGAATAAGTAAAAAAACAAATAATATAAATAATTATGTACCTTATATAGTTTACAAAAATAACATATATTATACTATATATAGAATCAGCAGCATGTTTTAGACTTGCAAAGACCAAAGATATTTAGTAACCATCAATGTAAAAGACAATATGGACTTAACTTGTCTGATGTTGAGTGGCAGTGAGTTCTATAAACGGACAGCCTGTACCGTGAAAGAGTTATCAACGAAGGAAGAACTGTGTACAGGTGTCGTTAAGATGAGATTATACTAGACAGTTGTATGCTGGTCAGGAAATATTTTTACTTACTAAAGGAGTTTTTTATTTTACCATTGTGAAGGTGGCAACAGGTAGACAACCCCGTATTAGTTATATAGTTATTGTATTCTTGTTTATCTGCACAAGTAAATCTCGCGACAAGCTTTTATATTATACAAATTGTCTAATGTAATAAATTTATGGGTTAGATTTAATTTAAAGTTTATTTAACTCTCTTTAGAGCTTTAAACAAAAGCTTCTTTTTAAAAACGTTTTATTACAATTAATATATTTTTATTTTTTAGTTATTCGTATTCTTCTCAGCAAACCTTTTAATTTGATACCCATATCATGGGAGTGCACAAAAAATAACTTGTCCGCCATCTTGGGCCGTCTGCCATATTGGTTTTAGAATGACGTTACTTAGCTAATCATACATTGTCATTCAGACTAAATGTGTGTGCAAAATTTCATCTAAATTTGTTGAGGATAACTGCTTTAAAATTCAGTTGCAATATGTGAGCCGAACATACATACATACATTGCAAGTTAAATAAAAGTTGGAAAACACTGATATATTGTGTTGGATTGTATATAAAGCTATACATATTAGACAATAACCAGATTTAGGATTTAGTACGAATACCACATTTTCCGTAAACATAAAAACAATGCAATAACCAACAATACGACGAAAAGCGTTACGTAATTTCTCATCAAGATAACAAATGACTGTGATAATGTATAGTAAATTGGAGAACCACACAACCTTATCTTTTGACGAATACATGAATCCCGAGTTGTGGTACGACGAGCCTGTGGCACAAAATAGTATAGTTCAGAATGCTTGTCCTTTAAAACATTATCCTACTTCCCACAGCGCGACGCGTAAGGATATTATTGTTCTAAGATTCTTTGGTTTACTACCACACTAATTTATTTGACAATTATCAATGGAGTGGATGACAGTCAAATCAATATAATACTTTTTATGATCTTAAGCCAATAGTAGACGGCTCATTTTTGTATTTCATTTTGAATGAATCAACCAAAGTGAACCATATAAAAATCACTAGTCACTAGTTACGTCGTATGACCTCTTAGTTTTTTGGCTTTCAATCAAATTGTTTAAATTTTTAACAATAATATAATAATCGGCAGATAAAGACACATATTGTATATCCCCAAATTAAGCAAGTTACGCTTGTGTTATGGGTAATATATAACGGACTGCTCTGGGGGCGATCCCAGACACCCAGACTATAGTAAATAACGGAGAAAATACGTTTCCAAAATTTACTATACCAGGAATCAAACCCGGAGCCTCTGCGTTGCAGTGAGGTAGGCCGGCAAAGGATTAGCCCGCTGAACCCCAGAAGCCGTCGAATTTGGTTGATCGGTCTAATATCAACATTACGTAACGTCGCAGCCTCCTCGATTTTGAACAAGCATAGCAAAATTTTACGTCATAATTTTAACGAGCCAAATGCTATATTAATTATTGTTAAAACAGTAATTAAAATTAAAACTACTTTTTTAACAATAATTAGTACAGTAATAGTTTTCTAATGTCGTCCTAAAAGTGGGATAATAGTATGGTATAAGTGCAATTAACGATTGAAATAGAAATGCCAAACCACAATCTTGAAGAGTAATACTTATTTATATTGAATACTAAAAATATCAATTGCCCAATAAAAATATAACTTTGAAAAGCTCCTAAATTCCACACGTTAGATGGCACCATTTGTTTTTCTTATTATTATTTTTAGTTTTTTATTTATAATGAATAGGATATTTTGAAATATAAACGAGAAAATTTGTACAGGTAAACCATAATCAGTCAAGTTAGGCATAATAGATATTTATTATATAAATAAATATTGTTCATGATCATTGATATTTTTCATGTTTGGTTTTTGAAATATTTTTTTAGTCCAAATCAGTTATAGATTTTAAATAAATTTATTACCGCTTTTAATTTTTCACCGATTTACTCTAAAAATGTTGGAAATATCATGAAGTCAAAAAGCAACAGAAGGATGATGTGAAGCGGCATGTAGTCATCTAGTTTTTTTTTAGCTTTTTATAACTATGTTTCTGACTAGACAATTGTAATTAGCGTTCTTTTCCTATGGTATTTGTGACTGTGCATATTTCGGAGATTTATGTTAAGTGAACTTTCTACATCTTAATATTTTGTGTTTCGGGTCGAATTCGGCAGTCCGTGCAGACTGACACAAATGCTCGGTCTACCAGACACATATGAAATTAATGACCAACGCGCTGGGTATTTGACGCGTCCAACCACTTTGTCGGTGTTTTGGCTTTCATTTTACTATACCATTGTAGCGTCTTTTGCAAAATTAGATTATTCGTATCACTGATTACATTTTAGCTGGTGAAGTCAGTTCTTCACTGATTAAAGTCAATAATTTCTGGCTGATCATGCTTATAGATCAGCCTGGAATGCTAAATTTTTAGTTAATGTTAATCTGAGTATTCACTTAATGAATTATCGCAGGGACACGTCGCGTAATATTCACGTAAGGTCTCCCAGATATCAAGAATCAGAAATATTTTAATTTTAATAATATTACAAATAAATATAATTATAGTCTCAATTAAGATGGCGTGAAGTTATGTATGTATGTATGTATGTACAAATAAATATAATTATAGTCTCAATTAAGATAGGTCACAAACTCGCCATGACTATAAATGTTGTGCTCGACTAACCAGAATTACTTCCTTAGCTGTATTTTAAATTAATTTATGGATGGTGAAACCGTTATTCTTTTAGGTAGTTTTTGTATATCAACGAGCCCATGACATGTGTCAATCTGCCCAATTTCTCTGTGACTTTGTGGGACAGTCGTTCGACATTTTGGGTCTGTTATTCTTTTAGGTAGTTTTTTTTGTATGTCAACAAGCTCATGACATGCGTAAATCTACTCAATTTCTCTGTGACTTTGTGAGACAAAGTCGTTCAACATTTTGGATCTGTTATTCATTTAGATAGTTTTTTTGTACATCAACGAGTCCATGGATGCGTCAATCTGCTCAATTTCTCTGTGACTTTCTGGGATAAAGTCGTTCGATATTCGTCCTATCCACACTAACTAGCTGTAATCGACTTGTGCTCGAAGACTAATGTTCAGTAAGTGCCGCTGGACAATACTGCAGGCGACCTTCCGTCGCCTTCCGGCTTTCTTTCTATATCTTAATATTCATTCATTTGCTTCACTGTGGGGTAAAATTTTAATCAAATTCCTAAAGTAATGTTAATTTTCTACCAATGGTAAATATTTCACGAACCGCACAAGAAGTCTGTCGGACGAATGTCGAGCGCACATAGAAAAATTGCAAAAAAATTCCCGCGACATATAAGCCTGATTTACATCTGCATTAGCTAAGTATTTAGTTAACTTGGAAATTGACGAGTTAACTCCGTATCAATGTTTGGACATCAATTTTCCAGTTAAGTAATAAGTTGTCAATTACGTTGATGATTTCTTTACAAATAATGATAAGAACTTATTGGCAAGTTAACTAACTACTTAACTAATGCAAATGTAATTAGGCTGTAGTTATCGCTCGTAACATCACTTGGCACTTAGACTTCATATCGAGCGACATACGCCGAATGTCGCCCTAGTGAAAACGAAGGTTTATTCGTGTGGATACCGCAAGCTCAGCTAATAATTGACACCATCAAATCAAGTCAAAAATCATTTATTGAATAAAACATAATTCACAATTTTTGACACTCATTGGTCCCCAAACTAGGTCGACCTGTATCTCGGGGACCTCCTTCCTAATTGGTACAATTCTGATTGTGAAATTATCAATTACAGTTACATTCATTTAACATAAAATAAAGAAATATGTATGATTGCGTGCGTGCGTGCGTTTGTGTGCGCGCGCGCGCGCGCTTGTGTGTGTGTGTGTGTGTGTGTGTGTGTGTGTGTGTGTGTGTGTGTGTGTGTGTGTGTGTGTGTGTGTGTGTGCGTGTGTGTGCGTGTTGTGTGACTTGTGATATTGTGAATTGTATATATAAAAAGATAACAATGTCAATGAGATAAATAAGACTATCAGAACAATTGTATCCTCTTACTGGAGAAATTATCAGCAAATATTAAAGAAACAGCTGTAGAAACTTCTTTTTGCTCACACGTCTAATTTATTAACTTTACAAACTACTACTTGTTCAACCGGCTTGCAACGGAAACGCGAACTAGTGCAGTGGAGCGCTGTCAAACGGATAAACAGAAGTTTTAATTACTACAAAACAATGTGTTGTGTGCAAGTATTAAAATACTGCATACATCTGACTATCTTATGAGAAATAATTATGCAGTGATGTATCAAATTTTCTACAGCTAATATAGCAAACTTAATGCATCATCATCATTAAATAAATTCTACAGCTATAATGTAATAATAATGTACACGGAGTCGTATTTACTTATATACAATGAATTTAAAAGAGAGAAAATATCAGCAGAGCTAATTTCCAGAAGATTCTGATATTTTTTTTTAACTTTTGTCTGTTAATGCATCGCCTGAAAACTACTGAATGCATTTTAGTAAAACTCGACACAGAGTTTTGTATGTAGTTCTAAATATATATCTTTTCTTTATTTCTTTTCAGTTAACTTATATCCAGGTTTAACATAATAATACTGACTCCGTTGCAATTCATTAACAAATACTTACGTTATCATAAACCACATGTCATTCGTTGTATTACTACAAATCAGGTTGGCTTCTACTCACTTCCATATTTTTCTGGGCAGTTGTCTAGACTATATGGACTTAGTTTCTTTGTTATTATTATATGTAAAATACCAAATTAAATTTTTGTTTAAGTAAAACAATGCTACTGACACGCGGGAATAACTCTAGTCTATACTAATATTATAAAGTGGTAAAGTTTGTGAGTTTGAGACGTTGTAGGGGGTAATCTCTGGATCTAATAAACCGATTTTAAAAATTATTTTACTGTTCGAAAGCTACGTTAACAGGGAGTGTCATAGGCTATATAACATGACGCTATATACCACGGGAGCGGGACAGAGCGCGGGTGAGACCGCGCCGGGCCGCTAGTGGGCTGTAATATTATAAGTGTCAATCTTGCATAACGAAGTGGTAGAAGCCACGAATATTCTTTTATATAAATGAAATACCAATATTTATAACATTTTGTTAACTAAAACGGTTAAACGCTGGGATGAACCTATTTGTAGAGGATTAAATACAGAACTTTTATATTCTGCTAACTCTACAGGACGTGCCCGCATCCTTGCCGTTTTCCGCAAAGAGTCTGGTTTCTGGCTCCAAGCTATCCCCTCCCCAAACATAGGAACATTAATGGATAATACTTCCTTTTCTTTGGCTATAAATCTGCGCTTGGGTTCTCGCATATGTGCACCACACACATGCGTCTGTGGAACAGAGGTAATCGGCCCGGGATACCACGGTCTTTCTTGCCGCCGCAGTGCCGGCAGATGGTCGCGCCACGCTGCCTTGAATGATGTCTTACGGAGGGCGCTTGCCACCGCTAACGTGCCGGCTTTATTGGAGCCGAACGGTATTGCACGTGACGATGGTAGGCGTCCCGACGGAATGACTCTAATTCCCTGGCAGCGTGGCAAGCCTTTGGTGTGGGATGCGACTTGCGTAGACACGTTGGCCGCATCCCATTTACCAAACACGTCTAAATCGGCCGGTTCAGCGGCGGAAACAGCCGAATCACTCAAGCGGCGCAAATATGCAACCCTCTGTGAGAGTTATATGTTTGTGCCGTTTGCTGTCGAGACGCTTGGACCGTGGGGTCCTGAGGCCATGAGCCTCTACCAAAATTTATCGAAACGACTCATTGACTCTTCGGGTGATCAGAGGGCTGGTGCTTACCTCGGCCAACGGATCAGTATGGCGATCCAGCGAGGAAACGTAGCCAGCCTTCTGGGCACCTTACCCATAGAAGACGGTGATCTGGGCTCAGTATTCTACTTATAGTCTTGAGGGACTATGAGTAGAATACAATACAAATAAGTTAAGTTTTCTTGCATTGTATTCTTTAATTTAAAAAAAACGGTGTATGTTTTGGAGACAATAAAAATTATTATATATATATATATATATATATATATATATATATATGTATATATATATATGTATATATATATGTATGTACATATATATATATATATATATATATATATATATATGTGTATATATATATATATATATATATACAATGCTCGCCGAGTAATTTTTTTTACTGCAGGAGTTCAACAGACGGGCAGACGGCCCACTTAATGGAAAGCGGTTACCATCGCCTATGGACATTTGAAACACCAAAGGTGCTACAAATGCGCTGCTGCTCCCTTAATGGAGATTGGAAACTAGTCACTAATGCCGGAACACAACTCAAGGTTGTTATGGCGGCATACTCTAGACCAGGGGTGGTAGCCATCCAGTCGGGCAAATACCCTAACACCTGGCTGTGGGTTGTTTTGTCGCCTCTTACGACAGGCCACCCGGCCGCAGGAAATTGTATTATTTTCGTGGACGGATAAAGATTATATAGCAGTGACGCGATGACTATATATTTTATGTCTCGCTCGCTTAGTCGACTCGAGCCGACTTTACCCGAACGAGCGTTACATAGCCGAGTGTGACGATTTAGTCTCATTCACTACCCAGTGAAATAAAGTGGTCAGCGCGCCTAAAGAAGTTTTTATTTCAAAAATCTGCCAATTAAATTTCATTTGTTACGAAAACTTACTTTGGTCCTTTTAGGACTAGTCTGAAGAAGTTTGAGGACAAACGCAGATGAATACGCAGCCGGCTACTAGTATCCCTATAAAAGTGTTTATGACTTGAAAACCTTCAAAGCTTTTATGGTAAAGGGTAATAATTTAGCAAGTTAAGCTTTTAAAATGATACATCGGCTGAAATAGCGATGAAAGCCTATTGACCTACTTTGATAAGTGTCTTAACGTCTTGTATTAACACGTGTGGGACTTTAAGGGGTTGGCAGAAATTTACTTGTCATTATCACACGCCTTTGTATATACATTCTACAGAAGTTGTGCATATTGCTTCGATCACGATACAAGGTATAGAATAACTTAAACGCCGCAAATATGCATCTATTGGTTATGGACAGATAGTTGTAGCGTTCGTGTCGAAACTCTAGGGCCATGAGGCCCAGAAGCCTATCGATTTTATCGAGATCTACTATCTTGATCGTCATCTATCGTCTTACGTGACCAAAAGGCTGGGCTGTACTTGGGGCAACGTAGCCATTCAGCGCGGAAACGCAGTCAATGTTTTGGGCATGTTCCCAACCGAGAGCGTTTTGGGACTTATACTACGGGCGCGTTGCTTTATTATCTCACAACGCCCAAAATGCTCCGTCTGCCATTCCACATGGTGACCATCGTCGTTATGTTCGTGGTCAAAATGTCACTAATGATGTCATTATTTTCGATCACACAGCGATCCATGTCAAGAGGTGGGTCGAAGTGGGCGTTGAACACAGAGCATTAATTCTCTCTATCGATTGACATTGAAAACGCGCGATTTTCAAATCAACTAATAACATCTGTGTATTTCGTTGTTAGTGACATCAACACTTTATAATCCGTTCCAGTAGAGTTTATGATTGTAACGCCCGCAAGCAAGTGGCACGGGAAAAATCGAGGTCGTTGTGAGTCTCTCGTGGAACGGAGCCTTTATTATTTGTAATTTTTGCAAATATAGAGCTGTTACTCACACGTCACTTTCTATGTATATTGTATTGATGGGATATCTGTACGGTTTTTTATGCACAACTCTTAGGACTGCGCGCTGTGCTCGTGCTACTTCTATGTTTGTTTTTGGGATTCCTCCCCAAATAGCAAGACAGTATAGAAGTAAGGACTGGCACAGCGCATTATAATCCATTTTTATAGATAGATTATTAAAAATATATTTCATTGTCAAACAGGATTTTCCAATTCTTTATCTGTGTATTTAAGTTAACTCCTGTACATAAAAGTTTAAATTATGTATAATTTCCTAATATAAAAAATGTGTGTGCAGTTCACACGCCATAGAAGTGGAACTTCAGAGAATATACTCATAGATAATTCTTCTCTAACTTGTATTAATATAAATATAATTCCTTTATTTATTTTTTTTATATTTTTTTAAATTAGTTCAAAATAAACTTCTTAAATATAATTTTCAATTTTTACCGTTTTAGTCTAAATAGTGATTTATCAGTTTTATTTCGGTCCAAACTGGACCTATGTTTAATCATCGGTCTTATTGACGCTCTAATCTGTGTTGCATAGTGTAAAACTCGTATCTCATTCACTCGCAGGCTTAATCCTACACATTTATATGTTTATCTCTTTTTAGTGTCGCTTTTTTGTTTCATCAAGTTCCAAATCACAACGATTCTAAAGAAGTCTTACTTCAAAAATATTGACCAGATTCCTCTTAAAACCTCCGCAAATTAATAAGGTTTTTCTTGGACCATACCTAACCTAGAAAAATCTGTCAACAGAAATGATTAACGCTGGTTTCATAATGCTACGATATGATGGATTTGCTGGTGAAACGAGTTAAGGCATTACGCCTTAGAAGCGGGAATGACCTATAAAAATTACTTTTGATATATGAGGCACTTTGAAGAAAGAAAGAAAGAGAAAAGAAAAAATATTTATTTAGAACTACATACGAAACAAAATATACTTATAAATAAGAAAATTCAACTAGGAAATGGAGTTCTAAATCGGTCCTAACTCAGCGTGATGCCAGTTTTTTTTTGAGGCGAGAGAAATGCATTTCGCACACTACTTTTTTCTTCTTTTACTAGGGATTAGACCTAAGCGACGAGAGGTGAGACCACGAATGGGCACCAGAGTCAAATCATGATGCTAGTTGAATTATACGCTATTTACAGTGACTCGCGGATAGATTAGACAAAAAAAAAACAAGAAAATACAGATAGTGTTATTAGAAAACAATATACTTAAGTAAAAAATAATACTACGAACATAATATAATAGTAAAGCTTAAAACATAAAAAAAAAATTCGCTTCAGTTCAGCAGACAGGCAGACGCGCCACCCGATAGAAAGTGGTTAGTTACCATCGCCTATAGACATTTGGAACATTAAAGGTGATAAAAATGCGCTGCTGCTCTCTTAAGGGAGACTGGAACCTGGCCACTAATACCGGAACACAACACAAGGTTGTCATGGCAGCGTGCTACACGACCAGCAAATGCTCTGCCACCTGGCTGTGGGTTTTTTTGTCGCCTCTTACGATAGGCCGCCTGGCCGCAGAAAATTGTATTCTTTCTCCGTTCCTGCACGGATGACTTATATATATAGCTTAAAAACTATATAAATATTAATGTTTTATATGTATTTACTTTCGATTAAATGTTTTTTAGGCTACTACTGTACGGTTTTACGTACAGCGTTTTGCTGACGCTGCGGTCTACTTTAGGCTACTTTAATATTATAACATTCGTATAAATAATGCTCACAAATACTTTGTGATCGAGTTGCTATTGAGTTGCAATCAAGTTGCTACCAAGTCGTAATATACGACTTCAACTACCACTAAGTTGAACCCAGGGTTCAGCATCCAAGCCCAACTACTACGAGAATTAATCTCTGAAAGCAACAATGTATATTTTCTTCACCCTACTACGAGATAGCACCAGCACTCCACCAACAGCTGCCAGCATCCACCACTACTTCCAAGAGCAAGTGTAAAAACTGTACAAGTATCCAAATGATGAGTTGACTTTGGTCACTTCTAACAAACACTTCGTTGTTCCCAGAGTGACAGGCACTTGACCGATTTTGCTATTTATGAAATAAAACAGAATTTCTCAAAATCAAATTAACGTGCCTTGAAAGTTCTAGAAACATATATAAAATCTTAATTTCTTGGAAGAGGGATAAAATCGGGACAAAAATAAAAGACTAAAGGTGAAAAGGTTCAAGAACCACTCGTAATTTTCACTCGAGATCTTTATTGACTTCTTATTGTCCTTCGATTCTAGATGCAGACGAGCGTTTTCTTTTACTAATTAACTAGAGTCATAAAAACAATAATATGTGTGTGGGATTGTAATAATTTCCGAACGTATGAGTAGTTATTTTGCATAGAGTAGTTGAGAGTGTTTTCGAACGACGTGTACGATGTGTGAGTGGGAAAGATAGATGATGAATGAAAGAAAAGATAAACAATAGACGATGTTGAATTGAAAAGACAACAGACGAGCGAATAGGAGCGTGGGTTGTAAGCTGGTGCTTGGACAAAGGACAATGGTATTATACGATTTATTTTATTTGAAGATGTGTAAGATATTTTTCTGAAGATGTTTATAAAAGATTAAAGATCAGTATTTTACGTATAGAGACAGTTTTACTTATTTCACCTACACTTGTAGGAAAAAATAATACAACATTCAAATGTTGTATAATTTTTTCAAGTTTAAATTTGTTACTTGTCCTACCTAAATAAATAAACATAATATTTTTATATACAATAAATATTAAAGGCATTTGTCAACTTACATTAACAAGAGTTTAATTTAAATTTGACCTATGTATAAAATATATTTACATATAATACAATAATTACTTCTCATTTACAGTACCAAATTAGTTGTCTTTAAATATTGGCACTTCCTACTTCTCTCGCCACTTTCCTGCTTGCTGCCGTAGAATTGATCATAACGTAAAAAACCGCATAAAATTATAAGGAAACATTTTCAAGACTTAGTGAATAGGATATATTATTATTATACACTTTTTTTTATTGGACTTGACTTTATGTTGTTGGTCCGAAGACCTTACAACTTTACCGGGGTTTTTGGGGCGAGTGGCTTCGCGAAGCGAAGGCGCTCGAGCCCGGGGGGGGCAACTTGCTCGAGGGAGCTCCCTAAGGAGTTTTACCTCGGCTGGACTGTTGCCATGAGAGGGGGATGAATTTAATGATGCCCACCATAGGGCGACACAAAGCACTAATTGAGAACGGGCGACGGGTAATATAAAGCCCGAGGGGAAGGATCCCGGCGGGCCGGGATCGGCGGTTCGCGGCGGCCTACGCTATCTTACTGCCGTTTCGTAACGTGTTATGGCTGGGAGAGAAGAAACGGCGAAAGAAACTTCCCAGCAACACGCCTAGTCTATCCTGTGGGGGGGCTATGTCTCCTAACGTCCCTCGCAGGGATTATTATACACGTACTAGGGGGCCCGGCAGACGTTATGTTGTCCTGAAAAAATGAAATCTAGAACCCGATGACGGCGCCACCTACCGGGTCCAATTGTGGCTCTATAGTATTCTAAACATATTTTTTTTTATTGCAGGAGTTTAGCAGACAGTCCAGAAGGCCCACTTGATGGAAAGCGGTTACCATCGCCTATGGACATTTGCGACACCACAGGTGCTACAAATGCGCTGCTGCCCTCTTAAGGGAGACTGGACCTGGTCACCTTCCAGTCGGGCAAATACCCTACCACCTGGCTGTGGGTTGTTTTGTCGCCTCTTACGACAGGCCGCCTGGCCGCAGGAAATTGTATTCTTTCTCCGTTCCTGCACGGATAAAACCACCATCCAGGGACCTCACTCAAACAAACAAAATTTGCGTTACGACTTGCTGAAGAGGTTCTGTTTTATATGAATCCATCACCGCCCAAGTCTGCTTCCGCACCGCTTATGTATTTGGGGAAAACGCAACTTTATACTTAAACAAATACTGTTATATTTATAGAGGGCCTTACTTATAATCGTTTCTTAAATTTAAAGAAATTGCTCAGCAACTGATTAGTGAAAATCTTACCCATAAACTCCTCTTTAGTCGAATATTCTGGGTACAACATACGTTAATCATTCAAATCTCGTTTATCTGTCCTCTTCTTAGGTGAACAACAGGTAATACACGTTTATAAGTGAAAAAAAAGATATTCATTGATTACACTCTGATTCTGATTCTCTTACTTAAAAGATGCCTAATCGTTTCTTAACGAGATTATTATAAGTAAGGCCATCTCAGCGTTTAACTTCACGAAACCATGCCAGTGACTACATTACAACGCTCAACACAGAAAACCAAAGAAAAGCAGCCGCATGTAAGCAATTACTGCCTCCATTATGCCCCTAAGCCACGAACTTAGCGCTGCCTCTATCAAAATGTTGTTCCGCATTCATTAATTAGTTTAACATACTCATAGTTGGCAGAAGTTCAGTATTCAGAGATGTGTTTAGGTTGCGCAGACGAGCGATTCAATTATTATCAGCAGATAAATATTACAACGAATAAATTTCGTAACGATTTTTTTTAAATTGCCATATTTTTTAAATATTTAAGTATATTTTACAATGTATATTTAATTTAATTTATGTGTTATTTATTATACCTTTTCATTATTGTCCTTAATTACATTATGGTTTTCCAAAGCTCTTCTTCCTAAATAATATCTATTATTTCCACAATCGCTAATACTAATCCTTAATAATTTTTTAGTCCTTAATAAAAAAAAATGTGTTAAAGGATTAAATTTATACAATTGCCAAAATTCACTAGCATGTTTATTTTTAATGAAGAATTTTTGATAATATTAATATTATTATACTGTATTTATTTATTCTCAAAAATTTTACATTTTTTTAAAATATACATATAAAGATATTTTTTTATAAAAAAATAGATAACATTATTCTTTTATAAAAATATATCAAAAATAAAATACATATTCAATAAAAAAATATAAAATCTTGCATCTCATCGCCAGCGGGGCCTGGGGTCCAAACTACCGATGGTTATGGCTCCAGAGACAGGAACCTCCTCACAATTCGTGCCGTGTCCAAGAGTGCTGCCTTCTGTATCTGGCCCTTTTCGCTATAAGACCATTGACGGTAACAACTATCGGCACAATGCTCGTTGACTCCAGACGCCACATAGCCGTAACCTCGTAAGCAAGATCCAAGTATTTACTTAGTTATATATTTATTATTAGCAAGAATTAATAATAATTTTAGTAATATAGGTGTCCCTTTGATGCCGTAGAGTAGAATTCTGATAATTATAGTGACGCGGGTGTAATGTCCTGGTATTTGGCTGTATATTTGATTATTGTGCTGCGCTTATAATTAAAATTTTAAATGCATATGGAAATTCTCAATTTTCTGAAATAAATGAATACTTACCGAACACTAACGGAGAGATAGCCTTCGGGCTACCCACGCTGTCTGGCACCACGTAATTAAATAAAGCTATTATCTACTTAGTCTGTTGTCTGCGGGTTCTCTAAAAGTACTTAGATAATTTCACATTATAATATCTAACTATTTAGTAAGTAATAGTAGATACTTGTTAATGTTACTGAAGCGCACATAATTTCTCGTTCAAGTCATCTATTTGGTAAGTTTGGTTTTAATAATGTGATAAAAGAATGACTAAACAGATATACAATGCAAAAGTGGATGGATGCAGAAGTCGTGGAAGGCCACGACACACCTTCCATGATCAAATTGATCGTGTACTAGCAGAAGGTGATGTCAGGAGCCTTAAGAACAGACGAGCTTGCATGACAAGAGTTATGAATGTCAAAGAGGCAAGTGAGGTGTGTAAGAATAAGCCTAAATGGCACTCTGTTATTCGTGCCTACCCCGCAAGGGAACTGGCGTGAAGTTATGTATGTATGTATGTATGTAGAAAGGCACAGACACGTATCCAAGTATTGACCCCCTAAGCTAGCTCTGTGTCGAGTTTCATATACATCCGTTCAGTAGTTTTCACATGATGCACTAATAGACAGACAGACAAAGTATTTAAATTTTCTTCTCTTTAATACATTCTACAAATTCGACCCCACCACAGATTTATCATATTAAAGATCGATAGATTACATCGGCCCAAAAAAAGTAGTCCAAACTAAGCCCAGATTCGGACCAACTGAACCCAAATTCGGATTCAGCGCATCGAAATGTATAAGTATATATGGATCTGATCAAAAGTACAGACCACTTTTCTTTCTTGTGGGCTAGTGTTATTATAGATTATCTATATATTACGATATCTATACTTACTATAATACGTGAAGCATAAACTTTGTACCCCTTTTTACGAAAATTGCGCGGATGGAGGAGCATGAAATTTCACACACTTATAGTTCATATAGAGAAGAAGCGACGAATGCTAATATTTAAAAAAAATTATGGATGAAAAATAGATTAAATCAATAAAAAAATTACACACACTACCATGTATTTGACACACACACGCATATATACTCTTTTGTTTATTTTTCAAGTCAAATTAACAGTGTAGACCACTAGTTAAAATTATGACTGATTTTTTGGCATATTTATTTTATTTACAATACCATAAATAATGTAATATGCGGCGCAAATATGCAATCCTTAGTGAGAATTATATGTTTGTGCCGTTTGCTGTCGAGAGGCTTGAGAGAAAAATTTATCGAAACGACTCATTGACTCTTCGGGTGATCTGAGGGCTGATGCTTACCTCGGCCAACGGATCAGTATGGCGGTCCAGCGAGGAAACGTAGCCAGCATTCTGGGCACCTTACCCATAGAAGACGGTGATCTGGGCTCAGTATTCTACTTATAGTCTTGAGGGACTATGAGTAGAATACAATACAAATAAGTTAAGTTTTCTTGCATTGTATTCGATTATATGTATATAAATAAACAAATAAATAAAATGTAATATCCAATAAAAGAAAACTTAACATATTTATGTTGTATTCTACCCATATTCCCTCAAGACTATAAGTAGAATACTGAGCCTAGATTACCGTCTTCTATGGATAAGGTGCCCAGAAGGCTGGCTACGTTTCCTTGCTGGATCGCCATCCTGATCTGTTACTCGAAGTAGGCACCAGCCTTCTGATCACCTGAATAGTCAATGAGTCGTTTTGATAAATTTTGGTAGAGGCTCATGGCCTCAGGACCCCACGGTCTTGGACCGTCTCGCCAACAAACAGCACAAAAATATAACTCTCACTGAGGGATGCATATTTGCGCGGCTTGAGTGACTCACTGTTTTATTTTTTAAATCATTCCAGAAGACTTCAATCTCTCAATTTTTAATCCACAGACCAGAGTTGCGTTTTATAATTCCTAATATTCTATATTCCTAATATTTTATATTCCTAATATCTACGGGTTGTCTGGAAGAGATCGCTTCTTAGCGATAAGACCGCCCATTGTGCACATTTAGAATATTTTTAGGCTATAAGATTTTCTGTTTTCTGTAATCGTGTACAATAAAGTATTATCTATCTATCTATATTCTTGCTTATAGAATAGAATAGAATAGTCTCTTATAGAATGACTAAACAGATATACAATGCAAAAGTGGATGGATGCAGAAGTCGTGGAAGGCCACGACACACCTTCCATGATCAAATTGATCGTGTACTAGCAGAAGGTGATGTCAGGAGCCTTAAGAACAGACGAGCTTGCATGACAAGAGTTATGAATGTCAAAGAGGCAAGTGAGGTGTGTAAGAATAAGCCTAAATGGCGCTCTGTTGTTCGTGCCTACCCCGCAAGGGAACTGGCGTGAAGTTATGTATGTATGTATGTATATTCTTGCACTCTAAAATGATACAGAGCCAACCAAATCACCTAAAACACAATAATACCCACAAAAGACAATAGGATTCATGAGAGAGGACAAACACTAATGACTTCTTGTTGAAATATATCGACGTCATTACGCGGTTTATTCACTATTTTCAGGGGACAATAGTTTCCACTAATGGCCGGTTCATTTTAATGGATATGCCAAGAAACGGAAAGGCGGGAAATCAACAGTAATTTATTTTTATTTTCGACTCGCTGTGCCCATGACTTCGTCTACGTGAACTTTTTTTTCACAACACCCTAATTTTACTGCTTATGACAGTGAAAGTCCCGTCAAAATCGGTCCAAACGTATCAGAGATTAACCGGAACAAACAGACAAACAGATAGATATATTTTTTTTTTTGTTATAAGTGTCGTATACATTTTCATATTATTATGAATTTAGTAAAAAGACATTTCAATTTTTAAATGAATAGATTAATACTTATAATGCTAATGTTAGACGGATGACTGGCATTGAATCAATTTGGTTGAAAGGTACCGAAATTCCAAATACATGACGGCAATGACGACAATGACATTGAATGATTCAAGTTTGTTTATATCTATCACTTTTTTTATCCGTGCAGGGACGGAGAAAGAATACAATTTCCTGCGGCTGGGCGGCCTGTCGTCGTAAGAGGCGACAAAACAACCCACAACCAGATGGTAGGGCATTTGGCCGACTGGATGGCTACCACCCCTGGTCTAAAGTATTTCGCCATAACAACTTCGCGTTATATTCCGGCATTAGTGACCAGGTTCCAATCTCCCTTAAGAGAGCAGCAGCACATTTGGTGTTGCAAATGTCCATAGGCGATGGTAACCGCTTTCCATCAAGTAGGCCGTCTGCCAGTCTGCTGAACTCCTGCAATAATTTAAAATAAACTTTGGATGGTTCATCCAAATTGAAAGACAGACATGAACCGTCGAATAGCGGCTAAGCAGCGTCAGAGTAGTAGTAATATAAGAATATATATGTACAGTAAAATAAAAGAATTAAACTACCTCTTAAAACTTGTGTACGTCGTAAAGAAAATAGATATAAGATACTAGTATAATTGGAAAATAGGTTTTAGGCTACTGATGAGATAACCTTAGAATCAAATAATTAGAGTCAAAATTGTATAAAACTGTATTAATACTTAGAATAAAACATATCAAACATAAGATATGAAACTTTAGGCCCAAAATTAATGTAAGTAGTACGTAAGGAAATTGTAAAAATAGAATTAAGAGTTGCAAAAATAAATAAAGATAAAAAAATATTACGCCAACCCATCCCAACCAAAACCAACCCAACCCAACTTTCAATACCAATCCCTCATTTCCATTCATAAGTTTATGTATCTATGCCAATACCTGATGAAATCCAAACAGTACCAAATTTACCCGTATCCATATACCCAACAAATCCCGTGTTAGTTTGCATGTAACAAGTAGCTAAAGAGATAGGAAAAAATAGAAACCTATAACTAGCAAATAAAAAATAAACGAAAAGAGTACCTCCGTCATGCCACAAGATGGAGACAAACCGGGTCTAAAAAAAAAAAAAAAAAAAATAGCGGCTAAGATATATTTTTTCCAGAAAAGATATATCTTATTTTCGCCTGCGATAATGTTACAGTTATTGACAGTGGATAAATGCGTCTTATTTATAGCGTTAAATTGACGCCGTTAATATAAGGAATAGCTAGCTACATTAGTGTATATACATACATACTGTACTATCTTTCAATATATAACGACATTAAAACTACTAACGCATTAAACCCATCGCTACATCTGCGTGAAACGCTTAATAACTATAACATTATCGCGAACACGGCGCTCGTTTTTGCTGTATTCGTCTATCACAAGGAAACGACGTCATTTATTGGTATAAAAATAATCCTAAGTTTTGACTCGAGTTTTTAAATAGCTTTGTGTCTAGTTTCATTTAAATCCGTACAGCAGTTTTCACTCTCTAACTGACAGAAAGAGAAAATTCGAATAAAATATTTTTTGATTTTGCTGGACCCAATTAGCTCACTCATCATCACGTTAATATAATAAGTTATTCGTAAGATACATACACCTCAACATAAAAAGCAATAAATTAATGTCACACACAAGAACCAAAATAACTAATAAGCGTGTTAAATTCAAAAAATTAAATCTAGAAATTAAGTTGTAAAAAAGGGTACGGAACTCGAGTCCGTAGAGTAGTTAATAATAAAAAAAAAATTTGCTCACTCATTCACTCATGTTTTTCTGTTTTTTAAGCTCATTATACAAACCCAAAACTACTTACAGCTGATTTGTTATAGTAGGTAGATATTTTTTATGTCATGAGTTAGCAGGCAGGCAGACGGCCCACCTGATGAAAAGCGTTTACCATCGCCTATCTTTTCTGGTGCGCACTGCCGAAGAGTGGAATAATTTGCCGGAGTCTGTTTTTCCTGACAAATACAATCTTAAAGTCTTCAAGTCACGAGTGAATAGGTATTTTCTAGGTAAGCGTGCTCCATCCTAGACTGCGTCATCACTCAACATCAGGTGAGACAGTGGTCAAACGCAAACCTATACTTACATAAATGAAAAAAAAAAAAAAAAAAAAAAAATGAACATTTGTAATGCCAATGTGCTGTCGCTCTCTAAAGGGAGACTGGAACCTGGCCACTAATGTCGGAACACAACTTAATGCTGTTATGGCGATATACTCTAGACCAAGGGTGGTAACCATCCAAGCGGGCAAATAGACTACTTAGGCTGTGGGTTGTTTTATCGACTCTTACGACAGGTCGCCCGGCCGCAGGAAATTGTATTATTTCTCTGCTTAATCCGATTAATGCTTTGAATCTATTTTTTAGATAAACTGTGGAATTTCATCGTATTATTTGCTTAGAGTCAGTGCAAACGCAGTTCACGAAGTTCAAAGTTCCTCCGTTATACGAGATTCTTTGCAGTCTTCAATGAGAGTTCAGTGATTAAAAGTTTTCAATAGTATGTGAGGAATGTGGAAGTTTAACTTCTATTTCTTGAAGTTTAGTTTAAGTTGCGAAGTTTTATTTGTTGTTTTGGATTCCGTAGTCGTTTTGGTAGAAAAGGAATCATATACAATAACATCTCCATGCATCTGTCGGTATGTCTTTTTGTGTCACAGCTATTTTTCTCAGAAACTACTGGGACTATATGTCTATCTGTCTTTATCCATGCAAGAACGGAGGAGAATACTGCGGGCAGGCGGTATATCGGAAGAAGCAACAAAACAACCAGCCAGGTGGTAGAGTATTTGCCTGTATTGTTGGCTATCAGCCCTGGTCTAGAGTATGCCGCCATAACAACCTTGTGTTGTGTTCCGGCATTAGTGGCCAGGTTTCAGTCTCCCTTTGGAGAGCGGCTGCACATTGGTAGCTCCTTTAGTGTTACAAATGTCCAAAGGCGATGGTAATCGCTTTCCATCAGGTGCGCCGTCTGCCTGTCTGCTGAACTCATGCAATAAAAATACGACTTTGCAGAACACATCATTATTTGCAAAAAGTGTCGAGACAGCATATGTCTAACTATTATAGTTATGCCACAATAAGTCTTCTTATATTTTAGAAATTTGATTAAAATGCCGCCGCTAGAAAAGGCTCTTTATTTGTATCTTGGTATTCATCCTTATCAACATAAATTACTTCATATTCAAGACAGCTTCAATACCTTTATATAACTTTTTGAATTATTCAATTCGGACATTCCATTCGAAAGATATCACGAGTTTAAAAATATAAGTATTAGAACACGCGGCCGTGATGTTTTTTCGTGACAAAAAAATCGTAAGACCCCGTCTATATAGAAGTTTCACTTCAAAAATAAAAAGCCCACAGCCAGATGACACAGTCTTGATGGCTACCACCCAGGCTAGAGTATGCTGCCATAAGAATCTTGCATTGTGTTCAGGCGTCGGTAGCCACGTTCCATTCCCCTCTTCCTTTCGAGGCTGACAGCTTTGTAACTCCTGGTTGTGTTGCAAATATCTAATTAAGCGACGGTAACCACCTTTCATTAGGTGAGACATCAGACTGTCTGCTATACTCCTGCAACGATAAAAAAAATGACAGCATAATACATCCTATATTCGGCAGTGTATTGAAATCGTAAAAGAAGTAAAATGTACGTGTTAGGGACTTATGAATTGAGGGGATTTTGAAATGATACGCTGGACAACGATGGTGAATTACATGTTCTATTATAATATGTAGTCTGTGATTACATATAATTAATTGGAGATTCGGAGCTTGTGTTTTTGGTAATTATACAAGCTCCAAATCAAACAAAAACTTCATTCTCTTACAGCTAAAAACAAATCTATACTTCGATACTAATATTATAAAGCGGATAGATTTGTATGTTGTAACGAATAAACTCAAAAACTACTGGATCGATTTCAAAAATTCTTTCACCATTAGAATACTACATTATCCCTGAGTAACAGACTATCTTTAATTTAAATAGTCGGGTTTTAATTTTTTTTTCAAGGATGAAAAAAGTCCGCTGGGACCGCTAGTTTAAAATAATATCGAAAGAGTTCGTAACAATAGGGGTAGCTCATGCATGTAATTGTTTTTATTTATTTTTATAGTCGTGCGGGTCGGCTATCCTATAGACAACAAACTCATATGTTGCTGATCTTCATTCGATTGCCCTTTTTACTTTATTGAGAAAAATAGTGAATATTTAGGGAATAAAACCACGCAATGAGATCATAAAAACGAATGAAGAAGTTTATTCTTTTACTACAGATTACATTATATTTTAATACCAATGACAGTTGGTATCTTAGAAATTATTAAATTGGCGTCTGATATTGGTAACACCTGAAATAAATTAAAAAAGTGTTGCCAAGTAAGTTAAGTTCATTACAAATATAGGACACACATGGCACTAGTTAAGATAATATATATAGGTATAGACATAAGGCACACACTGCACATGCACTTCCTCACAACACCAGCATGTAACAGATACACTCTACATAGTATAAGTTTAGTATTAAAACTAGAATAAATGAATATAATAAGTTATTCTTAAGGTACACACCACAACATAAAAATCACTAAATTAATGTCACACACAGTAACAAAAATAAACAATAAGCGTGTGTGTACTCTAAAAACTCATAGAAATTAAATTGTGAAAATGGGTACGGAACTCGAGTCCGTAGAGTTGTTAAAACAAAAAAAAACAAATATAGGAACATTTTTTTAATGATTTTCATTATATCGTTTCAGGTAAATCGATCGAGTATGCCCAGATCCATGAATACAAAAGGTTTGCGATATTTAGCCAAAACGATTCAAAAATAAAACAGGTAGAAATGCTCCTCTAAAACGTGTAATACGTTATGAATGTTATGATATAAATTTCAAATTGGATGAGATACGAGAATAAATTGCCAACGGAATAAACAAATTTGTTTCGTATTATGGCAGTTAAAAAATATATTTAGAAGGTGTTTTGTATTTGAAATACGTATTTTTTGCAATGGTTTCTATATTCAGAATAAAGTTAATTGTACTGAATATTATTACGTTTTAAAAAAATTAAAATTGTTCATATTACTTTTCACAATTTACTGTAAAATTAGGTATCAAAGAAATCGTTCTTCTTTTGCAATAACCTCCTTTTTTCACATTGAGTATTTCGCGTTGTAATGTAATACTTATTTCAGACGGATAAACCAAATTGATTCAATTTGGTTGCAAGGCTCAGTGCTGTAAATATACGATGACGGTGTTTAATAATATTGAATGATTCAAATTTATGTTCATAATAATAATAATTTTATTTATTTATGGCATTACGTCAGAAGTAGCTTCAGTGAACCTGAAGCCCACCTCTCTACAGCCTTTGGCCACTGACACCCATGATGCCCATGTCTTTAAGGGATTTTTAGGGGCCCATGCAGGGAGTGGCGAGTCACCGTGTGCCCATTTTTCCATATACGTACATACATTACGACGGGCAGACGCTATAGTCGCCATATTCCCAGACCCCTAGTACCACTAGCAAGCAGTTCACCCTAATAGCCCGGTACTTTTTGTTCTCATTTCCCACAATAGTCCTACACTGGCCGGGGCTTGTCCTTGGGTGCATTATTATATGGTGGTCAATGGGCCTCTACGTATTGGCCTTCCCATGGCCACACGCAAGCTCTCCAAAAATCCGGGTCATTTTTATGCCCCGTGGTCTTCAAGGATATACATATAATTTTATTTTAGACCGGGTTCCATAAATTGTTAGTGTGTTATTAATTTATTTTAACCCTATGACTACCCCTACCTAATGTTAATAACATTTTTTCGTTTAGTGCCACCTATTATTGTACTATTGTAATATTTGCGTGTAGTTAGTTGTGTTTACTAATCGGATATAAAAACGAGCGGGCGTAGTGACGCAACGTCATAATCACTTTGACTTTAGACGGATACACCAATCGTAGTAGTGTTCTAGGGTAGCTAATTATTGTGCGAGAATGCTTCGTTCAGAAGTCGAATTGCAGTTCTCCGAGTTCTGTGTTTTGCTGTATAACACCCCTACTAATACCAATGTTTTTGGAGGGGGCAATCAAACCTTGCCACAATAGCCTTCAGAAATTGGTAATGATGGGCAGGCGGTTCAGCAGGGAAGTAGTTTTTTGAACTGTATATGGATCACTTGGCTGATTCATCTAATTTGAAAGACTGAAATAAACTTTTTAGTAGCTTCTTTAAGAATCTTAAAAAAACCTACATACTTACTCTAACTTCTTTTATCCGTGCAGGAACGGAGAAAGAATACAATTTCCTGCGGCCGGACGGCCTGTCGTAAGAGGCGAAAAAAACCCACAGCCGGGTGGTTATTTGCCCGACTGGATGGCTACCACCCCTGGTTTAGAGTATGCCGCCATAACAACCTTGAGTTGTGTTCCGGCATTAATGACCAGGTTCCAGTCTTCCTTAAGAAAGCAGCAGCGCGTTTGTAACATCTTTGGTGTTGCAAATGTCCATAGGCGATGGTAACCGCTTTCCATCAAGTGGGCCGTCTGCCTGTCTGCTGAACTCCTGCAATAAAAAAACTTAATATGAATAAGACCGTAGGTGTTAATAAATACTACATTCTTACTTCGAGGTTGGTCTACATTCAAAAATACGTTCTTATCATAGGTATAACAGACTTAACTCTTACATCATGAGATCATATTCACACCCCCTTTTAGCGCAAAAATCTTTCCCTTCGTGAAAACTTACGACATTGCTCACAAAAAAAGGAAATAAGCGTTACTTTGAAATATGCATGCAATATACGTAGACTAAAGTTGTAAATAAAGAGCTATTGGTTCTCTCATTTTGTAAACTAGCAGTGCGTAAAAGAGGCGCAGATGTGAAGGTAAATTAGTTATTTCATGGGTTTATTTGGCACGTACTTCAACCTGTTCTTCTAGAAAAATCTTGAATTCCGAGGTGCTGAAAAAAACTGAATATCATCATCATCATCATTATTACAGCCATCAGACGCCTACTGATGAACACGCGTGCGTTTGTGCTTTTTAACCTATACGTACGCGCCCCGCGAAAAGTAATTTACATACATACATACATACATAACTTCACGCCAGTTCCCTTGCGGGGTAGGCATGAACAACAGAGCGCCATTCAGGCTTATTCTTACACACCTCACTTGCTTCTTTGACATTCGTAACTTGTCATGCACGCTCGTCTGTTCGTAAGGCTCCTGACCTCACCTTCTGCTAGTACACGATCAATTTGATCATGGAAGGTGTGTCGTGGCCTTCCACGACTTCTGCATCCGTCCACTTTTGCATTGTATATCTGTTTAGTCATTCTTTCATCATGCCCGAACCACCGGAGCATTCCTTTCCTTACCTTCACCCCGACACTCTCTTTCAGACCAACTCTCTTTCTTACTTCGGTATTACGAACGCGAAAAGTAATTTATGTGCTTAAAGTACTGAACGTCTCAGTGGTAAGAGTTGCGTTAATGATGAGTTGTGTATTTGTCTGGGAAGTTTGAATTTGCCGCCTTCTGAATCGGTCACCCGGGGCATGGGCTCTGGCTTGGCCCCCGCCCCCACTCCAGCGGGGTTATTCATAAATGTCGGAAACATTTCCGTATAAGAACGGTACGCTCCCGATCGAATCAGTTTGCCATCCTACGGAACGTCAAAAGACCACATTCGAGAAGTGTTTCCGACAGGATCTGTCAATAGAGTTGCACGTTTGGTCGGGTTGCAAATGGATTCGTTCGGGAGCTTTCCGCTCTTACACGGAAACGTTTCCGACGTTTGTGAATAACCCTACAGGTCCGGTCCTGACGTACTTATTAATAGGTTTAGTTCATCGGCTGCTTTCAGCTGGAAGACGAAAATTGTTATTAACGATATATTTTGAGTCATTTTAGAGATTTAGGGTGAATAATATTAAACGCTCGTAAACGTCTCACTGCTGGTATCATGCCTCCCATTTATAGAGGCACAGACGGTATACCCACCATGCTTGTCGAAGGCACATCGGTTACATGGATATGAAGGTTTTATCACGGTGTTTTTGTTCAACGTGTTAATTGTAACAAGTAGTTTAAAAAACTGTCAAGAGGTTATATTCTCTGGTCAGGATTCGAAACCGCGCCCTTTAATTTGAGTATGCGAAAACCTACGCAAACCACTACGCTACCACGCACAACTTTGAGATTTGGGTTATTTTCGATTAAATGGTTTTTTATGGTTCTGTAGCCAAATACGAAAACCAGTTGACCTTTGCCATTTCTACGGAACCCATCACCGTCAATCGTTAGATTTTTGTGTTTAATTTTCGTGTATTACATACAAAATTATATCACATGTCGTATGTCGCGCTCACATATATCGTGTCTCAATCACCTGTCTCGGTTGTATACTTCAGTCTAACTTTACAATTGTTTTTTTTTTAATTTCTGTGTATTACATACAATGATATATGGTGTGTGTCGCGTACACACATTTGTGTCTCGGTTGTATCATAAGTCTATTGTTACCTCCTCAGTTGCCTTTACTTGAATCAGAAGTAAAATGCATACTAATTCGCGGCTAACAATTAACATCTAAAGTCTTCTTTTATTCTTAAGGAGATGTACTTTTTTACCTGTACATAAAATCCACAGTCGACTTCCATCGCTATATTTGGCAAGCGTCCCACTGTGCCGCCCTGGGGACGGGGATGATGTCCCATATTTACGGATATAAGAACAAAGCGATGCTATAACTATTCCTTGTAGTGTTATTCTGCACGTTATTTTACCGGAAACCTCTTTTGAAGAACTTATTTTTTATGTTTTTGTTTACAATACAATAATAATACTGTGTCCACACTCTAGTGGGTTTAATAAATAGGGTAGTTGACAGTCAAATCAACTGACATACTATTTCTTTTTATCATCTTACAAACCTAATGTAGCAGTACGTAAAAGTGATAAGTTAGAAACGGTTCATAAAAATAGACCCATATTATTTGTAACATAGTATAAGAATGTTTATTGTGTTTAGGTTTAGATTTGGCGCCAGAATCATAATCAATTTTTTGTTTACTCTTATTTTGTGTATTTCTACTTTTACTTTGAAATTTTAATGTGTTTTATTGTGTATTTTAATTTACTGTGTGACAATTTAACTTTAGAATTTAAGCAAAAAAAAAAATATAATTTTATACCAATTCTTTTTTTAATACTACCTCGGAGGTGTAGTGAAGTATGTAATAATAATAAGTTAGTCATTAAAGATATACAGACGAACGTATCATTTAAAATTACCCATTGCTTCTCACCGCATTACAACGCGGAATCCACCTAGATTTTGTACGAGTGTTGCAAATTATGACTTAATTTCTATAACGAGTTGAATTGCGTATAAATTATTCTTTAAACAGTAATTAATATTATTTCTGTATTTTCGTCAACGCATTAGCATCGCCATATAGCGTGAAAATGCGGCCAGCATTTTGGGATCGCTCACCACTAACAGTGACCTGGAATCCATTTTTTAACTGTAAAAATTATAATAGTAGTTTTATTTTTAGATGTTTTATATTATTTATCCGACCAGGAACGGAGTAAGAATACAATTTCCTGCGTTGCTGTTGTAAGAGGCGACGAAACAACCCACAGTCACGTAGTAGAGGTCTAGAGTATGCCGCTATAATAATTTTAAGTTGTGTTCCGGCATTAGTAGCTACGTTCCATTATCGCTTAAGAGAGCAGCAGCGCATTTGTAGCACCTTTGATTTTGTAAATGTCTATAGGCGATGGTAACTTGCTTTCAACAGGTGGGCCGTCTTCCTGTTTGCTGAACTGACCGAGAATAATACAATAATATTCTGAAACATTTATCTAAATTTACAGTGCAATTATTACAATTACAATGTTTAATATAGCACACTAATACACAGAAATATCAGAACAACTCCAAGAGTTTCGATCCACGCCTATCAGGTGTCGAGCAAGCATTACAAACAGACACTTACATTTTATTTATCCGGATAGATAATCGGCAGACAAACACACACATTGTATATCCCCAAATTAATTAGTACGCTTGTGATATGGGTTTTATACAACGGACTACTCTGGGGCCGATTCCAAAAACCCAGACCCTAGTAAATAACAGAAAATTATTTTTTCCGATATTTACCATAGCAGGACTCGAACCCGAAGCCTCTGCGTTGCAGTGAAGTAAGCTGGCAAAGGCTTAGCCCGCTGAACCTCAGAAGCCGTAAATATAATAGGAGATATAAAAGGTATCATATATCCTTCTCTATACCCGTGTCAACGTGGACATATGTAAAATTTCATATTTTTTATAGCTGGAGTACAGCAGACAGGCAGACCACCCACCTGATGGAAAGCGGTTACCGTCGCCTATGAACGTTTGCAACACCAGATATGTCACCAACGCGCTGCCGGCCTCCAAGAAATTTTATGACGCCCTTTTTAAATAACCCCATATTGTAGCGTTTAGAAAAACCACGGCTGGGAGCTCATTCCAAATTCCCACGGTACGCAAGAGAAATGTCCTAGAGGACCGATGCGTCGTTCGATCTGTGGTGTGACAGCGCCACTAACAACAAATTTATATTCACATTTTACTGTATCAAAAAGCAACCATCAGGACGACCAATGTGATACACTTTACTGAGAAACTGTAATACTTCAGATTAGGGCTTTAACATAGTAATCTCAATTTATTTCTAGATGTGTGTCTAAATCTATCATAAAAATAATATTTTATATAAATTATAAAATCTATAGATGTGATATATCAACTGGACTGTTACTACTAACGCCATCTGTTCGAAAATTTAAGAACTAATATCGATGTAAACATGCAAACAGAATGTTGTTTAGTTAAAAATACGTCAGATTTTTTTTTGGTTAAGCACAAATAAATAAGCAGTAATTAATTAATTATGACTAGGTAGAAAACTTTGCGAGCCCTCCTAAAGCACCGCTTTTTGCTAGTATATATTTAAATATTTAAAAACCTAATTTTTCCCATTTTCTTTTACATTAGGATTAAAGTATTCATAAAAAACATTACATAAATAACACCACAGAAGTTCAGTTAAATAAAAACCTCTATCGCAACGATATTACATTTTGAAAGTGAATTTTCTTTCTCTAAAAATGTTTCCTAACAAAAAGCTTTCGTCCCTAAATGTTACACATTAGTATTCTTGCCGAGGGTGTACAAAGCTTTCGTTTATCCATTAAAAGTACATTAAAGCATGTTTAGGTAAGACGGGATGTGAATTTAGTTTGCATTTAGGTCGGAGGGCGACGTATTTTTGACAAGTTGACTAGTTATGTTGACGACAATATAAGTGCGAGACTTCCAAGCGCTTCGATACGTACATCGTTGTAAAAATTCAGTATAATCTGATGTTTAATATAAGTACTGAGTTATTTTCTATTAAAATTTCCTTTTGTGTGTATAATCATAGTTTTATTGCGATTATGCGATCGGATGATCCTCCTAATTTCCTGGACCGATTTTGATGATTTTGTTTTTGTGTTAAAGTGTATTCCCGGATGGTTTAGAATCACAATTATAACCGGCAGGTGGCGCTGGAATTGGGTTCAAGGATCCTTCTAATCTCCTGGACCGATTTTGATGATTTTTTGTGTGTGTTTGATTCAGATCCCGGATCGTTTAGATTCATAATTGGAACCGGTAGGAGGCACTACAATCGGGTCTTAGATTTTTATTCTTTCAGGGCAGAACAACGTCTGCGGGGACCGCTAGTAATATTTAGAGGAACCCATTCTTCTACGCAAGATACTCCTACGCGAGATACACCCATGGTAATTGACTTTAAATAAAAAAGTAAAAAAGACTAATATCATGTATTGTCTCGTAACTGGGTTAAGCTAAGACAGGGATGTCCCCCCCCCCCCCCCAACGGCGGCTAAAACTGTCAACATCTGAACCGCACGTTCCGTGTCCTTTCGAGTTTGCCTTGACGTTTGGCGTAAGATCGCGATCAGCAAGTCTATTTGCAGTCTGAAATCGCTGTAAGCGATAAGACCGCTGATTGTACTATTTAAAATATTGTTAATAGAAAGAAAGAAAAATGTTTATTTAGGACAAAATGCAAAAAGACAAAATGTTAACATAACATCAATAGGACACCATATGTCCTAAAAAAAGCGCATGGTCAGCATAATGCTGGTTTCACAACTAGCGCTGGTCTTCGCAACTTCGCAAGGATCTGTAAGTGATGCCACGGCTTAGCTCTACAAAATAAATTAATGTGTTTACACACAATGTTTACGTATCACTTAAAAGTGCAATTAGTTTATATAATCATACTATAATTACAAATAAAACAAAACGGACAGAGATGACGAACAAGACATATAAAAATAAATAATACTCATATAAACAACAAGAACAGACGAGCTTGCATGACAAGAGTTATGAATCTCAAAGAGGCAAGTGAGGTGTGTAAGAATAAGCCTAAATGGCACTCTGTTGTTCGTGCCTACCCCGCGAGGGAACTGGCGTGAAGTTATGTATGTATGTATATATGTATGTATGTATGTATGTATAAACAACCTTCTTGTTTGCAATAAAGAATATTCTATTATAATATGTATTTAGACATTAAAGTCAAAAGCTTATATTCAAACCAAGTTCTACGGCATAATGTGTTTTGAAAGTCATACATATAAGTTAAAAATTAAATCTACGTTCTACTCTATATAGACCGCTTCGTAAAGTTTGTTGCTGTTTAAGGAGAAGAGGCTAGAAACTCTTCAGCAGCATGTCCCGGCTGAGCTCAACGAAACGCACGGTTCACGTTCCATTTCAAGCATGATAAATTTCGTATATTGCCCATAACATGAGCTTGCTTAGTTTGGAAAGTACGGAAAGTAGAACGTATGTGTTTGTGAGCCAAAAAAAAATACTTTTTATTTTATTTTTTTATTGCATTCAGCAGACAGACAGGCGGACTACTCGTTGGAAAGCGGTTACCATCGCCTATAGACATTTGCAACACCAAAGGCGTTACGAATGCGCTGCTGCTCTCTAAAGGACTCGAGTCTGGCCACTAATGCCGGAACACAATTCAAGGTTGTTATGGCGGCATACTCTAGACCAGGGGTGGTAGCCATCCAGACTGGCAAATACCCTGCTTGGCTATGGGTTGTTTTGTCGCCTATTCCAACAGGCCGCCCCAACGCAGGAAATTGTATTCTTTCTATTATTAATTGTATACAGATATGACTGACAGACAAAGACAAGGTCAAACAGGATGATTTTACAATGGTTCCGTTTTTGTTAAAAGGACTACGGAACCAGAAAAGCCACTTGTTTTGAAGCAACCGTATACAATACATGTCTAGTTACATGATTGAACCATAAAGTTAACTCTGAAGTCATGATCTTTATAACCGATTAGGTTTTAAGACTGACTTCTCATCAACATTTTACGACAAGAACCGTCACAAAGTCGCGCACAAAGTTGACGATCTAACATAAATTATTATTTTACTGGTTGCCCACGGAGTTGTCTTATGAACACAATCCATACTGATATTATATAAGCGAAAGTAACTCTGAGTCTATGACGCTTTCACGGAAAAACTACAATATCAATTTTAACTAAATAATATATGGCATTTTTTGGGGCCCATGCAGGGAGTGGCGGGTCAACGTCTGCCCATTTTTCCGTGTTCCCCGAAGATTGCGACGGGCAGACGCCATAGTTCCCATATTCCCAGACCCCTAGTACCACTAGCAGTTCAACCCAATAGTCCAATAGGTACTTTTTGTTCTCATTTCCTACGATGGCCGGGGCTTGTCCTTGGATGCTTTATTATATGGTGTAGACAGGGATATTCGCCGGTCGGTGTCATGCCACATTGACATTAAATTTGTCAAGGGGCCTCTACGTGTTGGCCTTCCAAAAGTCCAGGCCATTTTTATGGCCTGTGGTCTTCAACGACGTACAAATTTTATTGTATATCTACAAAATAATATTAAGGTTTTTAAATATCCGGAATAAGTTGACTGGGTGCCAATAATTATAGTTTATCCTACGTTCACTTATATATAGTGTGGCCATCCCACGCAAGTCCTCCAAAAATTCGGGCCATTTTTATGCCCGTGATCTCTAGTGATATACAAGTAATTTAAGTATTTGTATTTAATTTATAAAATATGTAGTTTTAGGATGTCTGTTTAAATTCTACCTAATAATCTGCATCACATTACCAGATTATGTAAAACTATTCCTAAGTTAGGTAGTCTGGAAGAGCTTGCTTTAAATGATAAGGCCGCATAATGTTTCTACCTTGACAATTGTAATCGTGCATTTTTGTAATTGTATATTTGGTGAGCAATAAAGTGTTTCTATTTCTAATTAATTTTAGGGGAATAGAAGATTTATCTGCTCCTCTATTACAAAGCGTAGTTGTAGGTTATCCTGTCCGTAAGCAGGTTTGCAACATTGGATCACGTGACGTTCCCTCGTTGACCACGCAAGTTTGATATCACAGCGTCCACCCGTAGACGGCAATGCTTGTCGGGTGTCTCTAATAAGCTATGGGTACCCGCCGTGTTTGGTTGTGGCTCAATCTGATATTAATTAGGGAAGTCTATTCATAGACTACTATTCGAGCTAGAACACGAATATACGGAATCTGAAGGTTTTGAAGTGAAACTTTTATATAGACGGGGGTATTAGGATTTTTTCCGTCATGAAAAAGCGTTACGGCCGCGTGGAGAGGCGGCATAATTTTATAGTAGACTATGGATGTTTTTTTGTTTCCGAATCGAATTCAGTTTTTTTGTTTGATAAAATAAAATATGTTTAAATAAAAAATGCATCCATTAAAATGTACTTAACATAACCAAATCATAATTTGCAGTAAATCTGCGAAAAATAGAAATCTATGGTAGGACACGGTAGAATTGAAACTTCAACGGACAAGTGGATAAACGAATCGCAACGGACAAGTGGCAAAACGAATTGCAACATAAACGTTAACTTGAAGTTTTACGGGCATGTTTTCAAATTGGACAAGTACATTAACAATCTGTCCGTAAAACTTCAAGTTAAAATTTTGTTGCGATTCATTTTGCCACTTGTCCGTTGCGATTCGTTTTTCCACATGTCTGTTGAAGTTTCACTTTTTTCATGTAGAGATTAGAAATATTCTTCTCATAACATATTCCAAGCACAAGAAACCAAGTCACGTAAAGAATCTAATAATTTAATACATATTTTTCGTAGAATCTCCGTAAAATCCTTTTAGGAAGGCACAGTATAACACCGCATTGTGAGCTTGACGATCGCAGCCAATATGAGCCTCTTATAGAGGCTTAGTGCTTGCATACGCCCGTGTTATTATCAAAATCCGGGCACTTGCGAATATGAGACGGCGTATTACCCGAGTATTATGTATGGCCTATGTGTACACAAGTATGAGGAAGTTACGAGTTTCGGCTTTAGCTCTGTATTCTAGAATGTAAATCAGTTTTGAGCTTATATTTAACATAATTTAACAATGCTCTCTTGGATTGAGTAATTGCTATCGATCGACTTGCATATTGAAGTTGTCCATTTTTGATTTTATTTCCGTAGTCATTTTCGCGAAAACGGAACTCTTATGAAATCGTCATACGTCTGTCCATCTACCCATCTACATTTCTTATTCTTTGTATCTTTCACAAAATGCATGAAATTGAAAAGAAGCTTTAAGAGTTTGACAATATGACTGATTTTTAATCGATTTCCAAAAGGCATCCTTTTTTCTCAATTCGACAATTTTTTATATGTTTGTTACGTGATTTCTCTGTGAATTGTGGAGCGACTTTAATTTTTTTTTATTCAGAAAAGTTCCATTGTCATCAAGTCAACACCTGATGAGTGGATCTCAGGAAAATTGAGAGAAATCCTTGAATATTTTTACAAGCCGACACTAATCCTTAGCAGGTGTTTTATTACTCCTTTGATTTGAGTGATTTATTGTTCGCGCTAAACACGCCGCCGTAAGACGTCATAAAACCTTCTTTCCTCTGTTGGTATTTCATGCGATTTCTGTGAAGCCATTAAGCTTTAAGATTTCAAGAAACAGTGGATGGCATGTTGCTAGGAGGCCATGTCTTATTTACAAATAGATGAGGGTCAACCAGTCGGGAAATGGGGTAGTCGTGTTCTGACTGTGAACGAAGCGTTACCTAGTGCACTTTCGGTGCGAGTATCTTATAAGTAACCTTTACACGATTTATGTGATAACGATTTTCTGCCCTACGGTTTGGTTTTATTGTATCCGACTAGACTTGTAAGAACTGTGAATTATGTCTGTGTTCCAACGGCATTTTCGAATTTACATCCTACAAATTCGTAACAATAATATTGGCACCTACAACACGTTCCATATGATTTTTTTATAAAGCTATTCAAGTATTTGTGTAAGTAAAATGTAGAAAATAAAAAAATATCAAAAACACAAAACCAACTTTAAAAGTAGGTAACTAAAAAGCAAAAAAATATACTTTCTAGAACATCTTCATCATCATCACAACAAAATTGCAAAATATAGTGATTTATATGTTTAACTTCGCACCGACTTCAGGATGTTGTAGAAAATGATTCCTATTTTGGTCACTTTCTAAGTGGGATTTCTTTTATTGTTAATTTTTTTGAAATCTGATATTTTAAAATAAATTTTAATATAATCACACTGTGCCCGAATTTCCAAAGAATACTTTAAGAATGTTTCCGGGAATCCGAATAATAACCACTGGTTGACTTTTAGCAATTAGTTCAGCTTTGCTTGCGTCCGTTTGTGTATTCAAACAGTCAATAAATATGAAAACTTATAACTTACATAATACTTCGACCATATTACATCCTCTAGCACTTCACATACACAACCACATAAATATAAGTAGAATAGTTCATTGGACCGGCCTTTTAATATTATCCTTTATTTTATATGTTTACATGAAGTTCACAATATGATGGTTAGTAACAAAGTCATACGTAGTATCCATAGTAGTTTGTGACAGTCTCGCAACCGCTCTGACGCCGCTGCATTTCGCGCGTCCACCGTGTCGGGGGAGGGAGATAGACATATATACACATTACTATAGTCAGAGAGAGAAGAGTATAGTATGTAATGTATGAAAGTGTTAGTCTGGCAACCACGCTTGAAATTCCCGCTTAAATAATAAACACACAAACAGTCAAAATTCAAAGTAAAAAATCTTCAAAACTCAGAAAATATTAAAAGTACAAGATTTTATATACTATATACATAATAGTCATAACTTACATATAAGGAAACGTATCACGTAACATCATACTTTGCTAAAAGTAGGCCATATTAGCCATTATTCCTTTTACACTTAAGTGAATAGTCTTGTACCTTATATATCAAGCTTCTATTGTTCTAGAAATTGCCTGGTCTTTGGATTACATACATACATACATAACTTCACGCCAGTTCCTATGCGGGGTAGGCACGAACAGAGTGCCATTTAGGTCCATTCTTACACACCTCACTTGCCTCTTTGACATTCATAACTCTTGTCATGCACACTCGTCTGTTCTTAAGGCTCCTGACATCACCCTCCGCTAGTACACGAACAATTTGATCATGGAAGGTGTGTCGTGACTTTCCACGACTTCTGCATCCATCCACTTTTGCATTGTATATCTGTTTAGTCATTCTTTCATCATGCATTCTTTCCACATGCCCGAACCACCGGAGCATTCCTTTCCTTACCTTCACCCCGACACTCTCTTTCAAACCAACTCTCTTTCTTACTTCGGTATTACGAACGCGGTCCGCGAGCGTCACACCGCACTCCGTGTATCTTTGGATTAAATATGTATAAAGCTGCTTCTTAAGTCAATTTCTTAACCAACAACGAAGCAGTGTATGATTGGTAAAGCAGTTATTACACTACCCTAAATTTTGCACCGTTCACTATTATTCACTATATCAGAGTAGTGTATGTAATAAGGATTTAAATAAGACGTGTTTTGAAGTTTTGAGGGGAACTAGATCAGTGATGTTTCAGTTTCATTTTCAAAAAATATATTATATTGAAAATGCACAATAGTTGCAGGATATTATTTTTAAACCAGAATCTTGTTTATATTGAAAATTTCAGACGTTTAGTAAAATGTGGCTTTTCAAGCTGGCACAGCTCGCTCACTTTACATAAGTCGAAGATCTACAATTTGGATAAGTCTTCGTTGGTTTAGTTTTCGTCTAGTATACATAAAAATCATCAATACTTGATATTATACACATATCGTGCCAAACCATACTTGAAAAGAGAACATTACCTAAAGTTCAAGCAAGCTCTTCCAGACTACCTAACTTAGGAATAGTTTTACATAATCTGGTAATGTGATGCAGATTATTAGGTAGAATTTAGACAGACATCCTAAAACTACATATTTTATAAATTAAATACAAATACTTAAATTACTTGTATATCACTAGAGATCACGGGCATAAAAATGGCCCGAATTTTTGGAGGACTTGCGTGGGATGGCCACACTATCGTGGCAGGAATAAAACAGATAGTATTGGCAAAGGTGGTTGGTATAAATAAATATTAGAGGTTATGCAGTTACTTACATATATTTTATTTATTTATAAACATATAAGTATGTGAAATATTATATAAGTAAGAATTATACTTAATAGACACATATAAATACACCTATTGATATCACATACATAAATATATACATATCACATACATAAATATATATATACATATACATAAATATACGTAAAAATATCAAATATCACTATGTTGTAGGTAATGCTTTTTTGTCATGTTCTTAAATATTGTTAGTGATTTAGCTTGTCTAACAGTAACAGGTAGCTCATTCCAGAGTCGAATAGCCTGTACAGTAAAAGAATTATTGAAGAAAGATGAATGATGCTTGGGAGTACTAAGTCTAAGTTTCGTAGAAGGTCGTAAATTGTGAGAGGAAGAGACGAATTCAAAGCGTTCTTTGAGATAATACGGGGTTGTGGGGATAAACAGCACACTGTAAAGGAGTGAAAGAATATGAGTATTCCGGCGAAAACGAATTGGCAACCACTTGAGTTTTTTACGAAATTCAGAGACGTGGTCATATTTGCGTAACCCAAATATGAACCTTATACAAAAATTTTGGAGGCGCTCAAGCTTATTAAGTTGCTCTTGAGTCAAATCAATATAGCTGGCGTCAGCATAATCAAGAATGGGGAGTAGTAAGGACTCTGCAAGCTTAACTTTGGTGGTTATGGGCAGGAAGTTTTTCAACCTCCCGAGGGATTTCGAAGAGAGGAAGAGACGTCGACTCAATTCAGTTATGTGGGGTCGCCAAGATAGCTCCCTATCAAATATGACTCCTAGATTTTTTACTTTTTCACTAACCGGGATATGTGTACCATTAAATGTGAAATTTGGTAAGCAGGTCCAGTCAATTCTACACAGCATCCGTGAACTACCTATGATAATTAGCTGAGTTTTCTCGGGATTTACTTGTAGTCCATATGATTTACTCCATTGTGCTATGTGATCGAAGTCCGTGTTTATTGTTAAGACTGCATCTTGTAATGTCGCAACAGGTGATTGTGTATAGATTTGTAAATCGTCTGCATAGAGATGATAGGAAGAAGTAAGTTCATTGGAGATTGAATTTATAAAAATAGTGAATAGTAAGGGAGATAAAACGCCGCCCTGAGGAACGCCAGCAGAGAGATCACGCCATGACGAATAGTCATCATCGACTCGAATCCGCTGCCGGCGACCATACAGGTAACTATGAAACCAATCGATTACTGTAGGAGATATGTTAATAGAGCTTAGAACCCTAAGCAACAATTCAAAATTTACATTGTTGAAGGCACTGCTGAAATCAAGCAGCGATAAAACAGTCAGCAAACCGTTATCCATGCCATGCCGGATGTCATCAGTGATTTGGACGAGAGCTGTGGTTGTACTATGGCCAGGACGGAAACCGGATTGATATGGATTTAAGAGGGAATTACGGTTCAGAAAGAAACTTAACTGTTGATGAACTAGACGTTCAAGGACTTTAGAAAGGAAGGGGAGTATAGAAATAGGACGAAAATGAGAAATTAAGGTAGGATTTGGTTTTTTTGGAAGAGGAATGACCTGGGCTTCCTTCCAGGCAGTAGGAAAAACACCAGAGGTAATAGAAGCATTAAGGATATGAGTAAGGATAGGATTAATGACATCCAGTATGGGTAAGACCATATTGCGACTGATGCCATCGCTGCCGACAGCATTAGATGTAATGGATTTTGTTGCTTTTTCAACATCACTATCAGTGAATCGACTAAGAAGAAAAGGAGAATGTTTGGGTGTTGGCATAGAAGTGATTTTGTTTAAAGTGTCAGACTTAGTTACTATGTCAAAGTCAGAAGTAGTTGTGAAATGTCGATTTAAATCATCGATGTTGAATATTTTAGAAATTGGACAATCTGCTTGTTTACCAACTCCCAGAGTACGAAGAAATTTCCAAACTTTGGCTGGATTATCGTTTTCAACTGATTCGTGGATGTAACGGCGTTGAGCGTCCCTACACATCCTATTGCAGCGATTACGAATCTTGACAAAAGCCGTTTTGTTTTCCTCTGTTGGTTTCATTTTATACTTAGTTTTAGCCTTAGACTTCTTATGCATTAGTAATCTAATATCGGCAGTGAGCCACGGTGCCGGCAGATGCTTGAGCTTGATACGGCGTAGAGGTGCATGAGTATCGTACAGCTTTGTCAGAGCTGCATGAAACGCATGCACCTTCTCATCAATAGTTGGTACATTGAGGACCCCTGACCAGTCTACTTCCTGGGCGTCCTTAAAAAGGGCGTCCAGATCCATACCACCAAAGTTGCGCTGAAGTATGATTTTGGGCTTGGCTTTCGGTGGATGCAGATTATAAGAGAGGAAAATCAAATCGTGATATGAAAATGCATCCGCCGGGCACTGACCATGATTGGAAACATGAGAAAGCGATGAAATCAATATTAGATCGAGAAGAGAAGGGGTTGAGTTAGGAAAGTGATGAGTTGCACTCAGGGGAAGAATATGTAAGTTAAGAGATCGTATTAATGTTTCTAAAGAAGAAGAACGTTGGTCATGTTTCAAGAGGCAGGTATTAAAATCACCCATGATAATATTATGTGTGTATAAAGGAGAGAATTTTTCTAAAATAGTTTCGAAAGAAGTGAAGTAATTTACGCGAAGGGAAGAGGCGTAAAAAACTCCAAGTAAAATTTTGGTGTGCGCTAGCTCCACTTCTAGGAACAGATGCTCACCATTATCCAGTGGCGGTGGCTGTGAGGACGCGCTTAAGATTTTGTAAGCCAAGTGTGAGCGGAGGTAAATGGCAACACCTCCACCGCCACTGCCAATACGGTCATTACGTATTAGATGAAAACCTGGTAAGCTATATGAAGTTGAGGACAGGCAAGGCTTCAACCAAGTTTCTGAAATTAATATAGCGTGTAAGGAAGTTTGATTAAATGACGCCAACATATCTGGGAAGTGAGCTGGAATACTCTGAGCATTTATGTGTACTACATTGAAATGACTAGAAAAATGTGAAAAATGACTTTCAATAACATCTTGAAGCGGGAGTATACTGGAAAAACTGTCGCATGTATTGCTAGACAAAGACTGACAAGATTGAAAATCTGTACTGGAGTCGCTAACACTATCATAATGATCCATAAAATAGTTTATATATGTATATGTTACAATAAAAAAATAAAATAAAAATATATATATAACAAAAAAATATATATATATATAAATATACTACAATAAATATGTGTATTATCTGTAAAGCAAAACGCAATTTATCTGCCAAGTGTGTGGATGAGATAGCTGAGAAAATTAAAAACTAGTGAACTGGTAACAAAACAAAGCAATAACAAAACGCATCCAAAAGTATGCAATATTGACATTGACAGTTATACGTAAATTTGTAGATAGAAAAAATAATAAAACATAAACAAAACAATATCTCAGAAAAATGAAAAGAAAGTTATAGTAGTTCATAGTTTACAAACATAAAGAGAAAAAATGAAAACGTCGGTGACGTATAAGATAAACAAACATTTTAGTAAAAGGAAAATGAACGGAAAAAATCATAAAAAAATAATAATTAATATCTCTTGGCTCCTGTCGCAGGCCGACGTGTCTTAGGAGGAGGCACAGGTACATGCTCTTTTGCCACTGGTTGACTCGTTTCCTCTTCCATATAAGACGAAGTAAAGAGGCTGTCTAAATCTGTTTGGTTGTCGATGCGATGACGAGTACCGTCGCGAGCCAGCGCATATATTGTGCCATCTCGCGTCCAACATCTTTTTACGCCCAAACGCTGCCTAGCTTGACTGAAGAGAAGATGCCGCCTTTTTGTTAAAAACTCCGACACAGTTATCCCGGTACCTTTAAGGTGCGTTTTAGCAAACCAAATATTATTACGGTCAGCTGTATCACAGAGTTTGAACAAGATAGGCCTGGGACGCTCGGCTGAAACTGGTCTCTTACCCATTCTATGAGAACGACGAATGTCAGTTTTTTTGAAGCCAGCCAGCTTGAGCTTTTCAACAATTACGTCAGCAACAGCAGTCGTAGTGTCCTCCTGCTTATGCTCGGGAACTCCATGAAGTAAAAGTATCTTTCTTCTCGACCTCATTTCTATTTGGTCAACTGATTGCTGAATTAGATAAATTTGCTCCTGGAGGGCTCGGAGAGATGTTAATATAAATGTCTTGAAATTGTAGAAATCAGTAGACAACGCAGATGTAGTAGTGTTTGAGGTGGCACCCTTATGAAGTTCATTCTCAAGAACATCCATACGCTGAGCAAATGTTGCTGAAAGCTCATTCATAGCCTCTTGTATGGTATCCATGAAGAAAGTATAAGTACTTACAAAGGTGGCCAAAAAAATTTAGTTGAGTAATGTAGTGGAAATATAGAATATAACACTTGGCAGATATTGCAGTTAAAAACTGCAAGTAACCATGTAATCAAAGTTCACTAAAACTCCTTTAATTTATTATAAACTTAAAAATAATTGCACAGCTCTTTTACAAACGTGTTACTTATTTCAAATCTACCCACCGAGAAAAAAGATATTTTGTAGATATACAATAAAATTTCTACGTCGTTGAAGACCACGGGCCATAAAAATGACCTGGACTTTTGGAGGGCTGGCGTGGGGTCATGGGAAGGCCAACATGTAGAGGCCCTTCGACAAGTTTAATAATATAAATGTGGTGTGACGCTGACCGGCGATTATAATTTTCTACACCATATAAATATGTACCAAAGGACAAGCCGTAGGGTATAAGAACAAAAGATAGTGGCCTGTTAAGATGAACTGCTAATGGAACTTGGGATCTGGATCTATGGGGGCTATGGCGTCTGCCTGTCGCAATGTTCGGGAAACATGGATAAAATGAGCAGACGGTGACTCGCCACTCCTCAAGATTATTATTATCATTGTATGTATGAGGAGGTTCCGTGTTCAAATCACGTCGGAGTACTTCTGGGGGTTTAGTTGTGTGTGGTGAGTCGATGATGTTACTCGGTTGGATGAGGGTGACGCACCACTGGCGAGAGCCTATGGCTCCATCGCAGTGGGAGCTAGGCTCAACCGCTGGAGGGGAGTACAAAATAAGACGACGAGTGTTGTACTCTAGACGTAATTAATGCTAAATTAATTTAACATTAAACTTAAGACTATATATACAGAAATCTTAACTGCTACATGAAACTATGTAAAATCTAAACATTCGTAAATGTATCTCCGAAGATTTTTCTGTTTTCTGTATTCATAGATTTTGGCATGTACATGGATTACTCAGTGTTAAGCTTGTTATATGTAGCAATAAATTATTCCATGTCCGTGACGTAACAGTTAAAAAAAATGATTTCTTAATGTTTTGAATAAAATAATGGGATGCCAATCAATGTATACCGTGTTTTTTCTTACAAGATAAATTTATGGATAAAACTTTAGTTAAATTGTGTCTTTTAGATGATTATTATAAAACATCTACTGTAGATAATATCTTACTTTAAATGTGGGTTAAGTTGTGTATGATATTTATACATCATTCGTCGTCAGTCATTCGCAGTCCACTGCTGGATGTAGGCCTCCCCAGGACGGCGCCACTCATCCCTGTCCTGTGATTTCCTCATCCAGCGCCTACCGGCGACCCTGCACAGGTCGTCGGTCCATCGGGCTGAAGGGCGTCCGACACTACGTTTACCGAGACGCTGTCTCCAATCCAGGACTCGTCTGCTCCATCGGCCACCGGTCCTGCAGCAGACGTGACCGGCCTACTACCACTTTAACTTGCTAATTTTGCGAGCTATGTCGGTTACCTTGATTCTCTTACGGATATCCTCATATCTAATTTTATCCATAAGAGAAACACCCAACATAGCTCTCTCCATAGCCCGTTGAGCGACTTGAAACTTGTGGACCAATCCTGCAGTCAGTATCCATGTCTCGGGCCCGTAAGTCAGGACGAGGAGGACGCACTGTTCGAAGACTTTTGTTTTTAAACATCATTGAATAGTGTAGTGTCATTAATAGTGTAGTAATAGTAGTATTCATTGCAAAAATCCTGTTTACAATGTACGAAAATGATCTAAGGAATAACAATGTATAGTTGTCGCTGGGGAGTTTGTTGCGCTGGTTCTTCTCCTTAACAGTAACCAGAATTGCTTTGGAAGCGGTAGTAAATTCATGGCTTTTAATAAGTAATCTGCAAGATTAAATTTTGAAATAAATACATTAATTTTCATTTTGTAGTGGACTGTCAAGAATAGTATACCTATAGTTTCCCTTGTCTAAAAAACAATTATTTTGTTTTGGCAAAAAGAAGTGATAGTTTTATTCTTGTATTATTGTTGTAAATGTCTATTGTCTTTTATAACTTTCAGGGACACTCAAGAAGTCAGTTCAGTAAACTAAGCACATTATTTACTAAAAAGACAAAGTGCCCCTTTCGTAAGAACTTTTATAACAACACAATTTGTTTTTTTTTTATTTTACTCCAAGGAAGATAACGAGGCGAAGACGAACTTTGAAAGGATATATTCTTACTTTCTCTAACTTCCAGTAAAATATGGCTTTAATATTAAGAGACCTTAAAGTTTTTGCGAGACCTTTTCGGGATAAATACTTTTGGAATGAAACTATTTGGAAATTATTGGCTCGGTTTGATGTTATTGGTAGCCGGACGAGTACGAGTTGGTTTATTAATTAATTCGGTTGTAGCATTCGATTGCCCAGCAAAGGCGATCGAACACCACTCTAGATAAAATTTTGATCCATTTCGACGCTCAAGGTTCTGTATCTTGCAGTAATGATATAAACACTGTACGTACCTGAGTCTGCAGCTAGCAACTTTTTCTTTTTTTTATGTTTATGGCTTGGCAACTAGGCCTTTAAGCCAGGCGCAGTTGTATTGTAGGCTACAATCCACACCATTCAACGGAGTTCTTGTGAAAACTCGAAAGGTCACATTTGACTATACAGTTCACATTAGTCACAAAAACACATAATTGCTACTCAAAAACTATTAATATCCTACAACTATTGTTCATTTTAGAGTGATTTTACATTTTTTGAAAATAAAACTGCACAGCACAACGTCCCCCCTTTCAGTTCCCGCCAAAAACTCCTAGCACCTTTTTCGAATATTGAGATTTTGGTGGGATGTCACTAGAATTTTTGTATTTATATTTTGTCTCAATCGGCCGCCGTTATTGCACCGGTGTTGCCACTCTCTGCTTTGATCAGTACATAGTATTGACAGTCAAAAAAATTGATGTCTCGATATTGCTAGAGAACTACGCACTTGAGCATCAATCAAATCAATATTAATTCAATGTGGTAACGATACATCTGTGTAAAATTAGTTTAACTAGGTTTTCTAAGTGATTATATACGTTAGTATTCCTCCATGATAGAAGTAAGGATACCGTACCATAAAAACAAAAAGATTATTTCATTGAAAACAATTTAATCACACTTCAAAACGACGAATCTAATTAATCATTAACAAGGTAAAACAATAACTAAAACCTATGTATACTTATATACAAACAAATACGTCTAAAAAAAAGGTACCCTCGGTACGGGCGATTTGTTAGATGTAATTTGAAGAAGCGGAGACTTTAAAATCAATACGAAGATACAATGAAATGTTCCTGCTTCATCTGGGATAATGTTAGTAACTTTAGCCAAATGCGTCTTGCTTATAGCATTCAATATAACGCCATTAATGTTTCCTTACATTAGTGAATATACTTACATAGGTTATCTGTCAATGTTTATAGTCATTATACGCTTTCCAAGCATTTATTTTACTTTTGAGAGCTCGATGACGGATACGGATAATTAGTAACGTCCTAATGCATTACCGACTCGATTTGCTATCAAAATCGACTTCATTTATAAATAAGTTTAAATTATCTATATATTTTTGCTAAAAATACTATATCGTGTAATGAGTATACCCACATTTCAATTAACATATTTTACGTATATTAAATAAGTCATTGTTGTAATAAAGTAAAAACATGTAATGAAGTAGAACATTTTTCATTTTCAAAACGATTTATTTACATATAGTGTCGATGGTTTAATAGTCTGTGCGTTACATGACTCACAGAATATCACTATTACGTCAGTCACCCAAAACAATAAAGTAGGGCAATTATATCATTTGTTTCATACGGGCTTTACTGTTAAGAAATATGTAACTTGATAGATGTGCAAACATTAAATTAAAATAAACGCTTGGAAACAATTAATAACAATATCGCGTCACAAATAACGCATTAAACCCATCACTACACCTGTTCAAAGTGGCCACTAACACTACCCATTATCCAAGATGGAGCAGGGACATTACATATAGAAATACTTTCATAATGATGACACCATATATGACATAACTAACGTGATATTTGAATGCTGATTGTCATACAAAATCAAGTCAACTTAAATAATAAAACAAATTTAGATTCCTTAAAAAAATTCCTTTGGTTAAGTATGCTACATGTAAACCATTAAAATAAATGCAATGCATGCCCTAAAATATCAAATTTATTCAATTGTCTTTGAGTGTAAAAATGGGAATAATTTGATAGATATCATAAAAATAATGCACTTATTATGACAACCCAGATAGGCATAATTATGCAGATTTAATAATAAAAAAAAATGTTAAGTAATGTGTATTAATTTTATTTACTTCAGTTATCGCCATTTTGTATGAAAATCAGCATCACCATTTAACGTTTAAGATTTTTGTAAACAAAATATATTTTATGTGTGACTTTTTTACCATTGACTGCTATTTAGTGTCACATTTCACTACACTCTTTATTAATCTACATAAATGTATAATATGTAGTATGTGATGTCAGTGTATATCATTGCTCTGAACGCTAGCCTAGCTAGCATGTCATACATGTTTCTATTTCAAACTCAGACTGGTTCTTTATCGAATTATACTTTCGTTATATGATATCAAAAGTCCAGATTAAATCCAATCCCAAATCGAACTCTCCTTTGTCTATCAATAAGAGTGCTCCCAATCAGACGAAGCACACGAACCTCATTATGCGGTTCATGAAAAAGAATATCTTTTTGGAACGTAAAACCTCCACAGCGTTCTGAATCCACAAAAATCTTCAATTCTGCCCCATTATTATATTTTTTATGTAAAGCAAGTGCAACATTGGTCGAACTATTTCGAGTACTTTCATTTATGACAGTAGCTATTCGGAGATCAGATGAGAATTGCTTACAAAGACACACTTGAAATCCAACTTTACTAACTGTTGAAGATAAGGCAAACGAAGGTCTCTCGTACCGGGCACTGATTGAAAAATCTGGAGTTGGAGGATAGGCTAACGGTTTGAAACCAACTTCAGTGCCTAACATAAAATCTGGAACAACTTTATACATCCACTGTGTTACCATTCTCAAGGTACTTGGATCAACATCTTTAAGTGAACACGACATAGAACCAACGGAATTCTGGTTTTCCTTTTCAAAGACTACTTCAGTTTCGGAGGAGATAAGATCACGAATTCTAGACGTAAGTTTCATTTTGTATGCACCGTCCAGAACTTCAGTGTAGGTTGCAGTCGCACAACCTGCAGAATCAACAACGAGACCGTCATCAGTGATCTTTGGCTCCATTTCTTTATGTATGAGTTGCGTAAAACATTTGTAAGAATCTTTTGACTTCCCATAATTATATTGTTGTACCAATTTCACTTTATCCATTATCTCCCGGAGTATAACTAACTTGGCACCAAAAAAGCACTTTGGAAACACGCTCTTTGCTTCAGTGTGAACGTCACTTAATCTAGTCAATTTAACTCTTTGTGGTTCGATGAATATCATTTCTTTTTTTTTAGGCAGCAGGCGTTGAAGACTGGATACAAAGTTGCTGACTTCCTCCTTAATCATGTCTTCGTTTATGTCCATTGTTGGTTGATTTATATGGTTTATTTTATTTATTGGTTTACAAGGGATTGCCGGTCAAACGTCATTGACCTGTCTACGTTTATATTTAACGTCAACAGAGTCGTGTCCGGCCAGTTGCAGACAGCAAGACGTTTGTATATATTTAGAAGACCATTGAGATTCTGTGCTATATTTGACGTGTATGTGTATAAGGCAGTGCTTCTCAGTAACCGAATTGCTCTTTCTGTTATTATTTTCTTATAAAATTCGAACGATGCACTTTCTTCATAATTCTTTTATTATCGTTGTAGTGATTTCTTTCACGGTTCAAGTAAATTTTTTTCTTAAGTCAGCTATTTATTATTCTCAAGCCTTAATCTCTTCGTATCTTAAACTTGGTCTACTTAATACAACAAAAGAAACAATATATAAATAATTTCCTGTAATGATGTGTTATGTAACGTTATAGCTAAATGTGACACGGAGACCTGCGTCTGCGCACGTGCCATGACGCGACTGCACAATGCACTGTTTTCGTTTAATATACGTCATACATGACACAGTTCTGGTGATAAAATACTCGTTGGGCTCATTTCGTGTGGTTTAAAATAATTTAGCAAAATCTTATTACAGGGTACCAATATTTGTTCGTGATCGTATAGAGGGTAGAAAAGAAATGTGTACTAATATATTAATATTAAAGTGTCTTTGTGTGTCGTTAGTAGTAGTGTAGTGTAGCTGTAAATACGTAGATGTAAAAAAGAGCCTAAGATAGACAAATATGAAATAAAAGAATCTGTAAACCTTGTGGCTTGTGAGTTTCTTGCTGCTTCTTCTTAAATAGGAATAACACCTAAGCGATGTAAATAGAGAATATGATGTAGACATTATTTAAACTTTTATGTATGGCCTTCAAAAAATTTTCTCCAGTGGAACTAACTCATTTTGATGAAAAATGTTGAATATCTTATTTGTAATTTTGTTTTACAGAGTGTGCATTTAACTCGATTTAATCATTAAGCTCGCGCCGGTGTGTACGCGCAATATCAATATTTGTTTATGAGAAACTCTCGTAGTCTACGGCCAACCGCCAATATTCGAAATCTATTACTGTACGAAAAACGAAGCTTTGTACGCGCAACCAAGATTTTATTATAAAATTTTAAATGATTAAATATTATTTCGAGAAAAGTTGCTTTATTAAAGCCTAAGCTACACAGATCTATATTTTAGGGTTTACACTCCGAATGAAATAGTTGTAAGGGCCGATTATTCAATCAACGGATAAAAGTTATTCATCGAATCAGCGTTGTGTCGGATATTACGCCGGCACAGCAATAAGCTGAGTACAAACCTTGTTTGCTGGAAATGCGGCGTACAAATTCTCAAAATATGTTTTTATTTTTAAGGACAATGTTAGCGATGTCAGTAAACAAGCAAGTCATGTAAGCATATTTACTTACTTACTTACCCGTTGAGTTTAGGGAAAGCATTACATCCAAAAATATTAAAGATAAACTCAAAATGTACTCTTTAAACCTCATGTAATGTTAAAATTGGTAAATGCTACGGACGTGGATATCCATAGCACTGATATAAACCCCAGAGGTTTTCTATGCTATGTATAATTCAATAAGTTGTGATAATTTTGTTGTCTTGTTAAATAAATAAATAAAAATAAAAATTGTCTTTCTTTCTTCTTTCTTGAATAAAGTATAATATGAATTAAAAAATAAAGTTGCATGAATAAACCGGCTGAACTTTATAATTTTAACCTTCAATCAGGTTATACTTTACTCGATGGACAACTTTTATCTGATGATTGAAAAGTCGGCCCTAAAACCGGTTATAACCGAATAAAGCCGGTTAATATTAAACCGGTTCCAAGTCTTGGATATAGTGTCACAGAGATAAATCAAATGTTGATAATCCTTTTTCAGAAATCGACTGAAAATACTTCCCATCGAGCAGCTCCTGACTGCCATCGATATCCATTAAGCCCCCCTAAATCTGAATGGCACTTTCATAATTACTTTGCACCTCTCGATATCGCTTAAACCGAAACTGGTTTTAATTTACAAACTCTGGAAAATGATTTATTATCCTGAAGCTAATTCCGCACCTGGTGTTCTAGTGTTGCCAGAGTCATTAATTATCATCAAAAATGTCTATTTTAAAATATTAAGATATTGCCCAACTTTTGAATTCATTCTTGTATTCTGGGCCCCATTTTCAACATTCGAAGTAAATTGCCATCGTGTCAGACCGTGAAAGGCTTTGTAAAATTGGACATTACTGCTTCTGTAATGTAGCTAGGATTCTCTAAAATACATTTATACAAAATCCTACTTTCTACTAATATTATAAACGCGAAAGTTTGTAAGAATGTATGTTTGTTATTCTTTCACGCAAAAACTACTGAATGGATTTTGATGAAACTTTACAATAATATAGATTACACGTGAGAATAACACATAGGCTATAATTTATAAAGATATAGTGTGAATTATCCTATAATAATAAATATAACGATTTTCATCACCACGCGGGTGAAACCGCGGGCGCATCTAGTAAGTACTCTATATATCAATGTCCTATATGGATGTCCTATATGTCCAAGGATGTCCTGAGTATACTCTGTTTATAATATTAATAATATATAATATATTTTACCTACGGTTTCACTCCCGTTAAAATATTTATTTTCTGTCTCTGTCCACTGCTGGACGTAGGCCTCCTCAAGTTTGCGTCACATATTCCGGTCTCCCGTCTTTCTCATCCAACCCCTGTCAGCGACCTTGCAAAGGTCGTCGATCCACCGGGCTCGTGGGCATTCTTCGCTTCAATCGATTACAATAAAATAATTATGCTTCAACAGTTTATACGATGACCGCCGAAGAGTTTTTTTATCCTTTGGAAACAATACTTTTTTCTGGATTAACGGCATCCAATAATCTCTTCTGTACCCCTGACAACGTGTCTGCAAAATATCATAATAATCAGTGGAACAAGCGTGAAATCGTAAAAAACGATATTACAAAAAGGCTATGATAACTCTTATTTTCTGTAATTGTACCTTGCAACACTGACACGAACGGACTCTAGGGAATAAGGGCCTTTTAGAGAATTGCAATGTGAATTCAAAGGGCTCTAGGACAGTCCCTTATATGATGATGTAGGGCGTAATCGTTTATTTCGGGATGGCAAAATGGGAAAGCCAATATCCTTAACTCATTATACATTTTGCAAGCACAAAATATAGAGTTAATAATGTACAACGTAATTAATGTTTACGACGTTTACCCTCTTTTGAATTGACACTTAATTATACTTTCACGATTGTTATAACGGGTTTGTTTTATTGTAAAAATAATCATGTATGTAACAGAGCCACTTCGATAAAAACACAGAAGTAAAGTCTTTTCTTATTGCCTGAAATGAACAGACAAACAGGAAAGTGGAATTACCGTCCGCCTGTGAACGTTTGCAAAACTAGACGCGCTGTCAACGCGTTGCAAGTCTCTATGATGGAGTAGAGGACTTGAGATACCCGGGAGAGAACGGGGGCGTCGAGCCATAGCTCCACCCCCGCGCAGACGACGACTCCGGCGCCGGATTTTTTTATTTATTTCAGCACTCATAAAGGACCCCAACACCGGTTTGGCCTGGATGACCTCCAGTGTCGAGTTGGTCTAGATGACCTCCGGCGCCGTGAACAAAAGCCTCGGGTGAAACCCAAGAGAGAATCCGCCCGCATTTAAGGCCGTCGGATGAGGGGGCGGATTTGTTCCGGCTCCTTATTCTGACGCTTTGCGCCCGCTTAGAGCTCATGCGTGTAGGCGGTAGCCGCTTTCCGCGGCCCTGGCTATGGACGATTGGAAGTAAAAAAGGAGTCTCCACAAGCCCTAACCGTGATCCCCACACGGTGAGGTGTCCGTGTCCGTCTCCGTCCAAAATTACAAAAAAGGGGTATGAGGTAGCAGTCATGAGAGTTGGGAGAAAGGACTGCGGGCCACCGAAACTCTTACTTACTGTACGAAAGATGATTCGCTCAAGGCTAACCATTTCACGCTGATAATCCGTGGTGTAAGCGTGGTGTCAAACCATTAGAGAATTAAATACTTATAAAATTAGTTTATAACAAAAAAAAATATTTTTGGGTCGTTTTGATTTAATACTAAAAGTTAGGTTTGCACTAAAAACCAGCATTGTATCGGATATAACTCCGACACAGCATTAAGCTGAATGGAAACCTTGTTTGCTGAAAATACAGTGCACAATTTCTCAAAACGTTATTTTTTTAATCACTTGCAAGGAATATAAGTATGTTGCTATTTCTTCATATAAACGTTTTCTTTCTGTTTCTTTTGTATGAGTTCAGCAGACAAGCAGATGGCCCACCTGATGATAAGCGATTAACATCGCCTATAGACATTTGAAATACCAAAGGTTCTAATAATGTGCTGCGTCTCTCTCTTTTTTTTTTATTGCAGGAGATCAGCAGACAGGCAGACATCCCACTTGATGGAAAGCGGTTACCATCGCATATGGACATTTGTAAAACCAAAGTTGCTACAAATGCGCTGCTTCTCTCTCAAGGAAGACTGGAATCTGGTCACTAATGCCGGAACACAACTCAAGATTGTTATGGCGACGGACTTTAGACTAGGGGTGGTAGCCATCCAGTCGGGCAAATGCCCTGCCACCTGGCTCTAAAGAGAGGCTGGAACCACTAATACCAGAACACAACTCAAAGTTGTTATGGTGGCATATTCTAGACCAGGGGTGAGCCATCAAGATGGGCAAACCTGCCATCTTGCTGTGGGTTGTTTTGTCGCCTCTTGCTTATGCAATAAAAAAAACAAAAAGACTGCCCAGCCGCAGTAAAATGTATTATTACCCCGTTCCTGCACGGATAAAAGGGTTTCTTCTTTTTTTTCTCACAATAATATAAGATTCAATGTTCGTATACAATGTGTACAAGAAGTAAGTCGCGCGTCGTCGGATTGTCACATAAGAGGCGTGTTCCAAACCATTCACACTGTAGAGCACTCGAAAGTGCCACAAAAAGCGCAGTGAAAGATGAAACGTGCTTTATCTCTGGCGAGGGAAGACAAGGTTTTATATGAGGCAAACGGTTAAGTGGTTCCGGATACTGTAATCGTTATGACACGATATAAAGCCGATTCATCTTGTTGTGACACAGCCTACTCAGCGGATTGTATAGAACGTCATGCGATGCGCGCCGAGCGGCAGTTGTCTTCTATAACCCATACCCGCCATGCGTCACTCGTATTATCCATATATATGCACACATATGTAAATAAATAAATATTGAATTTATACGCCAATTATTTAACAACCCAATCTACTATATATGTAGTAAATCCAACGTGATTTTTGTATGAGGGGGAGCGATGTGGAGACAACTGCCACTCGGAGCGCGTCGCATGACGTTCCATACAAGCCGCTGAGTAGGCAGTGTGCCCACACATCTATCTATCCGATCCATTCATTTCTCTTATAAGTGACTATGGTAGCGAAACTTGATTCGCGTTGCCATGACATTGACGTATACGTTAGTGAATTGCAACGGGGGCACTACACCCAAAAAAGCCCAACCGCAGCGCCACCGTCTCGGCTATACCTATACCTAGTCTTGCCATAAATATTGTAAAAAAGTTTTTTTTTTCTATTGCAAATAACATTTATAAGTTTGACAGTGTGTTAGTTTAATACATAAATATAAAACTATCCCTATCTTCTCTCGCTGCGCAGCATTCCGCCCTTTACACTGCGTAGCGGAATATTTGTCTATCCCTTAACTAATATGTCGTCGTCATGATAACACGGACAAAGTTTTGCTGGCACATGCTAGTTATAATATAAATCGACAAACACATTGTATACTCCCGAACTATGTAAGTTGCGCTTGTGATATGGGTAATATACAACAGACCACGCTGAGAAGGATCCCAGACAACACACGTAAAGTTCGTTTAAGATGCATATGGTATGCAGAGGCTCCAGTTCCGGTTTTACCGAAATATGGGACTCTAAAAACTTAGAAAACTTATCAGACGTCGTAACTTGAAAACTTAGCTCTTTAGCACCCAATATCTTTCAGTAATAAGCCATTATGAATTCCGTAAAGCCTTCAATGTTTTCAACTTTGGAAACGTCTCGAGAAATTAGAATTTTCTTCATTAAAATTTACATTGCCCGAAAATAATTGGAGGGGAATGGAAATTTACTAATTCTTTATTATGTAAAACGGGATATTATTTCTATTTGTCTCTTCGTAATATTAACGCGGAACACAAAGGCGGGGACAGGTAATTAAATTTAGTAATCTGTGACTTTCATTATTATAGGGTTTCATAGCCATTTTGGCAATCATGAAAGGCTTATATACTATCGAATTGCTGTTTTTCTAACGAGGGGAACTCCGTACTAGCCACCGCGGGCGAAGCGCGGGGGAATGTGTGACCGCAAGCAAAAAAAGCCATTACGACCCGAGCCGGAGATACCCACTAAAACCCCTCGCTGTTCCGTTCTTCACCTTTATTCTAACGCCACAAGTATTTGGCCTAAGCATTTCGCAAGCCCGGCAGGCGGCGGCTCGTAAGGCCTCTTCTACTGCCGGAGGGAACCAAGCTCCTGGCGACTTCATTCTATCTTTGGCGTGGGGCGGTTTGTAACGCGCCCCACAGGAGAAGAAGTGAGCGCGCGTGGAAGGAAGAAGTATACGCCGGCGCCGAAAATCTAAGGATGCTCTCCTGTGCCGGCGTATAATCCTTTGGTGTGAGCGAAGCAAGCTGATAGGCTCATGCACCCCCAACTCTGCTTTCTCTTTGGCGAATCGAGAGGAAGACGTGTTTGCCACTATGAAGCCTGCATTGATCGTAACGTGTCTTGTGTGGCTAACTACCCTGTAAGTCTTTCTCTCTCTTATTTCCGCCCGTATTTCGCACACACATATTTTATATTTAATATACTGTTGTAAGAGTACAACTGCTTAGGGGCGGCAGTATTAGTCATATTTGTCCATCTGTTTACTCGGCCTCAGAGTTGTCCGATTATGATATATAACACAAGTGTAACTTGCTTAGCTTGAAACTTAGATAATCCTTTATGGCTTGGAAAGATACAATGTGTGTACTTGTCTGCCGATTTATTAACTTAATTTATATAATAATAGAACATAAAATAAAAAATTGAGCAATATTCTTTTAGTAGCTTTTTAAAAGGCGGGACATTTTTGTTAAAATGTTTTTGTTGCAAACGCAATAAAACTGATTTTATAATGCTATTCTAAACTTTAGCTACACATCTAACTTCAGATTATTGAATTAATGAAAATCCTAAGTGTTTGACTATAAAACGCATCTGTGTTGATCCCTAAATGACGTCCACTTCACAATAAGGGTCGCTGCAAACTAAGCGGCTAAACAGTTTTATTTATAAGCAGTTTATTGTAAACTAATTACGCTAAGTTACAGAACTACCAACATATGATGTTGCTACTTGTGAAAGATATTAGAAAATTTATAATATAATAGGCAAAGTTGGTTATTCGAGGCAATTTTGCAACGCTTACTGTAACCATTAAATTAGAACACGCTTAGGTAATAAGACATTGCACATGTAAAGGATTAATACACAATTATGAAAAGAAACACACTAAAACTAAGATATTGGTTGAAAGATAAGTGCGTTTTTCGATCTTTATCCGTGCATGAACGGAGAAAGAATATAATTTCCTGCAGCCGTGCGGCCTGTCGTAAGAGGCGACAAAACAACCCACAGCCAGGTGATAGGGTATTTGCCTATCTGGATGTCTACCACCCTTGGTCTAGAGTATGTCACCATTGTAGGTACTTTACTTTCTATAATAAAAATAAAATAAATAAAAAAATCATGTGCAAGTGCACCCCGGTGAAATTCATGTTTGGAGAAACTCAAACTTATCACCGGGTGGACTCGACGCATTCATCTTAGATGTCAGTTTTGGCGGGAACTGAAAGGAGATGTTGTGCTGTCCAATTTTATTTTCTAAAAATATGTAAAATTACTCTAAAATAAACAGTAGTTGTAGGATATTGATAGTTTTTGAATAGTAATTATGTGTTTTTGTGAGAAATGTAAACTGTATAGTCAAATGTAGCCTTTCGAGTTGTCACAAGAACTTCGTTGAATGGCGTCGGTTGATAACCTACAGTTCAGCTGAGCTATACATAGTCTTAAGAAAATAAAGAAACTATATTATAATCTAAGATCTGGCTGAAAGGCCTAGCTGCCAAGTCACAAAACTAAATAAATTTAAAAAAAATCTTAAATGTTTGTAAAGGAGGTAGGCTGGGCAATTTTGAGTTGCTTACTTTATTCGCTCGCTTTGACGTATTACACAGTGCTCATCTCCTCCGTAGTAAAATTGCTTTTATTATAATTTCGTGTTGTGTAGGTAAAAATTGTGTTCCAAAATAAACTACATTAAACCGTAAGAGCCTTTTAATTGCCTTACCATAACAACCTTGAATTGTGTTCCACCATTAGTGGGCAAGTTCCAGTCCCCCTTTAGAGAGCGGCAGCACAATGTTGGCGATGGTAACCGCTTTCCATGAGGTGGGCATCTACCTCTCTGCCGGTCAATTGTCGCTATTAAATCTTCTTCCATGCTAATAATAAGTAAAACAATTTTTTTGGGTAGGAAATTAAAACTAACTTTAAAATACAATTTATTTACAAGTTATAAATAGTACAAGCGATTATAGACTGTGTAACAAATTGCTGCCAGATGGAAGCGTGCCCAAAAGGTTTTATTAAGTACAAGCGATTATAGACTGTGTAACAAATTGCTGCCAGATGGAAGCGTGCCCAAAAGGCTGGCTGCAATAAATGGGAAAATGTTCCAGCGTTTTTCGTTCTGTCTGCAACAATCCTTAGTGTTCGGAATATGCTTTCGATTATGACATCCCAAATTTCACAGCCAATAAAGACCAGCTGGACCCCGCCGTAGCAGTTAACGATCGCCTTAAAATATCGAAAATTGAAAGCGTATTCTCTAAAATGCGTGAAAACAAATTGTTTTGTTATCTTACTCGCTGTGTTTTTTCATAGATTTAATATTGACGATATCAGATTTATTTAGTCATCAATTGGGGGTATTTAAGATAAGTGAAGTGGTCGAAATGTCAGACTGTATTAAAAATCAATTTAAATACGGGCTTCAATCCATTAAAACGTGATTAATTCCTGTGACTTCTAATAATAATAAAACTACGTAGATTTACACAAAATTAATAATTTTGTTTTATTAATTTAAATAATCATTATTCTTAGTTTTTCTTTTTTTTCGATAGTTTTAAATCAAGAAGAAAGTTAGTAAAATTCGGATTTAAAGTACATTGCCGTATCAGCGATTTACGCCGAAGCGTGCATTTTAACATATTATTACGAGCTACAGAATTACTATAGAATTTATTAGAACTATACAAACACGTATAACACAGGTACAAATATAACTGGACACAACCAGTGCATAGTGCACGATTCAATAACACGCGCAAATTCCGTCACTATATAGCTTGTCGAATGTACACACGTCTTGCTAGTATCGTAATCGTCGCTTGACTGCCTTACCCTTCCGTTCAGGCATTTCTTTTATCCTGTACAAATACAATATTTCTCGACGCAAAACTATTTTTAGCTAGACGTGTTGCTGGGGAGTTTCTTGCCGCTTCTTCTCCTTAACAGCAATAACACGTTGCGAAGCGGTGTACATAGACTAGGAAGTAATAATTAAATTTTAACTTATATGTATGACCATCAAAAAGTTTTCTCCAGTGGAACTTATCTAGAATAAAAACTTTTGAATTTGAATTTCAATCGGAGGAGGTTGCGACTGTAATAACCATGAAAGTGTTACACATGTTTTCATCTGCATTAAATTACCACTCAAAGGCTTTAGAGCCAGAAACAAAACAAAAATACTATCTTATGATTGACATTGACTAAATGCAACAACCGCCTGAAGCCATATTTGTAAAATAAAGAAAATGTAGCTTTGATCATTTTTAAAATTAAAAATCATGAGTAAAACATTAAAATGTTCACTGTTCATCGATACGGAGGTAATATAATCCCTATGGGGACGGGGCCCAACCGAAAACGGGATTTATTGTAAACCTACAGAATTACAACGAATGAAATATATTCACTAAGTCGGTGTTCGTATTTATATAAATCACAGTTGAGCCACATGTAACCCGAAGGGGCTTACATAAAAGCCCATATCCTGTACCAAAATCGGAATATTTATTTTTTATCCAAGGCCTAGCTGCCAAGCCGTAAACTCAAAAAGAAACTATTTTTAAGTAGCCATCTTTTCTAAATTCTCATGTGACAGATGACAACACACAAATGTTACTTAAGAATAGTGTGATTGCAGGCATATTGTATCAACCCCAAATTATTACGTACATAAAGGACAAAGAAAACATACATGCATACATACATACATAACTTCACGCCAGTTCCCTTGAGGGGTATGCACGAACAACAGAGTGCCATTTAGGCTTATTCTTACACAAATAAGACGGCTAAAATTTGACGGCCTCTATGGTTGAGCGGGCTAAGCCTTAGCCGGCCTACTTCACTGCAACGCAGAGGCTCCGAGTTCGATTCCTTGTGTAGTAAATTTCAGAAACGTATTTTCTCCGTTATTTACTATGGTCTCAGTGTCTGGGATCGGCCCCTGAGTAGTCCGTTGTATATTACCCATAACACTAGTGTAACTTGCTTAATTTGGGGATATACAATATGTGTGTTTGTCTGCCGATTATTATTATTAATTTTGTTTATATCCAATTTTTGGAGGTATTGGCAAGAGAGGACAAACATACAGACAGAAGTGACATACGGATGGCTGCCACCCCTGGTCTAGAGCATGCCGCCATAACAACCTTAAATTGTGTTCCAGCATCAGTTGCCAGGTTCCAGTTTCTCCTTCCGGTAGCACATTGGCAGCACCTCTGGTTTTGCTAATATCCATAGACGGTAACCACTTTCCATCACAGTTGGGCCATCTGCCTGTCTGCTGAACTCATGAAGTAAAAAAACTGATGTATTTGCCTTTTTTAAACCACAAACAGAATACTTCATTTTATTGACTTCTTGATAATTATAATGGAACAGAAAAGAAATGCCTACAAATCTAGTTCATTTTTTTATGTTTGTGTTTGATGAATTATGAATGAAGAAATTATAAATTCTTCTATTTTAATTCGAAAATGTGCAACGAACTGAAAAGTCGCTTAAAATACGCATATTTGAAATAGGAAGATTCAATAATTCCGACCGAAATGTAGAAAATTAAACTCGTCACATCAGCTGAAAAGCCGTTGGAACTGTGATAATCTTTTAACCCAATTCCTGAGGGGGATCTAGTTCGTTTATTAGTCGTCTAGTGATTAACGAAATCTGTTGAAATGTTGATTTTAATCCCCTTCCTTAATGGCCTGCGTTCCGAGCCCTTTATTCAGGTGAATTTCATTAAAACTTATAGGAGTTAACACTATCTACTTTCAATTACTTTGAATGGGTAAATTTATGGTTTACAATTATAATAGTCTTCTTTGTAAGTTTCATTGTACTATATAGTTTACCCTATATATTATTACGTGTAAGCGGGGGTACGCACTTAGGATTGGAAGAAAACACCAGTTCACTTAACTAAACGCTTTTATTGACTTACACAGCCGTACGTGATTCTTCTCCGCAGGATTCCCCCCCTACACACACAACTTACGACGCACTGACCCGACGATAAGATGTCTCACTCACAATAACGTCGCCGATGTTGCGTAGACCATCTCCAGCTGCTGCGATGTTCACCTCCGAATTTACCGCGCGTAGCTTGCTTCTGGACCTCCTTTTAAACTACGCTAAACTCCTCCTTCACTGAACTGCCCACTAAACTTTTCACTGTATAAATAAATAGTATATGACTCGGGCAATCTCGCTCGCCCGAGCTAGAAAAGAAAAAAAAAACTTTTCACTGAATTCACCACTAAACTTTTATCCGTGCAGGAACGGAGAAAGAATACAATTTCCTGGGGCCCGGTGGCCTGTCGTAAGAGGCGACTAAACCACCCACAGCCTGGTGGTAGAGTATTTGCTCGACTGGATGGCGACCACCCCTGGTCTAGAGTATGCCGCCATAACAACCTTGTGTTGTGTTCCGGCATTAGTGACCAGGTTCCAGTCTCCTTTAAGAGAGCAGCACCTTTGGTGTCGCAAATGTCCATAGGCGATGGTAAACGTTTTCCATCAAGTGGGCCGTCTGCCTGTCTGCTGAACTCCTGCAATAAAAAAATTAAAAAGAAATTGTCGCTCTCTTCTATTAAACTTCTTTTCCAACTCTTTCGTATAGCACTTGTCATTTCGCTGTCTTGAACTGAACTCCTACTAGGTAGGCGCGCCTTACACTGCTTATATACCCGGAACAATCTTCTGGAATCCATAATTTCGATCTTCTTTTCGTTATTCTATTATTTACAATCTATCCCTTTCTGAACATTATCTATCTCTGTCTTTTCCTTCCAGAATCTTCTACCATTTTCTAAGAGACCGGCTTACGCTGCCAGAAAGTTCTACCCTTGGTCGGCACATTATATATTGTTGGCACCCACAGTGAATTATAGGCACCATATTAATTAATTTATTACAAAAAATTATCACATAGCTACACAATTAAATTAATAACTAGGATACGCCCGCGACTTCGTCTACGCTTGACTTGTAATTCCCGCGGGATTCCCGGGACAAAGTACCACAGTATTTAAAATAGAACGTAAGCTATTCGAAAACTGTGCCGGAATAAGCTAATTTTTATGCACCCGAGCAACTTCAAACCGCTTCCGGGAAAATTCTTGCGGTATTTCTAGGATTAAAAATATCACACATTTTATTACACAAAATTTGCTGTCGTTCAACGAAAACCGCATCGAAATCAGCCAGTAATTTTTACGTAAGACCCGAACAAACACACAAACCGACAAACAAACAAGAAGTCTAAAAAAAAATACGTCGTATTCTCCGTCGTTTATATAGTCTATTCCAGTTGTTTTTTTTTAACAGGTTTAATGTACAGACGCGGCATGTTTAAAATTTTAACCTATAGAGACCTAACTACACGGTTGATAGCAGTCTCACGCAACCAAAAGGTTGGCCTGTATTTTAGGCAACGCATAGGCGTTGCCATCCCAACTGACGGTGATTTGGGGCCTACTTATTATTTGTAATTTTTTAAAGGTGTATGATACATTAATTGTGTATTAATAATATTGCTGTTGTACAAAATAAAAATTTAAAAATGTTTATAGCTTGAATAAATTGACAGGGTGACAATCACTATGGGATGTCAAAAATGGTATAGTTTCTCCCAGTAAAGCGATTACGATACTCCTTTTATTTTGTTCGCTTGAAAAAATTCAGTTTGTCGTTAAAAATAATTAGTATCTAAAAACTTCTGTTCACTTTTAGTCAATATCATACATTTTTTGGACAATAAAATTGCACTGCCAAACATGATCCTCAAAACACCAGCAAAACATCTTTCAAGTTTCTGCCAAAACGAGAGGCAAAGGACCTTAGTCTATAAAGAGTTAATTATTTTTGTTTTAAATTATATGGCCTGTCATATTTGACAATTTATTCCTGTCATTACTTGCTACACAAGACATGTATTTTTATTTGAGTAACCAACTGAGCAATGTTTCGTAATTTAAACGGAGGTAACAAATCGCCCAGTTCTTGTCAATGGATTTTGAAAATGTTCAAACAATAGTCAATTCGAAATTCGATTGTCGCATTCGAACAAAAACAATTAGAGGAAAACTGCGTTCTATTTGAATGTTCCACCATTTTAGTACTGAACAATGTATGCAATTGGAGGGATTGTTAAGCAATATAAAAGTTTGTTTGCATTTTAAACAAACGATCCAGTCGTTTTTATACGACAACTATTTGCACTGACCATGTTGGTCAGAGCTTAAAAATCCTTGCGCCACATATTTCCGTCACGCGTCCATTTCAAACTTTCGGAGAAACGCTACATCCAACTGTCTTTACTAATAACGTCTCGTCGCAAAGAGGGACATATGAGCCAGATATGAAATTTGTTAAAAAACACTTTGATGGCTTGATTTTACTATTGATTAATCTTATACTAATATATAAAGCTGAATAGTTTGTTTATTTACTTGTTTGCATGCACGCGCTAATCTCAGAAACTACTGGTCTGATTTGAAAAAAAAATTCAATGTTAGATAGCCCATTTATCGAGAAAGGCTATATATCATCACGCTAAGACCAATAGGAGCGGAGCACCAATGAAGAATGTTTCAAAATCGGGGTTTTTTTTACTTAATTTTTTTTTAACTATTCCACGCGGACGAAGTTGCGGGCAGAAGCTAGTTAAACATAATAAAAACAATAATACTAATCCCAATTGTCATCTTTAAAAAGTATTACTAACAATAAATCTATAGATAAAAATTGGTTTCACCGTCACTAGTTGGAACTGTTTCCAAAAGACTCGCAGCGTTACTGCTATAACTTAATTAAATAATAATACATTCAAGAGTCTCAGAGGACCATGTTTAAACAAAGAGGCAAGTATTGAAAATTAGTTCTGTGTCAAGTTGTATTAAGTTTGATTAGTTTTATTTATGTTATCTCTAGTAAACGTATCCTTTCTTGCAAAGTATTCATGTGGTACTTTACAAACGTGAAATGAACTTAGGCTACAGATACTTTTTAAATATTGTTTTTAGTTAAAACAACACTTTTCACCGATCATTAAATTATTTATTTAGTTTTATGGCTTAGCAGCTAGGCCTTTAAGCCAGATCTTAGATCAAAATATAGTTTCTTCATTTTCCTAAGCCTATGTATAGCTCAGCTGAACTATAGATTTATCAACTGACGCAATTTAACGGAGTTCTTGTGACAACTCGAAAGGCCACATTTGACTATACAGTTCACATATCTCACAAAAACACATAGTTACTACTCAAAAACTATCAATATTCTAAAATTTCTGTTCATTTTAGAGTAATTTTACACATTTTTAGAAAATAAAACTGCACAGCACAACATCTCCTTTCGGTTCCCGCCAAAAACTCACTGTTCAGTAAATGTTTAATTAAAAAAATAAATTCATCACATTGGTTAGATTTTAAACTTCGAACACTTCAATAAAGGAACGTGCTTTTCTAATCACACCAGCAGCTCGATACGGCGTAAGCGATATTAAATTGATACTAAAAAGAATCGATATGGCTACACCCAGAATACCGATATCGAAATATTATATTAAAGCTTAATTTAATACGTGATATCTATTTACAGAATTATTAATTTCTATAAAAGGATTTTATGTGTGGTAATATATGATTCTATTTGGTGCTGTTATGGTCTCATAATAGCTCATGACCAAAGCAGGTTCATTATTTCCTTTTGAAAGTTGGTGTGGTATGAAACCAAAAATATATTTGAGAGTGTTTCATCTTTATCTATAATATAATTAATTATCTGTACAGATAAATAGAATTGAAGTATAATCTCAAAATAATAGTTTTTTACTAAATCCATATCATATTAGATACGGTATATATATATAAAAGATTTTTTTTTTCAATTGTTGTTTGTCTGTCTGGATGTTCCGGGTAACCTGTGAAACGGTTGGACCGATTTTGACGGGACTTTCACTGGCAGATAGCTGATGTTATAAGGAGTTACTTCTGCGAAAAAAAAATACACGCGGAAAAAGCCGCGGCCACAGCTAGTAGTAGTAGTATAATATGTATGAAATTCAAAACGATGCACAGACGTTTCAAGTCGTTACGCCGGCCGCAGTTTTTTTTCTTCCACTTGCTAGTATCTGCAGCAGAGGTTGCCACTTCAATTTTATTAATATAAATTACTAATTAAAATTTCTCTTTTTACAGATAAACAATCGTTTAAAATGTGGCCTGGCAAAAAGGGCTCCGATACTACATCGGCCAGTACTCCAACGGCAGAAGAAGAAATTAAGGTGGTGCTAGTAGGAGACACACAATGTGGGAAAACAACCCTCGTCCAAAGATTTGTATCTGATACATTTATAGAGGTAAGCATATATCTACTTGGGGCCGATTTTTCAATCATCAAATAAATCTTATTAATCGAATAAATTATAACCTGAGCGAATTCAAAAATGTAATCGTTCAACTGTTTAGTTATGCAACGGACATTTTTAATTTTTCAATGTTATACTTTATTCTATGAATAACTTTTATCCGGTGATTGAAAAATCAGCACTTAATGACTTTAAAAAATAATGTATTTTTAAACAGCAGATTAAATTATCTTAGGTTACTTTTACTCTTACTACAGTATTAATAATAATAATAATGATTTATTTATTTCAGACACAAAGATCCATAATAACAACAAATCTTATAGAGACAATGTTATTATTAAATTAAATTATTGGCTACAAAAAAATACATTTTGCAATGTATAATAAATAAATAATAATATAAATAAATGTTTCGGTTATTCGCGTAATTCAAATTAAACTAACATTGGTGTAGCTTCTGTTGTTGTAGATTATACGACAAATCTACACTTAGTATTTTATAGAGGAAAGATTTGTATATTTGTAACGAATAAACTCAAAAACTACTGGAACGATTTCAAAAATTCTTTCACTATTACATTACATTATCCCTGAGTGACATAAGTTATATTTATTACTAGAAAAATGAGGAATCCCTACTAAAATTACTAAATGTCCACCCGTACGATGCCGGGACAGGCCGCTAGTAATTTATATTAGGATTGTAAGATGTTACTTTTAGCAGAAGGCATGCTGAACTGGAGTTTTGTGTTAAACGGTTTCTTCGGCGTTCGTTTAAATTCAAATTTGGATTTGGATTGTTATTGGCTATTGCCGAAGCAGTACACCGGGAGCGTCATTCTGGCGAACTGCGCTATTTTGGCGTATTATGCTGTTCAGACCGATACACCAAATTCATCCGAGGTTTACACCTAAAGGTGTCATCTGAATGTTCGTAATATGCCCAAAATATTGTGACGCGTGCCAGTGGTTCGCCAACCCTGGTCTAGAGTATACCAACTTGACAACATTGAAATGTGTTCCGGCATCAGTAGCCAACTTCCAATTCTCCCTTGGAGGTCGGCAGCACTGAGGTAAACACCACCATCCGTGCAGGAACGGAGAAAGAATACAATTTCCTGCGGCCGGGCGGCCTGTCGTAAGAGGCGACAAAACTACCCACAGCCAGGTGGTAGGGTATTTGCTCGACAGGATGTCGACCACCCCTGGTCTAGAGCATGCCACCATAACAACCTTGTGTTGTGTTCCGGCATTAGTGACCAGGTTCCAGTCTCCCTTAAGAGAACAGCAGCGCATTTGGAGCACCTTTGGTGTAGCAAATGTCCATAGGCGATGATGGTAACCGCTTTCCACCAAGTGGGCCGTCTGCCTGTCTACTGCAATAAATAAAAAAAACTGACTCTGATTATAATGTTCAAAGTTAAAAAACAATTACAAACACCGCCGTTGATGGCATGAGCCCTAAAATAACATCCTCCGGACGTTTTAATAAAACAAACAACCTTGGAACCGAACGGAAATATACCAGCCTTATCTTAATTATTTTGGATACACTTGTTTTCGTAATATTTCTTCCTGCTTAGCGATTATTAATAATGGATATTGCTAGCCCCTGATGTGATATTATATTATTATTGGTTAACAGTTATTCACTTGTTTATTAGTAACATACACATATTAGTATAGATATTTGGCTATCAATCAAGGAGTGTTAGTACCAACACTAATGTATGGCAGTGAAATTAGGTATGGCGGAAAAAGCATAAAAGTAGGATAAATGCAGTTGAAATGAGAGCTTTGAGAAGTATATGTAAAGTTAATGTGAGTGATATGATAAAAAACTGTGTGAGAAGGGAACGTTGTGGATTGAAAGAAGATGTTGCGATACGAATTGAAAAAAATAATGTTAAGGTGGTTTGGGCATGTAGAGAGAATATATGAAAGCGGAATCACAAAACAAGTGGTAGAGTCGGTACCGGTCGACCGCGTCGTACTCACCATGAGCAAATAGAAGACATTTTGAAGAAAGATCATGTAAAAGCACTTTAAGTAAGCGTGTATGTAGAAAGAGATTAATGAAAGAACCATCGAGCTTCGTTCAGAAAACTGATCTTATTATTACAAATTTATCATAATAAATCCTTCCCAATTACATGTCACATCGTCCTTTAACCCTGCCTTCCCACAAATAACAAGAATCCGTCTTCCCTTACGGGTCAATAAAGCACCTTTTGTATGTGGCGATGTTTGGGAGTAAGTAACTGTTCGGGTCACGTTCCCGAGATTTATACGAAGAGTATGGGCTAAAGATGTTAACCGCACCTTCTTAGACGTTAGTGAATAGGAAAAGGAGATGCCAGATTACGAATATATCTGAAAAGGTGTAGGTCCAGTTGGACTCATTATATACTATGTTAGCAAAAACTTTTAAGTTGATTAAAAATAGTAACATTTCTAAAATAAAATTCTCGATTAATCTATGCATAACATTAACTAAAACGGTAGCGAAATTTATAAAATAAGATGATTTTGAATTTAAAAATTAGAAAAAAATCATGAGTGCTAATTCAGACCAGTGAATATCAAAAATACAATTTTTAGAATTTTTGTGTACCTGACTCTTCGAAAATCACGTGAAACTACTGAACGAATTTAAATGAAATTCTGTCACAGAACTAGCTTATAATTCGTGTCAACTTAGAACACTTTATCTCGATAAATGACGTTCTTTCCGTGTGATAGACTATAGACGAATATAACACAATAGGTAGCGCTGCGATCGCTTTTTTTATGCTACCATTGTAATTCACTAACAAATATGTTGTTATGGCAACGCTAATTAAGTTTCCCTGGCAATAGTAGCAACTGAATAAAATGCGTCTTCATTTCCTCTTATTATTATCTTAAAAGTGAAGCGCCTAATAACTTAAAATATAAACCCACTCCTATTATCTTACTATTCATTCACTCGCCTTACCATCGATGGAATTTTGACATTACTTGTATGGACCTTATATCAAATTTTAACCGATAGTAAAATAAATGAAACGGGCCATAACTCAGATTTAAAATATCCTAAAATACACTTTCTTAAAGAGAAGTGCCAGCATTTATTTATCATTCGATTTCCTAAACTTTTCTCAATTTTGGTGTTTGAGTTAGCTAACGTGTGTGTTATTATGGCTACTCCCTTTTTTGCAAGATATCATCCTTGGGTCGATTACGTAGCTGTATGTTCTGAGATATTACGGCAGTTAAGTCTGTATTAATGCTTTTTCCTTTAAGATGAGTTACTTTTTCCTTTCAAATCTTAGCAGAATAAAAGAAACAAAGCCATATAAAGAATCAGATTATTCTAGGAAATATACTTTATTATAAATAATTATTAAGATTGTCGTTAATTATATCTATGATGTCTTTTGTTATGAACAAACATTTAAGTGTGTGATTATTATTTTTTGGTTCTTACCTGGTACAACGAATCAGTAATCAGTATGGATATGCAGGGAGGTAACGTAGCCAGCCTTATGGGAACCTTACCCATTGCCTCAGTATTCTACTTATAGTCTTAAGGGATTATAGGTAGAATACAATATAAGTTAAGTTTCTTTATTGTACTAGTCTATAATTTGATGTATATTTTGATATTTATTAAATGTTATTATTTTCTGTATTTTTGATATACCATGGAAAAAGACAATTGCCCAGTAAAAAGCGTACCTCGTTCACACTCGTATACACTCTGCTATCATAGTTGGCGACACAAGTTTGTTCTTGTTTTCTATACTAATATTATAAAGAGGAAAGATTTGTATGTTTGTAACGAATAAACTCGCAAAACTACATTGTTGATTGTTGTACATTGATTGCTACATTATCCCTGATTGATATAGGCCATATAAAAATAAACAAAATACTTAGCACTGGAATCAGGCGCTATGATTTTGATGAAATTTTATGTGCTTGAGTTGGTCCCGGGGGTGCTTTAGATTCACAATTAGATCCGGGAGGTGGCGCTGGAATCGGGTTCTAGATTTTCTATTTTTGCAAGGCAGGACAACGTCTGCCGAGACCGCTATTTATATATAATCTTATTATTGCAAATATATATATATATACACACTTTCCATGATCAAATTGATCGTGTACTAGCAGGTGATGTTAGGAGCCTTAAGAACAGACGAGCGTGCATGACAAGAGTTATGAATGTCAAAGAAGCAAGTGAGGTGTGTAAGAATAAGCCTAAATGGCGCTCTGTTGTTCGTGCCTACCCCGCAAGGGAACTGGCGTGAAGTTATGTATGTATGTATGTATGTATATATATATATATATATATTGTTTAAATCAGTTATAAACAAGAAGTCATAATTAGGTTTTTCAATTTCATGATTTTGAAAAGGAGCTGACTCTGAGTCAAAGTTCTACTTAGCTCATTATCAAATTGAGTGCCCGAATTAATTCCAATTAATAATACTGTTATACCCATGCACTAGCAAGGGTTAATGCTTCCCTGCAAGACGATAACTGCTTCCGGTCAGGTGGGCCGTCTACCTGTCCGCTGAATTCATAAAATAAATTTATTAAAAAAAGACTGCTGAGATACCTCATTAGCCTTGCTAATCGTATAACCCGTTTTCATCGCAAGTGAGTCAGACTGTCGTTAATTTCAGTTCTGAGCGGTTACTTTCTAAAATCAAGTCCGTTAATCAGTGTATTAGTCCGTAATTAAAATATTCTATTTTTTTAAAGCGTTAATTTATTTCCTTTATAACAATACGATATGATACAGGAGAAACAAACACACAATTTTAAAAACTCTGGAGGAAAGAAGGGGTAAGATGTTTGGCCATTTGCTACGACACGACACCTTCTTATGCACGTTAATCGAAGGCAAAGTGGAAACAAGGAGAGGGAAGGGAAGGCCAAGGCGAGCACTCATGGATCAAATAAAAGAAAAAGTGAGTAATAGAGAAGACTGAAGGAGGCTCCACCTACAAGAGCATAGCTCTTAAATGATAGATAGACCAATACGAGCTTACGCCACCGATATGTGGTGGAAAAACCATCCAAACGGACGAAGCGCTTTGCTTCCACTTTTATAATACCTACAGCTGAGGAGAGGAACTCCTTACAGTCGTCTATTTTTTTAAACATACAATTTAGATGTCTTCAAATCTCGCCTGAACCAGCTTCTACTAGGTAAGCGTAAGCAGGCGGCATTTTAGGCGCCATAGACTACATTTCCGCCTGATACCAGCTCCTTCATTCTGCTATATCAATATCTTGGCGTTGTGAATATGTTCAAAGTAAAATGTCATTGCGATAGTGTCAATAATTTGCATTCTGTTAAATACACAATAATTTCTCGATATCGTTGCGGCAGAATAATAGTAGAAAAAAAATTGGTATTACCATTAATAAAGATGAAAAAAGCATTAGCAAAGATATATATATATAATGATGGGTGTCACGGGCGCGCCGTTGGGGTTAACAGAATACGGAAATCAAGTAAACCCACCATTGAGATGATAATATCCGGCGATTTTTTTTATCCGTGCAGGAACGGAGAAAGAATACAATTTCCTGCGGCCGGGCGGCCTGTCGTAAGAGGCGACTTAACAACCCACAGCCAGGTGGTAGGGCATTTGCCCGACTGGATGGCTACCACCCCTGGCCTAATGTATGTCGCCATAACAACCTTGAGTTGTATTCCGGCATTAGTGACCAGGTTCCAGTCTCCCTTAAGAGAGCAGCAGCGCATTTGTAGCAACTTTGGTGTTGCAAATGTCCATAGGCGATGGTAACCGCTTTCCATCAAGTGGGCCGTCTGTCTGTATGCTGACCTCCTGCAATAAAAAAAAAAAAAAAAAATTTGACGGGATACCAGAATTGGGCTCCTGGTGCAATGTCGGTCAAACGCGCACTTATATAATATAAAAAAGGGTCTAATGAGCTAAGGGGCTTAAATTGAAACCACTGTAACACTGACGCCGTCATATGAGGATATAGTGAACTAGTGGATTTAATCCTAGTTCAGCGAGGAGCTTATAAATTGATTTTAGCTTCAATGTTGTACCCGATATTAATCCGCTGTATCAACAGTACGGATTTATAGCAAATAGGTATGTAATGCGGAGACTTAAGTGTGATTTAAGTGAAGTAAGTTCAGAATTTTTGTATCAGGTTCATATTTGGATTGCGAAAATATGACCATGTTTCCGAATATCGTAAAAGACTCAAGTGGCTTCCTATTCATTTTCGCCGGAATACTCACATTCTCACTCTCCTGTATAATATATTATTTACTCCTAATAGTCCCCAGTACCTTAAGGAACGTTTTAAATTCCTTCGCCTATCCACTGCCCACAATTTGCGCTCTGATACGTATCGAAAACTTATGACACCTGCACACACTTCATCCTATTATGATAACTCTTTTACAGTGCAGGCTGTCAAACTATGGAATATGCTACCTCTTACTGTCAGAGAGGCCAAATCCTTACCAACATTTAGAAATTTACTCAGAAAACACTATTTGTCCATAAATAGCCATGTCTGATTAACACAATATAATTATGCTAATACATTTATTATATAATATATGTATTTTGTAATATATTATTGTATATGTATATATTTGTATATTATATTTATGACTATGTATATATGTATGTATTTGTATATTTATTTGTTAAATTAGTTTGAGTATTTATGTGTCCCTTGCCTTTTTCCTGCACCACCTACATCACCTGATTCAAATTTGTTTTTGATTTAGGTTGCCTGGAAGAGATCGCTTTGAGCGATAAGGCCGCCTATTGTATCGCCTAGAAAATATTGTAAATATGGTCTGTTTTTGTAATTGTATGTTTTGGTGTGCAATAGTATGCATATTAGATCAGAAAACTGTTTGAGTGGTGCATGCGTTCCGGACAAGATTCGAACCTGCGCCCTTTGAATTTGGACCGCGTACGCTAGTCATTACCACGACTTATGCTCCTTTTAGTAAAAGTTTATTAATTTTATTTTAATTTTTAATTACCAATTAGCCTAATGTAACTCTTCCTAAATAAAATTATTTTAATTACGTTTTAACGGTTTTAAGCACGGCATTTTATTTTATTTTTATTACGAAGTTTGGGCCACTTTTCAGTAACCGTTATTATGGAAGACAAAGTAGTAAACGTAATTTTAATCATGTGTAGTAGTTGCGAAAATACTAAAATTATTTTCTTTCTTCAATAAAAAAGGGATGCAGGTATGATAATATGTATGTATATTGCATCTTCCCTGGAAGTTTAGTGTTGCGGACAGAGAGCACCCCCCTGACTCGCCCGCGGGAGGGAACACACCTCTCTGCGCCCCGCATACCGCCGACGCCCATAGCTCACACAGTTAGCAGCTAGGCGTCGGACGGAACATGCGATACAAAAAGCGGCCTTGGATGCGGGAGTGGTTCGTGAGAAACGACGTGATCGCCCGCGATGTAAGCATGCCCAGTGTCGAGGAATTTGTGGTGGTGTCGGAACGTCGGATGTTTGACCGCGTCGACAACGGCCGCCACACACACCCTCACGGGATTGCTCCCATACACGCGCGACCACCTGATTACGAAGTACCATGATGGCTACCGACCCCTCGTGACCTCATCCACCGGAATTAGGGCGATGTTTGAGAGGTCGCGAAAATCTCCTCCATGCCGCTGACAGGCTACCAGATGCCACAATGGCCACAGGATGCCGCAGGTTAGCCGACACGAGCCGCCGACATAACCCTTATGTGTCAAGTGGCTCCCGTGCCCCGTCACCGGAGAGTAGTTGTCCCCTGCGAATTTACTCCGGGGCAAACAGTGCAAACCCGAGGCCCCATACCGGCTCTGCCACCACAAGGCAGAGACCATGACCCACTCGTTCGGCCGGAGCGTTGCACATGCACAAGCATCTGCACTTAATCGCACTTCTCTCTCTCTGTTATTCATCATTATATTGTCTGTTACTCGTCTACGTATAGTTTTAAGTTAATTGTAAATATCAAAAATAAAAAAACTTCGTTTAAAAAAACCGACTTCAAAAACTTGAAGTCGGTTTTTTTAAACGAAGTTTTTTTATTTTATTTGTTACTTTTTAGTGTCTAGCTATGTATGGGTAGACCTACGAAAGGTGCCGCGCTCCTTAAAAAATATAAGTCCCAAGAAACGGGAACAAAAATATGTTCATAAAATGAAAACTACTGGGGCAAACTATGTCAAATTTTTAGGGGACCAAATGGAAGCTATTTCGCGTCGAACAAATAAAGAATCACGTAAATCGGATCATAAATCTCGTAGTACTCGGTGTACATACATAAAAAAAGCAAAAAAAAAAAAAGATCCCGACGAATTGAGAACCTCCTCCTTTTTTGAAGTCGGTTAAAAATAATAAGTCATACAGTCCACAGTTATTTGGAAGAAGCGACTGCCACTAATATGTAGGTAATATTATTGTGTATCTCTACTCTTCCCTTCATATTTACATAACACGCTTTGTGAGATTCGATTCTGAATGACAGTCCAATTTGTTAAATTGCCTTGGTATGGCCATTCGTTTCTGTCGCGCTTGTCTGTCTGAAAACTGGCACCATTTTTTATGTGTCAATCAATTGTCTAGATAAACATCTATGTGAGGATTCCTGGAATTTCTCCTGAATGTAGTCCAAAACGTGTTAAAGGCTGTATTTTCATTGATAATCTGATTTGGATAAAACTCATAAAATTAAGTAATATTCGTATGAATAAAAGAAAATGTTCATTAGAAGAAATAGCGACGTACTTCATTGCTTTCATGTGCCGCATTTTCAATAAACAATGTTTGCACTCAGCTTATTGTTGTACATACATACATACATACATACATAACTTCACGCCAGTTCCCTTGCGGGGTAGGCACGAACAGCAGAGTGCCATTTAGGCTTATTCTTACACACCTCACTTGCCTCTTTGACATTCATAACTCTTGTCATGCAAGCTCGTCTGTTCTTAAGGCTCCTGTCATCACCTTCTGCTAGTACACGATTGTCTTATTGTTGTACCGGATTTAAATCCGAGACAACGAAAATTTTCACTGCAAACCTTCCTTTAAGTGTGATAGCGACACGATCCAAAATATTTGTTTTTTGTTAATCAATATTTATAACCATTTAATTAATAAATGGTAATAAAATAAAAAGAACGTACATTGAAGGGTTCCTTCCGTAAAAGCAGGACACTTCCACGGTTATTTGACCGTTTTTGATAAAATTTGATATTTAATGTAGTCGCACTACCAAGAATGGCCACAGGATACGTTTTTCCCTAAAAATTTGATAGTATATTAATGGGGATAGTGAAAAATTATCAGGAGCGAATAGCGCCTAAATAAAAATTTAATGCAATGTAACCTGTGTAAATGCTGAGTCTCTAAATAAATTAGGTGTATTCACCAGGGTATATCCCGGCGCCAAGCCGCGGGGAAATCTCTAGCAAATCATAAATCAAAAACTACTCGGCAATTCTTGTTTGAACCAATATTCACAAAATATAGTTTTTTTGTGTGATCTTAGGGGGCTTCTTACAAATTACGTCACACGAATTTCGTGATTATTTCACCCCTCCCCCGTCCTTGTCAACTTCCTAGTGTGACATCACATATTTTGCAATATTACATCAAGAAGTTATTAAATGAAAACAACAGTTCCGTAATTAGTTTTATTACCATTTCAATTATTAAAAAATAAAAATAAACACTATGATCATACAGATAGAGTTGGAAATATTTTGAAATTTGTCGTCATTAATTCAAATTTCGTGTTCGGAAGTTTAAGGGCCGCTTGCATAACGTTGCCTAAATTTATTTAAGAAGAATTTAATATGATTTGAAATGTGACGTCACGAAATTTAGGACACCTCCCACCCCTTGTCACATAATATCACCCCCCCCCCCCAAAGTGTCACGTAATTTATTGATGGCCCCTTACGATATTTAATTATTTCTTTCTAATTGTCTAATATTGTATCAAATATCATTTATTTATATTTGTATTAGCCAATTGCCTAATATGAATTATGTTTAGTGGAAACATAGCTGATATGTGTATTAATTATTTATTCTGATATTGTAAGAATGATAATAATTATTTTATGAATCCTTAATAAATAAGTATTTTTGAAGCCTTATCTATAATGTAATTTTTTTCTGAATATCACATACTTCAAAAGCGACACGTATTTGCGAATAATATTTGTAAATGCCGTAGCGACATTCATGTGTTATAACTGCAATGAGACTGTATATTACAGTAATTAAATAAGAGATGGCGCTACAGTTGAGACGCTTTTGGTGTCTCGACTGTTAGCAAGCTCGCATTAAAAAATAATAATAAGGAACACTGATACTCCCTCATCAGAAGCCATCTTGGCGAGTAGACAGATATGTATAATAAACACACGTTTTTTTTTAAATTTAGAATAACCAATGTCAATGTAAAGTTATACAGTCATAATAAAGAATGTGAAATAATTAAGAAAGAGAAGTATTAATACATGGATACACAATTTTGACACATTTGAAACCTTTTTTTTTGGACTTTACTGCTTGGTTTTGGAAGCTAATGAAACTACTAATGAATGACTTGTCAGTATTCTTAATAAAATTTGAGATGAACTTAAACCGATAAATTGGAACAATGGAAGTAAAACCAACAGTAGGTACTATATACCGGGCTTGTGTTGGCATGGCGTGGGCAAATGGATTCGAATGAGTGGCCAATTTGTTCGATTGCATTTGTTCCAATTCGACCGATGCCTGCGAAACGTGTGTACAGTTTTTCATTTGTCTACGTTCAACACAAAAGTTTTTTTTTTTTTCATGGAATATTTAAACGATTTGGGTTGTTTTATTACAGTAGTGTTTGGTACCATTTTGATCAATTCATATTTAGGTAGATAGAAAACCTTTTATTGTTTCCCTTTATATATGTACATTTACATATATTACTTACAGCTCTTCCATACTTCTCACATTTAGAAAACAATGAGCGGTCTTACTGCTTGTAAGCGATTTCTTCCAGACAACCCAGGTGACAGATTGTGTTAAGAAATGCAATGTATGACGGTGCTTTCAGAATACACAAAAACAAATAAAATATTTGTAACATTGATTGCTTATTTATTCATAATTGCATGTGTATATAAGATTTATGTATATGCCCTTGCGTATATATTCCATTTATTCCTATTTATATATATATATAAATATATATATATATTTATATATATATATTTATTCCTATGCCTTCTGCATCGGCTAGCAGTTCCGTTACTCGTGAAGAAATGAAGGATGTAATGGAAGATTTATTTGAAAAATACATGTCTAGTTGTATGGGAAAGGTGGCCGATATGCACTTGGAAGTAAAAAAAATTACCCACGAATTAGAACAGGTGACAAATTCTATGACCCATATGAATGAGACTTTCGAAGCAGTAATGAAGGACCACAAATTATTGTCAGAAAAAGTGACAAATCTGGAAGTTCAACAAATTAATACGAATAATATTGTAACTAATTTACAATCACGTATAAATCAACTGGAACAAGAAGCACGTAGTCGCAATTTAGAAATTCAATGCCTACCCGAAAAGAAGTCTGAGAATCTTGTTTCTATTGTAAAAGATATAGCTAACGTGATTAACATAAATATAAAAGAAGACAATATAATGCGTGTCACCAGAGTTTCAAAGCTTAACCCTAATAATGCACGTCCACGTTCTGTTGTAGTCGAATTCAGCTCGACAAGAATAAGAGATAATTATTTAGCAGCATCAATCAGTTTTAATAAGAAAAACCCAGAAAATAAATTGAACTCGCAGCACTTGGGGTACACGGGAACAAAGTCAGCTATTTTTGTTGCCGAACACTTATCCCCAACCAATAAATCTCTTCACGCTGCCACACGACAATTTGCAAAAGAAAAAAATTACAAATACGTCTGGGTTCGTGGTGGTCGTGTATACTTACGCAGGAACGAGGAATCAAGTTATATCATAGTAAAAAGCACTATCTCTTTGGAAAACCTAAAATAATCTTTATTTATTTTTTTTTTCTGTCAAATTTTCTTAGTTTGTACCGTGGAAAATTACAATAAAATTCATCTGTTTAAACATATATTATCAAAACGTGCGTGGACTTCGCACTAAAACACATAATTTATATACTGAAATTAACACCAATAATTATGATGTTATTATTTTTGTAGAAACTTGGCTTAATAGCAATATATTAAATAGTGAATTATTTGATAGCAGGTATACGGTATACAGACGAGACCGTGAGGAAGGTAACTTAATTAATAAACGGGATGGAGGAGGCATCCTCATAGCTGTCAAAAATAAATATAAATCATGTCGTATTAGTAACTGGGAAAGTTCTTGCGAAAATCTTTGGGTCACCATTGACTTGCCATCGGTTAAGGTTGCGTTGTGTGCGGTGTACCTGCCTCCACCAGTAAATAAAGCACATTTCGAGCAATTTATAAATAAATGTGACGATGTATTGAATTTGGACTTAAAAACCTGTATAATTGGAGATTTCAATCTAAGTAATATTAATTGGAATACTTTTTGTAGCTTTAATGACGATAGCATAGTTTCAGGTATGGGAGCTACCCTAATTGATTTTATGTCTTTGCACGAACTCAAACAACTTAATTTAGTACACAATAGTTCAAGTCGTATACTTGATTTAGTCTTATCTAACTTTACTTGTAACGTTTCGGAGTCAATTAACGCCCTTGCCAAAATAGACACATATCACCCTCCTTTGGACATTACATTGTGTTTCACTAAAAAAGATAGTCTTTTGTACAATTTTAATGTTAGAAAACTGAATTATTTCAAGGCTAATTACAGTTTAATCAATGATGAGTTACTTAATCTTAACTGGTATAGTATTTTTGATGGACTATCCGTTGACATAATGATAGAACGTTTTTATGAGCACCTTCAAAAAGTGATATATAAATTTGTACCTCATATCAATAATAGCAAACATAAATATCCAGTATGGTTTGACAATAAACTCATTACAATGTTAAAGGAAAAAAATAAAATAAGACTACGATATAATAAATACCGCAATCCTCTGGATGGATTGGCTTTACAGACTATTAGTAAAAGATGCACACTAGTAGCGAAAGCTAAATACAAAAAGTATCTAAATAATGTAGAGGAAGGTATAAATAAAAATCCCAAAATGTTCTGGACGTATGTCAAAAGTAAAAGAAATGGAAAGAGTTCATATCCGTCCTCATTTCGAGATGAAACGTATATAACTTCTGAGGGAAGTGAAATCTGTAATTTATTTGCCATGCATTTTTCACGGATTTATAATATAAATAATCCTAAACCAGTAAGTAAACTAACGGATTTCTTAGAAAAACTAACTACATATAGTCAAGCATTAACTACACCTACTTTTTCGAAAGTCGAGGTTCTTAAAAAACTAAAAGCTGTAGACCGCCATAAAGGAGCTGGATCAGATAATATTCCTCCTGTATTTGTGGTATCATGTGCCTCTGCTTTAGCTACTCCACTCAGCATCATTTTTAATAAATCGTTACAAACAGGGGTGTTTCCCTCTAAATGGAAATCTGCTAGAGTGGTCCCAATTTACAAATCTGATGATGCTTCATTAGTAACTAACTACAGACCCATTTCTATTCTCCCTACATTTGCCAAAGTTTTTGAAACACTGATCTGTCCCTTGATACAAAACCATGCAAAATTATACCTGACTACACATCAACACGGATTTATACCAAGTAGATCAACTTGTACAAATCTTGTAACTTTCACTGAGATGTTAGTAAATGCAATTGACAATAACAAACAAGTGGACGTTGTGTACACTGATCTAAGCAAAGCATTCGATTTAGTACCGCATGATTTATTGGTTTTAAAATTAGCATCATATGGTTTCACAGGTTCTCTCTTAGGATGGCTAAAATCATATCTTGAAAACCGTAGCTTTAAAGTCGTTGTCAATGGATTTAATTCTAATGATCATGTAATTACGTCAGGCGTGCCTCAAGGCTCTCATCTTGGCCCCATACTCTTTAATATATTTATTAATGACATAACTACCTGTTTCCATCATACACGCGTGTATATGTACGCTGATGATCTAAAGTTTGCCAAAGTAGTTGAAACCCCCTTAGACTGTGGACTTCTACAAGAGGATCTGAATAGACTAATTCACTGGTGTAAGGAAAATAGCATGTGCTTAAATCGCGGAAAGTGCTACCAAGTAGTATATGCAAGAAAACTACAAGTCTTGAAACGTCAATACTTTATAGGGGATCATAAGATAACACAATTAAACGTTATAAAAGATTTAGGCATAATATTCGATAGCAAATTAACTTTTGTTCCTCATATAGATCATATCACAAAAAATGCATCTAGGATGCTTGGGTTTGTCTTGCGGCACAGCAAAATATTTAATAATATTAACACCCATAAAACACTCTTTAACAGTCTGGTTCGAGGTATACTAGAATACTGTACAGTAGTATGGCGACCCCATTACGCAACACACTCTTTGAGGCTAGAGAGAATACAGAAAAGATTTCTTTGGCATCTTGCATCTCGCATAGGAAGGGCGCGTAGATCATTCTCATATAAGGATAGGCTGCTGCATTTTAAAATATTTTCTTTAAACAAACGCAGGGATATTTTGGATATGCAATTTTTGTTTAAACTATTTAATGGATTGATTGACTGTCCCGATTTGCTTAATAGCTTTAGTTTTAAAGTACCGACTAGATGCCCTCGAACACCTATCACGCCTCTGTGTCCGCCTTTACGTCGCACGGTTCTTGGCGCCAACTCTCCCATACCTAGACTATGTAAACTAATAAACCTTTATAGTGATATTACTGATCTACATGCAAATTCATATTACAAATTTCGTCGAATTATTGCATCCCACATTGCTAATTAACTTCTCTTTTTTTTTTTAATTTCTTTATGTTTGGAACTTAATAGCTATTAAAGCCTTATATATTTTTTTTTCTTTTTCTTTAAATTAATTATATTATAGTTTATTCAAACTACAAAATATTAAATTGCATGTAGTGTTTGCCTATAAGTGATTACTGCATTTGTCATGTCTTTTTTTTATATAAAACAATGTACATCCTTTGTATTAGTGTAAGTAATTGTTGGTAAACCAAATTGCTAGTACACGATCAATTTGATCATGGAAAGTGTGTCGTGGCCTTCCACGACTTCTGCATCCATCCACTTTTGCATTGTATATCTGTTTATTCATTCGTTCATCATGCATTCTTTGTACATGTCCGAACCACCGGAGCATTCCTTTCCTTACCTTCACCCCGACACTCTCTTTCAGACCAACTGTCTTTCTTACTTCGGTATTACGAACGCGGTCCGCAAGCGTCACTCCGCAGATTTTGCGCAGTGCTCGCATCTCGACCGCGTTTACTCTACTTTCATGCTCTTTCTTCCATACCCAACTCTTATTACATACAATTTGCTATTAATCAGTGAAAGAATCACACTGGACTTCGTTTTTTTATGTGATCATTTAAAATCATTCTCAGAAAAATTCCCGCGGGATTCCCGTGATAAAAAGTAGCGCAGATTTTAAGTCTAAAAATTTGGTGTCGATCAGCGAAAACGGCATTGAAATCGGCTCACTAGTTTTTAAGCGAATCCCGAACAAAGAAACAAGAAATCTAAAAAAAATTGCATTGTGTTCTCCGTGTTTATATAGTCTATTCCAGTTTTTTTTTAATAACTTCAATTTACAAACAGCATGTTTAACATTTTATAATATAATATTAATATTATAGCTAGAGGAGGAGCCTTAAGAACAGACGAGTGTGCATGACAAGAGTTATGAATGTGAAAGAAGCAAGTGAGGTGTGTAAGAATAGGCCTAAATGGCGCTCTGTTGTTCGTGCCTACCCCGCAAGGGAACTGGCGTGAAGTTATGTATGTATGTATGTATGTATGTATGTATGTATGTATGTATGTATTATAGCTAGATATGCTTAAAACGAAACAAAATTATAAACTAAAGTATATTATGTAAAACTATACCTAAAAAAATATATAAATCTATAAGTAAAAAATTGACTCTAAGTACCGTTGTCAGCGGGGGCGTTCCCAAAATGCTGGCCGCATTGCCATCTTGGCTGTCAACGCTCATGTGTTGTCCTCGAAGCAGACCTGCCTTTTCGTCTAGATTTGTCTTGAAATTTCACAATATGGTATTGCCACACAATATAATATTTGCCAGGTCCCTACCACCTGGCAAATATTATATTGTGTGGCAATACCTATATATGCCCGACTAGCTGGCTACCACCCCTGGTCTAGAGTATGCCGCTATAACAACCTTGAGTTGTGTTCCGGCATTAGTGACCAGGTTCCAGTCTCCCTTAAGAGAGCAGCACCGCATTTGTAGCGGTTTTGGTGTTGCAAATGTCCATAGGCGATGGTAACTGCTTTCCATCAAGTGGGCCGTTTGCCTGTCTGCTAAACTCATGCAATAAAAAAAAATGGACATAACCGTCAGCAACGTCTGCTCTTTCGCTTCTGCCTGCGTTCGGGTCGCACACCCGGCTATGCCGTGTGTTAATCCACATGCACACTGCCCGGTATGAGGTGTAAGGAGTTAGGAGAGATGCCATTTCATCTGGCCACACTACGTATTAACGGGAACGCGACAGACCGCGGAGTGCATAATTGAAATTGTGGAAAATGCTTTCATTTATGTACCTATAGTTTAGTGTAGATAGTTTGCTGTTAATGTAGCCAACGTAAAATATATTTTTTTATTTTTTTTTATTGCTGGAGTTCAGCAGACAGGCAGACGGCCCACTCGATGGAAAGCGGTTACCATCGCCTATGGACATTTGCAACACCAAAGGTGCTACAAATGCGCTGCTTCTCTCTTAAGGGAAACTGGAACCTAGTCACTAATGCCGGAACACAACTCAAGGTTGTTATGGCGACATACTTTAGACCAGGGGTGGTAGCCATCCAGTCGGGCAAATACCCTACCACCTGGCGTTATTAATACAAATGAATACATATACAAACTCATTGTCAATACCTTAACAATATTGTATGTTATGTATGTAAATTATATCAAGTATGTATATATTTATAAGATACTGGTTCGATAGTGAGAATAATGCAACATACCTTTGTTCTTATCAAATTTCTTGTCCATCTAAAGGTCATCTGGACGAAATCGCTAATAGCTAACTATAAGACCGCCTACTGTTAACTGTATCTTTTAAAACACTAAATCATATTCATTCATTCATTAATTCATTGTAAGTGAAATTTAATTCGAAACTGTTGAACACCGAGACTTTAAACTAAAGTAGGTCTACTATTTGCTCTATTGTCGATGGTTAATTTTAGAAACGTAAGTGATTTTGTGAAAACGATGTGTATTAGTTCCTTCTTAGTGTCCTTTGGCATGAGCTCAATATCATGACATTTTATTTACATAAATATTTTGTAACTTTGATTACTGGGACAAGAACAGGATACTTTTGTCATGGTATATAAGATAGTTTCCATTGGTTACAGGTAAAAACTTTACACAAGCTAATTAATGCACATAATAAGTTCTAATATTTCATCATTGTTAAAATGATTTAGTGTGGCTCATTGCATATATTTTGTGTTATTAATTACGTATTAAACAAAGTTGTATCTTATAAAATAAATTAATTTTATAAATGTTGTACTACACATGTATTATATAAACAAACCAGAAGTATAAAAAAACATGTCACCACTTTTACAACACATTAATATAAATATGCTGATGTTTACAGCTGTATCTTTTACATGTTTAATTAATGTTTTTTTTATTCGAAATCACGTCGTAAATCGGTAGAATCGAATATAAACTCGTTATATTCGTATTCGAAACTCACTTGAATGTTATCGCCCTCTCATAATTCAAGGGGTCTTACGCAATAAAATTTTATGGGAAAACCCTTTTTCGTATCATTTTAATGAAATTATTTTTGTGTAAAATACTTTCGGATACCAAAAACCCTGAATGAATCTCTTTATTATCTAAGCTTACCAGATTGTAGGTTAATCCGTAACAAAATGTACAGCACTGTGGTTATTTATATATTTTTTTAAATATGTCGACTAAGCTTAAGGCTACTATAATATGTTATACAAAAAAAATCTACTTTTATCTTACCCTGCGCCGTAAGCATCCATATGTAAGAATACATGAATGCTAAACTTCACCCTTGACAATAAATCTATTAGATAAATAAAGTATAGGCGTGATTGGGAGAAATGTGCCAAAAGATAGGTGACGAAATTACAAAATTATTGGATAACGAAGAACTTGTCAAACTGTGTTCGATTTTTATGTACAAATTCGTTCAAAACCTACTACTGATAAAACTAGTCGAAATTTTCTCTTATCAACTAGAGTGCATTAGTTATCAGTATTATGTGTGCAAATGGAAGAATCATGTATCGATGTTAAGTATTAAAACGGCATATACAGCTTTATGCTGGATACAAGCTTTGTTTCGATAAAGTAGCTATTTATATGCAACGCAAATTTTTGTTTTTTAAAACATCTGCAGATGAAACTAAACATATGTTATACTGATATGTATATGAAAATATATACTCACGGTATTTAATTTCTAAACGAAATCAAATCGAGAATACATAATACTTCCCTCTGTATTACATAGCAGTATCCGAACGAAAGTAAACAAGAAATTTACTATGGATGTTCTAAAACAAATTAAGAAGTTAAATTAAATTAATTAAAAATTCAAACAATTACTTCCAACTTGTTTTTATTGTATCTGTTTTAAATACTGGGTGTTTTTTGTTTCCAAATAAAAAGATTTTTATCCGCCAGTAATTAGTCGAGTTTGTAACTTTTTACTTTTGCTTTTCTTTAATTTAATTTACAATATCGGAGGCGACAAAACAACCCACAGCCAGGTGGTAGTGTTTGCCCGTCTGGATGGCTAGCATCCCTGGCCTTTTTTTTTTAGCCAGGGGAAATCCGCTTGAGGACCATAAGCCGCGACAAGGGCAAATCCTTTGGGGGATAATCCGCGACCCGTGTGTGGGATTCGCCAGATCGAGGGTGGCACCAGCATGCCCAGTCAGAACTGGTGCCATGCTGTTGCCACCCCCGGTTAGAGATACCCATTAGAACCCCTGGGTGTTCCGTCCTTCGCCTTATGCCAGGGCTACGGGTATATGACCTAGCCTATCCGCAACCCTGGCAGGCGTGGGCCCTCCTCAACGACCCCTGGTCTAGAGTATGCCGCCATAACAATTTTGAATTGTGTTCCGGGATTAATAGCCAGGTTCTAGCCTTCCTTTAAGGAGCAGCAGAACATTGGTAGCGCCTCTGTCGTTTTAAATGTATGAGCCGTCTGCCTGTCTGTTAGAATCAAGCAGAAAAATAAAAATTATCAACAAATAAAATTCTACAAGCAGTTGTCAGAAGTTAGTATTATATTCTGTAAGAATTAATTATTCATAATACATCCGAAGACTTTGTTGGTTTGTAAACACGATTCTAAGCTACAGATTTTTATAACTGAAGCCGGTATTAGACGGTTCATTTCTGATGTTTAATTTAGATGAATTAACCGATGTGATCGATGTATTTATACAAACATGGTTATCCTTACGGTAAACACAATGGCGTCGTCAATGACATATTAGTATTTTATTAATATAGTAAGATTGATGGGCACAAATGTAATGGTAGACCAAGAAAAGATGGATAGATTGTGTGAAGGATGATATGATGATTTGTGGTGTGACAGAAGATGTATGTCAGAATAGAGGAGTGTGGAAGGAAAAGACATATTGTGCCGACCCCAAATAATTGGGAGACGGTAAGAGAAAAGAGAGAGGTGGTATGTTATTCTTTTAATGGCCGGTTCTTATATCTTGCCGACCGTTTATTTCTTCACACGATAGTAAGGCAGTGAATGAAAAGTAGGATACAAGCACCGGCAACAAATCCACTAACTGAGCAATTTATCCTTGATTATGTACTTGTCTACATAATCAAAGCATGTCGTACTGTATTTGCAGGGCCTGTGTTGTTTGTTAACATAAACTTGACTTAATGAATGTAACTGTAATCAATAATTTCACGATCAAAATTGTACCAATTAGGAAGGAGGTCCTCAAAATACAGGTCGACCTAGTTTGGGGACCAACGATCTTCAAAAATTGTGAATTATGTTTTACTCAATAAATGATTTTTATTTATAATAACCTTGAGTCCTTTCAGTTCTGTGATTGTCAACCATGTAGATTCAATTTGGTTGATCTGCGTGTTTAATATCTGCATGGAAATAGAGAAAATCAATGGAAACACAGAAATTAACCGTCTACAAATTTTCGATTATATTGTAAATATTTTAACTAATAGTAAGGCAAATAAGTAAACGGGGTGCGGGTTCAAATCGTGATGGGAAAACGTACACCGCTTAGGCACTTTTCTGAACTAACGTGTATATTATTACAATTACCACGTGATAACAACGGTGAAGGAAAACATCGCGATGAAACCTACACATCGAGATAACCGATGTGTCTAACCCGCCAGTACGCCTTGGACAAGCATGGCGGGTATGCTGTCCATTCCCCTACGAAATTGGAGGCCAGAGCCCAGCAGTGGGACGTTTGTGGGCTATTATTATAATGACGCAAATCAATGGCTAGTAAAATAGATGTAGGAAACCAACACAAACTTTAATGTTCCAAGAATGTCCATTCACATATTTTTATTCACAAAAACATACAAACAAAACAGATGCTTGAACCCCACACCCCGAATGCAGAATCAAAGCGTAAATAGTTACGTAGAAGAGACACGTCATACCTTGAAAAGTTTAAATTATCAATATTTAAGAAAAATGCATATTGTATGGCAATAACAATCTTATATTTAATATATAAAGGTGAAGAGTTTGTTTGTTTGTTTGCTTGAACGCGCTAATATCAGGAACTACTGGTCTGATTTGAAAAATTATTTCAGTGATAGATAGATACCCCACTTATCGAGGATAGGCTATAGGCTATATATCATCAATCTAAAACCTGAAGAATATTTCAAAATCGGGGTTTTTTTTTTACTATTCTACGCGGACGAAGTCGCGGACAGAAGGTAGTATTTAATAAATTGCCTACTAATATTAGCGAGTTATCACTTAAAGGATTCACACCTTATATGACGTTTTTTTAATAATTTTATTATACTATAGCGTAGACGAATGTATTAATGATAATACAATAAAATAAGATAAAGACATTGAAATTTTCAAAATATGTTTTTGATCATTTTTACATTTCTTATTAATAATCTGACATGTATACTTGTATACTTTACTGAAATTAATTTGGAAGCATTAGTGTAGGTAGGGTTTATAACCCTTATGCTTCTAATTAAACAATAAATTATAACACCACACAAAGTCACACACACATAACTAACATAAAAAACCAAGACACACAAAGAGCCTAAAAATTAATAACCCAGGCATAGAAAAAAAAACAACACACATGGCACTAGATAGGACAATATATATAAGTATAGATATAAGGCCCATACTGCACATGCACTTCCTCACAACACCAGCATGTAACAGATACACTTTGCATTAGTATAAGTTTAGTATTAAAACTAGAATAAATTAATATAATAAGTTATTCATAAGACACATACACCTCAACACAAAAATCAATAAATTAATGTCACACACAAGAACCAAAATAACTAATAAGCGTGTTAAATTAAAAAAATTAAGTTGTAAAAAAGGGTACGGAACTCGAGTCCGTAGAGTTGTTAATAAAGAAAAAACCCTTATGCTTCAAAATTAATTTCATGCTTACAATAACTAAATGTCTTGCTGCTTATAGCATCGTAACGTGTAGTTATAGTAACGTCATGTAAATGACAAAATATACTGGAGACGTTTTTATTATGTAATACCTTTTCATGTACCTATCTATGTTTTTGCAAATAAAGATTGATTGATAGAACATTTTGTCATTTATCTTCAAAAAATAAATTTCTAAATTAGCGTTTAGTGTCATAATATTTTATTATACAAATGAAATTGAATTTGGGTTTGAATTTGTTTGACGATTATTGAGTACGAAGGTTAGTTATTAACCTTCGTACTCAATAATGGTCCCATTAATATTAACTAGCGGCGAAGGAATATTGATTTTTTTTTATAAGCAATTTACGTTAGTACCAATGTAAAGAATATGTTCACACTTAATTTACTTTAATTTATGAGTACGTTCTCTCTTTTTGTTGCAAATTAATTAAAATATATAAATCGTGTTTTAGTTAAATATCAATGAATATTTAAGTTTTAAAATGATTTGTCAAGCCGAAGCTTCAGTCATATTTAAAATCTTTGACTGAGGTCATATGTATAGTAGCTCGAAAAGGCCCACTTCACGACAAAGTTTACATTTTCAATACAAACCCAGCAGTTTTCATTAAAGAACTAAAACTTGATTGCAAGCAATATTCTACAACTACTATTCACTTTTATCTAATATTTGAAATAAAATTGCACAGCAAAACATTATTCGTCAAGAATAGTGTTTTAAATAACTTTTATTGAAAATATGTATTTCGACGTTTATTTTAGATAGATAGGTCACAATTTATTGTACACCATTACAGAAAACACAGAAAAACTTATACCCTAAAAATATTCTAAATGTTCACAATGGGCGGTCTTATCGCTAAGAACCGATCTCTTCCAGACAACCCGTGGCAGGAATAAAACAGATTATATTCATCAAAATTGGTGATTTAATGGTGGTACATGGTGGTGGTACATAAATATTAGAGGATATGCAGTTACTTACATATATTTTATTCATTTATAAACATATAAAATAAAATAAAAAATATAAATATTATACATACATAACTTCACGCCAGTTCCCTTGCAGGGTAGGCACGAACAACAGAGTGCCATTTAGGCTTATTCTTACTCACTTGCCTCTTTGACATTCATAACTCTTGTCACGCAAGCTCGTCAGTTCTATAAATATTATAAGTATGTAAAATATTATATAAATAACAATTATACTTAATAGACATATATACTTGTAAATACACCTATTGATATTACATACATAAATATATATATACATATATATATATATATATATATATATATATATATATATATATATATATATATTCGAATATTCGACGCTGGAATAAGCTACCTGTTACTGTTAGACAAGCGAAATCACTAATAATATTATTAGTGATTTAGCTTGTCTAACAGTAACAGGTAGCTTATTCCAGAGTCGAATATTAGTGACAACATTTTAGTGAGTTCTTTATGAAGACAGACAGTTATCTCACCCTACTTTAACTTTTTTTAAATCGGTTGACGTATTTGTAGGTATAAACCGTTCTAGAATACTTCTGTTCTTTTTTCAATGAACTATAATATATTTTATGTCTACAGGCACGTGTACACCGCTACAAGTGTGATTTATCCCTTATACAGGATGCATCAAAATAATAATTAAAAATAACTATTTAATTCGCTCTGAAAACAATGCGAGCTGTTGTTGAAATGTTTTAATTTACGGTGGCAAAAAGTAATATATTTTATTGACAATAAATTTATCGTGTTGCTTTAAAATATTTGAGGGAATTCATTTTAAACTTATAATGTATGTTGAAACAAAAATCCATAGCTAATTGATCATATATTATCACAGTATTATATTTTTCTGTAGTTTGTATCTGTGGCTTGTATTGCTGACCTAATTAAAAAGTCATTTTGAATGCAATGCCGCTTCAGAAACGCATTTATAGCAGACCTATTAAATTTTCCAATTATCTATTCAAAGTTTGATTCATGATTGATTGTCGTTCTTATAAAATAATCTTGTCGATTTAAGTTTATGATGAGAAATAAAGTGTGTCTCATTCATTCATTCGTTCATTCAATTGTCTTCTTTTTTAAATATGGATTTACACATTTTATGTATCTAGCTAATATTAAATCTCTATGTGTATATTTTTAAAATTAGAATAACCAAACACTTTGAATTTGTTATTTTGTATTTGATAATACGATATGTTACCCATCTAACATTAGGAGTAATATCGGCCAAACGCGGACCTATAAAATATGAAAAAGTGTATATTCCCTACTTAGTCTTAGTCTGAGAATCAACGTTGCTATAATTCCTCTAAATGTAAATTTTTTGAAATAAATCATTTTGTATTTGTAATCTTCGTGCTAACAGGAATCAGGCAATAGCGGGACCTATGTAACCTCCCATTCCAGTCTCACCTAATTGAAGGTCTTTGACCGACGCCAAATGAGTTTTCTTGTAGCAACTGGAAAATTTATATTGCACTGAGTATTTGCCATTTTCTACACGAATATACAATTCCTGCATAAAACAATCAATATTCTACAAAGGGGAAAGAACAACCAAATAAACAGAGATAAATTTTAACATCTTGCAATATATCCTTACCTCAGGGTTTTTGTGTTATAAGTTTGTAGAAGTACAATGATTTAACGTACTTTCTATAGTTTAAAACTTTAAACAGTGATTAAAATTATTTCTAGTATGATATTTTAAAAGTAGAATGATAAGATGATACTTAAACGCTTGTTTTTCATATAAATAATGTTAAATTTTATTGTACCATATAATCACATCATTATTTATGTTATATCATATATATATTGAGGGCTTCTCGAATAAAACTCTCGACTCGAATTAAAATGCCGTTGGAATTATTATAGTGTTTATTAGAACTATATAAACACGTATAACACAGGTACAAATATAACCGAACACAACAAATCCAAGCGTAATGAAGAAGGTCGTAATTCAATAAAACGCGCAAAGTCCGTCACTATTAGATTCCCCATTGCACACACGTCACGCCTTGATCGTCGGTCTCGCTCGACTGCCCCCTCTCTCCATCAAGCCGTCGTTTTATACCTGACAAACACAAATGTGCCCGTATCGTACTCGACGTAATCCAGAACACTTGGCTAGTGATTCGGCAGCAAGCGGCCGTAAACGATTACAATAGAACAATAGGCTGTTCTCTAGAAACGTATGCCAATAAATAAGTAAACAAAAGAAGACGATGCCGACAGGTAATAAAATGTGTTTTTACAGATATGCAGGTGGAATTTGTTTTTTTTGGAACCTAAGTTGTAACAATATACCTATCTATAGTTTTTCTCTGTGACATTATGACGCCACAATATCGCCTATAAAGATTAGTATTCAGATGACTTTGTGTCTTATACCATAACATTTATGTAAACAAAAGACAGTAGTTATTCTAGTTCTATGAAACCTCTATTTAATTACAAAGAACCTTTGATCACAGATGCTGAAATGTTTAGTTTAAGTAATATATAGTTGCGAGGGTGCACTTAATCGGCTAAGTGCTCTTTGACAGATTATTACTTGGGTGCAAATTGTGGTGCATTGGTCGTAAAAAGAGGTTTATATTGAAGCCACTTATTGAAATTCGTCGTACACTCGTATTTATGTTTATTATAATAGTTACGGTCTTATTCATATTGAGTTAGAGTAAGTTTGTAGGCCTCTCGAAGGTTCTTAAAGAGGCCTACAAACTTTCTATATAAGACCGTTAGAATTTATTTTTAGTTGGTTTTTGTAATGTAAATATTTTATTATTCCATCAGCTTTAATCAGATATAATCCAGCTAAATGAAAATTTAATAAAAAAATCCTGGTTTAGTATCTACTAGCTGTGCCCGCGACTTCGTCCGTGTGGAATTTTTTCGCGAAATGCTAAACAAAAGTAAAAAGAGTAGCCTAAGTTACTCCTTATAACATCAGCTATCTGCTAGTGAAAGTCTCGTCTAATTCAGCCAGCCGTTTGAGAGATAAGCCGGAACACCCAGACAGACAGACAGACAAAAAAATAAAAAAAATGTTTTTTGACAGAAATATATCCTTTCCTATGTATGACACTTCAATTGTATTTATCTGTATAGATAATTTTAATTGACATCTGTTAACCAGTTTCAATGTTTATTTGAGACAAAGTTTTAGACAAAATAAGGAGCAATAATTAATTAATTACTGGTAATTTATAATTACACATCGTGGCGTTTACTTTGAAATACAGAGAAACACTTCAATTCTATCAGTATAGAAGATAGTTGATATTAAACAACAATGAACGACGGCGTTATCGCTTGTACCAAGCCTGTATCCAACGTCATTAAAAAAAATACATCAGTAATAAAAAACAACTCTAATAGTTCATTTAAATCGACGATCACTTCACGTCATCGTTCTAAAAACAAACAACTTCGTAATCTCAGACGAACGAAATAGATAGACAGAGCCCCGACTTGGACTAAGAAGCCGATCGCGTCGCTGTCCGTGACGAATATAATTTACTATTAAATGATTGAATTAGTACACGGGTAAAGATGAATCGATTCTATATTGCAATGGATACATTACTAGAGACCACAAAAACGCGAACCGCCTGTAGATTATTACATAAGTTTACGCATACAACTTTTTAAAAAAAAGCTTCACATCATTTGCCGCTCTTGTCCATGTAGGCTCATAACAAGATGTTTTGAAAATACAAACACGCCACGCGTAACGAACGATGATTCCCCGAAAAAGTAATTTACCCCGCACTTCCGCGTCTCAACGATCAGTCTGAATCGACCCGTCGTAAAGACATTCACGCATCGCGCGCGCATTTGAGATATCCACCCAATTGCAATACTAATCGGGTTCCAAGAGCTTGGTGATAAGTGGCAAGTGAATCTAGTTGTGAAGCGGGAGATATATAACAAGAGAACACGCACTGCTGCTCCTGTATCGCAGACGCTCCGGTTACTCAGCTCATATTATTACGGGTGAGTCCATTTATCTCCATTCCCTCTTACCCTTGCACCCTTGAAATCTGGCAATCGGCCAGATCATATGGTCCTTCGAGCCGGATATTCCAACTGGCGACCTATTTATACAGTCTGCAACAACCGTATTTTGCCATTTTATGGTTAATTCAAACCAAATTGTAAATTTTCACATACCTAAAAAGTTAAATAAACAATCATTATCAATCTGCCCATTTACCCGTTTTCTGCCCTTGTTTTTTCTTTTTTGTTTTCTTATAAACATATTACTTCTGCCCTTATATATTTGAATACCCATTCCACATTCCTCAGATAATTACGCAAATTGCTACACGATAACTATTTTTTGGTACGTAGGTAGGTTAATATAACCTCGAGTACGTATTCTGTACTTTATTCAGCACACCTATTCTCGAATACTTGCACTAAACGTGATATCGGATCGATATAATAATATTGAATATTATATTCGTTTCACTCGGTGTGGTTAGCTTGCCGTGCAACTTTTATAGCTTATATATAGCTTCGTGTTTATTAAGACTCAGCGCACACGACAGTTTGATATATATTTTTTTTCCTAATCATTTTTATTTATTTCGTATTTCTTACGTTTCTCTGGCTGCTTTCTTGCGTGTTCTTTATTAGCATTAGTAAAAAAATAAAATAAAAAAAAAATAAAAAAAAAAAAAAAAAAAAATAAAAAAAAAATAAAAAAAAAAAAAAAATTTTTTTTTTTTTTTTCGTTTGCTTTTCCTTTTCTTATTGTGCACTTCTCATCGTCATGCCTACCAAATCGCAATCTGCCATCTTTATGCAAACCCATAAGTACATAACTTTCCTATTAGAGATAGCTAACCTTATATTAAAAGGAGACAAAAAGTATAGTGTAAACGATTTCATAGGGCGCTTTACAAAATTGGACGATATAAAGGGCAAGTTGGATACAGTATATTATGAGATCTTGGACTCTAAAGACCTTGACGACAAAGTGGAAAAATGGTACTTTGACTACTACACCTCGGCTATAGAAGCATATGAAAAAATTTTGGTGGCAAACATCACCATCAGCTCAAGCATCAAACCAAGCTCGCCCACATTCTCCACGTCTACTGTTCTGCCCAAAATAGATCTACCCAAATTTTCTTCCAAGCTTGAGGATTGGCCATCTTTCATAACTATTTTCAAAAGCCTTACGGACACTGCCGGTAATTTGTCAGGTGCAGTTAAATTACACTATTTATTTTCTTGCCTCTCCGGAGAAGCTCTCAGTATGGTATCACACCTCAAGGTTACCGATGAGAACTACGATGTAGCGATGACAACACTTGCCAATCGCTACGAAAATCGCCGAGTTCTCATTGATAGGTTTATAGATATGATACTAGAGTTACCCCACATCACCACCCGCTCACAAATCAGACAGTTATTTTTAGCCCCTCTTATTTCAACCCAATCGGCGCTTAAAAACCTAAACTTACCACTACATGACTCAGACTACGTCCTAGTGTCAATAGTAGTGCGGAAGTTAAAGGGCGAGCTTCGCACATTATTTGAACGAACGCATGGGTCTTCAGACACTCTGCCCACCTTAAAGGATGTAATCACATTCTTAGAAGACCATGCACGTTGCACAGAAACTGAGACATATAACCCACCCCCCCCTCCCCTCAGCCCGACATACAGACAAACTGAACGTGCTTCTCCCTCAGCACGGTACCAACCACGCGCTTCTGCACCCAGACCAGAAATTCGGCACGTTCGTTTTCAGCCCACTACTTCCGTCCGCCCACCTTTAACGCGCCCTGCATATCCTCTACAAAGTCAAGCGTACCCTGTACAGTACGCTCAAGGATACCCACAGTCTACACAATATTTCGAGCCCATAGCACAAGATTCCGCCCACCCACCAGCACCGACCAATAATTATTACTGCCCTTGGTGTCACGTTAGAGGACACAGGTTGCTGAACTGCGGTGAATACCTAAGACAGCCTACGCAAGGGCGCTGGGATTTTATCCAAGCTCATGAACGGTGCCGTAAGTGTCTAGGACCCCATTACTCTGACGAGTGCAGATCCACAGGACGGTGTAGAGAATGTGATAGCGAGAAACACCATACCACCTTACATCGCAGTGGCTTTGAATCACCCACATATGACAATTCTCACCTCTTGCCCCCACAACTAAGAGGACAAGAACACACCCGCCCAACCACGGAATCAAGAAACTCTTCTCGTCGTAATTCACCTATTAATTCACAACAATGACTACCTGCTACTCACTTACACAATACTACACTACACCCACCCATACCATCGCTACAATATACACCATCCACTACATCACGTAAACAAAATAAATCCCAGTTTCATACTCAGCACTATGATAATAAAGTTTATCATAATAATCACTTGCCCGGCAGCCCTGTTACTTCCTCTGATAAAGCTAACCAAAATGACAGTCATATTTCAGCACATACTCAGCACATTACAGTACACGATCCACCAGTTTTATTACCCACTGTGTCCCTAGAACTAGCAGACAACGCTGGAGAATTTCATAAGGCAAGAGCATTATTAGACAGCGGTTCCATGCTAACCTTGTTAACTAAAACTATGACACAAAAATTACGTTTGCCTGTCGAGCACACAGAACTAAAAATTACAGGAGTCGGTAATCAGCAGACTCAAAACTCTAGTTCTTCAACTACCATCACATTCCGCCCTATTCACACCGAAGTCCCAGTAATTAGCGCAAAGGCATACATTCTACCAGATTTGACAGGTCTTTTACCATTAACAATGTTACCTGACGTTGTTCCACTCCTCGACTCGACACAGCTTCCCCTAGCAGACTCGTCTTATCGTTTTCCAGCCGCTATTGACTTAATTTTAGGTTCTGATGTCTTGGGCCAAATTTTGGATGGTAACAAAATTTTTTTGGGCCCCGGCAGACCAATAGCCTTCGGCACGATCTTCAATTTCGCTCTTTTAGGTCCTATCAATCCAAACTACACAAAGCCTGAGCCTCAAGTTAATTCAGCACTAGTAAATATTGACTGTTTACAACCCCAACACTCAAATAAAGAAATACACTCCGCTCTGGAGAGATTCTGGGAAGTCGAAGAAGTGCAATCAAAGGACAACTCAACCTCTGACGAGTGTGAGGAGAACTTTCGTTCTACCACCACACGTGATCCCACAGGGCGATACATAGTATCCCTTCCCTTTCTTACAAAGGCACCTAAGCTCGGTGCAACCCACGCTATTGCACTACGACGATTCCTTAATTTGGAGCGCAAACTCCAAAGAGATCCTACCCTCCGCTCAAAATATATCGACTTCATGAAGGAATACATTGACATGGGCCACATGGCTCTTTGTCACCCCAGCACATTCAAAGGAAAAGACCATTTTTACGTCCCGCATCATGGCATCTTCAAAGCCAACTCTGAAAAACTTCGCACGGTTTTTGATGGCAGCTGTAAGAGCTCTAATGGTGTCAGTCTTAATGACTGTCTGCACACTGGCCCACCGCTCCAACGTGATATTACTGACATCATTCTAAATTTTCGTACTCACAAAGTGGTCTTTAGTACAGACATCCAGATGATGTTTAGAAATATACTAGTTCACCCAGACCACAGACGGTTCCAACTCATTCTATGGCGCTCTTCTCCAGATCAACCTCTGCTCACTTACGCCCTGTCCACTGTCACGTATGGCCTACGACCCAGCCCCTTCCTCGCCAATCGATCTATTATACAGCTGGTCACTGATGAAGGTCACCGTTTTCCCCAGGCTGCACAGGTTCTTACGCACTCCATATTCGTGGATGACATTCTGACTGGGCATGATTCAGTTGACAAGGCAATAGCTCTGCAGACTGAACTCATTGAGTTACTAGCCCTAGGGGGATTTCATTTGCGAAAGTGGACCTCAAACTCTCGTCAGCTTTTAGAACGCTTCCCGGATGATCAATGTGACATACCCAAGGATTTTGATGTTGTACCCGACTCCAATGCAATCAAGGTACTTGGTATGCAATGGATACCCCAAACGGACGAATTTACATATCACATTTCGGTACCTACACTGGAAAAATTTACCAAAAGGTCAATACTCAGTACCATCGCTCGTTTATACGATCCTAGTGGATGGATCAGCCCAGTTATTTTCCGCGCAAAACTGCTCATTCAGCACCTATGGACTCTAAAGTTAGACTGGGATGAATCGGCTCCCAATGATGTCACATTTCAATTTCAGCACATTTTTGAAGACTTACCTCTACTCTCTGCTCTTCGACTCCCCAGAACAATTTGCACCAGCAAAGATTCCACCTACACCCTACACGGTTTTGCCGATGCATCCGAATCCGGATATGCAGCCGCAGTCTATCTTCATGAAACGAATATCACGGGTCAGGTACACGTCAGACTACTTGTTTCTAAATCCAAGGTAGCCCCCATTAAAACCCGACAGACTATACCAAAGCTGGAACTTTCAGCTGCACACCTCACTTCGCTGCTCATTTCTCGCGTCTCTGTTCAACTTTCTGCCCACATTACCATTCAGCAACACTTTTGTTGGTCAGACAGTACTATCGTACTCGCCTGGCTTAAAACTCCTTCTCAATCCCTACAGGTCTTTGAGGCCAATCGAGTCTCTGCCATTGCAGCCAATCCATGTAACCCTACTTGGAGACATGTACCCTCAGCTCTTAACCCTGCCGACTGTGCTAGCAGGGGAATATCAGCACAGGAACTCTTAGCCTATGACCTATGGTGGTCGCCTACTTGGCTCAAGGCCCCACCTGATACCTGGCCCACGATGCCCCCTGCTTTGGGTCATCACGTACTGCCTGGTCTAAAACCCAGAAAAATGGTAGCTCACATCGCGGTTCCTGATCTAGACACGGATTTACTCACGAGATTCAGCTCCTTAGACACACTTGTAGGCGTAACCGCATGTATTAAACGTTTTGCACACAATTGCTTGGTATCTTCTCACTCTCGCATCGTTGGTCCCATTACCGTAGACGAACGTAAGAAAGCGCTCTTACACTGGGTACGCTCAGTCCAACAAAATATGTTCGCTGAAGACATCCACCGACTGCAAACTAACAAATTATGTACAGTGCGAATACAACGCCTCTCGCCCTTTCTCAAGGATGGTCTTCTTAGAGTAGGAGGGCGCTTGTCCAACTCAGCCCTTAGATATGACACACAACATCCCCTCATCTTACCCAGTTCAAGCCCCCTTGTGGACCTAATTATAGATCATTTCCACACTATACACTGCCACCCGGGCGCAGATACACTACACGCACTACTCCGTCAACAATACTGGATTTTATCTGGAAGGCGAGTCATTCGTCACCGTGTCTTTAAATGTGTACGCTGTTTTAGGCATCGAGCTCAGCCGAATCCCCCTTTTATGGCCGACCTACCGGCTGATCGAGTCAGCCCACAACCGGTGTTTAGTCAAGTGTCCACGGATTTTGCCGGACCATTCCTAATTAAATCAAGTACTCTACGCAATGCCAAACTTCTCAAAGGCTACTTTTGTGTTTTCGTTTGTCTCGCCACCAAGGCAGTGCACTTAGAGGCTGTCTCGGAACTTTCTACGGACGCCTTTTTTGCGGCATTGCAAAGGTTCGTTAGTCGGCGCGGAATCCCTACCCTAATTCGCTCTGATTGCGGTACAAACTATGTCGGCGCAAGAAATCAGCTCATAGAAGTACAAAACTTCTTAAAGGCCAATGATGATAGAATTACGCACAAGCTAGCCACACAGCAGATCACATGGTTGCTCAATCCGCCCTCAGCTCCTTCTTTTGGCGGTCTGCACGAGGCAGCCGTGAAATCTACTAAGCAATTACTCTATCGCGTATTAGGTGAGCAGCATCTGACCTTTGAAGAATTTTCTACACTCTTAGCCCGTATTGAGGCCGTTCTCAACTCTCGACCACTCTGCCCTCTGTCTTCAGACCCTACAGACTTCGAAGTCCTAACCGCTGGTCATTTCCTTATAGGTCGCCCACTTACCGCATTACCCGAACATTCCCATGAATCCTCTCCTCCATCAACCCTACGACGTTTTCGCTTAGTGCAAGCGTTGGCTCAGCGATTTTGGACCTTGTGGTCGAAATCCTACCTGCACACTCTCCAATCCCGATCTAAATGGACTACGGAAACCAGTCGACCCAAGATTGGTGAGCTGGTACTCATAAAGGAGGATAATCTTCCCAGACTCCAGTGGAAGATGGGAAGAATAAAGAAGATTCTGCCCGGAAAGGATGACGTCGTCCGAGTCGTAGAACTCAGCACCAAGGATGGCAGCTTAACGAGACCAGTCACAAAGATTGCTCGTCTTCCCCTCGACGACAACAGCACTTAGTCAGCACTATAAATGGGAGCCGTCACGATGTTCACGCCACGCGTAACGAATGTAAAGTATAAACCACTCTTTTGGTCATGAGTAGCATCAAAGAGGTTCCTGCTTTCTTTGTGGAAGAACCCCACGTATTCCAAACGACACAAATAAGTAACGTCTTACTAAGGATCCAAATTTGTACCGTTTGAGGGCTTTAATTAATGATGCAGTGTTAAATTAACTTTCAGTTCGGCAGGGAATCGTGGCTTTACAACCTTTACACCTGAATGTGTCCGTTACATAGTGTATGCCACCTTTTACTGACACCAGCTAATTATGTCGAGAACCAAACAAAATCTATACGAGTACATAACTACAATAACAGCTATGTCGCCTCCGCCAGATTCGCATCTAGATATTTTTTGATGACAAAAAGCTTTATTACGTTCGAATAAACGACTCAACGTATCCGAACGAATTTCAATTGTAAATAAAATTCAATCTTATTCCGTCACAATATAGTAGCTTTGCGATTGTGTGAAATGTGGCAGGTTCATTTGTCCTTTTTATCGCATGCGCCAGTGATTAGCCTTTTTCCTCGTGTTCCATTCGCTTGTTCGCATCTCTCAACCGCAACTTGTAATAGAAAACGGACTGAATTGCGGTGGGATAAAAATGCAAGATATATTACACTATGAGAAAATGTAAACTATAGGATTATTTTTTTCTGTAATTTTTAATATGACTATTTACATGTCACTCGAATATCGAAAATGTGGATAAACATTGGGATATTTATTCCAGAAGATAGCGTTATTGCAACATACTTATATTTAAAATATTGTGTTCATATTGAACACGTAGCTGAATGGAGAGATCATTGAGATATAACATTTTTCAAAGTTTATGGTATATGTGTACTTTGATAATAGAAAAAAACTGTCATTTCCTTCGCTACTTTCCGAAATGTATTCCAGATTATATAAAGCAGTAAAAAGTTTCGTAGTTGATTTTTAAGCGAATGGACCATTATTTGACTTCGAATGAAATGCCGTTTCAAATTTTATAAAAATGTTAAACAAATTTTACTAATAAATTACATTTTAAATAAATATTTGAAATGCCTTACGTTACAAAGAGTTGGTATCTTTTTTTTCTAAATGTCTAGTCTCGCTACAAATTTGAATAGTTCCAGACAGTTAAGAGCTTAGGGTCCAAAACTATTTCAATATAGTCAAAGAGGCGACCTTGTTCAAGCTTTCCAATTATTTAGTTCACATAAAGGACATGATTTAGGTTCGGGTTAATAGAGTTGTTCTTTAGATTAAAATCTCCTTTCAAACAAATAAAACCTATATATAAAGGTGTTATTAGTTATAATTAAGTACAGTTGATATTTTTGTATTTACATACATACATACATAACTTCACGCCAGTTCCCTTGCGGGGTAGGCACGAACAACAGAGCGCCATTTAGGCCCATTCTTACACACCTCACTTGCTTCTTTGACATTCATAACTCTTGTCATGCACACTCGTCTGTTCTTAAGGCTCCTGACATCACCCTCCGTGATCATCTACATCATTTTTGTATTTCTGGTGTTTTAATTAATTTAATTAAAAGTTTTTATTCACAAATCATCGGCCGCATGGGCTTTAAATACATATAAAAAATCTTAATTTACTTTTAAATATTATTATATTATGTGTCACGACTGAGTTTTTGTACAGAAACTAACTTGAGTTGTGATATTTAACTGTACAGTTTTATTTCGAAATAAATAAATATGTAAATGTAAAATATATAAAATAAATATCCAAATAAATATGTAATATTGCTTACATCTTAACGAAAATTAAAGATAATGATTATTTTAATGAGGAATTGTCATAGTATTTTCTAAAGTTTTCGCGACTAATATACTAGTCTACTAATAGTAAATAATAAAACTACGTTTTAACGGTTTTAAGAGCCATAATTTATTTGATTTTTATTATTCCAACGTTTCGGCCATCAGTAGTCGGGATCCCGGAAGACAAAGATGTCAAGTGTCAATGAGTATTGTTAAAGTTTTATTTAGCCTACCGCCAACTTGTTCGTTTTAATTATTTAGTTTTAATTTTGTTTATGGTTATTATTTACTCTATGGGAGCCTAATCTAATTTACCATCGCTTCACAACATGTTGTGGCTTGAAGAGAAGAAGCGGCGCAAGAAACTCTTCAGCAAACATACATACATACATACATACATAAGTTCACGCCAATTCCCTTGCGGGGTAGGCACGAACAACAGAGCGCCATTTAGGCTTATTCTTACACACCTCACTTGCTTCTTTGACATTCATAACTCTTGTCTCTTGTCTCTTCAACAAACATGCCTAGCTCTAATAATTTTATATAATACTAGCTTCTGCCAGCGACTTTGTCTGCGTGGAATAGTTACTTTGGGCTAACGCTAACTTTAACCCGCGACTTTGTCTAAAGTATTTTTAAATCTTAATGACTGCCCGTCAGCCTTGCACATCATAAATGCGCGCGCAGTACTTGATCATTATTTTGCTGCGATGTTATTTTAAAACTGCGATATCTCCTAAGATATACATTGAAATCGAATGATGTAAATCGCAATTTTGTTTTAAATTAAATACTTGTGATAAATAACGCGTTGATTTGGATAGGGATTAATATCATGTTTATAAAAACACCTTTGCAAATGATGTATTATTTTAAATCAAATTTAAAAATAAATAAAAAAGGTTATAGTGAGCCAACCTTAAAAGTTAGACATATTCTGTCGCGGACTTTTTTTAGAACTTTTAAAGGGGAACAATTCTGTCGCACATGATTATTACGAAACTTTAACCGTTTTTGCGCAGCGCACGCAGCGGGAGCTCTCAAAGGAAAAAAACCCGATTTTGAAACATTCTTGTATGGTGCTCTGCTCCTGTTAGTCTTAGCGTGATGATATATATCCTATAGCCTTCCTCGATAAATGGGCTATCTAAAACTGAAAGAATTATTCAAATCAGACCAGTAGTTACTGAGATTAGCGCGTTCAAGCAAAGAAACAAACAAACTCTTCAGCTTTATATATTAGTAAATTAGTATAGTAAAATAAAAATTAGAAATTATCAATCAAGTTGGTTTGTGATCCGGTGCATTATTATATTAGGAAATGTGCATTTATGTTGAAACTCTGAACTGTTTATTGAAATATATCTCTATTCGAGCTACCAGAAGAAGACAAGAACTACAATTTGGATGAATATTTGTGGATACTTGACACTGGCTAGATACACTAATCGCGCCGAACCATAGTTAAAAAGGAAAACAACCGCACTCCATCACCTGGTTCATCCTCTAGTTCGCCTTATCTATGGTCGTAAAAATACAAAATAGCTACGTCTAGTAAATTCATCTCGACATAACGAGACAACCAAAATGGCAAAACTTTCTGCGCTCTGGGAACATTTCCGACGTTGGACTTTAGAAAATACCCATTCATCCAAGAAAACATACAAATTAACGTTCCAACATTTATTATTATGTTTATAAAAACTCTGACAAGCTAAACCTTCAAATTTATGACTTCAAAGTCTAATTAGACTTCAAAATTAAATGAATTCTGGTAAGATGATAATTAGGCAGAATTAGTAAGCTTTCTTGACAAAAAAAAAGAAAAAAGTTCGTTCGGATACACTTGACGGTGCGGAAAAGAGGTTTTAATTTTTGACAGATTTATTATCGTTTAGACATTTTGTTGGTAAAAAAATACGAACGTTTGGCCTCAAAGTAGTTACGGAAAGCGTAGACATTATCGTACAAATAATTTAAACACTGGTGTAACCTTATGATGTCAGTTTTCTTTTGTAGTTAACAGGTCTATACAAAGATCTTTTTTTATAAGTAGACTCTTTTTATGATTTTTTTTTTTTTTTTGTTAAAAATGTACAACCCTATAACTGTTATCCATTTTTAACTAATTGTTTTAGCGTAATATTCTTAGTGGTAACTACTAAATTTCAGTATTTTTTATATATATATGTTTGCTTATACGCAAACTGGCAGAAGGGTCCACTTAATTGCAATTGGCTACAGTCACCCATGGACATCTGCAACACCAAGGGAGCCAATGCGTTGTCTACCTCGTTGAGACTTTAAATATCTGTTTACGCCCTTTTTGAAGAGCGCCATATTATAGCGCTCTGCGATAACCGCGGGAGAGAGCTCATTCCACAGCTTTCTCACTTATGGCAGAAACGAGCGAGCGCTACGTACAGTGGACAACTTTCAGGTGTCAAGGAAGTGTGGATGAACTCCTAGTCGCCAGCGAGCAGTGCGGTGGTAACATCGCGACATAGGTACCAAACCAAACAGCTACTTAGAACACTCACCATTCATAATTGACATGTATGATAAGTAAATAAACCCCACAATATAAAAAAAAAACTAGGGACAGACTCCTTGCAATATTTCTGTAAACTTTTTTTTTATTTATATTAAATAGGTTTGCGTTTTACCACGATCACGTCCAATGCCGGACGATGATGCGGTCGAAGATGGAGCACGCTTACCTAGATAGTACCTATTCACACGAGACTTGAAGATACCCGGATTGTACTTTTCGGGAAACACGGACTCTGGTAGTGAATTCTACAATTCTGCCGTACGTGGAAGGACTGTGGAGGCGAAACGTTTAGTACGCACTGGTAGCGTTTCCACCGTGAAACGATGGCGTAGACCAGAACGCCTTGTGGTCCGAAGATGAAATGGTGTAGGGGGAATCAGGTCGAACAGTTCAACCGTACACTTTCCGAAATGAATCCTATAAAAAACCGATAGACTAGCAATCCGGCGTCGATGCTTTAGGCTTTGATGCCTTGTATTATCAAAACTATCAAAGATAATAAAATAAATGTAAAAACAAAAACTACAGATTCTACTAAGAAGTAAACGAGAATGTTGTTTCTTACTTCACAGCTCTTATAATAATTGTAAATATAGTTGCTCATCTACAGTTTGCATTGCAACCGTTGTAGAACGGCGCAAGTCTTGCAGATGTATGTACAGACGGCTCTACCGAGTACGAATTTTTTGGTACCAGTTGTTGCTTACAATGTTTGTTACATAATTATAGTACTTCACAGAAGTTAATTAATCACTAAATTTAAATACAGACATGCGATTTTATTTCCGAAAAGTCTGTTCTAAACTTTGGAACTGGAAACGCACGCACCATTGCATTAATTCCGCACTGAATTGAAATTTCTGCGTTTTACGCCTATGCCTTATAAAAAAGTAAACGAGGAAAAATAAATGTTAACCCCAATAAATTCACCGGCGATTAAATGTAAGCAGTCCCTAAAGTAGCGGTGTCTGTATTTTTTGCGTAAAACTTTTTCCTTTTTACGTTGCTGATGCAAAAAGTAAGGGACGCTTACCTGCTGGCGTAAACAAAACCGTGGGAAAGTTTGTTTTACGCTCCATATTAATGTCTAAAAAGCATTTTGTGATATGCTGCCAACAATTTCGCTGTACAAATAAAACCTTTCTATAATAAATAATAAAAAAAATTGTATGTGAAATTCAAGAGATATCTATCTACTCATTATACGATTCCCAATCATAAATCATGGTTTTTAATATATTTTCAACACACTTGCTCATAAAGTGGCTCTATGGTCACCGCAATTAGGCACAGAATGACACCCATTATCAAACTGTGAGTAAAAAACATTATATCTCACTAGTGAGTTATAGATTTTTTTTTTAATTTTAATGGTTGAGTTGCTTTGTTCTTAAAAAAGTTTTTATTCAAAAAAAAAGATCGTGTTCTATAGAACAAATAAATTAATGTTCCTATTGCTTGCTCATTTCATGCAACTTCTTATTTAAATAGATAATTTTAACTCATACGTGTTTAATAAATAAAACTTTCACTCATATATTACTTTTTTTTATCTACTAAATAAAATGAGTTTTTGTTGTTATTTTATTCACAAGTGTGTTAAAAAACGTCGTATGATACACGTGTGTATTGATGATTACCGTCCTCGGCTCTCTTAAGACCCTCGCCTACGGCTCGAGTCTCAATAGCGCCTCGGCGGTAATCACCAATGTTACACACTAGTACCATAATGTACTATTTCTATTGAAAATTATCTCGAATAAACTTCAACGTATTTCAATGAAAAATTTCAATAGTATGAATGAAAACATTATATTGTTCACTAAAATTTGTGGCTGAATTTTGTGGCTGCATACAGCACGACATTTATTTATATACTTGCTTCTTGTTACATATACATGTACACATTAAAGAATTTATTCGAAACCATTAACATAGTGTACAGAAACAATTGTTATCGAAAACAACTGCTGTAGTATAATACTGTGTTGCAGTTGTTAGCGCTCACTTCCAGACAACTGGTTTGTTATACAATTTTAAAAAGATTTTTTTTAATGTTTATACATTTGTAAATTTTCGTGGTAATAATTGTAGTGTATGTGGAAATGCATAGATGTGTGTATATGTATGTATGTATATATGTATGTAGTGTGTATATCATGTGTGTACAAGTGAATGAGTGAGTGTGTGGTTACAAACTTATTAGACTGGTGTTTTCAATTTAGTAAATTCTCGGTGTCGTCATTAGGAAGTTTTATTAGCCAGTTTAATAATTTTAATTTACATTCGCGATGAGTAAGAGAGTATATGTTTAGTAACTTAATAATTAAAACTACGTTCTTAAAAACTAGATACACACAGGGCCTTACTTATAATCGTTTCTTAAATTCAAAGAAACTGCTCAGCAACTGATTAATGAAAACCCACAAACTCCTCTTTAGTCGAATATTTTGAGTACAACCTACGTTAATCATTCAAATTTCGTTTATCTGTGCTCCTCTTAGGTAAACAACGGGTCATACACGTTTATAAGTGAAAAAAAAGATATTCATTGATTAGGGTCTGATTCTGATTCTCTTACTTAAGAAACGCCTAATCGTTTCTTAACGAGATTATTATAAGTAAGGCCGTAAATGTTGAGCAAAGGGCGGCCTTATCACTTAAAGCGTTCTCTTTCAGACAACCCTCAGTAGTAGTAGTTACTAAAATTACTTTGACATGAATTACCACGCCGAAATAATTATCTTCATTACAGCTCTCAGAGCCGTCGTTCACAAAATATCGGCGTGAAACGGTTTGCCTTAAGTTAACCGTGTTTCGTATGATGAGTGACAGTTCTAATGATCCACTTCCCCCTCTCCCTGTCTGATCATCCTGTCCCATTCCTCCTGTCTGACCTCTCTATCCCAGCCTCAAGGGCGGCAACGAGTTGGCTTTTCCCCTAGTGTTGCATGGCCGCCCGGCGATTTTTTGTACCCTGTGGTGCAGAAATTTCGTAGTATCTATATATTAATATATGAAGAAAAAACTTTGTAGCCCTTTTTACGAAAATTGCGCTCACGGAGGAATATGAAATCTCGCACACTTATAGTTTATATAGAGAAGAAGCGACGAAAGCTAATATTTTTTTTAAATTATGCATAAAAAATACATTAAATTAATATGTGGGTTTTGTTTGAAGAAAAGCAAAACAAACTTCCTTAGAACAGTCTTACATCGTTTATTCATAGACTACCTCTTCTCACTATATTTTGACACTGACAGTTACAATATCAGGTTTATAAATTTAAAAAACATAATGTGTGGCCTGGCTACCGAGTCGGAATGCGTCTTCGAATCCCACACGGCTATCCTGCATTATTCATCTGACCCAGATGAATGTGATACTTCATCTTCATCGCCATTCGACCAGGGTTTCATCAAATCTGCTGAACTGGTGGTATTCATAGGTCCTTCACCATTGCCAATTTTCCTTACAACGTATCTGTCATTTTTCTTCTTCTCTATAATTTTATATGCTCCTAAATATTTCGGGTTTAACTTATATCCTTGTACAAATTGTGTTCTCTTAATCGCAACTAAATCTCCAATTTCGTACTGTATAGCTTGTGTTCTCTTTTTATTATAAACTTTCCTATTTTCTTCCTGAATTTTCTGAATATTTTGCCTCGCCTTTCTATAAGTTCTAATCGTTGAATTTCAAATTTTTCTTTACAATTATCTATGTAGTAATCTCTATTAATTAATTCCTCAGTTTTCAAAATTCCAAAATGACCCTTTTCATGACATTTTCTTATTATTTCATTCTGCATCTTTTTAGGTACAACAATCAGTTTAGTTCCATCTTTAGCTTTACATAAAACTCCATTCTCCAGAATAAAATTTTCATATGACTCTTTTTCTAAAATTTTCTTTAATAGTTTTATCTTCAGGTCATCATCTTGAGCTCTCTTCAGACGTGCTGTAGTTTCGGTAAGTATTAGACTAACAGGATTTCTGCTCAAAGCGTCTACGTGTCTCATTTGGGTTCCAGATCGGTGTTCTATCTTATAGTCAAATTCTTCAAGAAGGAGTGCCCATCGAGCAACTCTGGGAGGTAAGTCTTTTTTCTGTAACGTCATAGTTAGGGCTGAGCAGTCAGTCACAATTTTAAAGCGGACTCCAAGTAAGTAAACTCTGAATTTCTTGACAGCTTCTACAATAGCTAAAATTTCTAAGTAGTAACTATGGTATTTCTTCTCAGCAGGAGTAGTCTTTTTGCTCATATAGTGAACAGGGTGTAGCTGATTGTCGTGTGGATTCCTTTGCAATAAAACAGCTCCATATCCGTCTATACTTGCGTCTGTATGTAACTCTGTCTCAAAATTAGGGTTGTAAATTCGTAAAACTGGTGAGGAACATAAAATATGTTTCAATTCTTCGAAAGCTCTCTCACACTTTAGATCAAAGTTAAACATAACATTAGTCTTCAATAATTCTGTTAGTGGCTTTGCTATTATTGAGTAGTTCTTAACAAATTTTCTAAAATAGCCAGTCAGTCCTAAAAATGATCGTAATGATTTGATATTATGAGGCTTTTTAAATTTTGCAACAGCATGTATCTTTTCCTTGGAAGGTCTTATCTGATTATCACGAATTATGTAACCTAAATAATTTATCTCGTTCTGTAAGAAATGACATTTCGCCCAATTAAATTGTAAGCCAAACTCTTCAGCTTTTCGAAGTACTTTCTCTAGTTTAACAAATCCTTCTTCTTCTGTCCTAGATGGTATAATCAAATCATCTAAATAGGCAAGAACAGTGCCCTCTGACATTAAATCTTGAAAGATATCATTGATAAAGCGTTGGAATACAGATGGTGCGGTGCATAAACCAAACGGCATTTTCTTAAATTCATATTGCCCTTGTGGAGTAACAAATGAAGTGTATTTTTGACTATCCTCGCAGACATCAACATGTAAAAAACCATTCTTCAAGTCAAGTGATGTAAATAGTATTGCTTCTTTCAATTTGTCTACTTGATCCTCGATGAGTGGAAGTGGATATCTTTCCTTTATAATCTTCTTATTTAGCTTTCTAAAATCTATACATAATCTGTAGCTTCCATTTTTCTTTTTCGCTAACACGATAGGGCTTGCATATTCCGATTTACTAGGTTTAATTACTTCTTGATCTAACCATCCTTGTATCTGTTTATTAACTATGTCCTTTTCTAGAGGTGACAGCCTTCGTGGAGTCTGGTGTATAGGATCTTCATCAGTAAGTATGATTTTCAATTTAACATTTGATTCCTTCTTTCTAGTCTTCAAGTTATCGTAATTATCCAATAAATGTTTAATCTTGTCTTTATATTTCAGCTTCTTGATATCATATTTCTCATCAAATTCTTCTTCGTAGTCATTAATTTGTGTAAGGTGTAATATTCTTTTTACAGAGATCCCGTCGGCAGAGAAAATAATTTCAACGTCTTTTAATATCGGGTTTCCAAGTATGACATTAACAGGTATTACATCATCGTCGATAACATGCATCAAGGTTTCAAAATGAACGTTGTCTATTTCAACTTTTGCCATAAAAGATCCCTTCGTGCAAACTTCGTACTCGGCTATTCCTGATAATTTGAGAGTATCTTTAATATTATAATCATTATTCTCGGGAAAATTTTGTTTGTAATAACTCTCACAAATCAAATTCGCATCGCTTCCAGTATCAATAAAGGTTTTAACTGTAACTCCGTTAATTTTCGCTTCTTTATATGGCTTAACAACATCTGTACTAACTTTCTCATCTTGAATTTTCAGTGTCTTATTTGTAGAACTTTGGCATTCTTTTGACTTATGTCCATATCCATTACATTTGAAGCATTTTATACCTTTAGTACAAGCTGGTGATTGGTGATCAGTTTCACCACAATTGTAGCATCTTTTGATGGTATGATTTTTACGTCCGGTTGTCATCTGAATAGGTCTTTGTTGCATCTTGTGTTCTTTAATCTGTGCATATACTTCAAGTTTCTTTCTAAATTGTTTGATATCAGTGGCTCCGTAAAGAATGGCCTTATTTATTTCAGAATCACGAATTCCATCAATAACATATTCAATAAGTGCCTCATCTTCTAAATTTCCATGCAACGCCAGTTCTTTCATATGTAAAAAATACTGTTGATATGTCTCATCCGGTTTCATTTTGCGTGATGCTAATTTCTTGTGAATGCTAGCACTATTTAATTTCGAACCAAATTCTTCTAATAAAGATTCTTTTAATGTATCCCATGACGTAATAGAGCCTAGCGATCGTAAAAATAATTTAGCTGTACCTGAAAGCAGTCTCTTCGCGTAAATAAGTTTTTCAAGATTATTCCATTCCATTAAATTTGCAGTGTCATTAAAATCGGTCAGCCAATTCGTAATAGGGTAGGTATCATCGCCTGTGAACGGTGTCATTGATTTTTCCAAGTCGCTAAATGAAATTCGTACTCTGTAACCAGCTTCTGAACAATTACTATCTGAGTCTTCGATATCTTTATTTTTCTTCGGTGGCATCTTGTATGATTGGTTGTAAGTCTTTCAGTCGTAAAAAATAACCAATTCATAAAACGTCTTCATAAAAGAAAAATAATAGTCTTTATTCCAAATTCTGGGAAATTTTATGCGCTGGTATCATTATGCAAATTAGTGTCGGTAAAACAGCACACAATGACTCGTCTTCAATTTTAATTTCGAGGTTGTTTCGTAATCATCAGATCAAAACTCACGTTAAAACAATGCTTCGCAGGATTCTTACATGATCCTGGTATGATCCTGGCACGAGCCCCCCATAAAGTTGTGGGTTTTGTTTGAAGAAAAGCAAAAAAGTTGTGGGTTTTGTTTGAAGAAAAGCAAAACAAACTTCCTTAGAACAGTCTTACATCGTTTATTCATAGACTACCTCTTCTCACTATATTTTGACACTGACAGTTACAATATCAGGTTTATAAATTTAAAAAACATAATGTGTGGCCTGGCTACCGAGTCGGAATGCATCTTCGAATCCCACAACCCCTTATCTATTTATAAAAATAGACTTTTTATTAATTTAAGAAGCTGTTGGTCACGAAATTGAAAAGATATCAGTCTCATTTTAGATAAAAATTTTGAAGTTGTTTAGCAAAAATGGAACTCTTATGTTTTCGCTATGTCCTTCCATCTGTCTGTCTGTCTTTGTTTGTCACAGATATTTATCTCAGAAATATCTGTGTCTATATGAATGAAATTTCACAGGTGATACATATAGGTATATATAGAGTTTATTTTCTTCAATATATACCTACTTATAATTTTGTAGAATATCAGTAATCAGATCTTTGAAAATCATTATAAATAAGTACTATAAATAAATATTACAAATAATTTTTGTGCCTTTGTTTCATTTTAAGCATACGTAGGTTGTAATAATAAAGAATAAAGGATTTTTCAAATATTCCTTACATTGGACTCTTACTTTACATAGAACGAATTTAAATGTAAAATTAAAATAATTTCGAATTAGCCTATATAATACGTCTTAGAAATTCGCCGAATTTTCGGCAATCCTCTGAAAGTCGTTTCAAGCACTAACTAGCCATTAATAAGGACGAAGGTCAGGGGCCTTCTGAATACAAACGGTTATATTATGTGAAGTAAGAGGTCTCCCTTTATGGTAATACTGTAAACTTAAAGGTGATTAATGTCCTTAAACACCTTAGGAGGTTAAACCGGTGTCAATTTCCAATGAATAGCGAAATAATATGGTATTAGCACGGAAGAATAATTATTTAATAATTAAATTGGGCATGCACCCATGCACACACGCACGTATTAAAGATTTATAAGCTTTGCAACCTTTAATCTACATAGGATAGACATTATGAAGAGGTAAAGTTTGTGGTAGCGTATCTATCTTATTATTTGAAGTTGTGGTAGCGTAATGACTAGCGCACGCATCCCAAACTCAAAGGGTCAAGGTTCGATCCTGGCCAGGACGTATGCACCACTTAGGCAGTTTTCTGACCTATGTGCATGAAACAACGGTGAAGGAAAACATCGTGATGCAACCTGCACATTGAGATAACCATTAGCATTAGTGACCAGGTTCCAGTTTCCCTTAAGAGAGCAGCAGCGCATTTGTAGCACCTTTGGTGTTGCAAATGTCCATAGGCGATGGTAACCGCTTTCCATCAAGTGGGCCGTCTGCCTGTCTGCTGAACTCCAGCAATAAAAAAAAAAAAAAAATAACCGATGTGTCAAACCTGCCAAGCCGCCTTGGATAAGCGTGGTGGGGTATACCGTCCGTTCCCCCCTATGGTGGGAAGTCCGATCCCAGCAGTAGGACAGTTATGGGCTGTTATTATAAAAGGGGCATCAATCTCAGTATAATGCTGGTGATTTAAGACCAGCGCTGATCTTCCACTAAGGCCTTAACGTATCGTTCCGGTAAAGGTTGCTGGAGTAGAGTAAAAGGCTGTTATCTCACCAAATGGAAAGTGATTACCGATGCCTATGGATATTAGCAATCAAAAGTACTGCCGGCCTCAAAACCGACTGGAACCTAGCCACTAAATTTGTAAACTTTAGACTAGGGCTGGTAGCCAACTAGCTGGGCAAACGCCTTATATGGTTGTGATGTATTTTGTTGCCTCATACGCCTGACCGCAGTAGTTATACATTTTTCTCAACATTGCGACGGGCAGACGCTATAGCCCCCATAGTCTCAGATCTCCAGTTCCACTATCAGCTCACCCCAATGACCCGGTATCTTTTGTTCTCATTTCCTACAATAGTCCTACACTGACCGGGGCTTGTCCTTGGGTGCATTTTGAGGTGGTGTAGAGAGGGATAATCGCCGGTCAGTGTCACGTCATATTTACATTAATTTTGTCAAGGGGCCTCTACGTGTTGGCCTTTCCGTGGCCCCACTCAAGACCTACAAAAGTCTGGGCCATTTTTATGGCCCGTGGTCTACAAAGACATACATATAATAATAATAATAATCACTTTATTTCGAATAACGTCAACATTTAATTGATATGTTGCTCAGTAAAATCACATAAAATAGAAATACTTAAAACTAGTGTTAGTAGAACTTATAGCCTAAACTTTTGTTACAATTGTTGTGCTAGCTTTACATTTGCTAGCACAACAATTGAGAACGGGCACATCAAACCTGTCAGCCTGGACTTTTAGGATGTTGTTAGAGCTGGCCCGAATCTTGCAAAGCAACGAGGCAGCTCCTTTCCTAGCATCAGAGTAATAGTCGTCAACTCGTGCTTCTGCGAACATCCTGATGCACTACAGAATCGCGGCAGCCCCATCAACACCCTAAAAACATCAATTTATTGGACCTGCAAGGCGTTAGCGGTTCTTTGCCTACTGTTGGTCCACAAATTGCACGTATAAAATACCTGACAGTACTTTAAATAGGCTTGTTTTTACTTCCTTCGTCAGCGTCCGAAACAGTGAACCAACATATTGCATCGAACCGCCAGCGCACTGCGTTCCCTCTGCGTATCATCATGATCCTTGAGTTCTTATATGAACTATATTATTGTTGTTTAAAGAAATATTTGTTATTTTTTCTGGTATCTGAAATTTCCTTGAGTCTTTCGGACATCGGATGAAAACGAAAAGACGTTTGAGAGTAAGGCGCCTGTTAAGGTTTAGGATAGATTCTTATTTCGGATATTCAATACTTTCGGATACAGTTAAGGAGCTAACATAACATCCCTAGGCTGGAAATATTTTAGGCGTAATTCTAAATTTAAATTCCGCTGATTTTGTATTTTGGGGTTAGGAATTAGTTAGAACAAGTTAGGTTGTTCGGAATTTTGCTTGTTTGAATTTGGAAATGGCCATTACCATATAAATTTTACATTTGGAATTTGTATGATCATGTTTGTATCCAATGTATGTGTGGGGTCACCTAACGAGGTTATTGTCGGTGTTTACGGACTCTGTGGTTAGTACCTGCATAGCTTACTGGAAAACTGAGGTCTCTGGTTCGACTCGATATCTGACATTCCTTCTCAGAAATGAATCCCTATGGGTTCCCTTTGAAGAGGGAGGTAAACCTAAATAATTAATGTCAAAGACTATACTTCTATAATCACAGATTACGTTAAGGCTACCCTCTTAATTTGACTTGAACAATAAACAACAGAGTATATGATATATGCGTGTGTGTGTGTCAAATACATGGTAGTGTGTGTAATGTTTTCTTTATTGATTTAATGTAGTTTTTATGCATCATTTAAAAAAAATATTAGCATTCGTCGCTTCTTCATTATATAAACTATAAGTGTGCGAAATTTCACACTTCTCCGTCAGCGCAATTTTCGTAAAAAGGGGTACAAAGTTTTGGCTTCACGTATTAATATATAGATACTCATATAACAACTGTTAATAAAAATCTAATGAGGCCGTATTAGTTTTCATCAAAATCAAAAACTCCTTTGAATATTCTTCGCTGTATCAAATAGTTTCAGATTTAGCCATAGACTTACTTGAAAATCTCACTCTGTATACTTGCGCTCGTTACTAAATAAATACCATAATAAGTATTTGAAATTGCAGCAGGAGACAGTGTCCTCAGAAGGCACGTATTGCTACTACTATTACCAAGCACTTAAGCTTTAGCAAAATAGTTCCCAACTTCGTATTCACAAAGCGATCTCATTGTAACCCTACAAAATTTAATAGCCACTCTCTCCGCTTGCTGTTTCCGATAACCATTCAGTTTTAGTACCTTTCTCGGGACCTTTGTTATATACCCGGGTTGTAGTTGCGGTGCATTGATCTTTTCGATGCGGGCTGATTTAAAAGTTAAGAATTAAATGATATTGATATACCTACACTAAACGTCATTTTACATATTATAATATAAAAGTCGGTTTCCGCATCTGTCTGTCTGTCTATCAATATATCCAGTAACTCCTAAACGACGCACCGGATTTTTAAGCGGTTTTTACCATCAATTACACTTTTTTTTAAATTAAAAATCTAATAAGTTTCTATGTAATTAAAATAGAACTACTTCCTAGAGTTTGATATGCGGAATAGCCGCGGGGACAACTCTAGTTAAGAAATAAGATTTAAAACACTTTTGGATACGAGTAATTATGTTTTACATAATACAAATAACTATAAACATTGTTGCCATTTAACGAGGTAATGCGGCTAGTAATTTGGTGACGTTCTTAACTGACAGCGGTCTGGTATTAGATTTTCTAGTTTAATTTTAATTTCTATAAATGCATAAACTTCTGTTTGTCTATGGTTTGGTGTATAATAAAGAGTTACCTTACCTAAAATGTTGGATGTGTTATTTGAAATACCTCGAAATAGTTAATTTGTATCAGCTTAGACGTACATAAATAGATGGCACTGTAATGTATACCAATATAACAATGACCTTACATACATACATACATACATACATAACTTCACGCCAGTTCCCTTGCGGGGTAGGCACGAACAACAGAGTGCCATTTAGGCTTATTCTTACACACCTCACTTGCCTCTTTGACATTCATAACTCTTGTCATGACCTTACAGACTAAAATTATACCTAATTATGCACAAAGGGCGGTCTTATCGCTGAAAAGCGATCTCTTCCAGATAATCCCACAGACATAAGTATAGAATTATATTTGATCAGTCCCGGACGCAATGCAGGCTACAGCAACATTCACAATCCTACATTACGCGGCGGACTAGTAGGCTGGCTGTCATGCAGGATTATGAATAGGCCCCTTGACTATAGAGCCTGGCCTTTATTATTAGTAAGTTTTTTGATAAGGTATCAATACTTAACACAATGTTATTCCTCGAAGCCTACCGTGCATGAGTAAGAAGGCAAGTTTCCCTGTAAGGCATCCAATACATCCTACCTTATATAGCAAACGGATGCTACCCACCATTGACTATATTTTATGGGGGTTTTGACCAGGATTTCTCTTTATTCGGCATTAAGATATTCATCTGATCTATTAATTAGAAATTGTTTATTTTATAGAGCGTGTATTTTATAGAGCGGTATGACGCTCGCGGACCGCGTTCGTAATACCGAAGTAAAAAAGAGAGTTGGTCTGAAAGAGAGTGTCGGGGTGAAGGTAAGGGAAAGGAATGCTCCGGTGGTTCGGGTATGTGGAAAGAATGCATGATAAAAGAATGACTAAACAGATATACAATGCAAAAGTGTATGGATGCAGAAGTCGTGGAAGGCCACGACACACCTTCCATGATCAAATTGATCGTGTACTAGAAGGTGATGTCAGGAGGCTTAAGAACAGACGAGCGTGCATGACAAGCGTTATGAATGTCAAAGAAGCAAGTGAGGTGTGTGAGAATAAGCCTGAACGGCGCTCTGTTGTTCGTGCCTACCCCGCAAGGGAACTGGCGTGAAGTTATGTATGTATGTTTTTACAAAACTTCGGTTAATTATTGTTTGTGCATTTACCTGTTTAAACAATGTAACACGTGGAAAGACGGAAGACAAGGCGCTCTGATCTACATCATCGTTTCACAGTGGGAACACCACCAATGCGAACGAGACTAGCCTCCACGTTCCTTCTCCGTACGAAAGAGCGTTGGAATGCTACCAGAGTCCAATCTTCAAGTCTCGTGTCAATAGGTATTTATTATCTCGGAAGCATGCTTTCGACCGCACCATCGTACATTAGGCGTGATCGTGGTCAACCGCGAAACTCTCTATACTCTACAGATAAATAAAATTGAAGTGTCTGTTTGTAATTTCAAAATAACAGCTTTTTACTAAATGAATACGAAAGTATATACGCTATTTATATCAAACAATCAGTTCTTTTTAAATTTTTGTCAGTCTGGATGTTCCGGCTAATCTATGAAACGGCTGAACCGATTTTGACGGGACTTTCACTGGCAGATAGTTGATGTTAGAAGGAGTAATCTGGGCTACTTTAAAAAAAAATTAGAAGTCACGGACACAGCTAGTGTATAATAAAAAAGTGTATCAAAATTAATATCGTTCCCAATAAGCTTAATAAATAGTTTTGAAATGGTATATCGTTATGGTTTATCACTTCTTCGTGCTGTGGTGTAAAATTTCCTAACTACTTGCTAGGTTTTGATACACAGCTGAGATTATTACGGAAATGAAACTACGTAAAAACTCCTACTAAATTTATATTTACGAGATTAACATGTTTGTTTCTATTGTTTCAGGCTTACACGCCAACAGGCTTTGAAAAATATGGTTACACATGCACAGTTGCCGATTATAGGGTTAATTTCTCTGTTTGGGATACGTCAGGTAATATTTTTATGATTTTACATTAAAGTAAAAACCACTTCTCATCCATGAAAAACTTACACGTTGTATACATTTTTTTTAAAGATGCCTGCAATGCCCTTTATGCATTGATTTTGCCAATGTCGAGTATTATTTATGTTGACAAGACGTGAACTTGTCAGTGTATATTTATTTTATTTCAAAGGCCACGTTTCACATTGAGCTCACAGCGAACACTCCTACGAGTGCCATTTTCCCGTTCTACTTACTTGCGAGCGTTATAATCATAAACTCAAGTGGAACGAATTCTGGAGCGGTGATGTAATTAACGACGAAATACACAAATGTCATTGGTTGATTTGAAAAGGAGTTTTTGGCGGGAACTGAAAGGAGACGTTGTGCTGTGCAGTTTTATTTTCTAAAAATGTGTAAAATTACTCGAAAATGAACAATAGTTGTAGGATATTAATAGTTTTTGAGTAGTAATTATGTGTTTTGTGAAAAATGTGAACTGTATAGTCAAATGTGGCCTTTTGAGTTTTCACAAGAACTCCGTTGAATGGCGTTAGTTGTAGCCTACAATACAACTGCGCGACTATTATACGAAGACTTAACATCAGAATTGGCTGTATGGACTAAAGATTCCTTTGCCTGCCTTTGTGGCGAATACAACTACTACTACTACTTGATTTGAAAATCGCGCCTTTTTCAATGTATCGACAGAGTGAAGTAATGCTATGTGATCAACGCCCACTTCGACCCATCTGGAGTTTTTGGCGGGAACTGAAAGGAGACGTTGTGCTGTGCAGTTTTATTTCCTAAAAATGTATAAAATCACTTTAAAATGAACAATAGTTGTAGGATATTGATAGCTTTTGAGTAGTAATTATGTGTTTTTGTGAGAAATGTGAACTGTATAGTCAAATGTGGCTTTTCGAGTTTTCACAAGTACTCCGTTATACGGCGTCGATTGTAGCCTACAATATAATTACGCCTGGCTTAAAGGCCTAGTTGCCAAGCCATAAACATAAAAAAAATCGACCCATCTCTTGACATGGGTCGTTGTGAGCGCTGCGTGATCAAAAATTATGACGTCATTAGTGACGTTTTCACCACGACCATAACGACCACAGTCGTGGAACGGCTTAAGGAGCATTTTGGGCGTTGTGAATCACAAGTGAAGTACCTAATAATGTATAGCTAGTATGTATCGGTATAGGAGATGACGCACTGCAGCACCATCTGCTGGTGAGGTAAGACAAACGCTAAATTGTTTTCAGTTTTTAAAAAATAAATTGTATATATTCCGATTACTACCCCTGTGGCTGAGCAGGTTAAGCCTTTGCCGGCCAAACTCATTAAACGCAGATGTTTTGGGTTCGATTCCTGGTAAAGTAAATTTCGTAAACAATCTTTCCGTTATTTTTTATGGTCTGAGTGTCTAGGATCAACCCCAGAGTGGTCCGATGTATATATAACCCATATCACAAACGCAATTTGCTTTAGGGATATATATATATAGGTACAATATGTGTGTTTGTCTGCCCATTACTTATTTGTATATTTAATTTGGTGATTACGATCTCTGCTAGAACAGTTTAGAAGTTAATACAACGCCATCTATAACATACCATAATACATAACCTACTTATCCTAAAAAATACCGATCATTGAATTTAATATTGTTAATGATTAATTTACTGTCATACGTAATGCATAATTACCCGCATTGACATCATTTTTGACACCATGGCATTTTTGGAGGAATCTGAAACTCAATTTCAACAAAATAATAAAAACATCACAACATACAGACGAAGTCCCCGAGGGCTATGTTCGTAAAGATATCAGTTTACTTAATACCTTAGTCCCAAAGGTTTGAGCGTATTTACCTTTCTTACGAATAAAATACTTTCATTGTTTACTGTCAGGGCTGCGGTCGATTACATAGCGGGTGATAGATGAGCGGAGGCGATTAAAATAGCGTTTTAAAAGTTATGAAAAGCAACTTATATATTATACTTTTTATTCTTAAGTCGATATTAGACGATTCATTTCTATCCTTCGATTTGAATAAAACAACCAAAGTGATTCATGTAAATGTAAACTTAATTCAGCTAATGCCACTGAAGACCGTCATGTCCTTTCAGTTACATATCTTCCAATCAAATTCATTCAATTTGGTAATCCATCTAATATCAGAATTATTTATTTAAAAGCTACGTATCATTATTTAATACAATATAACTATTCGCCAAAAATACCGTTAGTTATAAATCAGTAATAATAGGCTGGGTTGGTTTCCCACTATAGGAGCACGGATAGTATACCCGCCATGCTTGTCTAAGGCGGCTTGGCAGGTTTGACACATCGGTTATCGCGATGTGTAGGTTTCATCACGTAGGTTTCATTCCTTTACCATTATTAGCACGTGGTAATTGTAACAAGATGCATATTAGGTCAGAAAACTGCCTAAGTGGTTTACGTTCTGCCCAGGATTCGAACCTGTGCCCTTTGAGTTTGGGACGCGTACGCTAGAAATTACGCTTTGTTTTATACAGTGGAAATCCGTTTGAGGACCGTGAGCCGCGCGAGGGGGAAAGGTCGCGGTCCGTATGTGGAATTCGCCAGGTCGGGGTGGCACTAGCACCCCACGTGTGGGATGCTATTGCCACACCGCGGTTAGGGATGCCCACTAAAACCCCTGTTGGATCCCGAGCGTCCTTCGTCCGGGCTGTGGGCTTGCTCGCGCATTCATCACCAGCCCGGACGGACGGGGGCCGGCCCCTTTGCGGGCTGGCCTCACCATTTCTTAGCCGGAGATTTGGGTCTCTCCGGCTCCTCGACCTCACCGCGAGGTGAGAGGGGGCACGCTACCACAACTGAGTTTAAGTAATTGAGTGACCGAGTATAATAAATAGGTGATTATAGACTATGTAAGAAATCACTGCCAGAGTTTTCTTATTTTTTCTCTTCAAATGTTAACATAAAATATGGTCTTGTAATTTTATGTAGCAGTACTGTTGATTATTATTTACTGTTGAACAATGATTTTTAAGTCATGGTACCGGCATCTCTTGTTCAAACTTCACACACACACATTCTTGATACATACATATTTCCTTCTCTTTTTGTTTACTGGTATGTATGTATATCTATCTCTGTCCCCCAATTTCTCTTTGATTCATGGTAGATGCCACAATTGTGGTCGGATTCGTTTGCGGTGTTAAATAGCTATCTATTTACATGTCTCTACACGTAAGAAATAATAAGATTTTTGGCAAGTGCAGTGAGTTCTTGAAACAAACTAAATGGCGGCCGCCCTGAAAAGTGACTGTTATTATTAGAATGATTGATTAAGGGGGTTTCAATTTCCGTGTATGTCATTCTTAGTCAACGGGACTTTGGGTGAGTCTATATAATAGTCTATTTTATTTATTTATTATTATTCGACAAACACAACAACTAAAGGCAACAAAATTATACAATTAGCTTAAACGGCTACGTATGAACGAAATATCCTGGTTTTTTTTACATCGGATCCGCGCATATAAGTACTTTAGAAATAAGAATCTATGTATAATATTTCAATGAAATAGTCCAAAGATATCCGTAGGTACAGCGTCATAAATCGGTTTATAATAATATAGTTATAAAAAAATGTCTGGCATATTTCTCGTTTATGTCAACCTAGTGATTGAGAAAAGATGGGAGGAAGGTCAGAGAATAATTTTATCAAATATTTTTTTTTTAAATTTGAATCACTCAATAGGCGCAAATATGCAACCCTCTGTGAGAGTTATATGTTTGTGCCGTTTGCTGTCGAGACGCTTGGACCGTGGGGTCCTGAGGCCATGAGCCTCTACCAAAATTTATCGAAACGACTCATTGACTCTTCGGGTGATCAGAGGGCTGGTGCTTACCTCGGCCAACGGATCAGTATGGCGATCAAGCGAGGAAACGTAGCCAGTCTTCTGGGCACCTTACCCATAGAAGACGGTGATCTGGGCTCAGTATTCTACTTATAGTCTTGAGGGACTATGAGTAGAATACAATACAAATAAGTTAAGTTTTCTTGCATTGTATTCGAGTTTGAAATAAATTCAAGTCTGGAATACATGTACATGATTTATAAATTGTTTTTATAAACCAAAAAGTAGTCCGCTATCTATATGACTTTAGCTTTACGAAATAAATCGTCCAATAAATCTTAGATTGTAGACTTTCGAGAGATAAGTTTTTGTTTTGTTACCCCTATTTCGCACTAGCCCCTGGCTGTATGCGTGACTTTTATTATATATTTATTGTCATAGACTAAAAGATATATGGACATACTCATTTTCCAATATTTACTATAATATTGGAAAATATTTATGATATGTCGCTCCCTTAATCAAATATTTACAGTATCCAAAAAATTTAACTTTACAGGAGAACCAAATAACATGGTTTTAAAGAGTATGAATATCAATATTATTGGTGGGAGATGCTTCTTTTAAAATGAAACTCGATATAGAATGGACTGTATAATTATTATTAACGTTATTTATAATTAAACTATACATAGAAGAAATAATACAGAAAGTGCGTATTGGTGCTATTACGAATGAGTAAGTAAGTACGCGAGAGAGTAGAGTGAGTCCTTCTAGCCTCCAAGGCCGCTTCTATATCCCGCGTTCCGTCCGACGCCTAGCTGCTAATTGTGCGAGCTGTCGGCGTCGGCGGGCGGTATGCGGGACGCGGAGAGTAGGTGTGCTCCGGCGGGCGGTTCAGGGGGGTGCTCTCTGTCCACAACAAATTTTATTACATTTACAATGCCTTCCTATTGGATATTTATGTTACTTTTAAACCAGTATTCCTGCTAATATACATATTTCCATGATTTACGATAGATGGCATTAAAAAGTAAGTTTCGCAAAATTTTGGAGTATTGTATTATGCATTTATTACTATTATAATATATATATATATATATATATATATATATATATATATATATATATATATATATATATATATATATATATATATATATATATATATATATATATATATATATATGTTGAGAGTTCGAGTTAGTACAATGCGTATGAAAATTAAAAAAATAAGTGGACTACATGGGACCGGCAGATGACGAAAATGCGATGATTAGTTTATCTGTTCCTCCGACTGACTGTCTGTTAGAGCGTTTCGTGAAAACTATTGAACTGGTTTAAATGAAACTGGACACAGAGCTAGCTTAATTAATTAATGCCGTAGTTTCCTTCGATGCTAACAAGGTAGCGTTGTGAACGCATTTTTTGGCGCTGCCATGCCGTTGGAATTCACTAATGTTATCCTTGCAGTTACGATATGGCTTGGTACTGCATAACATAAATGTTTTTACTCCGTAAACAAATTTTTTAGGGTAATTTTTTGACAAATTGCATATGATTGACATTAATGTATCTATATTGTATATTTCCTTTTGATAATCTTAAGAAAAATTTGCACGCCTCATAGGCAAAACATGAGTGTTGTATTCTTATGTAAAATTAAAAAATCATTTTAATTTTTCCCGGGTTTCCTAACTTTGAAACCGCGTGGTTTAGAACTTGCTTGATGTGACTGTTTCTATATTTATTAGACATCTTTAGTAGTACATTATGTTGTCGTTATATGTATATTATGCTTTTAGTAACATTACTTATCGCGAATATTACTTGTTTTTTGTTTTGTCTATCCGTAAGTCATTGTAACGGCCTTTACAGATAACCAGCGCTGGTTGAATCAACCAGCATCATGCTGAGCTAGGACCGATTTAGAACTTCATTTCTTAGTTGTATTTTCTTATTTATAGATATGTTTTCTTTCTTTTTTTTATTGCAGGAGTTCAGCAGACAGGCAGTGGGCCCACTTAATGGAAAGCGGTTACAAATGCGCTGCTGCTCTCTTAAGGGAGAGTGGAACCTGGCCACTATTGCCGGAACACAACACCAAGTTGTTATGGCGGCATACTCTAGACCAGGGGTGGTACAGGAAATTGTATTCTTTCTCCGTTCCTGCACGGATAAATTTTTTACGGGAATTGTGTGCCGGGATTAGTGGTCAGGTTCCAATCTGCCTTTAGAGAGCGGCAGCACATTTTTAACACCTTTGGTGTGACAAATGTCCATAGGCAATGGTAACCGCTTTTCATCACGTGGGCCGTATGCATGTCTGCTGAACTCATGCAATAAAAAAATGTTACAACTAAGTGTTTCTGATTCTTCACGATAGATGTAAGTTACGCGGAGGTTTGCCGATGACAACCCCTCCCTCCTCCCACAACCGCGACCCACGGTCGTCTAGGTCTTAGTACTACTTAGACAAGCCTCGGTTCCAGTCGTAGGAAGGGAGGGGCGACCATCGACAAACCTTCTGCGCACGACTACTTACATAAAGAACATACACATTATACCATTTTCAATATTGAACCTCCTCGCCCTTTCGCAACTTGTGTACTGTTTTATACGACGCCATAAACAAGACGAGCTTGGTTTATGTTTGTTTATTTACGTGAGGATATTTTATTCATGCCACTTGCGATGTGAAGAAAGTTAAGTGTCTTCGCGAGGTTGTACCGCTGTTTGCAAGCTTTTAGGTAATATACATGAAGACGATTGCGCGGCGCTTCTTTGCACTTCACAGTCCAATAGCAAATGCAGCGTGTAAACTCTATATAACGAAACTGAAGGGACTGTTCGTTTATAGCGTTATAGAGAGTTGTCGTTAAATGGAGATAAGTATATTATTTTTGTCAATTTTTTTTTGCACCAGTAATTTTGTTGTATTTTTTTTACTTTTATATCTTGCGATATGGAGGCATCTTGGTGATAAAGGAAGTATTTACAAATTTGGCAATGCACGATGCCGACAGTCGAGTTTATTACGGGCTAGGATAATAAAGCGCTAAAAGACCGTACGCAGCTGGGCAGCTTTTACTAATTTTGGCATCTTAAAAGGTACTTTTTAATATTTAATTGCTGTCGTTATTGAGAGTGGGTGTAATGCTATATCGACCGTATCATTGTATAGAAAACAATGTAAACCAACTAAAGCCAAGTGATTTCTACGCTTAAGAGAGTTTGTCGTTAAAACGAGTGACGTTACATGGAGTTTACACTGTATATATGTTTGTAGATACAAATTAGAGGACGGCGTGGTAGGCTATCCTAGAACCATTATCTTGATTATAGTTCGCTGAGCCGGCTCGATCGGTATAATACCACGTTCTCACAGAATATCGCTGCCGGAGTCTGTCCCTCCCGATACTTACAACCTGGTTGTCTTCGAGTCCCTTGTGAATAGTAATAATATATGCACGAATAAAAAATTTACCATATGACGCAAGCGCCGACTACACCGCTGTTGAAAAAATGTCTAACTCGCGATGTTTTTTAATATTATATTTTTGCAATTTTACCGCATATTTTGACGCAAAAGCCGCTGCACGATCGGGTTATGAGTTGCTATTTCAACCCCGTGTGGAAAGCAGCCAAGCGTAAGAGAAAGTAATACAGTAATACTACATGCACGAATACACAATGTAAGCACCAATAAATTCGTGGGGCTTTCGCTCTTTTGGTCGCTACTCTCTTAAACGTACACTATGGGGAATCGAGTTATATTAAGTCTAAATTAAATTCACTACTGACCACTAAATGTTACTATAATATAAACATGTTTATGGACGATAACACATTATGAATTGACATATTTGAGCATATGGAAGCGAGAGTTGGGTATGGTAGAGAGAGCATGAAAGTAGAGTAAACGCGGTCGAGATGCGAGCACTGCGCAAAATCTGCGGAGTGACGCTCGCGGACCGTGTTCGTAATACCGAAGTAAGAAAGAGAGTTGGTCTGAAAGAGAGTATCGGGGTGAAGATAAGGAAAGGAATGCTCCGGTGGTTCGGGCATGTGGAAAAAATGCAATATTGAAGAATGACTAAACAGATATACAATGCAAAAGTGGATGGATGCAGACGTCGTGGAAGGCCACGACACACCTTCCATGATCGAATTGATCGTGTACTAGCAGAAGGTGATGTCAGGAGCCTTAAGAACAGACGAGCGTGCATGACAAGAGTTATGAAAGTCAAAGAAGCAAGTGAGGTGTGTAAGAATAAGCCTAAATGGCGCTCTGTTGTGCGTGCCTACCCCGCAAGGGAACTGGCGTGAAGTTATGTATGTATGTATGTATGTATGTATGTATGTATAAATATATTTGACATGCTGTAATGGTAGATATCTTATTATTGAGATATATTATTACTTATAGGTTTTTTTTAATGACTAAGAAATGTAAATTTTATATAATAATTTATTATAATAATTTTGCACGCCCAATTATGAGTAGAATGCATTGCAACTATAAAAACCGCAACATTTCTGTACATGCATTACGCAATAAATATATTCTATCCTATTCTACGCCACTGGGCTTCGCTCCTTGTGTTGCAAACTTCTATTGGTAACTGTAATCACTTTATATCGGGTGGGCCATGTCTGCTGTACTACAATAATAAAAAACCGTAGAATTAGGGTAAACTATACTATTGTTGTCACCCCACCCAATGATTAGTACCCAATCAATTTATTCATTATACTAAAAATACAACTAGGAAGTATAACGTCATTAACATCTATTAAAAATAATATGCTTGTATAAAAATTATTAAAACACAAACATTAAATAATCTATGATATAATTGTTAATATACAATTTATAATATTTATCTGGACTAAACTAAAATGCAATTAAATATTAAAAATAAATTATTTTATAAATAAATTAACATTAATGATGTAACAAATCGCTGTCAGAGGGAAGCCAGCGTGTCCAAAAGGCTGGCTGCATTGCCACGTTGTATGGCAATTACGCGAAATACAAACCAGCCTTCTGTATTCTTTTTGCAATTGTACTTTTTTGTTTGTTTAGTCCAACAATTATAACACTTAATGGACTATAGTGATTAATCTTAATTAATTTTTAGTTTTTATAAATTTTTGTACAAGCACATTATTTTTTATAGATACTAAAAAATATAATTTATATTTTTTACTATTAATAAATTTATACCATACATACATACATACATAACTTCACGCCAGTTCCCTTGCGGGGTAGGCACGAACAACAGAGCGCCATCTAGGCCCATTCTTACACACCTCACTTGCTTCTTTGACATTCATTCCATTCAATTTATACCATGATTGTCATTATGTAATATAATCATAATATCAGACCAAAAGCAGATGAATGGAGTGTGTGAAGGATGATAATAATGGCTTGTGGTGTGACAGAGGACGTATGTCAGAATAGAGGGGTGTGGAAGGAAAAGACACATTCTGCCGAAAAGAAAATAAAAATAATAATTTTCATTGTATGGTTTGCAAAATAAAGTAAATGAAGATTTCTTAATACATACATACATATATAACTTTACGCCAGTTCCCTTGCGGGGTAGGCACGAACAACAGAGCGCCATTTAGGCCCATTCTTACACACCTCACTTGCTTCTTTGACATTCATAACTCTTGTCATGCACGCTCGTCTGTTCTTAAGGCTCCTGACATCACCCTCCGCTAGTACACGATCAATTTGATCATGGAAGGTGTGTCGTGGCCTTCCACGACTTCTGCATCCATCCACTTTTGCATTGTATATCTGTTTGGTCATTCTTTCATCATGCATTCTTTCCACATGCCCGAACCACCGGAGCATTCCTTTCCTTACCTTCACCCCGACACTTTCTTTCAGACCAACTCTCTTTCTTACTCCGGTATTACGAACGCGGTCCGCGAGCGTCACTCCGCAGATTTTGCGCAGTGCTCGCATCTCAACCGCGTTTACTCTACTTTCATGCTCTCTCTTCCATACCCAACTCTCGCTTCCATACGTGAGCGTAGGTACCAGCACCGCGTTGTGTATGGCGAGCTGGGCCTTCTGGCTGAGGTTCTTAGCGCCTAGAAGTGCGCGATTTCTTAATGTGATGTTCTTAATCTAATAGAGTGCCAATTATTACACTGAGGTGCCAACAATAGTGTGGTTTCCCCTACATACGCAATATACACTGAAATTAATATTAGTAATGAAAGAAAACAATATTTTTCTCCCGTATACTACATAGAACTACTCGATGAAATTAAATGGAGTTTCCTAGTAACACGCGCCATGTTTCGGTTTTGTGCCGAGGCCAACCAATAAGGTAAAAAGTGTTTGTCTACCAACTTTGGCTTTCACTATATTTTTCACTGAAATCTATTTTATATTTTGCCTTATGAATTTACTACGAGTTTCGGTGATCGATAGCACATTTACTTGCGCGAATGCCGAAATACTTTTTAGCCAAGAAAATATTGGGCACGTTTCAAATCGAATAGGACGTACCTAGTCTTTGAGGGATATCAAGGGATAAATCCGTCATTTTCAAAGTAAGCGTCACGAAATTTTATATACCTACTACTGGCTAGAAATAAAGGTAGTAGTAAGGTGTATCGGCGTTTTTGGAAATTCAACCCCTAGGGGGGTAAAAAGGGGATGAAAGATTTCTCAAACTATGAGTATGCTTTATCTACGCGGCGAAGACGCGTGAGCGCGTCACGAAATTTTATATACCTACTTTTGGCTAGAAATAAAGGTATACGTGTATCGGCGTTTTTGGAAATTTAACCCCTAGGGGGGTAAAAAGGGGATGAAAGATTGCTCAAACTATGAGCATGCGTAATCTACGCGGCGAAGACGCGTGAGCGCGTCACGAAATTTTATATACCTACTTCTGGCTAGAAATAAAGGTATACGTGTATCGGCGTTTTTGGGAATTCAACCTCTAGGGTGGTAAAAAGGGGATGAAAGATTGCTCAAAATATGAGTATGCTTAATCTACGCGGCGAAGACGCGTGAGTAACATTTAGTATTACGATAACATTTCTGCTTTGATCATTGAAATTTTGATTGAAATCTGTTAACTTTCTATTAGATTCATCATTATCAAAATTATTGAAACGCACAAAAACCGACGGACATGACAATTTTACGAAAGTTTCAAGGGTTTTACTGAAGTTCCATAAAAAAAGCATATAGTACGTATACCTGCTCTTTATCAGAGTAGTTTGGGGTAGGTCATGATTTTAAAATGATGAAAACATTTTGTACTGAACCAGTACAATGGGCCACTTCAAATGAGGCGAAGAGATGTTAGGTTCCTACCGCGGCAGTACATTTGAAGCGATGAGGTTGGTGAAGCGATGTGCGTCATTTCCTCGTTTGACCCATTCAAAACTTCTAGTCCGGAATCGGATGTGATCGTCCTCGGACACCTCATTTACTGACAGTCGTACTAACTACTAGTATGACATGTCACGTTGTCCCTCTTTGTCATGTGAATATCCGTAAAGGTATTATTGTACTGTTGTAGAATGAGCCTCGTTCCGTTCTTCCTCTTAGCGTACGGCCTGAGTGCCTGCTCTATTCGAGCGTGCAGCGGGACAGAGCGTGCAGCATTCATGTCAAACACATGGAAACGCTAGCGGGTGTCCGTAATGGCGGCCTGCTGGCGCGGCGGGTCCAGCGGGCATGTTTGCGTTGTGGAACGGTGCACGCTCCGCTTCTATGCACGCTCAGTACGGGCGTGCACTGTGATCGTAGATAAACTAATTTAAATATATCTAAACGCTAACGAGTGTCTCTAGTGCCAGTCGAGATTTGCGTCAAGCGGAGCGTCGCGTACAGGTTTAAACCAGTTTGTGTAAGATGAACGCCGAGCGTAAACTCAGGGCACTTAGTTGGACGCTCTATTGCCCGCAGCCTGCCCCGCCGGACGCTTTGCCACTGAGGTCGTACACTTACGTTTGAGGCGTGAGTAGTAGTAGCGCGACAAAAATTTTGAAGCTTTACATTTCAAATTTTGAGCCGTATCAGTACAAATGTATTTTTTACAGGACAAATTTACTGGCTCACACGTATACTACTCATCACTATATCAGAGTGTAATTAGTTTTAAACATTATTATGGTTGTTCGAGTGCTGTCTATAGGCTATTACGAAACTGACCGTTACGATGTAATCTCTTAGCTCAACTATCTAGACATTTCCTAGTCTGAACTATATAATTACTTTTGCAGACTACGTCTACTTTGATGAAGGTGTGACAGGTTAGACGGGAAGGACATTGTAAGTGCGACACGTGAGGCGTTACAGACCATTATTACGACTGTCATGTCTAGAAGAACCTTGTTGATTTTATAATCCACTAGCATTTTCTAGAAGCTTCGCTCGCGTTAATGTATTGTCAAGCAAACTGGTTTCTTTTTATCGCTGGAAAAAAGTATTTTTTTCTGGATGAAAGAATTTATCTCTTCTGTACCCCTGATAACGTGTATGCAAAATTTCATAACAATCGGTTGGGTAGTTAAGCCGTGAAAATGTAACAAATATACTTACATTCGGATTTATAACTAGCCGTTGGTTACGGCTTCACCTGCGTAGATTAAATATAGTCACAGTTTGAGCAAACTTTTATCCCCTTTTCACCCCTTGAGGGGATGAATTTTCAAAAATGTTGATATCAATCAAATCAATCAGTGAGGCCAAGCAAATATGTATACGTATAGATAGATTTTAAAGCTGGAATACTATTGTGTATCTGCCTGTAGACCTATGCATAATACCGCCGGAATAGGTTCGGATGGTACCGTACGGTGTCGTGGATGGCAGCGACACTCTTAGCAGTTGATGCACCTTGGCCTCTCCAGGCAGAGGAGCTGGCTAAGGTGCAACGCTCCCGGCAGGATGCCCTTGCTAGGGGCCTGATTTATTGCCGGGGAGAGCTAGAGGCGGCCAGGATGCGGGAAACCGCGACCATGAATTTAGAATCTACTGAATCCGGCATTGATACAGTGGAGGCTGTTCGTCCCTGCCTACAGCGATGGGTCACGCGGAAACGCGGGACTGAACTGGCAACATCAGAGATTCGAGCTCGAGGTCTCGAGGAGGAGCTTGGTTCAGTCCTTGCATCACTCTCTGTGGAGTTTCGTTCATATACATTGTGTAGTTTTAAAAAGGATGCGAACGCAGTGCCATCTATTTTCGTTTATCCCGTGTAAACGATATCATTTATCAGGATAAAACATATCCTAAGTTACTCTCCGGAATATGAGCTTACTCTTTGTCGAGGTCAGTAGTTTTCATGTGATTTTCTGACAGACAGATAACAAGACAAAAATTCTAAAAATTGCATTTTCGGAATCTCCTGGTCCGAATTATCCGGCCTGATTTTTATCACATTTTTAAACGTATTTTACAAACTCGAACTAATTACAGATTTATTATGGTATAGATTCAAGAATTATTCTATTACTAGGTCTATGAGCATAATTATTTTTTCAACACACTTGCTCATAAAGTGGCTCTATGGTCACCACAATTAGGCACAGAATGACACCCATAATCAAACTGTGACAAAAAAACATTATAACTCACTAGTGAGTTATAGATTTTTTTTTAAATTTTATTGGTTGAGTTGCTTTGTTCTTAAAAAAGTTTTTATTCAAAAAAAAAGATCGTGTTCTATAGAACAAATAAATTAGTGTTCCTATTGCTTGCTCATTTCATGCAACTTCTTTTTTAAATAGATAATTTTAACTCGTACGTGTTTAATAAATAAAACTTTCACTCATATATAACTTTTTTTATCTACTAAATAAAATGAGTTTTTGTTGTTATTTTATTCACAAGTGTGTTGAAAAACGTCGTATGATACACGTGTGTATTGATGATTACCGTCCTCGGCTTTCTTAAGACCCTCGCCTACGGCTCGAGTCTCAATGGCGCCTCGGCGGTAATCACCAATGTTACACACTAGTACCATAATGTACTATTAAAAAAACCTGCTTCATCTTACAAATAATCTTCATTTCATTTCTTTAAATCGTGACTGATAGATGCGAAGTTACACCTAATACTGTTTCTGAGTAAAACCTATTTGAAATTTCCTGATACAGCAAACGCATTACAGCTTAAAGCTCATGTACAACCCGCAACAAAGTTGTACAGTTTCAGCTCAGCAACTTGTAGCATTAACTTTTTAACTTTGTGCGAGGGTATTCAACGCTGTTGCAACAGTTTATTTCACTAGTAATACACAAAGCGAGCTTTTAGCAAAGTTGGGCATATGTACTTTAATAGATAGATGATATTTCTGTAAGTATTTCGCTGTTATTTAGTATAATGGAAGAAGAACAAACTACCAGCAACAAATGTATGTAGTTAACTCTAAGGCTAGGCGCAAACGGGCCACCGACCACAGCCACCGGTAGCCAATAACAAGCAGTTGTCACACTTTTTATAATTTTGTAGGAACTTATCGCGCGCGTGTGGACGATGGCCGATTTGCACGCAGCGTAAAAGTCTTTTAAGTCTAGTTACCCATAAAATACCCAGGAAATTAGAAATATTTAAGTCCACAATACCCTAAAAGTCTGAATTCAGGTCGAGTTAACAAACTGACAAACGTTAATAAATTATAACAACACGGGCGTTGGGAAATTTGTACTCTCATAAAACAGTATTATTCCCACTCAAGTTTAATTTGTATAATTCCCAGCCCGCTTAGAACTACGTGCAATGGAGTGGAGTAATGTTTGGCTTTTTGACTTATTAGCATTGTACAAATGTTAGTGCTGAAACATGAGTTTGTGTGGTATTAATTTTAAAAATCAGCCATTTGCGTGTTGGACCACGCACGTTGAAGGGCTTAGTAGGTACATGTGTCTATCATTTGCCTACAAAACTCTAAAAAAGTATTTAATCGAAATTGGCCCAATATCTCAAAAACTACTCAATGTTATTGAAACTAATTGACATTGAAAGTATAGTTTTAAGCTTTACCTACTATCGACGGCCTCTGTGGTTGAGCGGGCTAAGCCTTTGCCGGCGTACCTCACTGCAACGCAGAGGTTCCGGGTTCGATTCCTGGTCTAGTAAATTTCGGAAACGTATTTTCTCCGTTATTTACTATGGTCTGGGTGTCTGGGATCGGCCCCAGAGTAGTCCGTTGTATATTACCCATAACACAAGCGTAACTTGCTTAATTTGGGGATATACAATGTGTGTGTTTGTCTGCCGATTATTATTATTATTATTACTATTTTTATTATTCAAAATGTCATCGTTAAAAAGTTAGTAGGGACATTTTTATGACTTAGGAAGCGATTACCTCTCCGATTATTAAGTGGAATAAGCATGTGAGTAAAAATCTTTTATTTATGATTTTTGAATACTGTATGTAAGTACGCACACGCCTGTGTAGACTATTTTGTTCATCTCTTTTTTGCGATTTCGCACATGATTGTGTAGTAAAATATACAATAGACCTTCTTGCTATGTTTAATCCATACAGACCTATTATTTTTTAAGACAAATTGCTATAAAGTAAAGTAGTATTTACGTTATTTTTATTGCATGACTTCAGCAGAAAAGCAGACAGTCCACCTCATCAAAAGCGGTTACTATCACCAATGGATATTTGCAACACCAACGGCGTTACAAATGCGCTGCTTCTCTTTTAAGGGAGACTGGAACCTGGCCGTTAATGCCGGACCACAACTCAAGCTTGTTATGGTGACATATATACAGTATAGCCCCAGTGTACGTATTATTTACTGAATAGAAACAAAATCTGCACCGCTTAGAAATATAGGTATAGGTGCTTTGTAGGTATTCGTCTACTGAGTTTAGGGTCTTGAAACACGAGCCACGCGCTACAGCCACAAAATGCTGTCACGTAAATCAAGAAGCAGCTAGGTACTAAGTAGTGAAGTGGAAAGATACTTATGGCCAATACAGGTAGTCTACTACTGTTTTTAAGGCATTGTATATTAAGTTACAGTATCACGATGCAGTCCGAAACAAACAGTTTAAATGCACTGCTGCATTAATGAATCGACATCGTAGAAGACAAAAATATCGACGTAATTGTATATATTTAACTTTAAAAAAATTGTCGTTAAACATGTGTTTAACGAACTTTATTTTCAAAAGAACATCACACTTATATGAGATCGAACAATTTACATTCTAACATGAATTCTATAATCTATAAGCGAGCAGACTTACAAATATAACAAAGTAAAGTAAAAGAGTGACACAATATTAAGTGAATAGCAAGTTTTTCCGTTTGTGTTCCTTTATTTGGTTGGTGGGGGCCATGCTCATCTCTCGTTCTGTGAGACGCGTCACATACAGCGCCACGTATTGAGAGACAGAAGACAACGAGTATGTAGGTGCCCCCGCAGTAGATGAGGCCGATGGGCCATCATCTGCCTGAACCTCGCGGCGTGGCGAGGCTATAAACGTGGCCAGTACTGGCATAAGGGCGAAGAACGGAACATCAAGGGGTTTATTATTTATTTTATTTAGGTTTATGGCTTGGCAGCTAGGCCTTTAAGCCAGATCTTAGATTACAATGTAGTTTCTTCATTTTCTTAAGCCTATGTGTAGCACAGCTGAACTGTAGGTTATCAGCTGGTGCCATTCAACGGAGTTCTTGTGACAACTTAAAAGGCCACATTTGACTATACAGGTCATATTTCTCACAAAACACATAATTACTACTCAAAAACTATCAATATCCTACAACTATTGTTCATTTTAGAGTAATTTTACACATTTTTAGAGAAAATAAAACTGCACAGCACAACATCTCCTTCAGGTTCCCGCCAAAAACTCCTCAAGGGGTTTTAGTGGGTTTCCCCGACTCGACTGCTTATAAATAGCACTCCATGGCCTACTGCCTCCCCAAAATGGCAAATCTCACACGCCCCCATAACGTTTCCCCCGCGGTGGTTAGTTCTCAATCAAATTTCGCATCGTTAAAAAAATTGTCATGCAAAGAGCGACCACTGCTCACTGCACTGCGTACGATGGCACAAAAAATGTAGTCTGCAACTCCCTAGCGCACAGGGTTATGTGGCTGTAACGTGTGGACAGTGTGTGTGAGCCCTAATTGTTATTCAATTTCTGCTCACCGTACTAAGGATACAGGCGTGATACTACAAACATGTTTGTAGGAAACTTCAAGATTAATGAACATTATTATTAGGCGAATGATTAATTCGAAGGGACGTTTAATATAGGAAATGTCAAGCCCGCGTTATGTCGCGACGCCACAGGCATTTGCATAGTAAATTATATTGTTTACCGTAGATACTAGAATTGACTATAGCAAATTTCAGGGAACTTAAAGGCATATAAAATCGATCTATATCTATAATATTACTAGCGGCCCCGGCAGACGTTGTCCTGCCTTTAAAAAATAAAATTCTAGAACCCGATCCCAGAGCCACCTACCGGTTCTAATTGCGAATCTAAACCATCCGGGTACCCACTCAAACACACAAAAACAAAATCACCAAAATCGCTCCAGGTGATTAGGAGGATTCCAGAACCCGATCTCAGCGCCACCTACCGGTTCTAATATATTTTTTTTTTTATTCTAGGTCATGACAAAATAAGATTAAAAATCTTGCCAAAAGATTTTAAAGTTTATAATTAACAAATAAAAAATAGGGGTTGATCGTAGAGGGGTGAAAATTTAGGGTTGTATGTATTTTTGTATGTTGTATCATAAAAAAATAGAAATAAAAATTTTTGTCTAAAAAATAAATAAAAAATAGATGTTGGCCGATTCTCATAGATACCGGATAAGCACAAAAAATTTCATCAAAATCGGTCAAGCCGTTTCGGAGGAGTATGGCAACGAAAACTGTGACACGAGAATTTTATATATTTGATAAATATGTAAAAGTGCAGTCTTGTTTTTTTAGTTTTTTTATGTTTGTCTGTTTATTTGGGATTCACATAAAAACTACTGGGCCGATTCCGATGCGGTTATCACTGATCGATAACAAACTCCCGGATTTAAAATCTGCGGTACTTTATATCACGGGAATCCCGCGGGATTTTTTCCCTGGAGTGGTTTCGAGTTGTGAGGACAAGTATAAATTAGCTTATTCCGTTCAACGTGGACGAAATCTTAGTGTATTAATATATTTAAAGTCGTGGTAGGGTAAAATGGCTAGCGCACGCGTTCCATCCTCAAAGGGCGCGGGATCGAATCGAATCATTACCACATGCTGACAACGGTGAAGGAAACATCGCGATGAAACCTGCACATCGAGATAAACAATGTGTCAAACCTGACAAGCATGGCGGGAATACTAGTGGGACTATTGGGGAACAGACAGACACGAGCCCAGCAGTGAGACGTTTATGAGCATTATTATTATTATTATATATTTTTAAATTGTTATCAAGATTTTTTTGGTAACTGAAAATATTGCTAAGGTTTCATTCATTTATACCTCGGTTTTATAATAACTGACAACAACAAAGACGTAAAGCAGCTTCAGGTCTGTAGGGGCTATGCGGAGCAAGCGATAACCACTTCCCGCAACATCGGCTCTGGGCGACTGGAAGGAATATGGGGAATTTTATTGGATATGCCTGCAGCAGGCCGGCGCATCTCCACACGCCCTCACCGTGATCCCCACACAGTAATACATACATACATAGCTTCACGAGAGTTCCCTTGCGGGGTAGGCACGAACAACAGAGCACCATTCAGGCTTATTCTTACACAACTGACTCGCTTCTTTGACATTCATAGCTCTTCTCATGCACGCTCGTCTGTCCTTAAGGCTCCTGACATCACCTTCTGCTAGTATACGATCAATTTGATCATGGAAGGTGTGTCGGGGCCTTCTACGACTTCTGCATCCATTCACTTTTGCATTGTATATCTGTTTTGTCATTCTTTCATCACACAGTAATAAGTCTGTAAATGCATTTCTCCTCGTAAAAAAATCCCTAGGCTATGATCTGGATATGGATCTTCAACTTTGGCCACTATGTTATACAAGATATAAAAATAAGCATTAGAATGTATATATTGCATAAGTAGAGTACTATATAACCCACATAGTAAAATTAGAATATAGATAGATTGCTGACAAACTCTAAAGAATATAAGGTATATCTATCTATATAAAACTAGCTGTGCCCGCGACGTCGACCGCGTGGAATTGGCTTTCAAAACCCTCCGATTTTGAAACATTCTTCATTGGTGCTTCGCTCCTATTGGTCTTAGCGTGATAGCCTTCCTCGATAAATGGGCTATCCAACACTGAAAGAATTTTTCAAATCAGACCAGTAGTACCTGATACTAGCGTGTTCAATCAAACAATATATTAGTATATTTGGCTACAACACTAATACTTACATTTTAACTATCGCGATATCTTTTGAATGAAACGTCCGAATTGAATAATTCAAAAAGTTCTAGAAAGGTATTGAATTCGTCTTGAATATGGAGTTATTTATTTTGATAAGGATTAATACCAAAGTACAAAATAAAGAGTTTTGAAGTGACGACATTTTAATTATTTAAAAAAATAAAAGAAAACACTTATTGTGAGATAACTACAATAGTTATACATATGGTTACGCGATATTTTTTGTAGACAATTATATGTTCTGCAAAGTGGTAGTACATTGTTTTGTTCTATAATCAATAGTTTTCGCAGTGCAAACCGTGTAAGGATTTTTTCGGGTCTTTTTTTTACACCTTGGGTTACCTTGGGCTATTGGACTTTTAGTAAGGATCCCTAATTTTTTTGAAAATATAATATAGTCTTCCCCGATAAATGTACTATTCAACACTGAAAGAATTTTTCAAATCGGACCAGCGGTTCCTAAGATTAGCGCGTTTAAACAAACAATCAAACATACTCTTCAGCTTTATAATATTAGTATTATAAAATGAATCCCTATTTCCCTTGGTCACGCCATCACGCGTGAACGGCTGGACCGATTTCGCTAATTTTTTTTTTATTGTGTTTGTTATTGCCAGGAAAAGGTTCTTATGAAATAAAAAATTAAGAAAATTGCGCGGAAAATTAGAAAATTTAAGAATACTTAACCACCATATAAAATTATTTCTAATCTAACCTTAGTGTCATAGATGATACGCTATATATAAGACTTAGCGCTTTGGACAATATAAACTTTTTTAATGTAACCTTATGACGTTTAACATAGAATTGTCAGAATGCGTGCTGCAAATATCGTCAAAGATGTAAAAAAACTGAATAGCGTTTAAAACAGATGCTTCGGTCGGAGTTATTTTATAGATAAAATACATGTAAAATAATTAATTTACCTATAATCCTGTTCCAATATTTAGGTGAAATTATTTTTGTGTGTGTTCAAGTGGGTCCCGGAATGGTTAAGATTATAGATTTACGGTAGGTGGCACCGCTAATGTCTTCCTAAATAGTGGGACCTATTTTGATGTTTTTATTAAAGTGGATTAGAGAATGGTTTAAACTAACAATTGGTCCCTGTAAATGTCGCTGAAATCGGGTTCTAGATTTTTATTTCTAAGAGCAGGACACCGTCTGCCGGGTACAGCTAGTGTATAATAAAAACAATTTATTTTAATTTAAAAGAAAATAAAGCATTTTATCCACTTTGATAAGATCGATGTTTTTGAAATGTAGTATGTCGCCGAAATAGCTCAGTTGGGAGAGCGTTAGACTGAAGATCTAAAGGTCCCCGGTTCAATCCCGGGTTTCGGCAATTGTTCTTGTTTTAGTATTTTTTTTTTAATTTTGTGATCCCTTACTTCACATTCAGCACTGTATGTAACTCACTACGAAAACTACTTTTTAAAATATGTTTGGCCCCACTCATTGAATCTATACAGATAAATAAAATTGAAGTTTCTATTAGTAATATCAAAGTAAAAATGTGAAAAAATCAGGGGTGATAATTTTTTGATGTTTTTTTATCTGTCTGGATAATCTCTAAAATGGCTGGGTTGATTTTGACGGGACTTTCACATGTAGATATAGTAGCTAGCTGATGTTATTATATATTAATAGTTTTACAGGGTTCCGCAAAAACAATATTCCATACGGTCGAAGTCACGGTCGTAGCTAGTATAAAATAAAAACGTAACATATTCCACGGCAATGTGATTGCTGTTACTTGTTTAAACAACAGTTAAAATTGTTTCTATTCTGATATTTGAAAAATAAAATGATAAGATGTTATTTTTCATTTCTCATACTCGGAAATAACGCTTGAAGTTACTTAGGGCTCACAGGGCTGAAAACAGTACTTTTCTTCCCTGGGAAATTATTCTCCCTGCTGACAAAAAATTTAGAAAACTATGCGAACCATACATGCGACTCATGTCCCAACTTATTTTACAGCCACTGTTAAACCGCAGCATAAATTGTAATAAAAAAAATATCAAGAATTTTGTAACATCATTTTATACTTATAAATTACTTTTCACTAAATTATTATTTAATTTACATAAACTTGAGCTATATATTTACTATCATCAGTGACAAAAAAATACTGGCTGGTAGAATGCCACAGAAAAACAAATTAAATAGGTCACTTTCATCCCTCGTGTAACAATCTACTATTAACGCCTGTCCTATAATAGGACATGTAAATGCTAGAATTGGTTACAATGTGTCCACATCTCTATTAGCTTATTTTTTTTAAAAGAGGAATACTTCAAGACCTATATTATTTTTTATATTATAATGTTTTAGAATTAGATATATTTTCAAATGATAGTGGCTAAGCACACATGTCATATTTAGACAATCAAATATTTTTTTCTTTACAGGCACAGCAGCCTACGACACAGTGAGACCTTTGGCTTATCAAGATGCGAAGATATTCATGCTGTGTTTCAACGTGGCCGAACCAGAGTCATTACACAATGCCGCTGCGAAGGTATACTAATTTTTTTTATTCATCTCCCCAAAGTTTTCCTGTTTCCTTGTAGACAAAGTGTTCAACGATGAATTAATACAATAATAAATAAAACTAAGGGGCCATGATATTTTTAAGACCGACAAAAGTGGATTCACACCTGCATACCATAAAAGCACACTTTATTACCTTTCCACATTTGGACTTCTTTTGTTTACTTTGTGTTTAAAATTTGTAATTAGAAAAACAGCCCATTGTGTATTGTAATCTTTTATGGCAGTCATTAGCCAGCTGTGTCGAACTGATTCTAAGAAATTCGGTCAACGCGGTCGGGCAGCCATATTCTATCAGTGCAGTATAAAGCAATGGCCCAATGGAGAGATCGGCAGTCGATCGATAAGCACAAGCGAAGCAAGACGTGTGTACTACATTCGGTAATTTATTTAGTGACGGACTTTGCACGTGTTATTATATTTGTACCTGTATTATACGTGTTTGTATAGTTCTAATAGAGTCTATAGTAATTCTAACGTCATTTTAATTCGAGTTCCGTAACTCGTAACAATATCATAATGAATCACTATCATAATGAAAACATTATCTTAACACCAAATAACATAGAACAAAATACTTTGTCAGTAATACAGGTTTGATAATTAGAAGAAATGTAAGCTAAAAGTGAAAACGAAGACTCTAATTATTTAATTAATTCAAAGCAGGGATTTGCTAAGTGCTCAAGTTAGGTTAGATCGTCAATATGCTAAATAGGGAACGCCTTGGAAAGTATTTAGAAAATCTCTCTTCTTACTTTGCATTACACTTTTATATTAGACTACATTCGAGCTTAGTATTTTTAAGTATTCACAGATGTTTAAATATGGCTCTTTTATCCACTGCCAGAGTCTTTAAACAATAGATACATTCAACCCGAATAATAAAACTCTGTCAAGTGCGTATAAATCACGTATTTTATATAACCAATAAAAATACACTTACTTTATGTAAGTATGTAAATAATGAAATACAGTAATAAATGTAAATTCAGGAATAAAAAGTAATTAAAATTAACCCTACAAATAATAGGGTAATTGTCAGTCAAATCAACTTAGATAATTTTTATCATTATACATGTAAGAATTATGAATGTTTCCGAACGCATTAAGTTATATAGAGTAGTTAAATGTGTATCCGAACCATGTGTGAGGTGTGTGAGTGAGAAAAATAGATGACAAATCAAAGAAATGATAAACAATAGAATATAGAATGAAAAGACAAAAGACAATCGTGGGGAAGCGTGGATTCAAAAGTAAGCTTAGATGGATTAAACGTAAGTAATGTGTTTTGGAAGATGTAGGATGTTTTAAAGATTTGTAAGGAAAGTTATTTTTATTACAACTATAATTGTATAATTAGACGAAACAAATATGAGTTAAAAGAATTTTTAACTAGATGTGTTCCTGGAGAGTTACTTGCCGCTAACAGCGATAACTCGTTGCGAAGCTGTTTACATAAAATAAGAAGCAGACTGACAGTCTTATTCATACTGAATCTGTAGGATTCTTTAAGGTCCTTAAAGAAGCCTAAAGATTTACTCTAAGTTAAATGTGATTAAAACAATTAATTTTTAACTAAAATTGTATGTCTCAAAAAATATTCTCCAATAGAATTTATTGTTAGTTTAAATAAAAACTTTGGAATTTTTATTTTTTGTATACAACACGTCACGGCCTGTATTTTGTTCATATATATACAGCGTTGTGACTTCATAATTCTAAGAAATCCCAAGTACCCCATTGATATAAAGATTTTTTTGAACTTTTACAGTGGTACAGAGAAGTCCGTACACATGGCGGCTCAGCTCCAGTAGTCCTTTGCGGCTGCATGGCAGACCTGAGACACGACAAGGAAACCCTCACCATGCTGTCCAAGCTAAAGTCCCATCCAGTCACTAGTGAAGAGGTGAGTTAATATAAGAAGCTTCCTACATTTTAAAGGAGGTTGGTGGGTTTCTTAGAAAACTTAAAAAAAATTTACATTTAACATTATTTTTCTCTGGTTAGCGAGGTTCTTAAAATATGGTAAGTACTACTTAAAAAGATAATAAGTAATCATCTGCTTTTTTGTAGGATTAAATTAAATCACAGTGGATATACTCAGATTATCTTTAATGGACACAGTTATTTTACAATTTAACACAACATTCAGAATGCAAAGTTTTAACTTGTCAAGACACAGCAAAGTGAGAAAAAGGGGCAGACGTGAGAACCCCGAACTAAGTTTACCGGAAGCATCACTGACGTTTCTCAAAGGATGCTTTTTAATATTAGATAACTTTGACACATAAATAATGGTGGTGATATACTCATCTCCAAAACTTTTTAGTATAAGTTTTATCTTTGTAGAAATTTAGGCCGAACACCACCTTTTGTAATTAAAGAACCGGCCCAATTCGTGTCAGACTACATATACATTATAGTGAAGGGTTCTTTCACACTACACACTACACTGTCTTTAGAATTAGTACACATGACATTTCTTAGGCCTGCCTACCTCTTCTACCAGGAGGTATGGCTAGACATTTGTTCCCGACATAAGTAACTGGCCGATCTCCTTAAAACGGGGCTGTAGCAGTATACGCGACTCTATTGCAGTTTGTCTACTATGTATTTGGTATTTAGTTATGGAAATGTAAACAATAATCGATGCTACTCCATATTTCAAAACTTAATTAATCCTGTTCAATCCAAATTCGTTGAAGTTTTTTTTACTTGTGTGTCAAACACTTTTTTTACAACTTATTTCATCAAATAATGTTAGAAACTCAAGGAAACAATGTGTATCATACATAGAAGACGGACAAGACATTATAAAAGTCTCGTTTTTACCGAAGTCGTAATTGAACTCTAAAATAACATATAATCAAAATCACAATTATATTCGGTATAAACGACTATACGTTTATACATACATACATACATAACTTCACGCCAGTTCCCTTGCGGGGTAGGCACGAACAACAGAGCGCCATTTAGGCTTATTCTTATACACCTCACTCGCTTCTTTGACATTCATAACTCTTGTCATGCACGCTCGTCTGTTCTTAAGGCTCCTGACATCACCTTCTGCTAGTACACGATCTATTTGATCATGGAAGGTGTGTTGTGGCCTTCCACGACTTCTGCATCCATCCACTTTTGCATTGTATATCTGTTTATTCATTCTTTTATCATGCATTCTTTCCACATGCCCGAACCACCGGAGCATTCCTTTCCTTACCTTCACCCCGATACTCTCTTTCAGACCAACGTTTATATAATATAATTAATCTATATTCATTATGAATGCTGTATAAAATTTGACATTCATCAATGTGTGGTTTACCGTTTCCGTGATGAAATTGAAATCTAGTAAAACTAACCTCAAAAGCTTTTAGTATAATTACACGTTCAAAATTGTGAATAGAGTTTGAAATGAAGCTTCTTTCAATTTCAATACATGAGTATACGCGAAACTCGTGGTATTCCCAAAAGCGTAGCCTCAATTAGTGCGCGGTGTAGCCTCACGAGTGTAGATACTTTTTGAAATAAAGTAAAATATACTGCAGGTTACAATACCTTTCATAAATTAAAACGTGTTTAGTATAATAGATGCAAATAACTAAGACACTGACATAAGTTAGAGTCCAACGTTATTTTACACGTGATGATGGTAGACGTCCTGACGGAATGATTCTAATTCCCTGGCGACGTGGCAAGCTTCTGGTATGGGATGCGACATACCTGGAGACTTTGGCCGTATCCCATTTACCAAACACGTGTAGGCTCGGCAGCGGAAACAGCTGAATCATTCAAGCGCCGCAAATATGCAACCCTCGGTGAGAGATGTTGAGAGAACGTGACCTCCTGAGGCCATGAGCCTCTACAAAGACCTTCGGGTAATCAGAGGTTTGGTTCCTACCTTAGACAATGGATCATAATGGCGATCCAGCAGGGTGACGCAGCCAGCCTTCTGGGAATCTTACCCATTGACTTCGATCACCTGGACTCAATATTCTACTTATAGTTTTAAGGCATTGACTATTATTGGTCCCAAGCGGCAGGATATCAATTACGGATTACGTCCCGAAAAAAAAGAAACTAAAATCCCTGTTAGATGAATATCGATATAAATATTAAGAATTGCAGTCAATCAGAGTGGAAATTGTACCATAGTAAATAAATATAATGATACCTGTAATTTCAATTGTCGTAAGGGATGAATTCTCAAGGTGAAATTGAGGTCACCTTAAGAATGTAATTAGTAACTAAGTTAAAACCTTTAGGTAAAGATTCTGTCCCTTAGAACTCATTCACAGATGAAAAAATTACAACAATTTTAAGAAGATGAACATAAACTATTTAGTTTTCTGAAAAACTGTTTGTGCCTTGCGACAGTTGCAAGTAAAAATTTAATTAAACCACGTGTCGACAGAGGTAATAGTTTTTCAACTTTAATTTTAGCCTGATGCTTCAGTAGTCGTTTATACTATCAGAATTACTCCATTCTAAAACGTCAACGAGTGTGTAAAAATAAATTTTCGTTTACCCTAATCTTGTCGAATATTTTAATTCTAAACCAGGAAAGGACAAGAAAAATCACAATCATTAAAAAATCTACTACTACTACTACTCTATTATTACTATATCCCATCCCCTTTATCCCAACCCTCCTATTCCATTCTTTCTAACCATTTCCACCTATCCCATCCATCCTATCCTCCCCCTCTTATCCCATCCATCCTATCCTACGCCTCCTATCTCATTCTTTCTATCCAATCCCTCATATCCCATCCATCCTATTCTCCCCCTCTTATCCCATCCATCCTATCCTACGCCTCCTATCTCATTCTTTCTATCCAATCCCTCCTATCCCATCCATCCTATCCTCCCCCTCTTATCCCATCCATCCTATCCTACGCCTCCTATCTCATTCTTTCTATCCGATCCCTCCTATCCCATCCATCCTATTCTTCCCCTCTTATCCCATCCATCCTATCCTACGCCTCCTATCTCATTCTTTCTATCCAATCCCTCCTATCCCATCCATCCTATCCTCCCCCTCTTATCCTATCCATCCTATCCTACGCCTGCTATCTCATTCTTTCTATCCAGTCCCTCCTATTCCATCCATCCTATCCTCCCCCTCTTATCCCATCCATCCTATCCTACGCCTCCTATCTCATTCTTTCTATCCAATCCCTCCTATCCCATCCATCCTATCCTCCCCCTCTTATCCTATTCATGCTATCCTACGCCTCCTACCTCATTCTTTCTATCCAATCCCTCTTATCCCATCCATCCTATCCTACGCCTCCTATCTCATTCTTTCTGTCCAATCCCTCCTAACTCATCCCTGGAAGATATCGCCGGCGGCGATAAGACCTCCTATTGTATATATTTGACTTGATTTCCTCAGTACATGTAATAAAAAACATTCATTCATTTATTCCCCTCCTATCCCATTCCTCGTATCCCATCCCCTCTATTTCATACGTCTATAGGCGACGGTAATCACTTTCCATTAGATGGGCCATGTTGTCTGCCTGTTTGCCAGTAAATGATGTAGTTCGCAATTAAAAATATTGTGACATAAGCTTTTTTAAAAAGGTTTAAAATACAAGCATTTGAGTTTTTGGATATCATGTAGCAGCAGAGTGCTAGCCAAAACAAGTAAAACGAGCCCAAACACGACGGCTCTTATCTTATTTAGTACAGGAGTTCCCATGGCCACCTTCCGACTCCATCATCAGATCAGCTCCATGGAACTATATCATTGCATTGTCACGCGATATACATATGCGTGCAAAATTTCAGCTCAATCTTGCAAGATTCCACCTAAACTTACATACATACATCCATTGCAAGTTAAATCAAAGTTTGTAATAAAAAACGTGGTAGATTAAAAAGTATTATCACCTACAGTTACACTAAACGTGGAGTTAATTGCCGCTTCTGTGAGCACAGATTGAGTTTTCAATCGGTTATACCACGAGTAACGTCCATTGAAATAGTATCTCGTTAACTCAGAAGCTTTAGTACCACCTATTCAATGGATTGCCACATTTCTTAATTGATAATCTTGAATTGAATTCAGTGGTTATTTTGGTCACTTTGGTTTGGAGTTCGCTTTGAGTTTATTATCGAAAGTAGCCATACATGTATCTGAATAATGACCAAACTTCTCTCAAAGGTTTCGATGAAATCAAAGTACCGAATTCGCTTGGAACTTTGCTATAGAATTGTGAACTTACTAAGTATTTATATTTGACAAATAGTTACAATAGTTTGGAAATTATAAAGTCTACTAATAAATAAATGAACACTGTAAACTTCCATTTAATAATTACGAAGTCAGTAAATATAAAAGTATAGGGTCATCTAGAGGAGATCGCCTTTGGCGACAAGACCACCCATTATACTTTAATGTATGTGCAATAAAGTTATTCATTCATCCAAAACAATAGTGTAGATCTAGTTAATGTGAAAGACGTAAAACGAGACAAGCTACGCCTAATCTGAGTTTTAAAAAAGTTATTTTAAATCTAAATGATTTTATTATAGACAATGTAAAAACATTGAACTCAACTAGGCTGTAAATTAATGGTGTTAGTAGCGCCAAATATGTATATATAATATAGGTATAGTTAAGATTCAAATAATCTGTTTAAAATTGTAAATTTCAAATAAAAATAATAACAGCCCATAATGCTCCAGTGCTGGCCTCGGGACTTCCATTATAGGAGAACGACAGTATACCCGCCACGCTTGCCCAAGGCGACTTGGCAGGTTTTACACATCGGTAATCTCGATATGCAGGTTGCATCACGATGTTGTCCTTCACCGTTGTTAGCACGTGGTTATTGTAAGAATATGCACATTAGATCAGAAAACTGCCTGAGTGTTTGGAATGCAAGCAAGCAAATACTTTGGTGCAAAATATTATCTTAGAATGTAAGGTTAAATTGCCTTTGTCAATTTAAATATATATACTAGATAATAAAAGAGATGACATATTGATGATTTCATTATTTCAGGCTTTATCAGTTGCAAGACAGATTGGTGCGACCACATACGTGGAAACATCAGCCAAAGCATCCAGCAAGGGAGTTAAGGATGCGTTTGAGGTGGCTGCTTTAGCCGCCTTAGGGAAGCTGAATAAACAACAGATGAAACAGCAGGTACCCTAGTAATAACTTATTACTTTATAATCTGAGAGGTCGTTTGTACTTTATATCCAAGTTACGACTTCAACAATTCTTATTAAGCTGAGAATTTTTAACGTATCGCAACTTTATCTCAATTCAATTCAATCTGATCAACCGATAACTTATTTAAAAAAGAAATTGTTTGGATACGGAAATATGATATAAAATATACTTTGTTTTCTACGTTGCACTAATTAGTCAATAAATTATAATTATATGGACTTATAAGTTGATTAAATTTCGATAACATGAGTTTGTATTTATTTATTGTTGAACATTCACGTATCATATCAAAAATTACATTATGTGAGGTAAAATTCGTTTTACTCTCTGAGTTTTGGAAGTATCATTTCATTTAAATATACCGATATTAAAAATGTGCAAAATTAACTATCTCAAATTAAATTTCCCACATTAATCAAGAGCGTTTATTCAATGCTTCAGTATATTTCGTATAATGTTCAATAAAGGTAACAGTTGTCGACACGCCGACTATTTGTTATCTCTTACTGGCATGTCGTTAATAATGTAGCAATAATTAAAAGATTAATGGTATAGATAGAATATATTACACTAGTGTATGCTGAAACTGCTTATTCTATGCAATATATTTTGCATTATTTTGAATTTATCGCTAACATTAATTTAATTGCCTACCTAGTGACTATTTGTTATTGATTTTATAGTAAAGCAGAGTTTACCAAGCAGTTTCATTCGATTCCGTTCCACATCCCACAAGAACTATTTAGGACGAAAAAAACTCATTTCACTAAAAATGTGTGTTTATGCTGATCGTGAAACGGCAGCTAAAATACTTGAAAGGTAGTTCCCAAATAACTCCTTTTTAACTATTACAATAGTATGATCCATTCTCACAGCAACTCATAATATTGTCTTACTGCTGGAACCTGGCCTCCCTGTTTTACAAAAGTAGATGTGCCACGCTTGTGTAAAGTGAATTGACGGATTACATGACGTGGGTAATATCAATCTTTATCCGTGCAGGAACGGAGAAAGAATACAATTTCCTGCGGCCGGGCGGCCTGTCGTAAGAGGCGACCAAACAACCCACAGCCAGGTGGTAGAGCATTTGCCCGACTGGATGGCTACCACCCCTGGTCTAAAGTATGTCGCCATAACAACCTTGAGTTGTGTTCCGAAATTAGTGACCAGGTTCCAGTCTCCCTTAAGAGAGCAGCAGCGCATTTGTAGCACCTTTGGTGTTGCAAATGTCCATATGCGATGGTAACCGCTTTCCATCAAGTGGGCCGTCTGCCTTTCTGCTGAATTCCTGCAATAAAAAAAACGTGTACATTTTATTACAATGTTTTCTTTCAACAACAAGACAATTAGTTAGATTATATTTGACAATTTCGGTAATAGAATAATGAATTAATTAATATCAATAATTAAAATCAAATTAATGCGTACTAATGTAATTTTTAAAATAATTTACCAATTATTTTCTCCAGCAGAAACAAGTCGGCCGTAGCAAAAGCAAGCGTGACCTGAAAGCCGAGCTAAAAGGACGTGCAAAGAGCTGCTGCGTCATGTGATCCGTGGCCGGCCACCCATCTCGGTGGCCGCACGACTGCTAGGCGACCACCGCCCTTCCAGAACCTTCTACGATCCTCTAGAAGAATATACAATTCCTGGTATCTGAGATGAAACAACGGACCTAAGATTGCGCCTTGCGGGACGCCATAGTATTGAAATGCCGCATAAGATTACTATTTGAGGAATTTATATGAAATTTCCTAATGCTACGTCTTAAAACGAACACGAGAAGAATCTTTCGACAAAACGATGTAATTATAAAAATATAATTATTATGTGTGATTAAAAATATCAAAAGCCTATTATGAAACTATTGTTAGTAATTTGTTAGTGTAAGAGAAAGTGGAACAGAGTTCGTAAGAAAATATTACGATGTTTTGTGGTTTTGAAAGTATCAAGTAAATAAATAAAGGTGCAATGTAATTAATGACCCCCAGGGTTGGAGCGTAAGCCTGTGATAAAGTAAACGTAGAAATTTGAAAGGGAAATAGACAAGTAGAGATTGAGATTTTAGAAAGGCGAGTAGACGCTCAATTCCCATTATAATATCGTCATACATTGAACATCTATTTATAGGTTTAAGTATTTACTGGTAAATTGTATAAATATGATTCATATTAGATAACAAAATAAGTGTTTTCATATACATTAATGATCTAACTATAACAAATTGATGTTTTTCTATAATAGTAGCATTTCAAATATTTATTCTAATTATAAGCGAATTTTCAATGTTATTATGTTACAAAAACTAATTTAGTTAATCAAGAGATTGAGAAAAACATTTACATTTCTATCTTTAAGAATGAAAAATAAATGGAGCTTGTGTATAAGCTTTTAAATAATGTTGGAAATTCGCCAGCATCTACAAAAGTAGATAAACAAATATAATAATTATAATTATTTAGTGATGGGATTATGTTGTGTAGGACCAATGTTGCTATTAATTTCAAGGCTGTAGCTTGTTAAAGAGAAAGTAATTATTTAACAAGAACTACAAGCGTTTTCATTTGTGATATAAATACGTAATTATAAATTAAAAATGCACAACGATGGACAATATTAAATAAATGGCGGTCCATTTTGCTAGTTTTCACGTCCAATCTACGTTTAGATTTAGATTTTTGTACTGTTTACTATAAATTGGATATAGGCTTGCTTGTCGTCTATTAAATATTTCAGTTTTAGGACCATTTACGTAATAGTTGTTAAAGCTGATTCTATTAAATTCATTGCAGACTATAATTTCCTTACTATTATTACAGTTGATATAGATAATATCTTTTTTTGATATTTACTAATGTCTAAAATCATCGATAATAAATAAGCAGATCTCACACGTAATATATCAAGGATTATTCTAACGTGTGTGGCCTGTCGTTGATTTTTGTATAGTTTCGCGTTTCAATAAAGCAAATTATGCAAGGACATATATTTCAAACATAATGTGATTTAGACTTATCAGAATTTACTTATGGGCTAAAATTGTAACTATCGCAAACAGACCAATATTTGTAAACAATACGGCTTGTGTTGTTACAATCCGTTCAATTTAAAAGGATTTTCGAATGCATTAAACATCTCAAGGATGTCGAACATTTTAATTTTACCGATCATCATTATCACCTACTGACGATTTTCGCGGTAGTAGCCTTTGAAAATTTACAAACACGTCCTTGCATTCATTGCAATCTATCAAACGTGAACCAGTCGATACCAAGCTTTAAATTCAATGTTAGCTTTAATTAACGATTAAATGTAATTAATTAAATATTCATATTTAAACTGAATTATTTTTTAATTCTTAAACAATAGGTTTGATTATTGAAAACCATCATCACATATCAAGTTCTGTTGAAATTGTATTTTTGTGAAATTATATATTAATAAATTTGTTTTTATAGGTTAAAAAAGAATATAAAATGTATTAGAAGTTTTTAACCTTGCAAAATTGTATACAAGCATGAAATAAAATTCTACTTTTCTATTTTTGTTCAATAAAAATATTTTTGTTAAAAACAGCCAAGCTCGACCGTGGAATAAAAATCTGCATATTTTTTATCAATTAATCACATTTACTTTAATTTAATTACAACCAAAAATAAAGCCGCCCATTGATCTTTCATGTGTTTTCTCGTCCTTACATTATTTAGTAAAATACATTTGCACATGTTTTACTGTTATGGTGGGACTTTATCTGCGTTAGTCTTAAAGATTTAGACTGTGGCCCTAATGCGTCTTATTTAAAGTGTTTAAAAATAAAATTACACACATTAGTGTATATACATACATACGTTATCTGTCAATATTTAACGTGATTAACAATGTCACATCTCAAATATGCATTAAACCCATCGCCATGCATGCATGTAATGGCTTAAATCTTTAACACAAACGCAGATGAAGCCCTCCACCTTTTGCTATTTATTATTATCTAATGGAAATAAATATCATCAAACATTTTTTTACACATAGCAACGTTTGCAACATTAATAATATTGTAGTGACATTCCACTGTCGTTCGAAATTTAATTTTTAAATTGGATAAATGGAATGTAATTTTAAATGGGAGTACACCTTGTAGTGACGTTCCACTGTCGTTCGTAATTTAATTTTTTCAATTGGAGAAATGGAATTGTAATTTAAAATGGGAATAGTGTAACAATGATGTTTTGTGTTTATCGTAGACAGATAAATTATTTTAAAAAAACATATTATTAGGCCATTTTGAATGTTGTTTGTAGAATAAATGAATAAAAATAGAATTCAGTGTTTTCGATAAATGAATTTTATTTCAGTCCTGATTACCTGTCCTCAATGAAATTAAAATTATGCTATTTGTTATAAATTAATTCCTACACTCTACTGGTACGTAGATATAATCTATGTGGACACAATATCTTGACAGTGATTGGAGTTTTTGGCGGAAACTGAAAGGGGACGTTGTGCTGTGCAGTTTTATTTTTTTAAAATGTGTAAAATTACTCTAAAATGAACAACAATATTTATAGGATATTGACAGTTGTTGAGTACTAATTATGTGTTTTTGCAAGAAATGTGAACTGTATAGCCAAATGTGGCCTTTCGAGTTTTCACAAGAACTCCGTTGAATGACGTCAATTGTAGCCTACAATACAACGGCGTCTGGCTTAAAGGCCTAGTTGCCAAGCCTTAAAGCTAAAAAAAAATTGACAGTGATTGAGTTACTGTCAGGTTTTTAGCGCGAACTTAAGAATAATATTTTTCTGAGGAGTTTTGTTTACAAAAATGTACAATACTGGTTAAAAGTGACCAATAGTTGTAAGATATTGTTTTCTTAACGAAATTCAATTCAATGAAATGTCTATTCCAGCTGCCACAGGAGCTCTTTTGTTTGTTAGCGACTTGCAATTTGGTTGAAAAGAAAAAGAAGACCCAGCGTCCACTTCACAGGAATGGTAATCATTAGTACTATTTTGGCTGTAAACATGAGATAAATGGTGTTTAACCCGTTAATTAGGTATTTCTAGTAACAATAGTAAAGCACGAAAATACAGTACTTATCTACAACATTTTAGTTGTAACGAAGCTTCTAGATTAAACTAAATCTTATTTTTAAGATAAATTAGTTATTCAAGGCATTAATGCGTTGCTAAACAGAATTAAACTTTAACTTGACATTAATAAATTGTATTACAATTGACTAACGAAGAAACATTACAGCATTAATTACATTATTAACGTTCATTGTGCCCTGAAGCCATATTCTGGGATATTTATACTGAAGGTTAAATAACAGATCGACTCCAAATGGATAGAGGCTAATGCAATTAATAGTCCCTCACTGAATAATAACATCTGGGATACAGAATAATGTTTGTAGTCTGTGGTTAGAACACATGCGCCAAAAATACCACGTGCTTTTAAATATGAAGAATAAAACTTAATTATACTAATACATACTCGTTTATATTGAGAAAAGAGATAAATACAAAAAGGTATTTTTGAAAGGTGATTGAAAAATTGAAAGTCAGAAAACTACTTTAGACTACTGCGATTTTTAATTACCTAGACTAAATTGACAGCTACGATCATAGATAATATTATATATATATATGCTGCGATTGACCTAAGTGAGTTGTGAGAGTTGAATCTTACACAGCTTATATAGGATTCTTGCAACATAAAAAAAAGGTCGATCACAGCTGTCATTTTAGTCCAAGTAATTAAAAATCAGAGTATAAGGTGGTATGAAATATAATTAGGAGGGAAGAAAATGAAAGAAAGAGTATTAAACTGGAAGATTGATGGGTACAAATACAAAGATAAACCAAAAGAAGAGATTGATGGATTTTTGGACGGTTGATACAATTATTTGTGGTGTAACAGAGGAGTTATGTCAGAATGGAGTAGTATGGAAGAAAAAAACATATTGTGCCGATTCCAAATTACTAAGAGAAGGTCTATGGAAAAGATCGCTCGATTACATTGTGATCACTTCCACAAGATCGAGCAGAAAAGTGGTAAAGAAATGGGCAGCTCGATTAAACCTAACATACTTATATGTTTAACATGGCTTACTCGCATTACGAACTGCCCTAGGTAGTAAGCAGGAAGATGGTCCCTTCCTGCTTACTATCGTGTGGAAATGGTAATAATATAACATTTCAATAACCATTAGTAACTGACCTCATTTCTTCGCGTAAGTGAACCAAAGTCACGTTCAGAACAACACTATAACGTGTGTAAAAACAATTCTGTGCACATTATTATTTGGGTTACGTCCTCATATTACCTGAAATGACATTGTTTTGGTATTCGGGAGACATAATTGACAAAGGACTTTTCTTTCCACCACATTTCATAGGAAATTAACTAAAAAATGTCTATATATTCCTTTTAATGTATTAACATGGAAATTAATTTGTCTGTCGTCTTCGTCAGCCCACCGTTATGCACTGCTAGACGTAGACCTCCCCAAGTTTGCGCTACCGATCCTAGTTTTTTTTTAGATGGTTCTCGGGAACGCATCTGCGCATCGCCTCGGACCCCGCTGGAGGTCTACGAGGGAGACATGGGGCTCCCAAGAGCTGGTTCTGCGCAAACCTTGACAGAGGAAAGAGTTGAGATATACCAGCCGTTAGATTACCCACTAAACCTACCAGCGTCATGCCACGTGTTTGTTAGGTGCCACGGGATCTGACTATGGCCGAAACATGCTATATTAGGATGCTCCTAGGAGCATCCTAATATGGCATGTTCCGACCACTCCCGGTCGCACTACATCAATGGGAGGAAGTGAGCGTAGCAGCATCTCCGGCCCCCTGTTCGTCGTCTGCCACGGGCGCCTACTCGCTCATCCTCCTCTCTCTGCCTTTCGGTTGCCTCCTTCCGCAACATCTTCCCAGAAGGAGGACCTATCTCGGCCCTCCACTGACCTCATCCAGCCGCCACCGGCGGCCTTGCGCTGATCGTCGATCCATTAGACTGGAGAACATCCTGCACTTCGTTTCACTATACGCGATCTCCACTCCAAGACTCGTCTACTTAATCGGCCGTCAGTCCTGCGACAAATCTGACCACTTCAGCTTGATAATTTTGTGCGCTATGTCGGTAATGGGTTATCGAAATAACTCACAAATTTATCGAGAGAACCAAGAGGTTATCTTACGTATATCTTAATTTCTAATTGTATACATTAGAGAAACTCCCTATATAGCTCGCTCTAAAGTCCGTTGGAACTATCCCCACTCTCAGAGTACACGTCTCGGCTTCATGCGTCATGGCGGGTAGCACGCATTAGTCGAAGACTTTCGTCTTCAAGTATTGCAAAGATATCAACGTAAAGATCTGACGGAGCTTTCCGAATCCTTGAGTTTAATTGGTTTATTTTTTAGTTTTTTATAATTTATGCCAATTAAACCGTGGTTTTTATGAAATATTGCTGTGATTTTAATTCTGTTAACATGGAGGAGCATAGGTAATAAGGAATTAAAACAGACAATCATCTATGAAGGATTAATGATAGTGTAGGACGCAAAACGTGAAGGCCAAAATCATGGCAAGTGTAGATCCATTGTCTCTTTTTACTTTATATATAAATCTAGTTGCAAAGTCTACAATAACCCGCCCAATTTATGCGTGAGTAGGTTTTAATCTAACCTATAGTAATCTCAAATATCGGACCACGCACGACGACACGATGATCTTCGATCGATTGAGTTTTTAATTTGTAAGTAAAATTCGGTGACCCACAGACAGTGGGCATCCCGGACAGTTTGTCGGAGGAAAGGACGTCGCGACCCGTGCTACTGGAAGAATACTAAACGAACAGTTTTTGGGGTTCAATTATGAACGAAGACATGAAAATAAAGATCTTTTTGTAGAAAATGACTTTACGAATTAATTAATAAGAAAACATAAAACCAATTTTTAAATATTCACTAAAATAAACAAAGACATATTTAATTAATAACTTCGTTTCTTCATCACACTGTTACGAGTTTAGCGGGACTCAAATTAAAATGCCGTTAGAATTATTATAGTTTATTAGAACTATACAAACACGTATAACACAGGTACAAATATAACCGAACACAACAAATCCAAACGTAATGCAGAAGGTCGTAATTCAATAAAACGCGCAAAGTCGGTCACTACTAGATACCAGAATGTACACACGTCACGCCCGTATAGTAGTCATCGCTCAACTGCCCCCTATCTCCATCAGGCCGTCGTTTTATCCTACAAAAATGGAAATGAATCCGCAACACTTAGCTAATGAGCGAGTACATTAAGACAATAGGCCATTCTTCACATTAATTAGAAACGTATGCCAATAAATAAGTAAACAAAAGAAGACGATCATTAAAGCATTACAATTAGTTCAAATGCCGACAGGTAATAAATGTGCTTCTACAAATTTGTACGTGGAATTTGTCTTTGTCGGCGCCTAGGTTGTAACAATACTTATACGAAATTTATAGCGTCTTTAAAAAATATTTTATTCATAATTGTGTTATCTATGCCACTTATTATGTTAATTGAAATGTACAGTTTCTATACGACGTCGTCCTGTCCTGTCCTGACAAAAAAAATGTAGAACCCGATTGCTGCGCCACTTACCGGGTCCAATTGTGAATCTAAACCATCCCGGGACCCACTCAAACAACATTTCATCAAAACCGGCCAAGCCGTCTTTATGTTTTAGCCACACTAACGAACAGCAATTGATTTTTATATATAAGAAAACAGAAGATTTATCTATTGTATAAATTAAATCTTAGTGCTCTGTATCCACGTGGATAAAGCGACGCAGCAGCAATGGTGGGGTAAGCTCTTCCCAATTCTGTTTTGCCCTTCTACCTTCTCCTAACCACCGTTTTGTGCCTGAAGTATATTTAATACACATCTGCTCATACATAGATAATACAAATCTGTTAGTTGTAATTTTTTAAGTTATATTGTATTTTACCTATGATCCTAAGTACAAAACTCAACCTAGCTGATTGATCTAGGTTCATATTACAGAAAATGGCAGCCGAGGGAAGTAACGACGAAGATGCACAGTCGAACCTTATCCCTAGACATCGGAGAGAAGATTGAAGCTGCCGAAGCACCTGCTCTGAAACCACCACCTCTGGTGTGTCTCAGGGGATCTGGATACCCTCCTAACACATCCTCTGTGTATGAATAGGATCTCTTCCCTACGGGTGGTTTAGGATTCGTAGCGTAGAAGCGTTCCTACGGCTCTAGTTCTCATGGACCCATAAACGTGCGAACCAGGGGCGCTGGTTAGCTTTAATGTGTAGTCTCTCGGTCGGAATATCACAACTCCTTCTGGGCACGGAGTGCGTAAAATAGCTGATGATCTAGTTTGAGCATTCTGTTACTTTACCTTACTTCTTACCTGTTGATAAGATACCGAGAAGGCTGACTACTTACCTCATTAGATCGCCATACTGATTCAGCCCAGTCCAACGCGGGTGCTAGCCCTCTGATGACATTAAAAGTAGATTACGGCGTTTTAAGAGTTCTTTACGCTGGAGCTTCGTCTACGTTAGTGCTAAAGATTTAGGCTATGGCCGAATTCGTCTTATTTATATGCCAGGTGGTAGGGCATTTGCCCGACTGGATGGCTACCACTCCTGGTCTAAAGTATGTCGCCATAACAACCTTGAGTTGTGTTCCGGCATTAGTGACCAGGTTCCAGCTTCCCTTAAGAGAGCAGCAGCGCATTTATAGCAACTTTGATGTTGCAAATGTCCATAGGCGATGGTAACCGCTTTCCATCAAGTGGGTCGTCTGCCTGTCTGCTGATCTCCTACAATAAAAAAAAATGTTAAAAAATAACGTCTATTACGCATAGCTACATTAGTATATTCGTACGTTATCTGTCAATATTTAACGTCATTAATAAAGCCATCGTCATATCTTTTATTTTTATTATTACATGCGGTCAGCAGAGAGGCAGACAGCCCACCTGATGGAAAGCGGTTTAAGCGGTTACCATCAAATGCGCTGCTGCTCTCAACCTGGCGACTAATGCCGGAACACAATTCAAGATTGTTATGGCGACATATTCTAGACCAGGGGTGGTAGCTGTGAGTTGTTTTGTCGCCTCTTACGACAGGCCGCTATGCACAAGGAAATTGTATCGTGAATCGACCTAAATCTTTAACACTAACGAAAGAGCCCCACCTTCACCGAAGTTCACGGCCTGATGGCAAGTAGTATTAACTTGTGAATCATATGCAGAACCAATGTCCAGTTGTAAACGTATTGCCCTTAACTATATTTTTTAATAATTTCCCTTGTCCCCTCGGTGAATACGATCACGTAGTAAAGTGAGACCCTAATATCGTTGTGCGTGACATCCCAACATGACCCCTCTCTTTCCTTTATTATTAAAAACCTTTCCAATTATATGAACATGCCTATAAATTAACGGAAATATACAAATATATAGTGTCCGCAACACATAAGAATCTCACGGAAAATAAAGCAGCTAAATGTGGCGGCTCCGCTATTTATAATTTGATCGTAAAGTACAGCAAAAAAATTTACAGCTTTGATTATGGAATATTTTGTACTTATTATTCAGTCATTACGTACATCGATTTACGGATTAGCAAATAAATACTCTGGCAGGATTAAACATGGCGACTGTGGAACTTCTTTGGGGCGGGACCCTACCTATTATTAAGGGGTGAAAAGTTATACTTCAAGAAGATATGTTTCGTAGCACACAGCTAATGTAGTTACGATGAGTTATTATGATTTATGAGAAATTACCATAGTGACGTCACACGTACGCTCGGTTTTGTTGGGGAATTGACGTCATGTTTTTGGGAACTCGGGTAATATTTTTTTTAATTTGATATTACTTTTAATTATAGTAAAAAATAGTTTGTTATAAAACGTATGTGATCTTCCCATTTGAAAAAAAAACCAAAGACATTGAAACTAAAATACATTATGTAGCAGATCACTGCCAACGGAGAGCGTGCCCAGAAGGCTGGCTGCATTGCCACGTTGTATGGCAATACTTATTTGTTGTGTAAAATATGAGCCAGCCTTCTGATCACGGGTAGTGTCAAAGAGTTTCTTACATATGTCTTTAAAGAAACTTTACCGACGGACCCCACGGGCCTTATGTTTCAACCCCAAACAGCACAATTATGTAACCCCTTCCTAAAGCTCCATATTTGCGCCGTTTGACGTCCTCAGCTGAAGCGGCAGCGTTGCCAACCCCTAACTCGGTCATTGGAAGATGTGACAGGGCCAGTGTGTCAATACAGGTCGCATCCCACACTAGCGGCCGCCCCATCTTCCAAGGGACGAGTGACATTCCGTCCGGTCTCTTGCCATCGTCACGCACCAGGTCATTCGGTTCCAGAATGGCCGGGACGCCGACGCTGACAAGAGCTCGGCGAATGATGTCGTTGTAAATTTAGCAGATATATTATTAATTAATACTTTATGAATTGAAAGTGACTTCTCAATTCAACTACATGCATTTGAAAAACAAATATTAAACTTTATACAGCCACGTCATTTGGACTGTGGTACTTATATGAAACGCTCTGTACACGGAATGTGTAAAGCTTACACCTCGCTTGCATACACTAATGACTCTCCTTCTAATCGCAGCCATCCAGCAGTAACCTCGATATTTGACGGTTCAACCAAATTGAATAAATTTGATTGAAAGGCACAGAACTGAAAGAACATGACGGTATTCAGTGTTATTGAATGATTCAAGTTATTTTATACTGATCACTTTGGTTGTTTCATCCGAATTGAAAGACAAAAATGAATCAACTAATATCGAATTCTTAAATCATCCTAAATATTTCTTTAGATGATCGATCGTGGACCCAAGCTTCCTTACCGATACGGCTAAGTGGCTTGGGGATACGCAAAATTTCCGACGTAGCACTATCTGCCTTTCTGTCCTCAGTCTATAGTACCGTGGACCTCATCGGTAATATAATAATCCATCATTCAGTGATTTTGAGGTCTTTGGCTTGCCCGTATGAAAATTTTCCTTTAGATTCAAAGATGCAGAAGCTGTGGGATGGGCAGCTCAGTAAGTCAGTTATGACAATCTAATGTCATCTTGCACCAGCGAAACTGACCGTGCTCGCATCCTAGCTGTTTCTAACTGGGAGTCTGGTCTGTGGCTTCAGAGTCTGGCCTCGGCAAATCTAAATACACTCCTGGATGATACTACATTCAGGATTGCTGCCTGCATTCGCCTGGGGGCAGGCATCGTAGTCCCACATCGTTGTCTATGTGGAGATAAAATTGATAGCCTGGGTCATCATAGCTTGTCTTGTTTGAGGAGTGCCGGTAGAACTTCACGGCATGCGGCAATCAACAACATCACCCTTTGGTCTCTTGTCACTGTCGGGGTACCAGCTGTTCTTGAACAAGACGGACTGGCCGCGACGATAGCAAGCGACCGGACGGAATGTCGTTGGTACCTTGGAAGACGGGACGCCCCTTAGTATGGGACGCAACTTGTGATACGTTAGCGGCTTCCTATCTTCCAAATACAGCCGTCACTGCCGGAGGAGCTGCCACACTTCAAGAAACCCTGAAACGCCGGAAATATGCATCCATCGGTGTGGCTTTCGGGGTTGAGACTTTGGGGCCGTGGCGACGTGAGGCTTATCAACTTTATCGAGACATTTCAAGGCGATTGAAAGAAGTCTCGCGTGACGAAAGGACTGGCCTGTATTTAGAGCAACGGATTAGCATTGCCATACAACGTGGAAATGTGGCCAGCATTTTGGGAACGCTCCCCACCGACAGCGATCTGGACTACATATTTTACTTATAAGTATATTTATAATAGTATTTAATTTTTTTTTGGTATTGTAGTTTATTTTTTAAGGTGGTTTAGTTTATAATTTAGTTTTATTTTTTAAAGTTAGTTTTAGTTTCAAAGATAAGATTGAGAAAAAATTCACACAGCTTTACTGATATCGAATTGATATACCTATACAAATTAAAGAGAGAGAGATAGATAAATATATATAACACTTTATTGCACACCAAAAAATAAAATTACAAAACAGATCATATTTTTTACAATAGGCGGCCTTATCGCTCAAAGCGATCTCTTCCAGGCAACCTAAATAAAATTAATTTGAATCAGACGATATAGGTGGTGCAGGAAAAAGGCAATAGATATATAAATACTCAAACTAACTTAAGAATTAAATATACAAATACATACACTTATACATAGTCATTTATATACACATATACAACAATATATTTCAAAATACATAAGTTTAAGTTATTATAATAAATGTATTAGCTTGATTATATTGTGTTCATCAGACAGCTATTTGTGGACAAATAATACTTTCTGAGTAAATTTCTAAATGTTGGTAAGGATTTCGCCTCTCTGACAGTAAGAGACAAATTAGTATTAATTAATTACGGTGGTTTCATTAGAATCTAATAAGCATAAAAACCCTTGATAAATGATTTATTTCATCGTGTCCGTTGAAGTGACTACTATAATTTGCATTCCTCGTAACGCTTCAGCCATCGTTGACCATTTGCGCTTCGGTTGAGTGGCGCGGTGCATCCATAGCCCCCGTTGCCATTCACCATCATGTAGTCGAAGCAGTTGGTGACCCCATCGCCGTTGCAGTCCTGAGTAAATATACAGTTATATACATACATAACTTCACGCCAGTTCCCTTGCGGGGTAGGCACGAACAACAGAGCACCATTCAGGCTTATTCTTACACACCTCACTTGCTTCTTTGACATTCATAGCTCTTGTCATGGACGCTCGTCTGCTGTTAAGGCTTCTGACATCACCTTCTGCTAGTACACGATTAATTTGATCATGGAAGGTGGTCGTGGCCTTCCACGACTTTTGCATCCATCCACTTTTGCATTGTATATCTGTTTAGTCGTTCTTTCATCATGCATTCTTTCCACGTGCCCGAACCACCGGGGCATTCCTTTCCTTACCTTCACCCCGACACTCTCTTTCAGACCAACTCTCTTTCTTACTTCGGTGTTACGAACGCGGTCCGCGAGCGTCACTCTGCAGATTTTGCGCAGTGCTCGCATCTTGACCGCGTTTACTCTACTTTCATGCTCTCTCTTCCATACCCAACTCTCGCTTCCATACGTGAGCGTAGGTACCAGCACCGCGTTGTTATATAGTTTATTATAAATCAGTCATATTTTTTTTTTACAATATTAATATTATAAAGAGGTAAAGTTTGTTAATTTATTTGTTTGTGGGAAGTAATTTCTTGAACTACTGAACCGATTTTCAAAATTGTCTCACCAGTGTAAAGCTACATTATTCCTAAGTGATATAGGCTATATTTGATTATGATTAATTTATTTTTTTATTTTTTAATGACGCCCAGCAACATGGGCACGGGAACGCCTATCAAATATGTACTAAACAGGAATAACGTACCACGCAAGAATTGCACACATCGTTGAACGAGGCACTGCAGGTGTTTTCGGCGTTTGTAAATTAATTAAAGTTTACAAAGCATAAGTTAACCTTGATTTGAGTGTGTGCGTATGTGCGTGCGTGCGTGTATACGTGCGTGCGTACTTTTGTATTTTAATGACGCCCAGTGAAGTGGGCCAGCTACTCAGTTATAAAGCTGTAAAACAAATTGTGTTTTATTTAAAAAAATTATTAAATAGCCCTTGTTTGTTTAGAGACTAAGCACACACAGGTTAGATAGCATTAAATTTTCATCCAGGTTCTATTCACTTCTAGAAAATTTACTTAATTTATTTTGGAAACACACTTTTGAGAATAAAGTTCTTAAACCCAAACTATCCCATATTCCGATATGAAATGTATCCTATATCCATTCTCGGTATTGAAACTATATTATACCACATTTCAACTACAATGGTCCAATAGTCTTTCTATGAAAGCGTAACAAACGTGAAGAAACTTTTGTGTAGTGGAACACTTACAAGCCAATAGATGGCGCTGTGCAATAACTGATGTCACAAATGTTTCCCGAAACATACAAAAATATATAAAAAATTTCAACTATAACAGATGGGTCTAGGCCTGCGAGGAACAACATAGCCTCGCTGGAAGATCTTCCTTTAAGACGGAGGAGCACCCTTCACTGGTGACCTCGACTAGCGAACATGCAACCTTCACTTAACCAACTTTCAATCTTCAATAACTTCATTCAACCTTCAATCAAGTAACTTCAACTTTCAATAACTTCAAGATCTCAAACTACCTTCAATCAAGTTTCAAAAATTAACTTCAAGATTTTCACTGCAACCTCAAGCCTCCAACTCCATAGAACATCAATTCAACCTCAACCTCAAGCACCATCATCGCCATCACCATCACACTCTCCGCATAACTTAGACACCGAGTACATCCTGCTAGCCTCCACTGCCAATCATCACTAATAGCCACTATAGGGTTAGATCGCACATCTGCAACACGATGTAGCTCCATCCCTACTACCACGGCTACGCACTCAGGCGACTTCGGTAACCAAATCACGGCTGCTGTACGCTGCTTCCTGTGGATGGCCAACCACTCAACAGCCAACACAGTCAGTCAGTCAGTCACCCTTCATTTGCCTTCTTACTAAAGCCTACTTAGGCTGCCTGTAATTCCATTACTGGCTCACATGCTTATTAACCGCAGTGCTCGGAGATTAAACAGGTACATTATAACGTTCTATTATTCTACTGACGGCCCCTGTGGTTGAGCTGGCTAAGCCTTTGCCGGCTTACCTCACTGCAACGCAGAGGCTCCGGCTTCGATTCCTGGTATGGTAAATTTTGGAAACGAGTTTTCTCCGTTATTTACTATGGTCTAGGTGTCTGAGATAGGCCCCTCCAGAGTAGTCTGTTGTATATTACTCATAACACAAGTGTGACTTGCTTAATTTGGGGATATATAATTTGTGTGTTTGTCTGATGATTATTTATTTATTTATTACGATGAATTGATATCATCAATCACCTTCCAAGACGGTGATTATTCTTTTTTTTGTATGATATTACTATTTATTCAAATAATCCACTTTTACTTACTTTACCAAATCTTTGCAAGTATCCCTCAATGATCTTCTGGGAACAGACGTAATTTAACGCGCAGTCGTCCCATGCTGTGGATGAGGATAGTTTTGATTATCTGTGTCGTTGCAATACTTACTTGATAATAAGCTTTTTTAAAAAGGTTTTTAAATACAAGCTTTTGAGATCCTGGATATCATATTCTTGCCAGGTGGTAGGGCATTTGCCCGACTGGATGGGTACCACCCCTCGTCTAAAGTATGTCGCCATAACAACCTTGAGTTGTGTTCCAGCATTAGTGACTAGGTTCCAGTGACCCTTAAGAGAGCAGCAGCGCATTTGTAGCACCTTCGGTGTTGCAAATGTCCATAGGCGATGGTAACCGCTTTCAATCAAGTGAGCCGTCTGCCTGTCTGCTGAACTCCTGCAATAAAAAAAAATAAAAAATATAGCAGCAGAGTGTTAGCCAAGACAAGTAAAGGCCAAAAGGCCAAGGCTACATTGTTAATTTGACTTGAACAATAAACAAAAAAGTATATATATATATATATATATATGCGTAGTGTACGCATATGATATACTCTTTCGTTTATACATGTGTCAAATACATGGCAGTGTATGTAATTTTTTATTTTGTTGATTTTGATATTTTTGATGCGTAATTAAAAAAAAATATTAACATTCGTCGCTTTTTCTCCATATAAACTATAAATGTGCGAAATTTCATACTCCTCCGTCCGCGCAATTTTCGTAAAAAGGGGTACAAAGTTTTTGCTTCACGTATTAATATATAGATATATAACCTTTATCTAATATTTTAGTCATTTATTACTGTCCAAGAATTCCTGTATCGAATAAAATTTCTTGTCCGTTAGGTATGTAAATAGCTTACATTTATATTTCTCAAATTATGTCTATAATATAAAATAATCCACAACAGGTAAGTAATAATGAAGAAAAATATACCATGATTCCGTTCAGGATCATCGGCGGGGTGCACGACCTTGCCAGCGTCAACCCAATAGACTCTGGAGATATTGAAGGGTCCGCAATATCCCCCAGCACAGTGGTTGGTTAGGTCGCAACCAGTTGACACGTAGCATAAACACCTATAGCACGCATCAGTCAGATTTGGAATGTACACTTTACCTGGAAAACAATCGAAACATTTTTGCGTGTGCATCATAAGTCATAACTTGCCGGTGGAAGTTGATATCCGCATAATTAATATTTATTTATGATACCAGCGGTAAGTTGGTTTTTACAAACGAGTAGAGGAATGTAAGCCCGAGACGAAGTCGACTTACGATAGTCACGAGCTTGTAAAAACCAACAACCGCACGTGATTCATACAATGTTTTTAAAACACACTAGCGTTTTCCCCGCATGAAACCCCTACGTAGTTAGAGATCTATATTACTTACATAAAAATTTAATTAGGTTTATACATATAGTAGAATCTCACTAATCCGGCACTCCACTAGACCGACTCGGCGTCCGATTAGAAGCTTCGTCGAAAGGCGCTCGTGCGACGACCGCGTAACGTCCTGACGGACAGAGTCGACGTTATTACGAAACGGCTGGCCCGGATCAGTCCGCCCGCGGTTAGGATGGTAGGCTGGCAGGCACTGACAGACAGACACAGACGGCGGCGTCTCTCTCTCTCTTCACTCTCCACGTCCCCGCGAGGGACGCTAGGAGACATAGCTACAGGATAGACTAGGCGTGTTGCTGGGAAGTTTCTTTCGCCGTTTCTTCTCTCCCAGCCATAACACGTTGCGAAACGGCAGTAAGATAGCGTAGGCCGGGCGAACCACCGGTCCCGGCCCGCCGGGATCCTTCCCATCGGGCTTTATATTACCCGTCGCCCGTTCTCAATTAGTGCTTTGTGTCGCCCTATGGTAGGCAACATTAAATTCATCCCCCTCTCATGGCAACAGTCCAGCCGAGGTAAAACTCCTTAGGGAGCTCCTTCGAGCAAGTTGCCCCCCGGGTTCGAGCGCACTCGCCCCAAAAGCCCCGGTAAAGTTGTAAGGTCTTCGGACCAACAACATAAAGTCAAGTTCAATAAAAAAAAACCTAGACCGATACGTCAAATATCCGCCACTTTCCGCCCGTGCCTTCCTCTTCCTTTCCTACGCCACGTGCAGCATGCGCTCTGTCGTCATCGAGCAGTCTAACCACAACAGTTATCACGCGCAAGTTGCACAAAACAGGGATTAATCAAGGACTATTTTAAAACTATGTAATCAGTTGATTGTGAGATATGTTACAGTTAAAAAAACCTTTAGAACATTAACACCAATATATTATATTCCCTTTATGAAATGCTTTATTTTATTTGTTATGATCTTTTCCATATAATCCAACAATCTGAACATTCCAATAATCCTTCTACATACCTTTTTTTATATATATCAGACCTAAAACTTCACTGCAAAAGTGGATGGATGCAGAAGTGGAAGGCCACGACACACCTGCCATGATCAAATTGATCGTGTACTAGCAGAAGTTGATGTCAGGATCCTTAAGAACAGACGAGCGTGCATGACAAGAGTTATGAATGTCAAAGAATCAAGTGAGGTGTGTAAGAATAAGCCTGAATGACGCTCTGTTGTTCATGCCTACCCCGCAAGGGAACTGGCGTGAAGTTATGCATATATGTATGTATGTAAAACTTCACTGTTTCTTGTTCAATCCACTACAATAACAAAGAAACTAAGTCAATATAGTCTAAACAACTGCGCAGCAAAACATAGAGATGACTCGAAGCCAACCTGATTTGAGAAGTAATACAATGAATGACTTGCTTTCTATGACAACATAGGTTATTTGTTAGTGAGTTGAAAAAACGCGATTGCAGCACAATATATTTAGCTAATCTGTCTATTTTATGGAAACAACATCATTTATCAGAATAAAAAGTATCCGAAGTGCTGATTCAGGATATAAACCAGCTCTGTGTCGAGTTTCACCCATATACGTTCAGTAGTCTGCAAAAAAATATGCGATTGCAGCGCCATCTTTTTCGATATTTTCGTCTGTCCCGCGGAAACTTCGTCATTTATTGGGATAAAAAGTACCCTAAGTTACGCCCCGACATTATAAGTTAGCCCTGTGTCGAATTTAATTTCAATCCTAGTTTTCACGTGATGCTATAACAGACAGACAGAAACACAGACAAACATTTTAAAAATTGTTTTTTCGGAATCTGCTGATCCGAATTAACCCCCTGATTTTTTTCACATTTTTAAAGGCATTGTACAAACTCGAACCATTTACAGATTTATTATAGTATAGATAATTATTATTATAGTATAATAGATAGATAATAGATTTGCGCGAAAACAGCACAAGAGGTAATGAAACAAACATAAATATCAGTCGGAAAGTTGCAACATGACGTTTCTAATATGAAAATGGCGCGCATTTGCAAATGGGCCACGTGCGCGTGGTGAAATTTAGAACTACATCTTTCATGTTATTTTCTCTATAGTATTAAAGTGAGACAAAAGTATTCATCAAAACCGCTTCCAAGGAGGTTCGATTATTCAGCTTATCTATTCTCTTGTGAAACTCCTTAGTGGAATTCTTATATTTTTTTTCATCAAAGAACCTATCTTCCACACGTTCCGTTGTATGGTGCGTAATTTATAACTTTCGTACAATGTCTGTGTCTATAGCCGACGGTAAGCACTTTCCATCATAGTTTGACTGTCAGCCTTTCTGTTGTACTCCAGCAATAAAAAAAGTCTGCTATTTGAACGATGCCATTGTGATAGTGTCAAAAATTCGTATTCTACTAAGTCCGCAATACCTTCTCGATACCGTCGGGGTAGCATAAAAGTAGACAAAAATTTATATCACTTTAATAGAACCGGTGTTAGGCGAAATGAATATTGAAAAACGACCAAAATTGTAAACACTTATTTCGCGAGTTTCACTACTAATATTTATAAATATAAGAGTGGCATGCAACGGGCACGCCATTTGAATTAACAGAATACCGAAATGAAGTAAACCTATAATTGAGACGATAGTGTCTGGCGATTTTGACGAGATAGTAATAGCAGATTTGGGCGCCTGATCTAAGCCTCAGTGGCGTAACAACTCTTGCCTTGTCATTCTTTATTAAACATAAACTTAATTTTATTTCACCTTTATTACGTTTGTTACGCTAGTTTACGCTTATAAATATTTATAAAGAGTCTTAATAATAATCACTCAAGCGGCAAAAATATGCAACAGTTTGCTGTTGAAACACTTGGACCGTGAGGTCCTGAGGCCATGAGCCTCTACAAAGATATTCCAAAACGACTTACTGACTCTTCGAGAGATCAGAGCGCTGGTTCCTACCTCGGATCACTATGGCGATCCAGCGAGGTAACATAGCCAGCCTTCTAGGAACCCTAACCATTAACTTTGATGACCTAGGCTCAGTATTCTACTTGTAGTCTTAAGGGATTATAGGTACAATACAATATAAGTTAAGTTTCTTTCACTGTACTACTTTATTGTTATAATTTATCTTATACTAATACAAAACTGAAGAGTTTGTTTGAACGCGCTAATCTCAAGAACTACTGGTCTGATTTGAAAAATTCTTTCAGTGGTAGATAGCCCATTTATCGAAGAAGGCTATAGGTTATATATCATTACGCTAAGACCAATAGGAGCGGAGCACCAATGTTACAAAATAGGGAGGTTTTTTAAACTTACTTTTTTTTTAGCTTTTCCACGCGGACCAAGTCGCCGTCAGAAGCTGGGGTAAGTTCATACACCGCTCGTTTTTTGACTTTTTTAAACGGAATTTACCGCCAATTACAATTCGAAGATAGAATACAATGGCGTCTTAGCTTCACTGACTGATTTTTTTGTCGTAACTATTCAAACACGGAAATATTGAGAGGTGTATGGAGTTCCCCCACTGACGGATCTCGCCACCTTGACTATAATTAAGGTATAAGTCTATTTCAGCTTAATGAAGTTATTTATGCATTGCAATTCACTAACAAATACTTCGTAGTCATAGAAACAAGAACAACAGTATCGCGAGCAGATGACGGCAATAAATATTTTAGTACCTTCAGATCCACGAATCCAAATCAAGAAAACTGCGCTCACACATAATGGAACTACTAATGACACGAGTATTTTCATTTTTGACACACCAACATATGAGCGGTGTGCAACTAACTACATACAAAGGTAAAATAACAAAACAAAAAAATAACAACAAAACAGGTTTTTTTTTAATTCCCACCTGACTAGTTTGAAAACGACTTTTTGCTTTAAGGAAAACTTCGCAGATATTTAATATTTTCTTACGTTCTCGCGTCTTGTATACATAATAAAACTATGAACACGCGCTGGATAAACCCAACCACTACATCAAATTCGATAACCCACAGATCCTCGCGAAATAGAATCGTTTCATACCTAGAATGATGCGTGAGGCTATTGAAATACAAAAACACCCAAATTTCAATAGAGAAGATGGTTGGCAAGTACTACCTGTTTGGGATCCGATCATCAAAACTCTTAAGACCCAAATCGCGCACCACAAATAAAACTTTAACAATACTCGTTGACACTTGACATCTTTGTCTTCCGTGATCACGGCCACTGAAAAGTGGTCGGAATAACCAAAATCAAATAAATTACCGCGTTTAAAACCGTTAAAACGTAGTTTTATTCTTGGATATTTAGTAGATTTTTAATAATTGTTTTTAGGCAATACGCATATTGAAATAGACTGCATTGTAGTTCGCTCCAAGGTGCAAAATTGATATACGGTGGCCTTGAGGTCATAAGCGCTTAAGGCGACTGACCCGGATGGGACGACGCTCGTCTGTCTGCGAAACAGTAAGGAAGTAGAACTCGCCATTTCCTTCCCACATGAGACTATATGAAGGGGGAGAGTATCACAGCCCTGGGCATACGTCAGCCATCACCATACCTATACTGAGATTATTTCAGAAAACATAAAAGAAGTCTATCTATGGCCCCGCATCTGCCAGAACTGAGGCGTTGGCCAAGTTCTTGATCCTGTAACTCATTTTTTTCTAGCGGTGGGGGAAATCATTTACGTATGCCCTGGGGCCTTACAGGGGTTATAAATCGAGGGATTTATGGGTCTCCCGGAGGTTGGCACTGCGTACAACGTTACTAAAGATGGAGCTGTAAGATGCTGACCGCCAGACTAGTCATTAAACGTTTCACCATCCCCCTTCGTCTTGGTGAGGGGCCACAGCACCTGCAGTGGATATTCCACCGTGACGCCTTGATGCAACCTTTATGATGGAATGTCTCTGAGACTAGGGCACCTTGGATCCACTTCGAAAATGGGAGGAAGTAAACGTAGCGACACCTCCAACTCTCCACTCGCTCATTCTCCTCTGTTTGTCTTTGTATGCATTATGTCCTCCATTCCTCTACTTTATGAGCCTGGATTAAGTTAATAAACAAATACAGAGATGATTTTAGTGGGTATCTGATATTTCCCTCGAGTCCGATGGTATCTAACTGTTGGCACCATATACACCGCGAGAAGAAAAAAATAATGTATTAATATCCTCCCAGTATCCTTTCCTTCTCTGTCCTATACGCCACAACACTCGCGCGAACGAGACGCAGAAACAGAACGGAAGAGACTATGTCTATGGCGCTGCGCTTCTGCATCTGTCAAAATCATCCAGTCTTGCTACGCGACCGCTTGAAGTACTTTAACGTGTGAAAAATACAAATTACAAAATACGAACCAGCAAACCCAGCAATCAAGTGAGTGTTCCTTACTCCTATTATCCTATAACACATCACCACAAACTGTTTGTCCCTGTGTGGTTTGAGCAGTGAGGATGTACCTCACTGCTCAGGGACAAACAGTTAAATACTAAACATTTCCACTTCATAACAAAAAAGCGACAAATGCGAGTTTGAATTTAGCTCCCCTTATATCGTATTTTGTAATAAATACTTATATGTCAGCTCTGACGCACGAGTGGAGTTTAATCCATAAACATAAGAAAAACATCTGCACGTGCGCGGCGACAGCAGTCGAAATAGGGCGGGTACTAGCGAAAACCACTCAAAGGACTCTCGACGCCGCTTTTAAAGGAAACCAAAGTGGTATCATTAGATTTAAAAAAAAATCAATCTTTTTTTTTATATTGCAGGAGTTCAGCAGATAGGCAGACGGCCCACTTGATGAAAAGCGGTTACCATCGCCTATGGACATTTGCAACACCAAAAGTGCTACAAATGCGCTGCTGCTCTCTTAAGGGAGACTGGAACCTGGTCATTAATGTCGGAACACAACTCATTATATATACCCTTATCAGGAATCGAATAGGCTGTTTTTAACAAAATAAACATACCTATATTAATATAACGAATCATAGTGTAGCTTGTAAGGATCAATTTCTGTGAAGGAATGTCAAAGGGCATTTAGAGAAGTGAAAAGCATGCCCTTAGTACGTAACTTAAGTCGGGTAAATTACGTAAATAAAAAGAAAAATAACGTTTAATTTAATTCTAATGTCGCTTATAAACAATAAGAAGTATTTATTTATTTATTTCTACTTAAATCAATAAAATTTATATCTAAATAAAGTCCTATTAATTAATTACAGGGGTTTTATTAGAAAATTATAAGAACAAAAAAGAAAATAATAAATTAATTATTTCATCGTATCCATTGATATGTGACTACTATAATTTGCATTCCTCGTAACGCTTCAGCCATCGTTGACCATTTACGCTTCGGTTGAGTGGCGCGGTGCATCCATAGCCCCCGTTGCCATTCACCATCATGTAGTCGAAGCAGTTGGTGACCCCATCGCCGTTGCAGTCCTGAGTAAACATACAGTTATATACATACATACATAACTTCACGCCAGATCCCTTGCGGGATAGGCATGAACAACAGAGCGCCATTCAGGCTTATTCTTACACACCTCACTTGCTTCTTTGACATTCATAACTCTTGTCATGCACGCTCGTCTGTTCTTAAGGCTCCTCACGTCACCTTCTGCTAGTATACGATCAATTTGATCATGGAAGGTGTGTAGTAAATATATGCTCCGGTGGTTCGGGGACGTGGAAAGAATGCATGATGAAAGAATGACTAAACAGATATACAATGCAAAAGTGGATCGATACAGAAGTCGTGGAAGGCCACGACACACCTTCCATGATCAAATTGATCGTGTACTAGCAAAAGGTGATGTCAGGAGCCTTAAAAACGGACGAGCGTGCATGACAGGAGCTATGAATGTCAAAGAAGCAAGTGAGGTGTGTAAGAATAAGCCTGAATGGCGCTCTGTTGTTCGTGCCTACCCGCAAGGGAACTGGCGTGAAGTTATGTATGTATGTACCATGCCAAGACAAATTTCACATGAGACTGGGGGAGAAGGAGACGGTTGAGCCAAATCTCACGACATCTCACCAGGTGATGGGGGGATCACCAAAAAACGCCTCACCTAAATAATGAACTCCCTTACTTGTGGAATTGTTTGTGCAGATTAATTAGCATCTATAATAATATAAAAATGCCGTGTCTGTAACTTGAAGCTATTAAAAAAAAACAACTGGAGTACACTATATAAACGATAGAGAACACGATGCAATATTTTAGATTGCTCGTCTGTGTGTTTGTTTGGGATTCACGTAAAAACTATTGGGCCGATTTCGATGCGGTTTTCGCACTTTTCACTATTCGATAGCAAATGCTTGAACTCAAAATCTGCGGTAATTTTTATCCCGGGGCGGTTTCTAGTTGTTCTGATGCATTAAAATTAGATTATTCCAACACAGTTTTCACTAAAACAATAGCTTATATTCTTTTTTAATGCTGCGATACTTTGTGTCCTGGGAATCCCGTGGGAATTTCAAGTCAAGCGTGAACGAATGTGAGGGACATATACTAGCTTGGGTATAATATAGTACATTATAGTACTAGTGTGTAACATTGGTGATTACCGCCGAGGCGCCATTGAGACTCGAGCCGTAGGCGAGGGTCTTAAGAGAGCCGAGGACGGTAATCATCAATACACACGTGTATCATACGACGTTTTTCAACACACTTGTGAATAAAATAACAACAAAAACTCATTTTATTTAGTAGATAAAAAAAAGTTATATATGAGTGAAAGTTTTATTTATTAAACACGTACGAGTTAAAATTATCTATTTAAATAAGAAGTTGCATGAAATGAGCAAGCAATAGGAACATTAATTTATTTGTTCTATAGAACACGATCTTTTTTTTTTAATAAAAACTTTTTAAAAGAAAAATCAAAATGGCTTCCAAAAAGGAAAATCAACTACGCTAGCAGCCTTCAATTTAGTAAAAGCTATTTTAGAAAATGTTGATAAAAATAAATATGTGTCGGCGGTATTCTTTGACATGAGCAAAGCATTTGACTTTGTCTGTCACGATAAACTACTTATAAAATGTAACAAATATGGTATTCGTGGGCCTGCTTACGACTGGATTAAAAACTACCTAGATAATAGACAACAGTGTGTTGAAATAGGCGAAATCAACAGGTTCAAAGAAGTAAATACTTACAGATCCTCGTACAAATTAAACAAATATGGCGTACCGCAAGGCAGTGTGTTAGGGCCACTATTATTCATTATATACATAAATGATTTGCCAGACGTAACACATCACCACTGCACACTCTTCGCTGATGATATCTCGATATTAGTGACAAATGATAATGAGCATGATCATGTCAAAGACCTAAATGCTGTTGTAGGTATTTGCATTGAGTGGCTTGCTAACAATAACCTAAATGTAAATATATCGAAAACAAGTTTTATACAATTTTATAATAGAAAACCAAAAACAAACAAAATTAAAATTTCGTATAACAATTGCGAGTTAGTTGAAAATACTTATGTCTTATTTCTTGGAATTACTCTTGACAACGTCTGTTCATGGCAGCTACATATAGATAATCTTGTTAAAAAAATTAATAAATTTGTATATGCATTATGGAAAATTTCTAACATAACAGATATTAAAACTGCTCTTATGGCTTACCATGGCTACGTGGGATCTCTTATTAGATACGGACTTATATTATGGGCAAATGCTGTTGACGTAAATAAAGTATTTATCGCCCAAAAAAAATGCTTAAGAGCAATATTTAATGTACCACCGTGGACTTCTTGTGCTCCCCTCTTTAGAAAATATAAAATCTTAACGCTTCCCAGCCTTTACATACTTGAAGCTTGTAAATTTGTGAAAAGCATTCCAGAGCTATTTCTAAAATTTGAAGATGTTTACAGGTTTAACACTCGTCATGGAAATCGTTTAGCACACCCCCCGGTGAACAGCCATCTCTATAGTAGAAATAGCCATATTATGATTATAAACATCTATAACAAAATACCTCCAATTATCAAAGAATATAAAGGTAACTTATTTAATATACAGCTTTTTAACTGGCTGGTGGATAAATGTTTCTACTTAATGCAGGATTATATGAGATAAATACAATATTGACTAATTTTTTATTGACATTTATAATTTAATTGTAATATAATAAGATAATTAAAATAATAAAATTGTACTCTAAGAATAATTTTGCACGCCAATTTAGCTAGCACACGTGAAACTATCACCATGTATTGTAACATCTTGTAATTGCGGTGACCATAGAGCCACTTTATGAGTAAGTGTGTTGAAAATATGATTTTTTAAATTTCTGTCTCCAAATTTTGCTGCACTTAAAATCTGCCGTCTTAGGCTTTATCCTACTTACCGCAAAACACTTGGAGACTTTGTTACGATTAATTGATCATCATCAATCCATCTTCCAAGAGAGTGATTATTCTTATTCTGTATATAATAGCAGCCCATAACGTCCACATAGCTCTGCTGGGCTCGGGCCTACCATTATAAGCAGACAGCATACCCGTCACGCCTGCCCAAGGCGACAAGGCAGGATTGACACGTCGGTTGTCTTGATGTGCAGATTTCATCACGATGTTTCCCTTCACCGTTAGCACGTGGTAATTGTAACAATATGCACAGATAAGAAAAACAGCCTAAGTGGTGCATGCCTTTCGGCCAACATTCGAACCAGCCCCCTTTGAATTTGAGACGTGTACACTAACTATTAGGCTACCACGGCTTGTAAGATATAACTATTTACTCCAATATCACTTCGCCCTTACTTACTTTCCCAAATCTTTGCAGGTACCCCTCAATGATCTTCTGGGCACAGTAGTAATTTAACGCGCAGTCCTCCCATGCTGTGAATTAAGAAAATTTCGATTAAAACTACGTTTTAACGGTTTTAAGCGATAGTTTATTTGATTTTCATTATTCCGACGTTTCGGCCACTTTTCTGTAGCCGTGATCACGGAAGACAAAGATGTCAAGTGTAAATGAGTATTGTTAAAATTTCTATTTCGCCTATCGCCAACTTGTTCATTTTAATTATTTACTACACATTAAAAATTAATACAAATATAAACGAAATAACCAACTACTAGAAATAAAACTATACTATAAATAAAACTAACTTAAAAATATATATACAATAGTAAAATAATAACTACTATTATATACATATTTACAAGTAAAAGATGTAGTCCAGATTGCTCTCGGTGGGGAGCGTTCCCAAAATGCTGGCCGCATTCCCGCGTTGTATGGCAACGCTAATACGTTGCCCTAAATATAGGCCAGCCCTTTGGTCACGCGAGACTTCTTTCAATCGCTTTGAAAGGTCTCGATAAAGTTGATGAGCCTCACGTCCCCATGGCCCCAAAGTCTCAACCCCAAAAGCCACAAATATGTATCCGTCACCGATGGATGCATATTTGCGGCGTTTCAGGGTTTCTTGAAGTGTGGCAGCTCCTCCGGCAGTGACGGCTATATTTGGAAGATGGGAAGCCGCTAACGTATCGACACAAGTTGCGTCCCATACTAAGGGGCGTCCCATCTTCCAAGGTACCAACGACATTCCGTCTGGTCGCTTGCCATCGTCACGGCACAGTCCGTATTAGTTTTATTTAATTATTTAGTTTTAATTTTGTTTATGATATTATTTACTCTATGGGAGCGTAATCTAATTTACCACCGCTTCGCAACATGTTTTTTTTAATTATTATTAACATCTCTACGGACTCGAGTTCTGTACCCATTTTTACTACTTAATTTCTATGAAAAATTTTAGAGTCCATACACGCTTATTGTTTATTTTTGTTACTGTATGTGACATTAATTTAGTGATTTTTATGATGTGGTGTGTACCTTAAGAATAACTTATTATATTAATTTATTCTAATTTTAATACTAAACTTATACTAATGTACAGTATATCTGTTACATGCTGGTGTTGTGAGGAATCGCAACATGTTATGGCTTGAAGAAAAGAAGCGGCGCCAGAAGCTCTTTTCAGCATGTTGCAAGATTAAAGTAGGTTTAATATATATTGTTTTAAAATTTCAGTAATTAATAAACTAAAATATACCATGATTCCGTTCAGGATCGTCTTCGCGTTGCACGACCATGCCAGCATCAACCCAGTAGACTCTAGAGATGTTGAAGGGTCCGCAGTATCCCCCAACACATTGGTTGTTTACATTGCACCCAGTTGACACGTAGCATAAACACCTATAGCACGCCTCACTTAGATTTGGAATGTAAACACCTGGAAAAAATCGGAACATCTTTTCATTTAAGGGTTATTATGAACTTGTTATGAATACTTGTTATGAATTTGTCAGGTGGTAGGGCATTTGCCCGACTGGATGGCTACCACCCCTGGTCTAAAGTATGTCGCCATAACAACCTTGAGTTGTGTTCCGGCATTAGTGACCAGGTTCCAGTCTCCCTTAGAAAGCAGCAGCGCATTGTAGCAACTTTGGTGTTGCAAATGTCCATAGGCGATAGTAACCGCTATCCATTAAGTGGGCCGTCTGCCTGTCTGCTGATCTCCTGCAATAAAAAAATAAAAAAAACTACCAGTGCAACATTGCTTCATAATTATATGTAATAAATCATTGAGTATTGAGTGTAAAATACATCTTGCCAAGTGCGATGTGACATCCGAATACTTAGAGTTCAATGATAAATTATAAAGTCGTAATTAGATTATTAACACATTCAGTGCATTACGGGAAGTACTTTCCCGTATTTGACTTTCCCACTGTGACGCAGTTAATTATCGTTGTCTAATCGCCGGTGCGGGAGTAATTTCCTAAGTTCCCGTGCACATAATAAAGATGTAATGATATTTTTGATATTCTTTCTTCGACTATCTTTTATTTTGTAAAAAATAATAATATTTGTGTTATGCACTGAAAACCGTTTTATCCGTGCAGGAACGGAGAAAGAATACAATTTCCTGCGGCCCGGCGGCCTTTCGTAAGAGGTGACAAAAGAACTCACAGCCAGGTGGTAGGGTATTTGCCCGACTGGATGGCTACCACCCCTGGTCTAGAGTATGCCGCCATAACAGCCTTGAATTGTGTTCCGGCATTAGTGACCAGGTTCCAGTTTCCTTTAAGAGAGCAGCAGCGCATTTGTAGCAACTTTGGTGTTGCAAATGTCCATAGGCGATGGTAACCGCTTTCCATGAAGTGGGCCGTCTGCCTGTCTGCTGAACTCCAACAATAAAAAAAAGGAAATTATTCTCGTTTGTCGCGATATAGGAACTATTTAGTCGTATTCGCAACCCCGTATCACTTAAATTTGATATAGTGAGCACAAGCTATATATGTCTACGTCGTGGTACTAAAAATGTTTATACTTACACAAAATAAATCAGTCATATACGAGACTAAATACGAATATGACGTATAAAGACAAACGAACTGATACGAGGACTTCACAAGTTTTCCAATTTTTACTAAAAACGACCACAGAACCTTAAAAACCATGTTAATAATTGTTTGATTTTGGTTTCAAGTAATTAAATTACATACATACATAACTTCACGCCAGTTCCCTTGCGGGGTAGGCACGAACAACAGAGCGCCATTTAGGCTTATTCTTACACACCTCACTTGCTGTAATTAAATTAGTTATTATTTTTCTTAATTGTAACTGTAAAGTAAAATAAGTAATAAAAATATCAATTACTTCACTATTATTATCACGGAACAATGATACTTATTCCATTATATTATTAACTTACTTTTGCTTTTAGCAGGGATGGGAAGGTACACCGTTGATATAGAAAGAAGAGTGAATTTGGGGAATAGTGTGAATGGAGCGTTAGATAAACTTCTAGGCGCTAAGAACCTCAGCCAGAAGGCCCAGCTCGCCATACACAACGCGGTGCTGTTACCTACGCTCACGTATGGAAGAGAGAGTTGGGTATGGAAGAGAGAGCATGAAAGTAGAGTAAACGCGGTCGAGATGCGAGCACTGCGCAACATCTGCGGAGTGACGCTCGCGGACCGCGTTCGTAATACCGAAGTAAGAAAGAGAGTTGGTCTGAAAGAGAGTGTCGGGGTGAAGGTAAGGAAAGGAAAACTCCGGTGGTTCGGGCATGTGGAAAGAATGCATGATGAAAGAATGACTAAACAGATATACAATACAAAAGTGGATGGATGCAGAAGTCGTGGAAGGCCACGACACATCTTCCATGATCAAATTGATCGTGTACTAGCAGAAGGTGATGTCAGGAGCCTTAACAACAGACGAGCGTGCATGACAAGAGTTATGAATGTCAGGGAAACAAGTGAGGTGTTTAAAAATAAGCCTAAATGGCGATCTGTTGTTCGTGCCTACTCCGCAAGGAAACTGGCGTGAAGTTATGTATGTATGTGTATGTATTTTTATTTTCATAAAGGAACAGTGAATTCATATTAGTATTGTTGATTTTACATGATTATAATATAATATTTTTCACATTTGAAAAGCTACGTTATTTTGCGAATATTACCCATCCTTACATATTAAATATCTATTCCATGCGGCAAGGGAAGTAATTTCCCGTAGAATTACTTATTTTGCAAAATGCTTACATAAAACGCCCTGTGTGACGGCAGCTATAGAATAGAATAGAAAAAACTTTATTGTTCACCAAATAAACAATTACAATGAATAATTACAATAATTTAACGGCAAAACAAAAGGCGGCCTTATCGCTTAAAGCGATCTCTTCCAGGCAACCTGACTGAGAGGATACCTTTAACGACTTATGTCTAGGTATAATTAAATTAAAAATACGTAAAATAATAAAGGAAGAACAGCAACAACGTGGACAGTAAACAGCAAAGTTAAGAAGAATATGGCAAGTGATTTAGCTTTTCTGACATCTACAGGTAAAGAGTTCCAAAAGCAACCAGCCTGCACAGCGAAGGATTTAGAGTAAAATGTTGAATAATGTGCAGGTGCCTTTAACAGGAGGTTATTAGAGGAGCACAAATCGAAGATGTGTGATGTATGAAGGAAGTTGAAACATTCCTTAAAGTAAGGAGGATGCTGTTGGATGTTGCTGGAGCTATGTATACAAATTTAAAGAATTTAAAGAATTTAGGTAAACTTCTAGGCGCTAAGAACCTCAGCCAGAAGGCCCAGCTCGCCGTACACAACGCGGTGCTGCTACCTACGCTCGCGTATGGATGCGAGAGTTGGGTATGGAAGAAAGAGCATGAAAGTAGAGTAAACGCGGTCGAGATGCGAGCACTGCGCAAAATCTGCGGAGTGACGCTCGCGGACCGCATTCGTAATACTGAAGTAAGAAAGAGAGTTGGTCTGAAAGAGAGTGTCGGGGTGAAGGTAAGGAAAGGAATGCTCCGGTGGTTCGGGCATGTGGAAAGAATGCATGATGAAAGAATGACTAAACAGATATACAATGCAAAAGTGGATGGATGCAGAAGTCGTGGAAGACCACGACGCACCTTCCATGATCAAATTGATCGTGTACTAGCAGAAGGTGATGTCAGGAGCCTTAAGAACAGACGAGCTTGCATGACAAGAGTTATGAATGTCAAAGAGGCAAGTGAGGTGTGTAAGAATAAGCCTAAATGGCACTCTGTTGTTCGTGCCTACCCCGCAAGGGAACTGGCGTGAAGTTATGTATGTATGTATGTATGTATGTATTCGAAACCATTAGCATAGTGTACAGAAACAATTTGGTATCGCAAACAACTGCTGTAGTATAATACTGTGTTGCAGTTTTTAGCGCCCACTTCCAGACAACTGGTTTGTTATACAATTTTAAAAAGAAAATTATTTTAATGTTTATACATTTGTAAATTTTCGTGTTAATCATTGTAATGTATGTGGAAATGCATAGATGTGTGAATGGGTGTGTATATGTACGTATGTATATATGTATGTAGTGTGTATGTGTGTGATGTGTGTACAAGTGAATGAGTGAGTGTGTGGTTACAAACTTATTAGACTGGTGTTTTCAATTTAGTAAATTCTCGGTGTCGTCGTTAGGAAGTTATATTCGCCAGTTTAATAATTTTAATTTACATTCGCGATGAGTAAGAGAGTATATGTTTAATAACTTATTAACTCGGTTGTAAATTTTGGGACTAAAGGATATAACCTATTAATTAGTTTAATAAATTTCTTCAAATGATTTATTTCCTCGTGTTTATGGCCTTTAAATACCTGATACAGGAAAATAGAGGTCGTACTGCAATCTTGACATTCTTAATACGGAAAAATGTAACTCGTAAAGCAAAATTGGCAAGTTCGTTTTTGCTGCCGCAGCCACAGTGTTGAACCAAAATTAGATGGATTCATTTCTATTACAATGTGTATAGAAGTGGGACAAAAAGTGGGAAAAAAAATTGTTAAAAAAATCTTTCATAAGTGACTTTTGAAGGGATGACCCGACTACGTGGAGGAGCGAGATAGAATGCTCCTCCGTCTCAAAGGAAGATCTTCCAGCGAGGCCGATCTGTTATAGTTGAAAAAACTAAAAAGTATAAAATAACTTATTTCTAAAACTATTATTATTAATATATATTATCTAAAACATCTTAAAGTCAGTGCTTACCTAATTTTTAATATATGGTAATTTTTATGTTTTACTTTGCACCGACTTCAAGATGTTTTAGATAATATATATTAATAATAATAGCTTTAGAAATAAGTTATTTTATACTTTTTAGTTTTTGAAGTCGGTTTTTTGAAACGAATTTTTTTTTTTGTTACTTTTTAGTGTCTAGCTATGTATGGGTATACCTACGAAAGGTGCCGCGGTCCTTAAAAAATATAGGTCCCAAAAAACGGGAACAAAAAAAATTCGTAAAATGAAAACTACTATGTCAAACTATGTTAAATTTTTAGGAGACCAAATGGCAACTATTCCGCATCAATCTAAATAAGAATCACGTAAATCGGATCATAAATCTCAGCGTAATCGGTGTACATATGGAACGGAATGGAATTTTTTTCATAAAAAATGTTCATAAAATGAAAACTGCTGAGCCAAACTATATTAAATTTTTAGGGGACCAAATGGCAACTATTCCGCATCAAACTAAACAAGAATCACGTAAATCGGATCACAACTCTCAGAGTAATCGGTGAACATACATATAAAAAAAAAGATCCCGACGAATTGAGAACCTCCTCCCTTTCTGAAGTCGGTTAAAAATTGGTTTATTTTCTTTGTATGTTTCGGGAAACGTTTATGATATCACATATTGCACAGCGCCATCTATTGGCTTGTAAGTGTTCCACTACACTTTTCACTGGGTACTTGAATGATTACGTCAACAATTTTTTTCTTATTTGCGACATAATGTACTAAACCCTAATAAAAGTGGTCTATTTATGTAAAACATCGCAGAATTAAGCTAAATCTGGTCACGTTTGTTCTTGGGTCCTTTATCTCGCCTCCGCAAAGACGATAACAACGAGAGAAGTTTGTGAGAACGCCAGAACACGAGAACTGCCTCCACATTTTTAGTTCTCATCTTTTCTCACGTGATGTTTTTTTTTTATTGGACTTGACTTTATGTTGTTGGTCCGAAGACCTACAACTTTACCGGGGTCTTTGGGGCGAGTGCCTTCGCGAAGCGAAGGCGCTCGAGCCCGGGGGGGCAACTTGCTCGAGGGAGCTCCCTAAGGAGTTTTACCTCGGCTGGACTGTTGCCATGAATGGGGAATGAATTTAATGATGCCCACCATAGGGCGACACAAAATACTAATTGAGAACGGGCGACGAGTAATATAAAGCCCGAAGGGAAGGATCACGGCGGGCCGGGATCGGTGGTTTGCGGTGGCCTACGCTATCTTACTGCCGTTTCGCAACGTGTTATGGCTGGGAGAGAAGAAACGGCGAAAGAAACTTCCCAGCAACACGCCTAGTCTATCCTGTGGGGTGAGCTATGTCTCCTAGCGTCCCTCGCGGGGTCGTGGAGAGATCTTGATTGGCGGCGTCTGAGACGCCGCCGTCTGTGTCTGTCTGTCGGTGCCTGCCAGCCTACTGTTCTAACCGTGGGCGGACTGATCCGGGCCAGCCGTTTCGTAATAACGTCGACTCTGTCCGTCAGGACGTTACGCGGTCGTCGCACAAGAGCCTTTCGACGAGGCTTATAATCGGACGCAGAAGGCTTATAATCGGACGCGGAGTCACGTGATGTGCGATGACCGACTTACACTTTGAACACTTTATCCTTAAAAAACCATCGTGATATTTTTGGTTATTGGTGAATGAATCTGTTCGTTTGTTTTCAATGACTTGTAATGTATAATCTAAGAAACACCATATATTCAATATGCAAAAAACCTTTTGACACCGTTTTTTCAAAATTAACGCTATGGCCCACAATTTTACTGTCTATCTCAAATACGGCGGTATGGCTGATACGTCCCATAGATCGTAAATTGTAGCAATATCTTATACGAGCTGCGCCCCGCGGTCTCACCCGCGTGGTGATGGAAAATCGTTATAGTTTGGATAATTCACCATAATCCTTATAAATTATAGCCTATGTATTACTCTGATGTGTAAGCTATATTGTTGTAAAGTTTCATCAAAATTCATTCAGTAGTTTTTGCGTGAAAGAGTAACAAACATACATCCATACATTCTTAGAAACTTTCACGTTTATAATATTAGTAGGATAGGATACTTGACCTATATAGGAATTCAGTTAAGAAAATATTATATAGAAGTAAATTAACTTTTATTACTGTTTTAAAGTGAGATTATAAATTTATAATTAAATTCACAATGTTCTTATCTTTATTTACATAACAATTTTAATGTGACATTGTATTAGTTACCCGATGTTCTTAAGTTACGTACTAAGGGTATTGAGAATAGTGAAAAGTATGCTTTTAGTACATTACTTTAAAACATGTCTAAGTTATGAATCGCAAAGAAGCAAGTGAGGTGTGTAAGAATAAGCGTGAATGGCGCTCTGTTGTTCGTGCCTACCCGCAAGGGAACTGGCGTGAAGTTATGTATATATGTATGTACTTTAAAACATCAGGTAAATAACAAAATGTTACATGATAATTACATAAATAAAGAGAAAAACATCGTGAATTTGACAATAATGTCTTGGTTCCAAATTTCATTCATGTAGACCCATTCGTTTTTTTTAATTGTGAGACACACAGACCGATGGAAAGATATGACAATTTTATAAAGTTCCATTTGTATCAAAATTACTACGGAATCCTAATAACAATGAGTATTTTACTTGCATTAAAAAATAATTAATATTTCGTTACCTGCAGTTCCACTAATCCAAATCAAGAAAACTGCGCTCACACAAACTGGTACAATTAATGACACGGCTATTTTCATTTTGGACGCACCAATTATACGAGCGTTCTGCAACGTAACATATACAAAGATAAATGACCAAAACAAAAATAAAAGCAGGTTTTCTTCAAATTCCCATCTAACCAGTTTAAAAACCAGTTTCTGCTTAAGGAAACCGTTTAGTTTCTATTTCGCCAATAATGTTATCATACATCTTAGGCAAACTGCATATTCAAAGAAACTGCTTGCAAGCTTGAAAATTACAGGGTGACCTTCACAGGTCATAAGTGTCAAAGGCGGCTGATTCGGATGGGACGCCACTCAACGTTTTCTGTAAGAGAAGGCTCGATTCACTCTATGATACCGTTCACAGTTCAATCTCGCTCCAGTCTCGGTCTTAACCTGATTCGGTCAATTATTCTTAAACAAGAAAGAATCAGGGAATCCTCACCATCGTATCGCTCTAGTTCCGATCCGAAATCACGGCTATACCGGTTCGTCCAAAAATAGTATCTGACTGAAGCGTGATTTGACCTGTGTCAGAACTTGTACCGACAGTGTGAATACGCTTTTGTTACAACTCCTGACTACTAGTGTAGACACAACGAGATTTGATCGGACCGAGACCAGAGCGAGATTGTACTGTGTTGTGAAGTGAAACTAGTAGTGTACACACACCGGGATTTGATCAAACCGAGACCAGACCGAGATTAAACTATATTGCGAAACTAATAGTGTAGACATTACGAGATTTGATTGGACCAAGACTAGAGCGAAAGTGAACTGTATTGTGAAACTAGTAGTGTAGATACAACGAGATGTGATCAAACCGAAACCAGAGCGAGATTGAACTTTTTTTTATTTTTATTTAAGGTTATGGCTTGGCAGCTAGGCCTTTAAGCCAGATCTTAGTTTACAATATAGTTTCTTCATTTTCTTAAGCCTATGTGTAGCACAGCTGAACTGTAGGTAATCAGCTAGTGCCATTCAACGGAGTTCTTGTGACAACTCAAAAGGCCACATTTGACTATACAGTTCACATTTCTCACAAAACATATAATTACTACTCAAAAACTATCAATATCCTACAACTATTGTTCACTTTAGAGTAATTTCCACATTTTTAGAAAATAAAACTGCACAGCACAACATCTCCTTTCAGTTCCCGCCAAAAACTCCGCGAGATTGAACTTTTTTGTGAGACTAGTAGTGTAGACACAACGAGATTTGATCGTATCGAAACCAACACGAGATTGAACCGTGTTGTGAAGTGAAACTAGTAGTGTACACACAGTGGGATTTGATCTGACCGAGATATAACTACATTGTGAGACTAGTAGTGTAGACACAACAAGATTTGATCGGACCGAGACCAGAGCAAGATTGAACTGTGTTGTGAAGTGAAACTAGTAGTGTACACACAGCGAGATTTGTAGAGGGCGATAACCTTCGGACGCTGTGGACGCACAGCCAGCAACATACATCAGCCGTCACTCGTACCAAGGCCGCTGAGATGACGTGCGCGCAACAGTTGCACGCGCGTCTTCCTCACACTATAAGTGAAGAAACTAAGCTCGCTTCTTGATTATTTCCAACAATAGAAAAGTGGCCTGTCTATGGACCCGCATGTGCTAGAGCTCAGGCTAAGTCATTAATTCAATGACTTTTTTATAATCTTGGGGGAATTTATTTTTACATCTCATTCTCATATTAAGTCGAAAACATAGTCGTTAAGCAAAGAAATTTGAACAATAAAAACGATGTATAAACACAAAGGGGTTAGGGATTAACAATAGATGGGTACATTACAATATTTAGAAAATTAGCGCAAACACAGACAGACATTTTTACAGACACAATATACTACAGATAATTTTAATACGTGGTAAGAAAACTCGTGTTAAAAATAAATTATCCACCGAATACCCTGCTGTAGCAATATGTATAAAATAATAAAAAAAGTCTACAGTAAATTTGTTCACGAATTATTGTAACATCTACCCAGTCTTGACCTTTGTATCAATTTGAACATCGCGATGACTAAATAACTCGATTTTCCTTAAAACATATTACATATAGTATAAGTATTAATTCGACTCAGTTTATCCTTATAATAAATTAAAATAATAAATAAAATACAAAATGTTTGATTGCAATTTTTACATAGTTTTCATTAGCGTTCTAGAAATTTTAGTTTTTTTTTTATTTACTTAGAAGTGAAAAATTAAGTAATTTATTCTTAATTTACAATGACATAAATAACCTAATACAATAAAAGAAAACTTAACTTATTTATATTGTATTCTACCCATAGTCCCTCAAGATTATAAGTAAAATACTGAGCCTAGATTACCGTCTTCTATCGGTAAGGTGCCCTGAAGGCTGGCTACGTTTCCTCGCTGGATAGCCATACTGATCCTTTGCCCGAGGTAGGCACCAGCCTTCTGATCTTTCTATATTCATGTCCAACTCTAGGTGTTCCGTAAGTTGAGATTTAACCAAAAATATTGTGTGTACCAAACATGTTTTCTAAGGAAAACAATGTATATAATTGTATTTTTTTCAATAATTTACTAACAGGATATGAATAATGATTATTATCCTGAGAGATTTTGACGGTCACGCGGGATTTTTCAACGCAATTCACACATGCAAAGTCAAATAAAAAACATCGTAGATTTAAAAAAACATACCTCACGAATACTTCAAATCCAGTTTTGTATGTTTGGATTCATATAACTTAGATATGTTATGAACTGGCCTTCATAGCAGTAAGAACTCAACTGTAATATAACTACGTATAATAACATTACGTATCTTTAGGTATATTTCTTTAATATCGGGCGCCGCCAAATCTTAAATTATGGGGTTGCTTTTCCAAAATAGTGTTATGATGATATTAGGCGTATCAACGAAATTAAATCAATTTGGTTGAAAGGGCACGATGGTCTATAATGACATTGAATACAGCTCCCTCGGAACGAACGCTCCGAACGCAACCGGGATTTTAACGCTTGGATGATAATAATAGTATTCAATGACATTGAATGATTTATATTTTAATGGATCTCTTTGGTTGATTTATATAAATTGAAGGACAAAAATGAATCACCTAATATCAGCTTTATCGGTTTGGTAATCTCTTAGGGCCGGCGCACATATGGCGGAGACTTTTATCGACATTGTCCTCTTTGAAATATTATCCAAAATCAATTAACACAATAATTAATTCTTGAATAGCATGAAGCGACTACATGCGAAAGGTAGCGCGTAAAAAAGCGACTGCGCGAGCATGCCCGCAACTCCGCACGCATCCGCTTTCGGTCGCTGGGTTCGTCGAAGCGACGCTCGCGCGGCACGGGTGGGAGCCACCATTTTGTTTTCAACAAAATCTAAACCCAAAATCTGCTTTTTCTACTTTCCTCTATAATTGTTCTCCTTTTTAATTCCTCTTCTGCATGTAATGTAATCAACAGCACGTCCCAATCCGTCATTTTATTCATGTACACGTTTGGACTCTCGAAAAATCACCATATATATATACCTACATATATATGTATATATATATATATATATATATATATATATATATACACATATATATATATATATATATATATATATATATATATATATATATCTATATATGGTGCGTCGAGCATCCGCAGTTTAGCGCACACTCGCTGATTCTACGGTAGATGTGTCACGCGTTTAAAAAACTTCGCGAGCAAGCTCTGCGCTGCGTTGCGCCATGTATGCCCCGGCTCTTAAATCTATTATATTTCTATAGAAGGTTCGTGTTTGCACGTTGAAATTATAAAAGATAAAATAAATCAGAGCGGCTAATTCTACATTTCTGTAGATTAGACCAATATGACGAAAAAGATGGCGCTGCGGTCCCTTTTTTCTATGTCGTCGTCGATGTAGTTATCTAAACGTAGTCATAGTAATGTGAACGAAATGTCACATGTACATCTAGTATCATGAATAAAAACAAATTGTACAATAAGTTAATTTTATAGCCAAGCAAAACGAGTTTACATTTTAATTGATATCGAGTTTACAATTATTTATAAAACAACAAATAAATATTAAGTTGTTGTAGAAAACATTAATTTTTCGTTACTTTAGTGTGTTCCTTAAATCTTTTGTGTCTTCTTCATTGTATTTTGATGTTAATTTTAAAAACTAAAGAACTTATCTCTGGTACTACTCCCGAAAGGAAATCCGGTTCGCCATTGATCATACCGGTTTCCAATTAGAGTTAGATAGATATTGTAGTAGGATGTATATAGTATGACAAGAGTTATGAATGTCAAAGAAGCAAGTGAGGTGTGTAAGAATGGGCCTAAATGGCGCTCTGTTGTTCGTGCCTACCCCGCAAGGGAACTGGCGTGAAGTTATGTATGTATGTATGTACGTATGTATATAGTAGGATGCAATAATTGCGTGATGTTTATTAATTTGTTCATGCGACCCGCTGTTTGTAACACCTGACAGGGTTATTACGTACAAATCAGGTTTTACGTTACTGCCAAAGATTTCTGTCCAAGTTACCTTATAAGTGCTCTACTGGCTGCCCATTTAAAAAATAAAATATTATTTGTTTTGTAAGGATCATGAGGAACATACATACATATTATCAGTGTGGCGTAGCTTGCCTTAGACGGGCTCTGTACCAACACGTATTGCGGAGCCCAAAGGGAGAGTAAAGTTTTTGAAGTGAAACTTCTATATAGACGGGGTTTTAGGATTTTTCTGTCACGACAAAGCGTTACGGCCACGTGGAAGAGCGGCAAAAATTTAGACTAGACGTGGTGAGAGACGGCATAATATTAGAGTAGACTATCGATGTTTTCATTGGTTCCGGATCGAATTCAGTTTTTTTGTTTGATAAAATAAAATATGTTTAAATAAAAAATGCATTAATTAAAATGTACCTAACCTAACCTGCGAAAAATCGAAATGTATGCAGGGACACATAGTAGAAGTGAAACTTCAACGGACAAGTGGAAGAACGAATCGCAACAAAGTTTTAACTTGAAGTTTTACAGGCAGATTGTTAATGTACTTGTCCAATTTGAAAAGCTGCCCGTAAAACTTCAAGTTAAAATTTTGTTGCGATTCGTTCTTCCACTTGTCCGTTGAAGTTTCACTTCTACTATGTGTCCCAGCACACATTTCGATTTTTCATATAAAAAAAAAATAAGAAACGCTCTAATTTAAGTAAAATAATTATATGTTGATTATAAGTCATTCCTTATACTGAATGCTCCTAGGACCTAAGTTAGACAAACAATTAAAATCAAAGATATACTATTCTCGCCCCATTTTATCGGCAAACTTATTTATCAAATCTTCCATGGCTGAAAACTATTTCAGTTTGATTAGATTTTCTGCTTCTATAGACAATAATGACGAGACTGATAGCCGCTCCTGTTGGCCCAGCAGTTATTCTTAGGGCTGCGGTTGGTTAGGTCATATACCCGTAGCCCTGGTATAAAGCGAAGGATGGAACACCCAGGGGTTTTAGTGGGTATCCCTAACCGGGATCCCTGTCCCCTGACGAATCCCACACACGGATCGCGAATGCCCTTGCCGCGGCTTATGATCCTCAAGCGGTTTTTTTTTTAAAAGCAGTTATTCTCAATAATTTGTTTTTTTTTATTGCAGGAACTCAGCAGACAGGCAGACGACCTAGTTGATGGAAAGCGGTTACCATCGCCTATAGACATTTGCAACACCAAAGGTGCTACAAATGCGCTGCTGCTCTCGTAAGGGAACCTGGAACCTAATGCCGGAACACAACTCAAGGTTGTTATGGCGACATACTTTAGACCAGGGGTGGTAGCCATCCAGTCGGGCAAATGCCCTACCACCTGGCTGTGGGTTGTTTTGTCGCCTCTTACGACAGGCCGCCCCAACGCAGGAAATTGTATTCTTTCTCCGTTCCTGCACGGATAGGAATAGGAGTAAGATTAGGTTAGGTTAGGAATAGGAATAAGATTAATCTATTAAAGATTTTGGATAACATTTTGCTTACGCACTTTCGGGCCCTTGTAGGCTGGGGGCCCCGTATCATTGATACGGCTGATACGGCGGTAGCTACACCCCTGCATATTATCCCGCCCCTTTCCCGTAGGGGTAGACAGAGACAATGGATCTCCATTTGCGACGATCCTGATAAAAAACTTTCGCTTCATCGCATGCAATTTTATTTGAGGTTTTACCTCATCTTTGCTTCTTACATCAGGATGTAAGAAGCAAAGAAGCAGGTCACAAACGTCCCATGTCTGGGTTCAGGTAGTCATATTAATAGAAGAACATTCAAACGCATAGAAATTATATCAGTAACGCTTGTCTAATAAAACTTTTTATTCAAGCAAGTTTTGCTGAACAAACTTGAATGAATGAATGAATCATTTATTGCTAAAATGTTTGTACACAAAATGTTACAATATGCGTTGTTACAATACATTTTGCCTTATTAGGCGTGCTATGTCCGAATACATGTCATAATCATAAAACTAAATTTACACCAAAAAATATATATATATGATATAAAATATTACAATAAAATTATATGTCTAGTTACAAAATATTATTAGTCATGTCTTTGTCAGTATAATAAACTTTTTTCAATCAAATTTTCTTAGGAGACTTTTTAAAGAAATCTATAGCCTGCACTCGTAACTTTTTAAAAGCATCCATAGATATCTAGATATAATATAAGGGGTCCTCCACAAATTACGTCACACGAATAGCATAATTTTTTTACCTCTCCTCTGTCCTTGTCACAGCTGATCACATACCTGAGACTCCTCCCTCCCAAGTGTGACATCACTTATTTTGCAATTCTACATGAAGATATTGTTAAATTAAAACAGTAGTTCTGTAATTAACTTAAATATATTAAATTTCGCCATGTGACGTCACGAAATTTAGGACCTCCATCACTTGTCACACAATGTTACACTATGGACCACCCTCTTAACCTGTGACGTAATTGCATGGCCACAAAGCGAAGTACGTTGAGTATATTAAGCACACATCCATTCAAGATCGAGCAAGAAAATTCTCTATCTATACTATAATAATATACAAAGTTTGTTTGTTTGAATCTCAAGAACCACTGGTCTGATTTGAAAAATTCTTTCAGTGTTAAATAGCCCATTTATCGAGAAAGGCTATAGGCTATATATCATCACGCTAAGACCAATAGGATCGGAGCACCAATGAAGAATGTTTTAAAATCGTTTTTTTTTCCTTTTAAGAGCTTCCGCTGCGTGCGCTGCGTAAACGGTTAAAGTTCGCAAGAATCATGTGTGACAGAATTGTTCCCCTTTAAAAGTTAAAAAAAAAAAATCCGCGACAGCATATGTCTATCCTTTAAGGTTGGCTTACTATAACATTTTTTTATATTAACCAAATTTGTTCTAAAATAATGCATTATTTGCGAAGAGTTTTTATAAACATGATATTAATCCTTATCCAAATAAATAAGTTATTCATCACAAGTATTTAATTTAAAACAAAATTGCCATTTATATCATTCGATTTCAATGAATATCTTAGGAGATATCGCAGTTTTAAAATAACATCGCAGCAGAATAATGATCAAGTACTGCGCGCTTATTTATGATGTGCAAGGCAAGGGCAGTCATTAAGATTTCAAAATATTTTCACCTTCTACGTAAAAAAAGTCGTGGGTTAAAGTTAGCGTTAGCCCAAAGTAACTATTCCACGCGGACAAAGGCGCGGGCAAAAGCTATAAAAAATATATTACCCAAATCTATGTAATAATTCCCTGGACCCGTGTCAAGGAGTCATTTCCGTTGCCCTCCTCCTTCCGCGTCTGAGAACATCATTACCATGTTATACTTTTGTCATTTCAACGGTTGGTAGTTCCGTTTCGGTCCTTTTTATTGATGGCAACATTATATAAAGCACCCAAAGGACAAAAAGGCTTGTAACCAAGACTCTAATCCTTTACAATAAGTTCTATTTTCGAAAGAAAAAAACAGGATGGCGGTAAAAAGAACACGAGAAATCCGACTCATTATTACGGTCTTCTTTGGGTTCCGTAGACAAAAAACTTTAATTTTGTCTGACCATAAATATCAAGGGATATCTAAATTTGGATTTAGAACAGCTGCCATTGTTTATAAGTACCTACACGACCCGAGATTTTTTGTTACAGAGAAGGTTCCAGCGCTTTTGCAAACTTTTTCATCGGTTTCTAAACATATATTTTATGTAATGTGTTAATATTTTTTGGTCTTGTTTATTTAATAGATACTGTATTGTGATAGTTTTTCAAAAAATTCCAATATTGTTGAAATTTAAAAATATTATTAAAAAGCTCCTCAAATAAACGTGAACATTATGAAGAGATTAATGAAAGTAGGCGAAGCGAAAGTTGTTTCTCAGAATCGTCGCAAATAAAGATCTATCGTCTCTGCCTACCCCTCATGCGAGACAAACCTGATGATATGAATGTATGGATGTATGTATTATTGAAATTTATTTACATCGAAATATAAGTACATTATAAACTAGCACAATGATAAAAACCCAGTTAAGTTAATGTCTTGAGACTACAATTGTAAGTAGAATATTGAGCCTAGGTCGTCGAAATCAATAGGTAGGGAGCCCAGAAATGTGGTAGTTTAATTATCGTATGTAATGTTTATTTAATACTAATTTGTTAAGTAGTTAAATGATTAAAAATATAACCCGCAAGAGTTAACTTAAGACTTCGCTCGGATGACGAAAGCGCGAGGTACTGTCGCATCGATGGCTAGAGCGGTTAGAAGGTAGGGTGAGCATTAAGAAGGCGGGGGTCAGGCGGGGAGCGCGCATTCCGCTCAGGTCTCAAGTTAACTCTTGCGGGTAACAAATATTGTGTCTATTCATATATGTATATACGGCGAAATAATTACATGCAGAAGTTAATACAACCTTTTCCAGTATAAACATAAATTCTGGTAATAAGACAATAGGATCATTTCCAGCCATTTCAGCCAATCCACAGAGTATTAAAGCTGAGGTCCCGAAATATTTGCAGATATTTCCACATCTTCAACACGATGGATAACTACTTAGATAAAATTTTGTATTAGGTAAGTAATTTATTTCAAATACAGAATATTTTCTTTAAAACTGTTTTGAGTTCAGGCACGAACAACAGAGCGCCATTTAGGCTTATTCTTACACACCTCACTTGCTTCTTTGACATTCATAACTCTTGTCATGCACGCTCGTCTGTTCTTAAGTCTCCTGACTTCACCTTTTGCTAGTACACGATCAATTTGATCTTGGAAGGTGTGTCGTGGCCTTCCACGACTTCTGCATCCATCCACTTTTGCATTATATATCTGCTTAGTCATTCTTTCAACATGCATTCTTTTCACATGCCCGAACCACCGGAGCATTCCTTTCCTTACCTTCACCCCGACACTCTCTTTCAGACCAACTCTCTTTCTTACTTCGGTATTACAAACGCGGTCCGCGAGCGTCATTCCGCAGATTACTGATACTATACTGATAAACAGGACTTTGTGTGGGGGCTCATGGGTTCACGCAGTGCCCTTAAAGGAAATATCTAAAATATCAAATAATTGCCATAAAAACTAAAAAAATTCAAGAATTTGAAAAAAATAATAATTTAAAAAACAAGTTTGGTAACCTTTACAAAAAAAAAAGATTTTTTTAATAGGCCAAAATTATCCAAATACAAAATCTAATCTATCTTTCCTGAACAGTTACCGCGGCGCCTCATACGAAATGCGATGCTCTTCATGAGCTAAGTGAGCTGAGTTTGGATTTGCAAAATCGTGATATAAGCCTAATGAGTGCTAATCGGAAAATTGAAAACGTGGTTCAAATATATGGACGAAGAACAACTGAACCTGGTACGTACTATGAAAAGGCTTGGGAAACGGTGAATAAACTGTTATTTTTTGGAGCGGAGCTACAAACAAAAAATTGTACACTTATAAATTTCGAGAATTAGCGTGCCCCCAAAAAAGAAGTGACAAAAAAAGGCCTGCTGATAAGTGAGACAAAAATTTGGTAATGAAGCATTCATTTCTCCCTACTTCTATCTGTAAGAGTTCTTATTCTGAGGGTATATAAGTAAATAGTATTTTTTAGGAAGGAATGGATTAAAAGATTTTTTTTTATTGCAGGAGATCAGCAAACAGGCAGACGGCCCACTTGATGGAAAGCGGTTACCATCGCCTATGGATATTTGCAATACCAAAGGTGCTACAATTGCGCTGCTGCTCTCTTAAGGGAGACTGGAACCTGGTCACTAATGCCGGAACACAACTCAAGGTTGTTATGGCGGCATACTCTAGACGAGGGGTGGTCGCCATCCAGTCGGCCAAATGCCCTACCACCTGGCTATGGGTTGTTAAGTCGCCCCTTACGACAGGCCGCCCGGCCGCAGGAAATTGTATGCTTTCTCCGTTCCTGCACGGATAAAATGCGACACTACACCAATATAATCTTTAATTATCTAAAGTATGTCGCCATAACAACCTTGAGTTGTGTTCCGGCATTAGTGACCAGGTTCCAGTCCCCCTTAAAAGAGCAGCAGCCCATTTGTAGCACCTTTGGTGTTGCAAATGTCCATAGGCGATGGTAACCGCTTTCCATCGAGTGGGCCGTCTGCCTGTCTGCTGAACTCCTGCAATCAAAAATAAAAAAAAATCTGTGTTAAGTCTGAACTCACGTTGAAACAAGAGTTGTTATATACAATAAAGGAACCCCTCGTGGGTCTTTGAGAGCGCTGACGCCGCAAGTGGCATGCTTTTTGGAAGTGTTGTGAGCGGCGGTGCCCCCTAAGACCCCTGCGCCCATGTACGCCGCACACCCTGCACTACAAGTAAAGCCGGCACTGCTTCCTACATTGCCAACTATAACTAACATTATCACTGAACCCTGCCATTATTCGATCATCGACATCCACTTGGCAGGTTATTTTTTGCACAGCCATTTTCCCATTCGTGCTAATGAGATTTGAAGATATAACTCCGTCTTATTCTGATGAAAATTCCGTATCATAAGTAATTAAACGGGGAATAGTATTTTCCCTTTGTTATTAAAGTACTCAAACACAGGGCCGTCTGACCTTCAAGCAGTTTATTTTTTGTTAAAGGTCATCTTCGTCGTGGTTCATTTACATACTTGACTTTTTATTTTATTTTAATACTAAAATGAAGCAACAACGCAACATACATATCATACTGCATAGCAATGACATTTGAATTAAAAATCAAATGTCATTGCTGCATAAGATACGTTACGAATTTTCGAAATTTAAAAAAAAATTCGGACTATGGGGCGAGCTATGTTAGGTGTTTCTCTTATGGATAGATTTGAAAATGATGATATCTATAACAGAACCAAGGTAACCAACATAACTTGCAATATTAGCGAGTTCAAGTTCGCAGTGCCGACGGTGGATGCAGCACACGAATCTTGGATTGGAGACCGTGTCTCGATAAACGTAGCGTAGGATGCCCTCCAGCCTGGTCGACTATCGATATGTGGCACAAACTTGGGTAGGCTTGCGTCCAGTAGCGGAGAGACTGGCTGAAGAAGAATTACATACACACTAGTGATTTACAACACTTACAAACACAACCGAATACAACAAGCCCCAAGTTTAAGGCAGAAGCTCGTAATAACATAAAACTTGCAAAGTCGGTCGATGTGAGATTCCCTTTTCGAATAACGCCTCAATCGCAGTAGAAACACAAGTAACTCTGTCTCAACGGGTCGGCCTTATATATTTACAAAATAAACATGGACCCCTAATAAACATGCATTCATTACAATTCTAAAACTTGTAGGCTTAATCTGAAACAAGATAGTTTCTAAGAACTTGCAGTGAAATTTGAACAATAACAACAGTTTACGCTGTAAAAGGATTACAGATAATTTAAATAACAAAGGTAATAAAACACCTGTTTTCTTAAGGATTCTATAGAAATTTCGTCTTCTCCAAACACTAGTTGTAGCAATACTTAGCTTTTTGTTCTTTTTTCATACTAAAATTAAGCGACGACGCAATATAATTATATAATAATTGTAGGCTCTATTTACATTTTCCCAAAAATAAGGAAACCATAGTCAAAGCGCATTTAGATATTGGCTTATATTATTATAGCAACTTCACATACATGAATTTTTTATTTAAATGAAATTACGGACGTAACCACTTTTGAATATATTGGTACTTATCTATAGAGATAAATAAAATTGAAGTGTCTGTTTGTAATGTAAAAATAACAGCTTTTTACTTAATGCATATGAAAGTACACACGATACTTATATCAAAAAATCAATTTTAATTTTTTTGTCTGTCTGTTTGTCTGATGTTCCGACTAATCTCTGAAACGGCTAAACCGATTTTGACGTCATTTTCACTGGCAGATAGCTGATGTTGTAAGGAGTAACTTAGGCTATTTTTTTAAAAAAAATCAGTCAATCAGCTAGTCTTTTATATAATAGTGTTACATGCCGTCAAAGGAATGCGCACACCTGCCTGTCGTAAAGCGCAGTTTATTGCCTTGACGGATTTAAGAATACTTTTGTTTACTTTGTGTTTAGAATTTGTACTTAAGAAAAACATGCTATTTTTTTTATACTTGTTTTATGGCCGTCATTAGTGTCGAACTAATCCTTATTGTTATTGTTTTCAACTTTGTAGGCCGTTCGCAGGTGTGCAAATTACATTTTCTAGGAAGAACCCAGCCCACGCAATTGATTGTGTATTGTACAGTTTACTATAAAACAATGCCCGCACGGAAGGGTGGGGCAGTCGAGCGAGGTTTACGATACGAGTAAGACGTACATTCGACAAGCGATATAGTGACGGACTCTGCGCGTGTTATTGAATCGTGCAGTTTGTACTAGTAGTGTCTAGTTATATTTGTACCTATGTTATACCTATGTGTTTGTATAGTTCTAATAAATTCTGTAGTAATTCCAACGGCATTTTAATTCGAGTCCCACACTCGTAACAATAGGTACCAAGTAGAATACAAAAAAATCGGCAATATAAACGCCAAGAAATAAATATAAGTAGTTTTATGATTTGAAACATAAAAACTAACCGCGCCTCACCAGAAAGTCCAAAGCGGATTGCTTTTTGATAACTTCTGGATATTACTCCCGTGGGTATAAGAACAATCAACTTTCAAGAGATTAATTTTTAAGGTTAGGTTTGTAGGGCTCCAATACATAAAGAACCAAGGATATAAAGGTACGGTTTCAGAACAACATCCCTATGAATGTTATAAATGCGAAAGTAACTCTGTCTCTCTATTCCGTTTCCACGGAAAACGGAACAAACAGACAGACCGATTTGGCTGAAACTCAGTGTATACATATTTTCGATGCCGAGGATGAATATAGGATACTTTTTATCCCGAAAAATGGTATGGATTTATATAAAGGTTATCCCAGACAGTAGGATAGATTGTTTTTTTGTGATTGTCATTTTGGTAATTTTGGACATTTTGATCGTTTTGGTCCTTTTTTTCAATTTGGTAATTTTGGCCATTTTCGTCACTAGTAATTTTCGTCACTTTCGTCATTTTCGACATTTTCGTCATTTTTGTCATTTTTAGTTAGTATAACGACGGAAAGTTCGGCGACTGACGAAATTTGTCGCAGTCGGACGTTCCGCAGATGTGTTTTTAAGCTTAGTGTTAAAGATTTAGGCCGTTTCACGCAGATATGGCGATGAGTTTAATACGTTTTTTGAGATGCGACACTGTTAGTGACGTAAATTGAAAATTGACAGATAACGTATGTCTATACACTAATGTGGCTATGCGTTAACGACATTATTTTTTTATAGTCCGTCACCATTCCCTTTGTGAGTGCGGCTTGGATGAGGGCACTTTGGAGCACGTCTTTTTTCACTGCCCAAAAATTATCACCCCACTCTGTGATATTTTACCAGGTGATTTCCCTCGCCCTGTCAACATAAATTTCCTTTTAACACTGGCCAATAAAAAATCTGTTCATATATTATGTAAGTTTATAATATTAAATAACATTTATTTATAAGGTAGTTAGATTAATTCTGTTTATGTTGTGTTGTCCCTAGGTTCACAGAAGTTACAATTGGAAAGAAAATCGACCAAATTTTTTTTTTTTTTTTTGAGCTGCTATTGCCAATAACCCACACCTGACATTCTCTGTTACTGTGACATTGGCCGAATCAACGCCAGTAGCGTTGAAGCCAAATCGCCAAAAATAGAATAGAATAGACATTATTTTTCAATGCTTTAAATAAGACGCATTCGACCACAGCCTTTAACACTAACGCAGATGAAGCCCCGGCATAAATAGCCAGAATATAAAAGGATAAAAATATAGTCCTCCGGGACGTATCCGTCAACGGCGAACCTGCGCGAGCGCAGGTGGCTAGCGAAAGCAAATTTGGTTTTAAAAGTTCTTCTGCAATGAGCGCAATACAGCCAGCATTATGAGTCGTATGTATAGTTGTAGGAGATTAAAAAGAAAAAAAAAGAAGTTGAAAAATGATTTATTTCATTGTATCAATCAATATGTCTCTCTCTAATTTAATTTGCATTCCTCGTAACGCTTCAGCCATATTCGTCCGTTTGCACTGCGATTAAGAGGCGCGGTGCATGCATAGCCCCCATTGCCATTCAGCATCATGTAGTCGTAGCAATCGATGACCCCATCGCCGTTGCAGTCCTGAGTAAAGTTTTTGGTTTATTATAAATCAGTTAAATATGTTTGTGGAGGTGAAATGAGTTGCTGTTTCAATACGTTAAACAAATCCCATATCTTCTTAACATCTTACCCTAGGGCATGTGGAAAGTATGCATGATGAAAGAATGACTAAACAGATATACAATGCAAAAGTGGATGGATGCAGAAGTCGTGGAAGGCCACGACACACCTTCCATGATCAAATTGATCGTGTACTAGCAGAAGGTGATGTCAGGAGCCTTAAGAACAGACGAGCTCGCATGACAAGAGTTATGAATGTCAAAAAGCAAGTGAGGTGTGTAAGAATAAGCCTCAATGGCGCTCTGTTGTTCGTGCCTACCCCGCAAGGGAACTGGCGTGAAGTTATGTATGTATGTATGTATATATCTTACACTAAACACATCGCACCCTTAAAATTATACAGACCTAAATCTAAATTTTGAGTTATTGGATTTAAATAACTATATCATAAAATAAGCTTTTTTAAAAAGGTTTTTAAATAAAGGCTTTTGAGATCCTGTATATCATGTAGCCGCAGAGTGCTAGCCAAGATAAAACGAACCCAAACACGACGGGCCTATCTTGTTTAGCACAGGAGTTCCTATGGCCACCTTCCGACTCCATCATCAGATCAGCTCCATTGTACCATATTATTGCACTGTCACGCGATATACATACGCGTGCAAAATTTCAGCTCAATCGGAAACCGGGAAGTTGGTCAAATTTATCTTGGAAGATTCCACTCGAACTTATATACATACATACATAACTTCACGCCAGTTCCCTCGCGGGGTAGGCACGAACTTATATACATACTTACATATATACATAGGTACATTCATTGCAAGTTAAATAAAAGCTTGTAATAAAATAAGGTACGTAATTGAATAACATCATATTTTGAATTAGGTCTCTATAATTCTAAGGGTGTGACATGTTACTTATAACACCACACGGGCGTAGCTACCGCCGTATCAGCCGCATAAATGATACAGAGCGACCCCAGATTACAGGGCCTCCGAAAGTGTAAGCAAAAATTCTTAAAATGTTATCCACAATCTTTTATAGATAATACAAGTTTTGATAGTAACTGCTAGGCCAACAGAAACGGCTATCAGACCTTTAATTAATGCCTATAGAGACAGAAAATCTAGAAAAACTGAAATCGTCTTCAGCTATGGATGATTAGATAAGTTTGGCGAAAACAATGCGAGAAAAGTGTATCTTTGATTTGAATTGCTTATCTAACTTAGCCTCTAGGAGCATTAAGTATAAGTAATAACTTATATTCAATATACAATTATTTTAATTCAATCCGACCATTTTTTGTTTATTTTTACACATTTAGATACAGGGCCCTTCTGAGGCAAGCTACGCCACTGAATACCATCATCCTTCGTCCAGCTTTTTTTTTTATCATCTATCTTTCTCACTCACCCATCATACATATCGTTCGAAAACACTCTCGACTACTCTATGCAAAATAACCACTTTTGCGTTCGGAAACATTCATAATCCCATATACTTATTACAATCAGTTGTTATAAAGCTGTAAAAATATATTGTTTCATTTAAGAATTATTATATAACCCTTGATTATTTTATTTTATTTTTACAATCTGACCTGTATGCTGCGTGCTTATTATACATGTATACACACACATATACACACGCATACACAGACACACATAGGCCGCCCTAGGCTCCAGCCTACTCAGTCTACCGGTAACTCCACCATTGACTCTAATGCTCACTTGCCTATCCCATTCCTCTTGACTCATCCCTCTATCTCATCCCCCTATACCATCCTCTTTATCCATTATATATTATGCCAGGTGGTAGGGCATTTGCCCGACTGGATGGCTACCACCCCTGGTCTAAAGCATGTCGCCATAACAACACTGAGTTGTGTTCCGGCATTAGTGACCAGGTTCCAGTGTCCCTAAGAGAGCAGCAGCGCATTTGTAGCACTTTTGGTGTCGCAAATGTCCATAGGCGATGGTAACTGCTTTCCATCATGTGGGCCGTCTGCCTGTCTGCTGAACTCCTGCAATAAAAAAAAACCCCCATCATAAAGGCTGGCAACGCGTTGGCTTCACCCTTCGTGTTGTTAACTCCTATAGGATACGTTCCAGAAGGGACTCACAACAACCACGTTAACGACCTCGGTTTTTCCCGTTCCGCTTGCGGACGTTACCATCATAAACTCTAATGGAACAGATAATGGGGCGTTGATGTCATAAACGACGAAATAGCCAAATGTCATTGGTTGATTTGAAAATGGCGCCTTTTTCAATGTCAAGAGAGATTTAATAATCTGTGGTCAACGCTCACTTCGACCCTCCTTTTGACATGGGTGGTTGTGAGCGTTGTGTGATTGAAAATGGTGACGTCATTAGTGACGTTTTCGCCACGACTATAGCGATCGCGTTGGCCTTGTGGAACGGCAAACGCATTTTGGGCGTTGTGAGATACAAAAAGAACGCGTCCATACGCGACGGTAACCACTTTCCATGAGCATGAAAAACAGGTACATAACACGTTTCATTACGATGAATTGATATCATCAGCCATCAGCCACGACGGTGATTATTCTCTTTTTTTGTATGATGTTAACTATTTACTGAACTAATCCACCTCTAATAATACTTACTCGAACAAAGTTTTGCAGGTATGCCCCAACGATCTTCTTGGCACAGTTGTAGTCTATCGCGCAGTCCTCCCATGCTGCGGATAAAGAAAACTTTGCTTATCCCTGTTGTTGCTATTCCTTCTTGTTAAAATAAAGCTTGATACACGTAACTGCTGTCAATAAAATCACGCCCAGCAAATTTCCTATTAGGTATAAGACACTAAAATTGGGGATTGCAATCCGGAAAAACGGATCCGGTAACAATATACCGGATCTGGTGATAGCAACTTTTGGCAAAATAATTGTGTATAGGTACGTATAGAACAGACATATTCTATCTATCTTCTTGAGTTTGAAGGCTTCTTTAAGAACCATAAACAACCCTTCAAACTTACTCAAACGCAATATGAATAAGACCGTATATGTATACACAAAAGAAAGTCGGGTTAGTTTCACATTTTATTTGTTGAATTTGTCTCCAACCCAAATAGAGAATAACTATGAACATAAATCAAAAAATTCCCATTTTTTTGTAAGTACTACTGAAACTACGGAACCGATTTGTAAAGGTTTTCACTGTTGACAAGGTTTTTTTTTTCAGGCGGGGAAATGCATTTCGCACATACCGGGTCCTTTGCTAGGGATTAGACCATAGTCGATCATGGTGGCATTCCACTGAGACTCGAACCGATGGACAAATGCCCAGGGGCTAATACCCCACTAAAACACCCTCCTCCCATATGCCGATAGAATAAAATAAAGTACTACGACTTTGCAGAACACATCATTATTTACAAAAAGTGTCGCAACAGCATATGTCTAACTATTATATTTATGCCACAAAAAGTGTTATTTTATTTTAGATATTTAATTGAAACGCCGCAGCTAGAAAAGGCTCTTTATTTGTATCTTGCACTCCACGAGCGTGTAAAACGCCGTGTCTTGGAGTGCGCCGCACTCGTGGCAAAATTTACCAAAGCAACCGTGCCCGGTAAGCACCATCCTGAACGCCAGGGTCCCGCATTTCCGCGAGACCCAACGAGCCGGGTGGGGCCGGTTCGCCTCCACCGTCATGATTCCGGGTTCTGTGGGGTCCACAGAAGCTATTAAATATCTAATATATTATATATATATATTTCGCTTTTAAATATCTATAATATAACATAATCCACAACAGGTAAGTAGTAAAGAAGTAAAACATACCATGATTGCGTTCAGGGTCATCGGTGGGGTCCACGACCTTGCCAGCATCAGCCCAGTAGACTCTGGAGATGTTGAAGGGTCCGCAGTATCCCCCACTGCACTGGAGGTTTAGGTCGCAACCACTGGACACGTGGCATAAACATCTATAGCACGCTTCAGTTACATTTGGAATATTAACTCCTGGAAAACAAAGGAAACATTTTTGAGTGTGCAACATAACTTGCCAAGTTTTTTTGAAGTGAAACTTCTTTAGAATCGTTGTGATTTGAAACTTGATGAAACAGAAAAACGATACTAAACATATTAGAAGTGAAACTTCAACGGACAAGTGGAAAAACGAATCGCAACGGACAAGTTGAAAAATTAATGGCAACAGATGAGTGGAAAAGCGAATCGCAACGGACAAGTGGAAAAACGAATGGTAACGGACAAGTAGAAAAACGAATCGCAACGGACAAGTTGAAAAATTAATGGCAACAGATGAGTGGAAAAACGAATCGCAACGGACAAGTGGAAAAACGAATGGCAACGGACGAGTAGAAAAACGAATCGCAACGGACAAGTTGAAAAATTAATGGCAACAGATGAGTGGAAAAACGAATCGCAACGGACAAGTGGAAAAACGAATGGTAACGGATGAGTGGAAAAACGAATCGCAACGGACAAGTTGAAAAATTAATGGCAACAGATGAGTGGAAAAACGAATCGCAACGGACAAGTGGAAAAACGAATGGTAACGGACGAGTAGAAAAACGAATCGCAACGGACAAGTTGAAAAATTAATGGCAACAGATGAGTGGAAAAACGAATCGCAACGGACAAGTGGAAAAACGAATGGTAACGGATGAGTGGAAAAACGAATCGCAACGGACAAGTAGAAAAACTTCAACTGATAAGTGAAAAAAGGAATCGCAACAAACTTTTAACTTGAAGTTTTTTTTTATTTTTTATTGCAGGAGTTCAGCAGACAGGCAGACGGCCCACTTAGTGGAAAGCGGTTACCATCGCCTATGGACATTTGCAACACCAAAGGTGCTACAAATGCGCTGCTGCTCTCTTAAAGGAGACTGGAACCTGGTCACTAATGCCGGAACACAATACAAGATTGTTATGGCGGCATACTCTAGACCAGGGGTGGTCGCCATCCAGTCGAGCAAATACTCTACCACCTGGCTGTGGGTTGTTTAGTCGCCTCTTACGACAGGCCGCCGGGCCGCAGGAAATTGTATTCTTTCTCCGTTCCTGCACGGATAAAACGGGCAGGTTTTCAAATTGGACAAGTACATTAACAATCTGCAAATATCTAATTCATTTTATAATAAATATATATGAATATCTATACTGATATTACTTATATAAAGAGGAAAGATTAAATTGATTATTTTGCATTGAAGAGGCTCCGAAACTACTGAACCGATTTGAAAAATTCTTTCACTGTTGGCAAGCTTTTATTTTTATTTTTTTTCTATAAGGCGGGGGAAATGCTATTTACACACAATACCGGGTCCTTTGCAAGGGATTAGACCACAGTTGATCATGGAGGGGATGCCAGCCAACCGCCCGCGTCCGCGTGGAGTCGCATTAGTACGCGCAATAATACTCCTCTCCCTATCTCGTTCGGCGGCCTCTTTGAGAGACATTACCGTCTCACAAAAAGTAACCGCAGCCCCCCAGGTATCGCTGCTATGCAGCATGGCTTTCACCAGACTGCAGAGCGAGTCGATCGCTCCTACTTGTGTCTCGAGTTCGAAACGCTGCGGCGCCCATGCCGCGCACTCGACTAGCGTGTGAAACGCCGTGTCGGGTGCGCCGCACTGGCGGCATTCCGGGGAAGGCAAGCAGCCCACAATGCGACACAGATACTTATCGAAACACCCGTGTCCGGTAAGTATCTGTGTCATCCTGAAGGTCAGGGTTCCGCTTTCGCGGGTGACCCATTCCATCAGCTGCGGCCTGATTGCCTCCACCGTGTAGCCGCCGGCCGCAGGGTTTTCCAACTCTTGAGACCAGATGGCGAGCATGGAGGCGGTTTCCCGCTTCCTGATCGCCTCGATTTCGACCTGGCAGAAGACCAGGCCGTGAGCGAGAGCATCCTGTCGGGAGCGCCGCACTTTCGCCAGTACGTCCGCCTGGAGAGGCCAGGGCGGATCGCCTGCCAAAAGTATCGACGCCGTCCACGACACTGTACGGTACCCTCTGCGAAAATTATTGATGATAGAATAAAATAATGTACTACGACTTTGCAGAACACATCATTATTTACTAGGGATGGCAGAATGTGGTTTAAACTGAATACGAACTTCGGCCGAACATTCGGTTGAAACAAAAAACATACGGCCGAACTTCGGTTTGATTTCGCCACGTTCTCTCAAGAGCAACACATCGTGACCTGTTGGCAACGTCAACTTGATAACACCGAATTTTTGCCTTTTTTACACCATAACCTGCCTCTAGTAAATTTTAAGTATGAGTAGGTGGATAATCGAATAGATTTTTAGACCTTTGATTGAAAAAAAAAACAAAAAAAATCACAATTTCATAATGTTTAATTCGTAAAAAGTGATTTCAATCAAAATTAAAGTTGTAATTGCTGATAACCCTTAGACGTGTTTTTTTTTTATTCAAGTTACGCATTATAATTAAGCAGTTGTACCACTTACTGATGTTCCTTAGAAGAATAATAAGTTTATTTTATTTTTGTTTTAATTTTATGTCTATTTAATTAAAAACAAGGCAAAAATTCTATCAAGAACTAATTATATTTATTTTTTATCACATTGAACTTTAAGGTTTACATGTTCCTAACTAAAATAAATGACCAAAAGTATATAGATGCCAATTTTTGTATTACGGTTATGATATATATGATTTCTATAAACTTCAGTCAAGATAATGCAATTAGGTATTTCATTTTTTCCTTGCACCGAATGTTCGGCATTTAAACCGAATTTCAGCCGAATGCCGAAAGTTCGGCTCAAGCTGCCGAAATTCGGTTAATCCGAATGTAAAACGAATTTCGGCCCATCCCTATTATTTATAAAAAGTGTCGCGACAGCATATGTCTAACTATTATAGTTATGCCACAATAAGTGTTCTTTTTAACATTTTAATTAAAATGCGGCCGCTAGAAAAGGCTCTTTATTTGTGTCTTGGTATTCATCCTTATCAAATTACTTCATATTCAAGACTCTGCTTCGATATCGGATTCGGACATCCCATTCGAAAGCTATCACGAGTTTAAAAATATAAGTATTAAAACACGCGGCCGTGACGCTTTTTCGTGAGCGAAAAATCGTAAGACCCCGTCTATATAAAAGTTTCACGACTAAGCCTGAGAAAGAATGAGATACGAGTTTTACATTGTGAAGCACAGATAAAATAGAAAGTTATATCCTAATGCAAACAAAACAAATTTAATACTTACGTACGTACTTTAATAAACAATAGATGATATTAATCTAGGTAAAGCTAAAACCTGTAAAAAAGTTAAATTTGATTTCAGAATTCACAACAAAATTTATTTAAAAATTGTTAAAATATTGTAGATGATTAAATAAAATTATCGAGTATTAAAAAAATATATTTTTTGTATTGTGTTTGATTTTTAATTCATCTCGTGGTGTTTTTTATCGATTGTACGACTAAATAAAAGAAAAAAAATGGACTATTAAAACGTCGCTCGACAAAATCTAAAGTAATGCACTAGTAAATTTAAAAAAATTGTAAGCGACCTTTTAAAATTCAAATTTTGAACTGAAACTCAGAAGCTTATTATTTTTTCGTCTATAAAATTATACTGTAACGAGAAAATTTTTTTAATAAAAATAATGTTTTAACCTCTCACATTTTTTTTTTGTGCTGTCCTTTGGAGGGAGTTCTTAAAACATCAAAAACTATTTTTTTTTTCACTCGAGACTCACAAAAACAATAGCCGGTTTTTTTGCGCCACCCTAATGGTGATTCTGTTATATTTCTCTGCAGCTTATTATATATTATTGATCCCGTAACATCCGAATCGACAACCGACAGAATCTCAATAATAATAATTTTAATATTCCCTTACCTGCATCTACAGGTGGCTCTCCACTCACCCAGACCAAGAAAAATGCGCTCACGCAAATTGGTACTACTAATGACACGAGTGTCTTCATTTTGGACAGACGAGTATATGAGCGATCTGCAAATATATGCACCAAGGTAAATTAAGAAAACAAAAATATAGGTTTTTCCATATTCCTACTTGACCAGTTTAGAAACATTTTTGCTTTAAAGAAACCATTTTTTTGTATTATATTTAAAGTCGATTATCCTTAAAACATATTCATACAATATATTTACATACTCACGGTCTTATTTATAGTGATTTAGAGTAAGCTTGTAGGCTTCTTTAAGGTTCTTAAAGATCTACATGGTTACTTTAACGCAATGCGAATAAGAATGTAGAAAGTAACTCGTCTCAGTGCATTCTCAGAAAAATAAAAAAAGTTATTAGTTTAATAAAACTACGTTTTGACGGTTTTAAGCGCGGTAATTTTATTTGATTTTGGTTGTTCCGACGTTTCGGCCACTTTTCAGTGGCCGTGATCACGGAAGACAAAGATGTCAAGTGTCAACGAGTATTGTTAAAGTTTTATTTAGCCTACCACCAACTTATTAATTTTAATTATTTTTTTTAAATTTTGTTTATGGTTATTATTTATTCTATGGAAGCCTAATCTAATTTACTACCGCTTCGCAACATGTTATGGCTTGAAGAGAAGAAGCGGCGCAAGAAACTCTTCAGCAAACATGCCTAGCTCTAATAATTTTATATAATATTAAAATGGGTGGAAGGAAAAATAAAAGTAATTATCAGTCAAGTTGGTTTGTGTTCCGTTGTACGCAGAAAGAGCTCACAGTGTCTTGAGGTCTGGCAGCTGGTTTGGGTCTTAATAGTTTTGATAATTGGATCCCAAACAGGTGGTACTTGCCAACCATCTTCTCTATTGAAATTTGGGTGTTTTTTTATTTCAATAGCCTCACGCATCATTCTAGGTATGAAACGATTCTCTTTCGCGAGGATTTGTGGGTTATCGAATCTGATGTAGTGGTTGGGTTTATCCAGCGTGTGTTCACTAGTTATTAGTTATTAGTTTTATTGCTATTGTTACAACTTAGGTTCTGACAAAAAACAAATTCCACCTGCATATCTGTAAATCTTATTTTATTACCTGTCGGCATTTGAACTAGTTGTAATTCTTTTATGATCATCTTCTTTTGTTTACTTATTTATTGGCATACGTTTCTAGAGAATAGCCTATTGTTCTATTGTAATCGTTTACGGCCGCTTGCGACCGAATTATTAGCCAAGTGTTACGGATTATGTCGACTACGATACGGGCACATTTTTATTTGCGAGGTATAAAACGACGGCTTGATGGAGAGAGGGGGCAGTCGAGCGAAAACCACGATCAAGGCGTGACATGTGTACAATCGGGAATCTAATAGTGACGGACTTTGCGTGTTTTATTGAATTACGACTTTCTGAATTACGTTTGGATTTGCTGTGTTCGGTTATATTTGTACCCCTGTTATACGTGCTTGTATAGTTCTAATAAACTTTATAATAATTCCAACGGCATTTTAATTCGAGTCTCGCAAACCGTAACACTATTTTAAAGAACACATTGTCTTTGTTGAAGTTTTGGTTATTTGACCCTAACTTTTCAATAAAATTTAGTATTGTTGTACAGTCGCGGTATGAAAAGGTTCGTCACCTTAAAGTCGATTTTAGCTTGCTAGGTTACAAGAAACATTACTGTCAACATTTTAATAAATATTACGTTAAAAGAAAATTCTAATGTTGACAATGGCAGACACTGAGATTAACAATAAGAAACAAAGAGGATATAATCACTACACTTATCATAAATATTAAAACTGATAAAAAGGTTTTACATGTCTAAAAAATCTTAGCCAAGATAGAAAATCAAACAACTTTTAGTAATTTTAACCTTTATTATGATGATGGCACTAGTTAGGTTAATATATATAGGTATAAACATAAGCCATACACTGCACATGCACTTCCTTATAACACCAGCACGTAACAGATACACTCTATATTAGTATAAGTTTAGTATTAAAATTAAAATAAATTAAAATAATAAGTTATCCATAAAGTATACCACAACACAAACATCATTCAATAAATGTCACATACAATAACAAAAATAACAAATAATAATTGTTTTATTATTTAAAACATTTTTTAGTGTTTAGACAAAACCAGTTAACATGGAAAAAGAAAGTTATTAAACATTCATTTTTTCCCTGACATACATTAACTTTCAACCGAGAAAACGTTTGTGGCGTTCGGTATCGAAACTCTAGGGCTATGGGGTCCCAAAGCTGTCATCTTGATCGTCATCTATCGTCTCACGTGACTAAAAGACTGGTTTGTATTTGAAGCAACGCATCAGCGTTATCCTTTTGCGAGGCAGTCATGTCTCGCAAGGAGGCCGCCGAGAGAGAAAGGGAGAGAGCTGCGCATGCGATTCCCGGACGCCGTCGTCAAACTGGCCTCCGGAGATGCAGGTATGCGCAAAATCTCCTCTCGTGATTTCATGACATGGGACCGCTGCAGCTTGGGGATGCGGCGGATCTAACCTCGGTTGGTGAAGTTGGTCACTCTGCATCCCGGGGTGACCAAAGCTTGATGCGCGGATGGACATGAGACTAACTATGTTCTTGACCTCATTTCCTTCCAACACAAGCGCGGGTATAGGGTTTAGCGAGGTAGTTGGAAACGCCTTTACCAGAGTCCTCGCACACGCTGCGCGGCGCTTCTCGCTGCGAATTGGTCCTCTCCCCATTGAAATGTATTTGGTGTTGCGTTATAGGAGAATAGGTGTAAGGATATGGCGCCAACATCCTCCGCCGCCTTGAGAATACTGCATGTATTCTCAAAGAAAATATTAAAATAATATTATGCGTATATTAATGTAATAAGGAGAAAAAAGATATATGTTAAATACAATATGACTCAAATTAAAGATAAATATATATTATATATACATACATACATACATACATACGTTATTGGTTATGATTATTGCGATGGTAAGGGACATAACTTTACAACGGGCCTTTTATAGATCCCATTGCAAGTTTTTACTAGGGCAACGCGTATGTTATTATCTTTACCCGGATAGACCTCATTTATAATGCCCATAGGCCAGCGTAGCGGTGGAACGTCATCCTGGTTTATAAGTACAACCGTACCAATTTTTACATTTTCAGATTTAGCGGTCCATTTTTGTCTGACTTGCAAATTATGTAAATACTCCAAGCGCCATCTCCTCCAGTAACTACAAACCATTTGATCTAATAACTGTTTTCTACAACGCAAAGATCTATTAGATTCAGGAATATCTTGAATGCGTAATGTATTTAAAGGTGAAGCCATTATAAAGTGCGATGGAGTTAGCGGTTCCGGGTACGGATCCTCTGATAAAACGCATAACGGTCTAGAATTGAGCAGGGCTTCAATTTGTGTAAGTACGGTTAAAAGTTCTTCATACGTTAAGATCTGTGAACCAATAACGCGATGTAAATGAGTCTTAATTGACTTAATATTTGATTCCCAAATCCCAGCGAAGTGTGGGGCTCCGGGTGGAATCATTTTCCAAACAATACGATAGCGATTAAGAAGTAATTCATGAAGTTGAGCCTTGACTCCGACAAAATTAGTTCCATTGTCAGAATATAAGTAGGACACTGGACCTCTGCGGGAGATGAAACGTTTAAATGCGGAAATAAAAGTGTCAGAAGACACATCGGACACTAAGTCAATGTGTACGGCTTTAGTGACTAAACATATGAATAAACAAATATTTGCTTTAACGCTTCTTTGTCCTCGGCGTCTACATAAAGTAATTTTAAGTGGACCCGCCAGGTCTACTCCAGTATGTACAAATGCCTTAGTCTCCTGCACCCTACATGCCGGCAAGTCGGCCATTTTTGGACAAGGATGCGATGGGGCAGCTTTAAAACAAAAATTACAAGCATGTATTCTTTCCCTCATAACGTTTCTGGAGGATAATATCCAATACTTTTGCCGTATTAAAGAGCTTAAAAGATTAGCACCAGTGTGACAATGAATGCGGTGATAATAATCAATAATAAGATGTGTAACATGATCATTTTTAGGCAGTAGAGCAGGATGCTGCGCTTCATATGGAAGATTCGCGTTGGAAAGTCTGCCTCCAATTCTTATTATATTCTGTTTGTCAACAAAAAGGTCAAGACGCTTAAGAATTGCTTGTACAGCGCGGATTAGGTATAATTCAGCTTTATTTAAGTTATTTACAGAAATAATGTTAGGATGTTGTTCAAAATGTATAATGCGTGCGAATTTCAGAACATACACAATTATATGTAATATTTTATTCCAAGACGAAAATTTTAAGGCGATATTGTATAATAAATTATTATTTTGACATGTTGAAGTTATATGCGCAAGTGTTTTATTATTATATTCCGGTAACGATTCACTTTTTTCAGGATTGAATTCAGTGACTGGCCACTCTGATATATTGCTACTAAGCCACTTTGGACCTTGCCACCATAACTCGTGAGCTAACAACTGCTCAGGTAGAAGGTCTCGCGAAAGACAATCACTAGGATTTTCCTTTCCACTGACGTAGTGAAAATGTTTAGGATTCAGATTTTCATGACATTTTGCTATGCGGTTACTAACAGAAATATTCCATCTATGGGGAGGATGAATATATCCATGAAAGTGCAATTTTAGAATCGGAGAAAGCGAATACGTTGCTAATTGGTATGCGAGTATGATAAGTATCATAGACTAGTTTTATGAGTTTGGACATAAGTAACGCGGCACATAACTCTAGTCTTGCGAGGGATACGACTTTTACAGGAGCTACCTTTGATTTAGCGCATAACAAACTAACGTGAATATTACCTATAGTATCCGTAACGTGTATATAAATTACTGTGCCATAGGCCTTTAGGCTGGCATCAGAAAAACCGACTATATTAACTGTGGAACTCTCTGTCACGGACACATGGCGTAGTATTCTAAGTGAAGATAAAAGAGGCAGCTGCTCTTTAAATTTTGTATAGAGTGATATAATTTCAAACGGCGGTTTATCGTCCCAGTCTATATGTAAACTCCATAATTCTTTAATTAATAATTTTGCGAATAAAATAACTGGGGCAGCGAAGCCTAGTACATCCCACAAACGAGCAATTGCGGATAAAATAGATCTTTTTGTACAATTTTCATCTATTTGCGAAGTAGTAAAACAAAAGTTATCGTCAGATGGGACCCACTTAAGGCCAAGGATTTTTAAATTATCTTTACCAGAAAAGTCTATTGAAGCGCGATAGGACTGCGGTAAACAATTTATCAATTCTGATGAATTACTTGCCCATTTGGTAAGTTCAAACTTTCCAGCTTTAAATAACGCTATAAGTTCATTAGAGAGAACCTTTGCTTCTTCTAATGACGGGATAGATGTCGCTAAATCATCCATGTAAAGTTCTTGAGATGCCACTGAGGCAGCAAGGGGAAGTCTATATTTTTCGTCCATACATAATTGACGTACGGTACGCATGGCCAAATATGGACTTGATTTCAAGCCAAATGCAACGCGGTTAAATTGAAATTCGCGAATAGGTTCATCAGTGTTAAAGCGACATAATATCTTTTGATATTTTTTGTGTTCATTAATGACAGCGATTTGAAGATACATTTGTTTTATATCAGCGGTAATAGCAATCGGAAATAAGCGGAAATTTAATAATAAAATAAATATCTCCGACTGAAGATTAGGTCCGGCATGTAAAATGTCATTAAGTGACACTCCATTATGACACTTTGCACTCGCGTCGAGTACAATCCTGATCTTAGTCGTGACTTTATCTTGCCTAATAACGGGGTGATGCGGTATATAATATCCTGTGTCACAATCAATATTACTAGAAGGTATCTCAGATAAATATTTATTGTCAATGTATTCTTGTATAACATTGTTGTAGCTTGAACGGAGCTCTCGATCTTTAAGCTTATTTTCTAGAGCAAATAAGCGACGGAGCGCCAGAGAACGAGAGTTACCTAGATTTTTAGGACTTTTTATAAACGGTAACGCGGTACAATACTAATGGCTAGTGCAAGCGTCCCAAACTCAGAGGGCGCGGGTTCGATCCTGGCCGGAACGCATGCACCACTTAGTCAGTTTTCTGATCTAATGTGCATATTATTACAATTACCACGTGCTAATAACGGTGAAGGAAAACATCGTGATGCAACCTGCACATCGAGATAACCGATGTGTCAAACCTGCCAAGCCGCCTTGGACAAGCGTGGCGGGTATACGTCCGTTCCCCCTATAATGGGAGGCCCGAGCCCAGCAGTGGGACATTTATGGGCTGATATTATTATATTATTATAAGATAGCGGGGGAATTTCATCGATAAGTGACTGACTGATCGACTGATTAATATGGCTTCTATCGAATAAATACAAAAGTGAATGATGATGTTTTTGACAATATTTACAAGCGTAAGTAGATTTACAATTTGAAGTTGTATGTGTAAAACTTAAGCAGTTTACACATCCACGTTTGTTTTTTACGTAATCTAAACGTGATTTAGAGTTTAAATTTTTGAAGGACGGACAATTATAAAGTTGAAAATGACCTACCTTGTTACAAAATGAACAAAAAAAATTTATTCTTATTTTCGCGAGTAATGAACGATTTATGGACTGTAATTTTTTTATTAGATGATTGAACGTATGCAGAATTTTGAGTTGAAGAAATAGGTGTTGAACGATCGAGAATTTTCACTTGTGATTTTACAAACTCAACAAAGTCTTGATAAGCGGGCACATCTTTATCTCGCATAGCCAAAAGTCTGAACAGTATTTTAGTCTACCTTTCTTAAAGCTAAATTAAGAAGCATAAAATCTTTCAAGTCTGTAATTTGCAATTGTTCTAAAGCCGAAACAGAAGCGTGAAAACATTCAATAAAAGAGTTCAAGGAAGCAGCGTTATTGTTTGCACTTTTAATATTTAACAGATTTGTCATATAATGTGATCCTAGCATTCTAACATCCTGATATTTTTGAACTAAGCTTTGCCATAAACTGTTATAATTTTCACCAGAAGGTATTATACCAGCCGTTAGTTTCAATGCGTTTCCAGATAATTTTCCTAATAAATATTGTATTTTTTGTGAATTATTTAATTGTTCATTATTATGGATATTAGATTTAAAAGTCTCGTAAAATAAAGGCCAATTTTCGATTTTACCGTCAAAATCTGGTAGATTAATTGGAGGTAATTTCAATTTAGGTTTTTCTAAATTATTAGGTTTCTTTTCTTTCAATTCGCCTAATGCATTTTTTATACAAGAGTATATCTCCTCAAATGCCATGAAAGAATTATGGTAAATTTGCATAAACGCGGAACCTGAAAATTATGCGTTTTTTGTACTTAAAGACTATAAATATGGTTTGCTATGGTGTAATAAGGACACTAAAATTATCGGAAACCCGTCATTTAGGTAAAAAATTAAAAAAGAATACAATTAATTACGTGAAAAACCTGCATCATATAAATAAAAATAATGTTCAATTTTAGCGTCACGACTCACCTAGTTGTGATAAAAACACAATCACTTATTTAATTTCGGGATTAATCTGCAAATGTCACATATATGACATGACCAAAATAATTAATCATTATAAAATCAACTATTACGACATTGCTAAAAAACCACCATATTTTGTAATTGGTAGGTGAAACCTCAGATTAATAATATTAAGAGACAAAGTTTTTACTTCACTTTGCTACTTGTTAGGCAAAGACACTAAATCCATACAGCATGAATATCAATATTATTCAATCAATCTGAAGATCATTGAATGACATGAAAGTATGGAATTTTAGATTTTTCACATTATTGTAACTAAGATAATTAATATATTTTTCTAGTTTATATATATAAATACCGACTACATGCAATACCAATGTAAGCAGAACAAAGTATAGGTGTAAGGGGTGGTCGAAGGTGTAACCAGTGACAAGGACAGTGGGTTAGGTTAGGTTATCTTTAGACCAAAGCCCACGAGCCGAGCGAGCGAAGCGAGCGTGCCGCGGTAGCGGCCAGCGAGTGGCAGAACCAACTGGTTTCCATTTATTCATTGATAATTTTGATAAAAGTTAAAGTCGGTTCCACCACTCGCCGGCCGCTGCCGCGGCACGCTCGCTTCGCGCGCTCGGCTCGTGGGCTTTGGTCTAAAGATAACCTAACCTAACCCACTGTCCTTGCCATAACCTTCGAACACCCCTCACACCTATATATTGTTTGTCTAACATTAGTATTGCATGTTGTCGTTAATTATATATACAAACTACAAAAATATAATAATGATCTTAATCACAATAATGTGAAAAGTCTAAAATTCCGTATTTTTATGTCATTCAAAGATGTTCAGTTTGATTGAATAATATTGATATTCATGCTGTACGGATTTAGTTCCTTTGCCTGACATTTAGCAGTGAGGTAAAAACTTTGTCTCTCAATATTATTAATCTGAGGTTTTACTTACATATTACAAAATGTCATGATTTTTTAGCAATGTCGTAATATTTGATTTTATAATTATTAATTATTTTGATCATGTCATGCATGTTACATTTGCAGATTAATCCCAAAATTAAAGTAATTGTGTTTTTATTATAATTAGTAGGTAAGTCGTCACGCTAAAATTGAACATTATTTCTATCGATATAATGCACGTATTTCGTAATTAATTGTAATGTATATTAATTTTTTGTCTAAATGATGGCTTACCGATTATTTTAGTGTCGTTATTAAACCATAGCAAACCATATGTAGTCTTTGAATACAAAAAAATGCGTAATTTTCAGGTTCCGCGTTTATGCAAATTTACCAGAATTATAATCAGGGACAAAATCGGAGTCGTAATTGATTTTTTCTAAATTAAGCTCATCGATCGACTTTAAGAAATCTGACCGTAATTGTTCAACATTAACGGAAGACGTAATAAATCGATTAATGGAGTCACTGGAAGAGAGATTACGGGAAATATTATACACATGTTGCGAACAATTGAATATGGCTTGTACACGGGCTACAAGCATTTTTATTTTCGGCGGAAAATCGATTTGTGCGGTTTTACTTTTACTCGTATGCATTATGAATAAAAAATAATATGAAAAAAATTTATCAAATAAACAAATAAGATAAATAAATAATATGCGGGATATATAATAAGAAAGATTAAATAGATATTAAATGGGGAATTTTCGTCGTTCGGTCATAGTTGTCGGTCGCGTATTGTGCTAATTTAAATAAAATATGGCACAAAAAGCTCTGGATAACTCCGTACGAGAGTTGCATAAGTTAATTAATGATCTGAGTGATAAAATCGTTCAATTAGAGAAGACAGTGAGCGACCAAAGTAAGCTTATAGCGAACCAAGGTGAATTTATATCGCAAATAGTAACGAAACAAAATGAAGGTAAGCCGAAAATTTCGTTACCTCAATTTGTTGAGAACCGAAAGTCTCTGTCCGCAAACACGGCAGTACCGATAACTACCCAGCGCCCGATGCGTCAAACGCGCTCGAAAGCGAATACCGGCAGCGCTAGCGTTAATTCACCTACCGCTAGTTCAGCGGCTAAAAAGCAATGCAGCGCCATAAAAACGCAAGCCGCTAATTCAAATGACAAAATTGTGAATGACGGTACCTCAGTTAATATATCAAAAGTACAGGGTGTGTCCACGCAACCAGCGGAAATGACAAAAGCGATATCTCAAATAATACATCTTGGAAGATCGTAAATCGCAAGCGATCGATACATAAAACTCGCGAGATTCTGACAGGTGTCCGCGAAACCGACAGCGAGTTACAAGCAGCTGAGCGAATAAAGTATATTCAAGCTTGGTCATTTAAGCCCGAAACTACGGTATTGAACATAATATCGCATCTAAATAAAATAGATAGTTGTGACGAGTTCGTCGTCGAAAAACGACATATAGCATCAGATAAGCACGCGGCATTCATTATAGGATTCCCGGAGCGGTTATATGACAAGATTTGCACGCCCGATGCGTGGCCACAGAGGATTAAATTATCAAACTGGTTTCTCGCACGTCCCCGCCGTGAGCGGGGACCAAACGGTGACACGGCCACTCAACGAGAAAATAATCGCGCATCATTGCAAGCGTGACGTACAACAAGGAATCAAAGGCACAAATAGTAGAAATACTCTTGCAAATAAATGCTATTCGAAAATTATAATATGCCACCAAAACATCGCTTCATTGGATCGGAAAACGCAACGTTTGGAGGTTTTATTAAGAACTGAATTAAAATGTGACATTCTTTGTTTGTCTGAGCACTGGCTAACTAAAGAAAAATTGCTAAGTGTTCATATTGAAGATTATAAGCTCGCCTCTAGTTACTGTCGACAAAACATAGCGCACGGCGGGTCATGTATATTTGTTGCAAATAATATTAAGTGCTCTGAAAATGTAGATCTAACTCAATGTTCTGCAGAAAGGTCTTGTGAAATTTCTTGCGTTGACTTATGTGATTATAATTTAACAATAATATGTATTTATAGAACAAATTTGATTGCAGTAAATGAGTTTTTTGACAATTTTGGTCGTCTGCTCGATAAGATAACGGATTTGAGCAGGGATTGCGTAATTGTAGGAGATTTTAACGTAAATACATTATGTAGTGAGAGTAATCATCTTAATAAGCTGTCAGATATGTTGGCAGTCCATAATATGACGAATATTGTAGAATTCCCCACACGGATTACACCGTCTTGCTCAACGAGTCTCGACCATTTGTACTCTAATTTGGATGTAGGGTTAGTAAGTGCTACTCCTATAATTACAAACTTGAGTGACCATATTGCAGTAAGAGGTGAGATCAACTATGTTACAAAGCAATTACAGCCTAAATATCATTACAGTAGACACTTCAACAACATAAATCAATCTAATTTTATTCGAGCAATCTGTAGTGTTGATTGGCCAGAAATTATGGATGAATATCTACATCCGAATGACAAAGCCATGGCGATAATTAATATAATTGTGAACAAATTTGAAATCTGCTTCCCACTAAAGAAGTGTTCGAATAAGAAACGCTCGGTTCCTATTTGGATTACCGATGACATTAAAAATTATAAGGACTTTCTATTTGATGTTATAAAACTGAGTAGGTTACATCCCAATAATATTACTATTAAAAATAAAATAAAGGACTTTACCACACGATATGACACGTTAGTGAAAGGAGCGAAGACAAACTACTACTGTAACTTAATTTCCAATAACGTGAACACATCACAGGCAATGTGGAATATAATCAATAAAGAACGAGGCAAATATAATGCACCTCAGTCGGACTTTACAGACTTTATATTAGACTCACAAGGCAATAAGTACAGTACAACAAAAGAATCTATTAATGCCGTTAACACAGAGTTTGTTAGGTTGGGTATTAGTTGTGGGACCTCACAAGCTGATGTTGTTACAGCGTGTCATGTACTTCAGGGATCTCGTAAACCCACCGACAGATCTTTGAGGTTTCTTCCTTTTACGGCCGAAGAGGTTTATAAGATAGTTATATCCCGAATTCCACCAAAACCATCCAAGGACATTTACGGCATATCCATGAAACTCGTGAGACTGGTAATAGTACCTCTTGCTCCCGTACTGGCAAAGCTTTTCAATGAATGCCTTAGAGAAGGGACGTTCCCATCTGTTCTTAAACTTAGTAAAGTGATACCACTATATAAAGGCAAGGGTAAGCGTAGTGATATCAATGCGTACAGACCAGTGTCTATTATTCCTGCAATCGCAAAAATTTTCGAAAACGGTATAAGTTACCGTCTTACCGAATTTCTACGTGAAACAAACTCCTTATCGGATAGACAGTTTGCTTATCGAGAAGGTAGATCAACTGTAATGGTGGCACGTGAAGTTACTCGTCGAGTATTGCAAGCTCGAGAGAATAAATTACACGTTGCCATGTTATGCTGTGATCTATCGAAAGCATTCGACGTTGCGGATCACGACTTAATTAAAGTAAAATTAAGACATTATGGCGTGGAGGGAAAGTCATTAAATCTGTTAGCTGACATGCTGCAGGGTCGTGCCCAAGTAGTAGTTGCAGTAGCAGCCAAGAAAAATCGGACCTCTTGTCGCCACCAAAAGGAGTCCCTCAAGGTTCATCCGTCTCCAACCTACTGTTTTCGTTGCTTATGAATGATTTACCAGAAACTGTGACACTTGCAGACGTCTTCATGTACGCGGATGATGTTGCAGCAATAGTAACTGCTCCTACGGTCGATCTACTCGAAAAAAATTTGAATGGTGCAGTTTCTCAACTGGCGTCCTGGTTTCGTATTAATGGCCTTGCGCTTAATATCGCTAAAACGCATTACATCCATTATTCCCTGAGTGGCCGAGCATCAAGATCTCTCTCCGTTGTGGTGGATGAAATGACCATTGATCAAACAGATAATATCAATTTTCTGGGTCTTCAAATCGACAAAGGTCTCCAATGGAGGACTCATATTGACAAATTGTGTGGTAAATTGAGTAGTGCATGCTATGCACTTAATCGAGTATCTCGCGTGACACCCACTGAGGTCACGAGGGCCTGCTATTTCGCGGTTTTTCATTCTGTCTTGCAATATGGCGTCGAATTGTGGGGACTTTCCGCTGATTGGCTGAGAGTTTTCCGACTGCAGAAGAGAGCAGTGAGAATGATAGCGCATGTACAGCAAGACGTGTCAGCTAGACCTTATTTTAAGGATCTTTCCATTCTGACGTTGCCAGCAGTATTTATTTACCAGGTTGCGGTATACGTCAGAGTAAACATGGATATTTTCGCTGAGCGTGGCAGCACGCATTCTTACTGCACTCGGGGCAGGGGAAGGCTCTCGGCCATATCATGCACGCTCTCTAAGATGAGCAAGACGGTACATGTAATGGGACCTTTAATCTACAATAGACTGCCTCTCAATATAAAAGAATCCGAAAGTCTCGGTTCTTTTAAGAAGAGATTAAATAGTTATCTTATCGAGCAGACGCCTTACTCAATAGAGGAATTTTTTAATTTTAAAATGATTTAATTACTTTATGTATTTTTTCCTTAATGAAAATTGTAAATGTAATTGGTATGACGTGTACAGATAATTGTATATTATTGTACGAAATAAATACTTATGACTTATGACTTATTATGCGGTAGCGGGCGATGTATGGCTGTGCGCGGCAGTAAGTTTGCGGTAAGATGGCGGAAAGTAAAAGTATTAAAATAAAACAAATCCGGCGAGAAGGCGTACCAAACAAATATGGTGTTGCGTTATAGGAGAATAGGTGTAAGGAATACTCACTTGTTTGCTGGGTTTGCTGGTTCGTATTTTGTAATTTGTATTTTTCACACGTTAAAGTACTTCAAGCGGTGGCGTAGCAGGACAGAATGATTTGACAGATGCGACTTAGTCTTCCGTTCCGTTTTCTGCATCTCGTTCGCGCGAGTGTTGTGGCGGATAGGGGGGAGAAGGAAAGGACACTGGGAGGATATTAATACTTTTTTTTTTCTTTACGCGGTGTATATGGCGCCAACAGTATTCCCCTTGCGCATCAAGAAAAAACGCATCAGCGTTGTTGCCATCCAGCGCGGAAATGCGACTAGTGTTTTGGGCTTATATATATTATTTGTAAAAAAAAATAGGAAATTATATATAGTCTAGAATTTGTAAACCGAGAAAACGGAATACTTTTCAAAGAATACATAACCGATATTTACGGGAGAACAATCGCACGAAAGTTCTAGTATTTGACTACAATTTTAACCCGTTGCAAAGTTTAAAAAAACATATTTACATTCAACAAAGAGAAAGCATCTTTAAATATGTAAAAGGAATACTAAACATATTCTGTTTTAAAGTGTTTTTGAAGAAACACTAGCTGAGAAACTAAAAGTTGAAGTGTTATCTCGCACTTAGGAACTTCATTTTGTTAACAATATTTAAAACTCCCAAGTTGAAATACACAGTAGAATACTTAACGAACTGAACGTTGACAATAACTAAAAATCGACTGAAGGCCTGTTCCTATATGTTGTCGACCGTTAATTTGCTCCATACACAACATAGCGAAAGCTCTGTTCAATAAAATCAAGGAGTGAGTATTGTGGCTGCTGGTCAGTGCTGGTACTAGATACAGTACGAAAGTTATGTATATAAGAAACTTGTTATCTTGTTATTAACGTAGAAAGTTTTCATGTTCTATGAAAAAAAAAATGTAATTACGATCTTTTAGTTTAGCTTGCTTTTAATAAGGAATATCTAACTTAAGTAAAATATCCATAAAAACATCTTTCAATGTTGTGAAATTAATATAGCTTATCCAATATATGTGTGTATATTTATCTATAGTATACAACCGAATTAAAAATCGAATACACGCATATGGAGGCATTTAGCGTCCATTTTTGTCATATGGCTAAGGTCAATAATAGAGACAACAAGTGCTAATGAACACTTTTATAGTAAGAATAGATAATGTCGCACTGAATATACTTTATCTATTTATATATATATATATATATATATATATATATATATATATAAATCAATTGCTGTTCGTTAGTCTCGCTAAAACTCGAGAACGGCTGCACTGATTTGGCTAATTTTGGTTTTGAATTATTTGTGTAAGTCCAGGGAAGGTTTAAAAGGTGAGTAAGTATGAAAAAATGCTTGGAATATAGTAAAAACAACAATTTCGCTTTCCCTTAGAAACTATTCCTACCTCTCAAACATTTGATGTTCGTCCCGTCGTTCAGAAATCAAATTAAATTTAAAAGTGAAGTTTTTTTCTTTTATTTTTTGTTTTGAATGTCAAACGTTTGATGTTCGTCCCGTCGTTCAGAAATCAACGTTTTTTATTTACTAATTCTGAGGCGATGCGAAGTTTGCCGGGTCAGCTAGTTGTACAATAAAATTATTGAAGCAATACACGAAAACATCTTAGAATGAGGTACATATGGCGCTCTTATTGCTGACGGAGATCTCTTCCAGACAACCTTGGGATGGAGAGAGACCTATGGCACAAAGGATATATTAGAGGAGACCGTGAAGAACGACCTTCAAGCATCTGATAACCAGATGAAACATATTTTTATGATTTTATATTGTATTATAAACACGCCTATGACAGCTTGCCAATCGAAAAGTGTTCATGGCTCCTTTTAACGGACTTCCAAAAGGAGGAGGTTCTCATTTCGTTACTCGATTTCTCCGTCAATTGTGGACCGATTATCAAAAATGTTTTATTTAATCGAAAGGTTATATACTCCCAAATTGGTCCCATTGTCACGATGTCGGATTCTGATGTGTGGATTGTAAGGAATTAGAGCAAGGTACGAAAATTGAAAATAGACTTTTTCTAAACCAATTTCCATCTTTTTCTTTACTCGTAAGTCTATACTCCCGAGGTGGTGCCATGGTCAACAAGTCAGGATCTGGTGAGTGGATACCAGGGAAATCGAGAGTAACCCTTATTAAAAAACGCCGACAGCCTACATTTTTCCAAAAAAGCTTGTTTATACATGCCAGTATTACACTATCTACAGACGCTTAATTTTTTTGTATGCATGTGACGTGATTTCTCTGTCAATTGTGGACCGATTTTCAAATTGTTTTTTTAACTCCCGAGATAATCCCATAGTCACCAAGTAAGATCTGATTGGTGAATCGCAAGGAAATCGAGAGCAACCCTTGCTGAAGAGCATATACACCGAAGAGTGAGATGTAAAATTTGTATACGAGTGCCAGTTGTATAATTTCTGCAGATTATATTATTTCAACTTAAACTAATCTAAGTTGAACTATTTAATATTGAAATTGTATAACTTGAGAAAAACTTAGGTTATTACTTAAAATTTATATATATTAATATGATAATGTAAGGAAAGGCTATTTATGAATAAAATATTTTATTGATTATAAAATATATTTTATTCTTAGTTACAATTCTTGAATATGTATATTAGAATTTTGTGTATGTACATTATTAGTATCATTATTTAATCTAATTACCGAAATACGGCTAGCGCTGTGGGTTAAAGTGAAAGAGGAAGAGCCTGAATTATTTATTAAGCTTATTGGAAGAAATATCATATTGTTATACAGTTTTCACATGTTTTGACAAACTATACATATCAGCAAATGCCTAGCAAGACAATGAATGCACAAAAATTCATTTACAAAAGAAAGTCAGTTGCTTGGTTTTCAAATTGCACAGCTGAACGGTTGCGGCTATTAAAGACTAGCTGTTGCCCGCGGATTCAGTCGTATAGATTAAAAACAGTCATAGTTTGACAAACCTGCATTCCGTTTTGCACTCTCAACGTTACTTCAAGGCGATTATAATAATAATAACACCCTATAAACCTCCCACTGCTGGGCTCGGGCCTCCCACTAGAGGGGAACGGACAGTAAACTCGCTACGCTTGTCCAAGGCGGCTTGGCAGGTTTGACACATCGGTTATCTCGATGTGCAGGTTGCATCACGATGTTTTCCTTCACCACTGTTAGCACGTGGTAATTGTGACAATATGCACATTAGGTCAAAAAACTGCCTAAGTGGTGAAAGCGTTCAGGGCAGGATAAAACCCGCGCCCTTTGAGCTTGGGACGCGGGCGTATTTTATCGGGTAATTGGACCTACTTATGCAAAATGGAACCAACCCACATAGAGACAATTTTGAGAAAAAGCCGTTTTTATTATAATTTTGCGTACAAAAAACATGTCTATATTTTTGAAAAAACATTTAGAATATTGTATATTATATTTTCTCGTTATGATTTTTATTGAGTCGATAGAAGGTGCATTTTGAAAGTCTTCTACATCCTTAACACAATTTTGGCATATTTGTGGATTGGTTCTGTTTTGCATAAGTAGGTCCAATTGTCATTCCTAGTACCTAGTCTATGTTTGTAATTACTTGTGTTTAGATACAATATACTACAAACGTTACTTCAAGCCTGATTACGTGGTTTAACTGGAATTGCTACAGTCTGTACTAGTACTTCGAGATTTATGAGTGTGGTACGTTGAGACATTGCACTTAAGTGTACTTTGGTTTAGTGTAGTGATGGCACATTTCACTGATCACCGGTTATATAACAGTGATATAGAATAAATCACTTTTCATTCCAGTTTCAAGAATAGGAACCGACCGTTAAATATCACTAGAGCGTTATTTCACGTGAGACAAACCATTAGTGCCATATAGTATCCGCGCAGGAACGGAGAAAGAATACAATTTCCTGCGGCCGGGCAGCCTGTCATAAGAGGCGACAAAACAACCAACAACCAGGTGGTAGGGTATTTGCTCGATTGGATGGCGACCACCCCTGGAGAGTATGCCGCCATAACAACCTTGTGTTGTGTTCCGGCATTAATGACCAGGTTCCAGTCTCCCTTAAGAGAGCAGCAGTGCATTTGTAGCACAATTGGTGTTGCAAATGTCCATAGGCGATGGTAACCGCTTTTCATGAAGTGGGCCGTCTGCCTGTTGCTGAACTCCTGCAATAAAAAAAAACACGCGGTCGAAGTCACGGACACAGCTGGTATATTATATAAACCTTCAGTGACTGATGGTGAAAAGCGTTGTATGGTTTAGGAGGACTTTGTTTTATACTATGTAAAGATATTATAAGCTCTTAAGCGCTCATCTGCACTATGCGGCTAGCCGCAATCCGGTCGGTCGTCCGGCTAACCGTAGATAAGAATATTGTAAATCCAATTTCTATACGCGCTACTTATGTACGGTCGCTTGAAGTTGCGCCACATAGCCAGTCTGGCAATCAGCCTGACGGTTACTATATATGCACTATGCGGCTCATTACACAGCTGATCACCATTTTACAATTTCCATAGCAATTTTACCATTCTATATTTTTTTTTTACAAAAACAAAATCGTCTTCAAACTAAAAAGCAACAAAAATAATATATTTTACATCATTTGCATCTGCGGTGTATTTTTCAATGTCGTTCTGTTTTTCTATGTTTTATTTGACACCGACTTCAAGAAGTTGTAGAAAATAGTTCTTTTAGCTTTTTAGTTTGAAGTTTTTTTGTCATAAAACATGTTTTCTACTCTTCGACAGAGACGACTCACAATTGACGGAGTAATAGCCTAACAAACATACAAAAGAGTACAGTCTTATTGACAACCTCCTCCTTTTGGAAGCCGATTAAAAAGTAAAAATTCGAAACTCAAGTTCCTACAAACAAAAAAAAATTCAATTTTCAAGAGTACACACCACAGCCGCGTACAAAAATAATATAAAAATACACTGAAATCAGCACCTATACAATTTACCCTCATAACATTCATGAAAAATGCTGATACAAGTACAAACTCACGGACCCCGTTTACGACAGAGATGATATTTATAAATAAGTAAACAAAATGTTTGTTTCGGCCTTCGCTACCCTTTGCTGCGAGTGTTACATTGTGCAGCACAGTTTAGAGAGTCAATAAGACCCATGATTAGACATAGGTCCAATTTGGACCGAAATAAAAGTATCAAATTAAATCATTTTTATTGCGAACTACGTGTATACATAGGTCTTATTCAATATAGCTGAGAACTTATAACTTAGCTGGCCTTATATAGCATCGCAATATAAAATTACTTAACCTACTAGTAATAATTATATTTTTTGGACTAAAACTAAGAAGTTTAATTTCAATTATAATACGTTGACGAATGTAGGCTAAAGGAATAATATTTATATAAAAAAGGTAGAGAAATAGTAGAAGTATCTGTGATACAATTTCACATACCTGCAGGACCTTAAACTTCAGAATCTTCTTCTTTTATGTGCTTTGCTTAACATGTTCGCCGTTAAACATCATTTTACAATATTATTTTATTCTTCATATAAAAGAGCGGGCGTTAAAATAACTTGCTATTATCACACTTTTAAAATATCAATATGTCAGGAGCCTTAAGAACAGACGAGCGTGTATGACAAGAGTTATGACTGTCAAAGAAGCAAGTGAGGTGTGTAAGAATAAGCCTAAACTGGCGTGAAGTTTTGTATGTATGTATGTATGTAAAATATCAAGAAAAATAAATTTAATTATTGTTTGAACTATATTCAATATGATATGACGTCATAACTTGCTGAGTTGGGACAAAATCCAGAAGACATTCTTTAACGTGATAAAAAGTATTTAGTCAACTATTCTATTCTTATTTTCAAATCTGTGGCAAAATTAGACTTGAAGAACATAAAAAATTGCAATCTACAATGAAAGGTCAAATTAATAAAGCGGAAAGACGTAGACTAGAAAGAAAAATTCTGAATTTCTGATATATTTTTCTTAACGTCTTTTGCAACTTGGCAATCTCTGTTCTTTTTCAATTAAAAAAATATTACAGCAGAGGGATAACTCCAACTTTAAGAATCGGAAAAATCGTGTTGCTCTGTAGTTTACAAGAAAAACATACATAAAATCAGGAGTAACAGCAGGTTATCACGCAAACGGGTCCGCGTGGACCCATCCGGACTCAATGCGAAAAGCAGTGAGATACAGGGTACCCGTGATTCGCTGTGAAATTCAGGACAAGTCTCCCGTAAATCGGTTATTATTGCAAACGGCTTCCTACTACACAGTGGTGATGCCAATCAGCATTACCTTACAGTGTCGAGTTGCAGCATATCTCGCAGTGATGTGAAAGTTTTTTTAAATGCTAGACTACTGCATACAGGATGACGGCCTCCTGATGGACAGTGATCACCGCCGCCTATGGACGTTTGAAACACCAAGAGCGCTGCCAACGCGGTACCGGCCTCGAAGAAATTTTATAACGGCCTTCTTAAATGAACCCATGTCGTAGCGCAGAGAGAAAATCTCGGCGGGAAGTTCACAATTAATCAGAAATAACAACAACAAATATGCAAAATATAGTAACTTTTATATTTTACTTTGCAACGACCACAAGATGTAGAAAATATTAATTTTTGCTTTTGAAGTGGATTTTGATTTTTAATTAAAAAAATGCGTGCATGTGCAGTTTGCACGCAGTAGAAGTGGAACTTCGGAGAATATACTCAGAGATAATTCTTCTCTAACATATATTATTGATATAAATATAATTCCTTCAGCCTACATCAGTCAAATTATTGTTTTAGTCTAAAAGTATTATTATGATTTTTATTTCGGTCCAAATTGGACCTATGTTAAATCATAAGTCTTATTAATTTTTTGATTATTTATTATTATTGATCATTTATGTGCTTATTTCTTTTTAGTGTCGCTTTTTCGTTTCAGCAAGTTTCAAGTCACAGCGATTCTAAAGACGTTTCACTTCGAATAATCGGAGTTTTAAATTTTTGGGGTCCCGTAAATCTTGCCGCGTCGTTACGGCGTTTGTAACAGACCACGGCCTTTAAAAACTTCAAAATGACAGTTCAGAAACATCGACACAGTGTTGTCACCACAATTTGGTTGAAATTAAACGCAGCCGTATCGGATATTACAGCGATTTGGCTACCCCTAAAACCAGGCCGAGATCTGGCATACTAGGATTTTAGGGCCTACTATTTGGGCGAGATAACGTGACAATTAGGCGGCCTATCTTCCCTTTCATTTCTATACTAACCAAGTAGTTATAGGCGAGAGATTCATGTCTACACTCACAGAGGTTTAATAACCATTAACTTTAAGTTCGTTAATAAACTACATTTTATTTTTGTCTTGCAGCTTCCTTGTTTTTCCTTGAACTATTTTGGTACAACACACACAAACCATCTTTACAACAATTTACACAAATAAGTTAGTAGCTAGGTCGGGAGTTTGAATCCCTGGCCAGAAAGCTAGAACCACTTAGGCATTTTTCTGGCCTAATACGCATATTGTTACAATTACAATATGCTAACGCTGAAGAAAAAACATCGCGATGAAACCTGCACATCGAGATAACCGATGCATCAATCCCGCCAATCCGCCTTAGACGATCGTGGCGGATATATTGTAAGTTCCCCTATAAACAGGTGGCCCAAGTCCAGCAGTGGGAAGTTTATGAGTTGTTATTATTTATAAATATATCTTATATAATAATAAATAATCTTATATACCTTCAGCGTTATTAGCACGTGGTAATTGTAACAATATGCATATTAGGTCAAAAAACTGCCTAAGTGGTGTATGCGTTCCGGCCGGGATCGAACCCGCGCCCTTTGAGTCGGGGACGCGTGCGCTAGCCATTACGCTACCACGACTTACTCTTTGCCCAATGACGTCCGAAAATCTAAATCCTTTGCCATATTTAAAAATTCACTCAGGAAAGATTATATTAGTCTTACGCAATAATGTATGTGCTAGTTTAGACTGTAATCTGCTGTCCATGTATGTAATTTTTTTTTTCTTTTTCTTTGTTGCATAATAATTACAGACAATTTAAGAATTTCCCTTAAATCAGGTTGCCTGGAAGAGATCGCTTTTAGCGATAAGGCCGCCTTTTGTTTTACCAAATAACTACATATTGTCTTGTTGTGCATTTTTGTCATTTTTGTTTTGGTGAACAATAAAGTGTTGTCTATTTCTATGTCTATGACTTAATATATATATGATGACGTCATATATAATATATCTTATAGCCGATCTTATATCTTCTATACTTACACTCATTTGCCTTACCATTAGTAAAAGGACATTATTTGTATGGAATTTATGGCCTTTAATTAATATTAAGTTTAATGAACGGTTGATGTTTAAGATATAGGAACCGGCCATTCTTTAGTTTAAATAGACATTTTATGTAATTTCCTTGTAATATTAAGTAAAATAACTTGATTAATTTTATCATAAAAAAAACAAAGACATTGAAACTAAAATACATTATGTAGCAGATCACTGCCAACGGGGAGCGTGCCCAGAAGGCTGGCTGCATTATCACGCTGTATGGCAAAACTTATTTGTTGTGCAAAATATGAGCCAGCCTTCTGATCACGGGTAGTGTCAAAGAGTTTCTTACATATGTCTTTAAAGAGACTCTTTGCCGACGGACCCCACGGGCCTAATGTTTCAATCCCAAACGGCACAAATATGTAAACCCTTCCTAAGGCTCCATATTTGCGCCGTTTGACGTCCTCAGCTGAAGCGGCAGCGCTGCCAGCCCCTGACTCGGTCATTGGAAGATGTGACGGGGCCAGTGTGTCAACACAGGTCGCATCCCACACCAGCGGCCGCCCCATCTTCCAAGGGACGAGTGACATTCCGTCCGGTCACTTGCCATCGTCACGCACCAGGCCATTCGGTTCCAGAATGGACGGGACGCCGACGCTGACAAGAGTTCGGCGAATGATGTCGTTGAGGCTGGCATGACGATATCTTCTTCCTGCGCTTTTTAAACATGACAACCCGTGGTGTCCAAATCGGTCTACCGTAACTCCACATTGACAGTGATGCGGTACGCAACATGGTGCCCCCAGGCGTAAACTCGCGGCTAATCGGAATGTTGTGTTGTCCAGAAGTGTATTATTATAAAATGATGGGTGTGCTTGTAACCACTGTCCAGACTCCCAATTAGCGACGGCTAAGAGGTTAGATGTTAACATAAAAAAATGTTTTAAATTAATCATTTAAACAGAAAATGTAACTAAAATATTATTCGAGAATTTCTCTTAAGAAGTGTGATTATAATAATTGTAATATACATACATATCAGAAGAAAAGTGTTAGGATTTACAATCGCGTTGTAAATGACGTAACTCGAAAATTTCATGAACATACATACATTCGTTGTTTTTCGCCGTGTAATCTGGCGTATGCTGCAGAAACTATCCCATTGTCTGGGATAAAAAATATCCTATCACAAATACTTACCTGCTACTTATCATATCATTCATACATTTGTTTCTTCTTGGCGCGCACTGCTGGTGTAGTGGTATCATGCAAGATTCCCATTCTTGCGACCCGGGTTCGATTCCCGGGCAGTGCAGAATCTTTTGTTCCCAAATATTTTTTGCAATACCTATTTCAAAGAATTAATATTGTCACTCTAAAATATCGGTGAAAATTTTATTCTTTTTATCATTTGTACAGCAAATTTTATTTACAAGTTTGTTAGTTTTTCCCATAAGTCAGTAAAATTGGTTTTTCCTTCTTCACTGTCTTAGAAGTTAACCGATTACCATAAAATAGCATGCAGCTTCCATGGGATAAGGAATCTTGTAATAACATGAACTAAAAATTGGAAAATTAAAAGTAAGAAATTTAAAACGATTTGACAATTAGTGTCATCTAACAAGTACAGAGGGAAATTGATAATAAATGAAGGTTTTATAAAATAATAAAATTTCTCACGAGACAACACACGCTCCAATTATGTAATGTATACAAAATTGATAATTTCCTACAGATGGCGTTATTCTATCAAAATGGAGTTTATTCAGAATGGCGCTAGTTTAATATTCAAGGAAAATATTTCATTAATTATTAAATTTAAACTGACAATTTGACGTTCGAAAGTTAAATAAAATTACAAAATGGAAGCATGATAAAGCTAAAACATCCACCAGAGGCTCTGCGAGCACTTTACATTTCCGCATGCGTATAAAATTTACTTATTTTTCAATGTGCACGAATTTCATGAATGGCGCTCCATCACATGTACACAGTAGTATATTAACAATAAATTAATTTAAATGTTATAAAATGCTAGTAACAACCATTTCCAATAACAGTGTCGTACCAATTAGATAGTGTTTTGATTAGAGCCGTGGATATTCCCGCTAGATGACAATAAAATAAACACGGTAAGTTTATTTCTTTAATTTCAACCTAAAATATTCTGTATTAGGCAATAATTAGAATTATATACGTCTCATTAATTAATGAATTGAAATATTTCGATTTTAAAAGTCTTCCCGTATTTCGGTTACTTATGCTGTCATGTGTGGACTTCCTTGAAAACAAAACTGCGGTAATTTTATCGATTTCACACTTTTGCCCGTAATTGTTAATGGAAATAGGTTTCTATGCGAACGTTGTAATGATAAATCAATTTCCAAACCACTATTGTCTGTATTATTACATCAGGTCAAGGTTAGACATTAATATTTAAAATTAGGTATCTAAGTAATTACTAAACGTCAAGTAACCTTTTTTAAAGCATGTATTAAAAGGCGTTAAGTATATTTTACTTAATTTAGCGTTAAACTTAAAACATGGTTTAGATAAACAGGTAACTTGTCAGCTGATTTAAAAATACGATGCAATATCTATTTATGACTGCTTACACATTTTAGAGAATGAACCGATTCTCGTGAAATTTATTGTATACCTGCCTGTAATTATGGGTCTGAAGTTAAGCTATTTTTATTCCGAAAAATAGAGTAGATTTCATGGGATAAAAATTGGAAGATTACACGGGCCATGCCGAATCAACCGTTATTTATTAATACATTTAGTAGATAATTATGACGTGTATTTTTGATGTTAAGAACAGACGAGCGTGCATGACAAGAGCTATGAATGTCAAAGAAACAAGTGAGGTGTGTAAGAATAAGCCTAAATGGCGCTCTGTTGTTCGTGCCTACCCCGCAAGGGAACTGGCGTGAAGTTATGTATGTATGTATTTTTGATGTTACAAGCTGAACAAAATAAATATCGTATTCCAGAACTAAACTCATGCGCACAGTGACATACTAGACGATAGTCGCTGTCAGAGGCGACCCTAGCCCGTGTAACGCCCGTGTGCATTCTATACCCTAGCGTTCTCAATCACAAACAAAATGGAATAGGTACTTACAGTTATATTTTCACCAGTGAACAGAAAGGGTATAAATGTTGCAATTTTAAACGATGTTGGAAAACAATAGGTACATGTTCAGAATAAGAACTCACATTGAAACCGTGCTGAAATAACAACATACTTTAATTTTAATTTGTATGTATAGTTCATTTTTAGTCTAATTTATCGTATAGTTTAATTTATTTATAATTTAGTTTATTTATAATTAGATACCTATATAATAGTATTTTTAAGATAGTTTAGTTTATAATTTTATTTTATTTTATAACTGGTATAGTTTTTAATTTATTCACAGTTTATATAAATAAATGGACAGAATTATATTTAACTTATATGTATTACTTTGATAAAGTGCTCTCCATTGGAGTTCCAATGTGTTCATAGATTAGCTTTATTTATAATGAGTTACATACATACATACATACATAACTTCACGCCAGTTCCCTTGCGGGGTAGGCACGAACAACAGAGCGCCATTTAGGCTTATTCTTACACACCTCACTTGCTTCTTTGACATTCATAACTCTTGTCATGCACGCTCGTCTGTTCTTAAGGCTGTCTGTTATAATGAGTTCATTATAAATAAAGCTAATCTATGAACACTACAACTAATTTAATTAAAAATCTACAATTACAATAATAACTATCAAATTACGTAAACAACAACATAGATACTGTTGTTTCTTTTTCATTTATAACACAACTAGCCTCTGACCGCGACTTCGTCCGCGTGGAATAGTTAAAAAAAAAGTAATTTAAAAAAGACTCCCCGGTTTTGAAACATTCTTCACTGGTGCTCCGCTCCTATTCGTCTTAGCGTGATGATATATAGCCTATAGCCTTCCTCGATAAACGGGCTATCTAATACTGAAAGAATTTTTCAAATCAGACCAGTAGTTCCTGAGATTAGCGCGTTCAAGCAAACAAACAAACTCTTCCACTTTATATATAAGATTTAGTGTGTGGAATAGAGAGGGATATACAATATTTTATTACATTCACTCCCAAGATAAGTAACGTTAAGTATCGAAGCATTCTTTTTTTGTTGCGAACGGCATTCAGCGCCCCCTAAGACCCGGCGCCCGTGTGCGCTGCACACCCTGAACAATAGGTAAAGCCGGCACTGGTCGGTGTCCAAACTGATTTTACATCCTACAGGGAGTGACTTAATGACCTAGAGTCTTTTGAATTTTCTGTATTGCATTTTGAGTCTTAATTCGAGTCTTAATCGAAACCCGAGAGAGAAATTTAAATACAGTTAAAACCCCATCCATACGCGGTCGTTTAATTAGGACTTGAAATAATTAATCATGGAAAAGACCTTTTCAGTTTGTTGTTCTAATCTGCACATTACTGAGATCGGGCTCAAGGTGCGTTGCATGTTGTTTATCCCATCATAACGACTACATTTTGGAAATATACGATGTCTGTACCTGTAAATAACTTAAAAGAATTTACATAAAAAATACACGCTCCTAATCTGCAGACAAAATGTCCTCGAGTCCATTTCCGTACACGTGCGAGCTCTGCGGCGCTGAGGGCCTCACTGATGAAGGGATGCGCTCCCACACCCTGGAAGCCCACGTTGCTGGAAGACCGGAATGCCCTTTCTGCGACTGCACGGTACCCCAGCCACAGCTGCTTGGCCATGTGCAGAGGGCACATTTACACTACTTGACGCCTGAACGAGAGCTGATGGCGTTTATTGATGACCAAAGCCCCAGGTACTTACATAGTTACATCATGTTACATATAGACTTTTTCAAGATCAGGAGCTCGGTCAAAGATTTTTCTGCTGGATCTTACGTCACGTACATAGAATAATTTATTGCCACATAATTAGCAAGTTTAAAACTGAATAAGTTCATGTACGTGCCAAAATCTGTCAATACAGAAAACAGACAAAACCTTCGGAGATGCATCTACAAACTTATTTAAGTTTTACATATTTTCACATAGCAGTTAAGATTTATATAGTTGTAAGTTTAATGTTAAATTAATTAAGCAACAATTACATCAAAAGTACACTCGTCGTCTAATTTTGTACTCTTTATTTTTTTTTTGTTTTGAGGCGAGGGAAAATGCTTAACCGATTTACGCACAAACTGGGTCGTTGCTAGGGGAACGACACGCGTCGGTCGGGGGCGATAACACTGCAGCAATAGTATGCTCTTGGCAGCGCTCCGTCCGCGATCGACGTCACAGAATAGTGTGGAAGACTCCGAGCGTTGCTGCACGGGCGAGCAACCCCAATACCCACTAAAAACCCCCTCCTCCCTGACGACCCTGCGCTTTGAATGTGTTGGAAAGGCTGAGATTTAGAAAATAGTTACGCCCAGCCGATCCAGCGCAATAAAGTGCCTGGAGTGTGCCCTGAGAGAACACACCCCACTTCCTTGTGCGGGGGTAGAAGGTCCTTTGCTCTTCCTAGCAAGCTAAAGGCCCCCCGCGGTAAACGGAACCTAACTCAGGGAGGGAAGTAATGCGCGTACCTGCCTCTCCGGGTGCCAGCTGAAGGCCGGCGACCTCGAGAAGACGCATTGGCACGCGCTGCAGGACTTCTCTCCCTATCTCGTTCTGCGGCCTCCTTGAGTGACATTAGTCTAATTTTGTACTCCCCTCAATAGCGGTCGAGCCTAGCTCCCACGGTGATCGAACCATGGGCTCTCCTCACCAGTGCCGTAGCTTGTCTTAGACCCGCCCTGTATCAAAATGTGTTGGGGACCCAAAGAAAGGGTAAAGTTCTTTTTATAAAAGAAACAGAAAATGTTCGAATTTAAGTTATTACTTAATCCTAGAAGCTAAGTTAGACAAACAATTCAAATCAGATTCACTTTTCTTGCCTTTTTTTCGGCAAGCTTATTTATCAAATCATTCATAGCTGAAAACGAATCAGTTCTTCTAGATTTTCTGCCTTTATAGACAATAATGACACGTGTGATAGCCGTTCCTGTTAGCCTATCAGTTATTCTCAAAAATGTTAATCTATAAAAGATGGTGGATAACAGTTTAGAAACTTTTGCTTACTCACTTCCGGGGCCCCTGTAGCCTGGGGGCCCCGTATCATTGATACGGTTGATACGGCGATAGCTACGCCCCTGGCTCTCACCTAGTGGTGCATCACTACAACCAACAAAATAACTATCATCGACGTACCACACAACTTATTTCAACAAGTGGTAAACCTGATGTGATCTAGTATCTAGACAAGCTGTCGTCCCACATAATGAAAAGTGATAACCGTCGCCTATGGACATTTGTAACACCAAGAGTGCTAACCGACTGCGCCCCAGTTGTTTTTCAGTAAAAAAAAAATACCTAAACAGTATAGTTAGTACATTTCAATAGAAAGAAAGTTACCCGTGGTAAGTATGGATCGTCGGCTTGTGTCCCCCAGGTCTTTGCGCCCGGGTGCCACGCACGCCTTGCAACCCCGCGTAAAGACGGCCGGGCCAACCAAGCCGCGGACGTAGCCAACGCGAAGCCCGCGATGGCCAACGAAAGCCGCTGATTGGCACGTGCGAGCCGCTGACACTACGGCGGCTCCCACATCACGTTACCGGAGGGTAGTCGCCCTCCGAGCTGCAGTCGGGGCAAAGAGCTCATGCTCGAAGCCCCCTCACCGACGCGCCGTAACTAAGCGGCGTTGTCGAAGAATTCCAATCAAAGACGGCCTTGGATGTGCCACCGACCTCGAAGGGAGGACTAAAACCTTTCCACTAATGCCGGAAAACAAATCAAAGTTCTTATCGCGGCGTACTCTACACCAGAGGTGTAGCTATCTATCAAGACATATGCTCACCCTACCACCTGGCTGTGAATCGTTTTGTTCGCCCGGTCACAAGAATTGCATTCTTTCTTCGTTTCTGAAAGGATATTACATTATTATTGTATAGAATTGCTGATAGAAAAGAAATTTCATAACGCCCTTGACAATCCTGTAGTAGTATATAAGCAGTTACTTGGGAATATTATTTACTATATATAAGGTATAGGTAAAAATAGCAGTCGACACGCGACTTTCTGTGGATAGAACGACACATTGTAATGCTAACATCTTAAGGATAGAACGGAATACAGTACAAATCCCATGTTATAAGCTCAGAGGATAATCCCTGGCGGGAAGTACTCATACTCAAATTATTTTTTTAAATTCAAAGTAAGTTTCATTGGAGGACACTTTTTGAAGGTCATACATATAAGTTAAAATTTAAATTTACTTCCTATTGTATGTACACCGCTTCGCAACGTGTTATTGTTGTTAAGGAGAACAAGAAACTCTCCAGCAACATGTCTAACTAAAAAGTGTTATTTTTCATTATTAATTCATCTCAAGCTCCCTTATTAAAATAATTTTTATACAGAAGTATGTTACACAATTACATTTCGAAGAATTAATGGAGTTGCAGCAAACAGTCTATACTGAGTAAGACAAATACGAAAGGAAAAGGAAAGAAAAATATTATTATCGTTATAATAATGACAAAACGTATATTAAAAAATTTAACTGGAACATATCTCCATAAGTTTTTATGTTTGGCAACATTATACTGTTCATAGTACCTAGTAGTAATCTAGAGAATTCTTACGTAGTTAAATCTAGTACACTGTACAAGTGTACAAGGAACTTAGGGTAAACGCTGAACATCTCCCTGATGGGGAGTATTGCTCTCATATAATTTATTTTTTAATTCAATTCCAAAAATCGTGTCTCCATTTTAAGCCACAACTTTGATTCATATTTTTCTTATAAACGCATATTTCAAAAGGCCGAATAAACTAGGTAAATGTAAGACCAGACAATGCGTGAACTCGGTTGACCTAGTCTTATACCTATCTGGCAAATATCCAGGTCTTACAATTGATTGTGACGACCACTGGATTTATAAGTGTGTCTAGAAAATAAGTAGGCATTATATACAAAAATAACATTAAGTATATACCTTCACCAAGCTTTTCAGCTATATCTAGTTAAGTGATGGATATTGAAAGATTCGTTACTTCCTGAAACTTTAATAGGCAAAGTTTTTAAATTAGTGAGGGTAGATTTGTAAAAGAAAATTTAAATTACGTAGTACGGTACTACGTACCGTAGTTTTTCAGAACTAACAATTTATTCCGATGTACCTACACAGTATTTTAGTAGCGCGGGAAGTGTGCGCAGTGTTAAGAATCGTTTAAGCGCAACAGAACTAAGAATGTATAACAAGCGACATTGCCATTTCCGCTTGCGAATAAAGTTCAAGTAGATTATTTACATGTCGGTCGGCACTTTTCTGCGCATATGAAAGCTGCCTGTCGGAATTGTAAGTTGTGTAAAACTGTACCTACTGTTATGAATTTGTATGTTTAGTTAGCATCTTTACTTTACAAACTATTTGATAACACCGGCCCACAAAAAAAGAAGCAGTTTAGTCCATACACCCTCAACATTTTGAGGGTATACACCCTATGGTATAGACCAAAAGACCAAAACTGGGATCAGTTTGGTACATATGCCTTCAAAATTTTGAAGTAGTATGGACCAAACTGACGCCACATCCATCTAATCCAATCCACCTATTTGAAAATCTATCACAAGGCCTCTTGCCTTCGGCTTTCCCGGCGACCACAAGTCTCTCTATAATGTCTGTGTTCTTTTGAGCTTTGTGGGCAAAGTACTTCAGTATACGTTTAAGGCATGCTGTTGATAACCTCTGGTGACCTCCATTCTCGAGTTTTTCCAATTATTCGGCGAGCTGTCCTCGAAATTCAGAGCATCCGATGTCAGCACCACATGTCAAAAGCGTCATTTTCATGTCTGTCCGCTGCCTTTAGAGTCTAGGTTTTAGGTAAAGTGGGACATATATGTTTACTTTTCATATGATTGTTCCAGCTTCGACGAAGATTCTAAAATGACAACAGATAGCTGCAGCTACAATACACCAGGTTCAATAAATGGCTGGCATAGTCCTGACAATGTTGCCTACCACAACGGCGCAATTTCAAAGAACTACCACAATGGTTATTTAGAAAAGGACGGAAAGAACGACAAAGACTATAAGAATGATAAAGACGACTATAGAAACGAAAAAGACTATAGAAATGAGAAAGAAGAAGACAAGCATCGATCGCCCAAAAATATTAATTTAGTGAACGGAATAAAGAATATTAATTTAAGTAATGGAGTTTTGCCTAAGAAACTTCAAAGTAGGCAAAATTCTGTGGAAAAAGAGGATAGAAAAGGTATTTATTTTACACGCAATCCTTCTTTTTATAGCTTGAGTACTGCAGACAGGCAGACGGCCCACCTGATGAAAAGTGGTTATCGTCGCCTAATGACGTTTGCAACACCAGAGATGTTCCCAACACGCTGCCGGCCTTGAAGAAATTTTATGACACCCTTTTTAAAAAACTCCACATTGTGGCGCTGTGGTAAAACCACAGGGGGGAGCTCATTCCAAATCCTCACGGTGGGCAAGACAAACGTTCTAGAGAACCGTGGCGTACAAGGCGAAGCGGCTCACGGAAGTGGGGATGAATGCCCAGCCGATGGCGTGCGGTTCGGTGATAAAAAGAAGACGAAGACAACATTCTGAACAGTTTCTCGGAACACTCCCCATTCTGCGTCGGTAGAATATGCAGAGAGGCGCGAAGTCCCTCCGAAGGCCAAGCGTGTCTAAGCCGTCTGTGAGTGTGGGATCGTCGACTATGCGAACGATCCTTTAATAGCGCTTATAGATTGCCCTGACGATGGCCAACGAAGGGGCTTTTAATGTTTCATCACACGGTCCAAAGATCCGATTCTTACTGCAAAGCTGGCAAACAGGCAGAAAGGGTCCAACTAATCTACAGTGGTTACTGTCGCCTATAGATGCTTGCAACACCAGGGGCGAAGCCGCGGCGTTGACAGTTTTTACGATGAAATAGTGCGTGGGGATGGACTAGGAGATAGCATAGAAAGTCCAAACAGGAAGAAGGAGGATATTCTGTGAGAGTGTGGTATCATATCGATCAAACAGCTGTAATCAAGATATTAAGATCCATCCCTTTGATGTTACCAGCACGGAGCAGATTGTCGTCGAGTGTCAACGCGCGACGCGTTGATTTTCGCTGTACGCAGCACCGTGTGTATACAAATCCTAACAATTGTTATGTGTGGCTATTATAATAATCATTTATTTTTAGGAAGTCATTCAAGTCCAAGTCACAATAGTGGAAGTTACGAAGGATCGCCTAATAAAAATAAGGTAACACATTCATTAAAACTCAGTGGAAACATTAGTGTCATAATTTCGGAAGTTATGTGTAATTTTTTTTCAGCTTTCAATGGCTAGTGCAGGGCAAGGATCGCCTTTGAGATCTCAATTAGCGTTAAAATTGAAACCAAATACACCAAAGAAAAATGCTCCAATACCAAGTCCCACTGTGCAGGTAAAATAAAAAGTTGAAACAAAAATTAAATCATAATAATATATATTTATACTAGCTGTCCCGGCAGACGTTGTTCTGCCCTGAAGAAATAAAATTTAGAAACCGATTCCAGCGCCACCTACCGGGTCCAAATGTAAGCTATCCTATCTTTCAAGTCGGATCAAACTCCACACAGTGTGCAAATTTGATTAAAATCGGTCAAGTAGTTTAGGAGTCAATCGCGGACAAACCACGTGACACGTAATTTATATATATTAAGATTTAAAAAATTGTAGGTATAACAAATAACGAAACTATAAGTGCGATGACCTTTGCCTGGTCTTTAAATAAAAATGGCAAATTAACTTTTTAATTTCATAACGGAAAAATTACGGTTGAAAATTCCGACAATTTAGTGAGTGATACCACAAGAATTTCGTTGTTTGCCGTCAACCAAAGCGTTAATCTACAACTGAAAATCATTACATTACAGAATGAATTCAGTTCCTTTGTCAGCCATTCTTAAAACTAAATGGTAATCTCATTCTCAGCTGTCACCTCGAGATTTAAAATTAATACAAAATACCGCCAGTACAACATTATTTTAATTTATTTTTTCTTGAATTATTATTGTGTCTGTATAATTAATTATTAAGCGTTTCTTTGCAATTATAGTGCCTTCTTTGTGATTTCACATCAACATGCCCGAGGAAATTGGAGGAACACATAAATCGCGCGCACTTCGATCTCACATCTCCTTCGGTTATTGGAAACCCCAATGCTAACTTGGAGAACCCCACTTTGGGGCTTACAAACCCCACTATAACGTTAGATAACCCCACTTTGGCGTTCAGTGCGATGGCCATGTCTCCAGGACCTCATAGTTCATCGTTTCAATGCCCGATTTGTGAACGGGAATTTGTGAATGGAAACGACGTGGAAGTCCATGTTAATGTGGAGCATAGGGATATATTGAGTCCCCAGAAGTCCGTAAGTCACTAAAGTATGTACTATGAATAGATTACATTCTAAACTCATCATATCAACAAACAAATATATATTCCAGTGAGAGTGACTATATCCATAATAGAAATGAACAGCATACTAGTTTTACAAATATACTATTCTGTGTTGAGATCAGATATACAAGGTGATTTATAGCTATGCAAACAGTCCCATTTGTTTGATGCACATCAAATACAGTGTGTTTAAAGTTTAACCAATCAGTGGTGCAAAAGTCGCAATTTACCTAAGTAAATTGCCAGTATTATAATCACATGCAGTGCCTTCAGTTTGTACTTGTAGACACCATATCCACATATCTTTATACTCTTTCATCTTTATTCTGATCTTATAAAACATTTAGCCTCTTGGTTTCAATAATGTGATAAGTGACAAAAAAAAAAATTCCTTTTCAATTTTATTTTTTTAACGAAAGTGGTATCTTTTAGAATAGATTGTAGATTGATAATAAAATAAAGTTATTTGTTTTGATATTTATATTTCATATATTTAATTTTCAAGATACCACATTATTGAAACCGAGAGGTGATTTATACTGTTAATTGAGAACCTCCTTTTTTGAAGTTGGTTAGTAATAAATAAATAAATAAATCGTCACATAAACACACACATTGTATATCCCCAAATTAAGCATATTATAGTTGTGTTATGGTTAATATACAATGGTGCACTCTAGGGCCGACCCCAGACATCCAGACCATAGTATATACTGGAAAGTTCATTTACAATCTTTGCCATGCCACTGATCAAACACTCGGCCTCTGTGTTGAAGTGAGATCGGCTGGTAAAGGCTTAGCACGCTGAACCACAGAGGCCATGAAACTATCTTTCTCATATTACCAAGGGGAGATTATCACTATCATTACATACATACATACATAACTTCACGCCAGTTCCCTTGCGGGGTAGGCACGAACAACAGAGCGCCATTTAGGCCCATTCTTACACACCTCACTTGCTTCTTTGACATTCATAACTCTTGTCATGCACACTCGTCTGTTCTTAAGGCTCCTGACATCACCCTCCGCTAGTACATGATCAATTTGATCATGGAAGGTGTGTCGTGGCCTTCCACGACTTCTGCATCCATCCACTTTTGCATTGTATATCTGTTTAGTCATTCTTTCATCATGCATTCTTTCCACTATCATTACCTAGATATTAAATCCAACTGCCTACTGTGTAGAACTTGTGAGGATATCCAACATCTCTTAATGGAATGCAGCAAAAATAAAGATGGCAAAGAACAACTCATGAAGGAGTTTGGACTCAATTGTTTTAATGTAGGTATTTTATAGAGCTTTTGGTAGAGGTAGCCTAAAAAGGCTAGTTTGTTAGCCGGCTCATTATTTAAATTATAATATATAACTTTTTGTGTGGTTCGGATATAATGGGGCTGACATGCCTATGTGGCAAAAGTCCTAAATAAATAAATAAAAATCTATTGTCAGGACCAAGTGGACAATGCATCCTGTGAAGATGTGGTGATGATGGAAGAGAGTCCAGTCAGCAACTGCCCTGTTTGCTGCCAGCCATTGCCACTTTCACAACATGAGCTTGTAAGCTGATATTCGTTCTAATAGCTTATTCTTTAGTCAGCCAGTAGTCTCACTGCTCCAGATTGGCATAGTAATGACATTCTGAACAGTAGAATAATTGTTTTTCAAAATTTTTGGTATTACTAATATCTGGCTTTATTATTTTTAGTGTCTGGCCTAAATCTGCTGGTATTATAATTTCATCAGAATCATCATGGAATTTTTAATTAGGTATTCATTTAATTTTGGTAGAATATAGACATAGGCAAAGATAACAATGAAGTATTAGCTGTATTTTGTGGTCTGTGTGTTATTCTGATGTATAAGCTATATTATTGTTTCATAAGTTTCATGAAAATTTGTTGAGTAGTTTTTCAGTAAAAGAGTAAGAAACATCAATCCATGCTCTTAATTTTTCACTTTTATTATTCTAATGGAATAGGATTAACAAAAAATATTTTAAAAGTATGTATACGAAATAGGGTAGGTGACAGTTAAATCAACAGATCTTTTTGTCATCTTACAAAATGCCAATGCCATCTAGATCTTTTATAATGAGCCAAATAGAGTATGGATTCTTCCTTAAACAATAATTCAAATTTAATTATTGTTAAGTAATTTAAGTATGTATATTTAATTTATAAAATACAGTGTAAACTCCATGTAACGTCACTTGATTTAACGACAAACTTTCTTAAGTGTCGAAATCACTTGGCCTTGGTTGGTTTAGCTTGTCTTCCATACAATAATACACTCTATTATAGCATTACACCCACTCTCAATAATGACAACAATTAAGTAATAAAAAGTACCTTTTAAGTTGCCAAAATTAGTAAAAACTGCGCAGCTGTGTACGTTCTTTTATTGCTTTATTATCCTAGCCTGTAATAAACTCTACTTTCGGCATCATGCATACCGAAATTTCTAGGTACTTCCTTTATCACCAAGATGCCTCAATATCGCAAGATATGCATAAAATAAGTAAAAAAATACAACAAAATTACTGGTGCAGAAAAAGACGTCAGACAAAAATAACAGACATTTCTCCATTTAATGACAACTCCTATATAACGCCATGAAATGCACAGTCCATTCGGTGTCGTTATATAGAGTTTACACTGTATGTAGTTTGAGTATGTCTGTTTAAGTTCTACCTAATAATCTGCACTACCTACATCCCCAGATTAGGTTAAATTATTCCTTAAGTTTAAGCGATAAGGGCGCCTATTGTTTCCACCATGACAATATTGTAATAGTGCATTTTTTTAATTGTATATTTGGTGAGCAATAAAGTGTGATCTATCTGTCTAATATTATGTCTATCATAATATTTTAAAGTAATGATGAATTTATCGAGATTTTTTTTTAATTTTTTTATTTTTTTTTAAGGCAGGGGAAATGCTATTTACGCACAATACTGGGTCCTTTGCAAGGGATTAGACCATAGTTGATCATGAAGGCTTTCCCCTTTGATAAGGGGCAATCCGAAAAATAATCAAGCCAGCTTGTGTGGAGACTCAGAGAAGTTGCACGGGCAACACCCACTACCCACTAAAACCACCCTCTTCCCATGTGCCCCGCGCTTTTTATGTAGGAAAGGCTGAGACTTAGAACGTAGTTACGCCCAGTCCGATCCACCGCAAAAAGTGCCTGAATGTGCCCCGGGAATCGGAACACATTCACTTCGTCAGCGGGGGTGATGAATGCTTTGCCCCCTTGATAGCTAAAGGCCCCCCGAAATGAATTTATCGAGATGTGTCAACTATTGTGAACTAACAATAAAGGCAATCTTATTTTTTTTAAATCTAAGACTTCAAGTTATATATCATGTACCATTATGATCTGGGCTTAATTAAAATTGTTTCCAGATTCAACACATAGAAGAACACTTTGAGAGGGGTGAGCAAAGTGGATCGGCAGAATTTAGTGCTGCGGAGAGGGAAGCTCAACGGAACAGAGAGGAACATGAATTTCAAATGCTCAGGGTAGGTGTGATGTACTTTTCAACTAATGAAAACGCAAGACACAGTGGGTAATTTAGATATTTTAGAGATGTGATTTTAAATATAATTTTTTTTTTATTGCAGGAGTTCAGTAGAGAGGCAGACAGCCCATTTGATGGAAAGTGGTTACCATCGCCTATAGACATTTGCAACACCAAAGATGTTACAAATGCTCTGCTGCTCTCTTAAGGGAGACTGGAACCTGGTCACTAATGCCGGAACACAACTCAAGGTTGTTATGGCGGCATACTCTAGACCAGGGGTGGTAGTCATCCAGTCGGGCAAATGCTCTACCACCTGGAAGATAATATATGTAAAATTGTTCATTAATGTACAGTTGAGTCTCTGTAATTCTGGAAATTTACACCCATTAGAATCCACTAAGTATTTTGAGTAGACAGTAGGACCTCGATAATCCAGAAATGTAAAAACAAGGCTCTTTACAGATTATCAAGGCGTCCAGTTTGTGCAATATTATACTCTTAGTGAAACATGTTGAACCTAAGTGTATTTAATTAATTATCGAAAAGTAAGTAAAGGCAAGTGTGACAAAAATATGTACATACAAATGTACATGTTGGACATTACAAAACATACATGCTGTACACTTAACATGTCAAACAAAACAGAAATTTAATCCTTCTGGAACAAGTCTGTAATACTCTTAAGCTTATAATTTTCATACAAAACTTCTTGACTGTCAAATATATTATTTTCCACCCATTTCAAAGCAGTATTTAAGGCCACCGAATACTGAAATGATTTAAACATAGAAATATGGACCTTTGAGTCATACTTATGTTGATCTATTTGTATATTACTTTTATAGTGCTATGAGAAAAATAATTTTGATTACTGTTTATAATAATAGCAGCCCATAAGTATCCTATTGCTGGGTTGGAGCCCCCCCCCAACTTTTTTAACCGAGACAATATACCAGCCAAGCTTGTCCAAGGCAGCATGGCTGGTAACATGAAAGTTTTGAAGCCATAACTTGTTAAGATCTCAAAAAATATAAGAGGCGGCTGTGTTCTATGATGATAATTATCTCAATTGACTGCCAACTCCCTTATAGTAATAACAGCCCATAATAAGCCCACTTCTAAACTCAGACCTCCCATGTTTCATAGGAGAACGGACATGATACCCCTCATGCGTGTCCAAGGTGGATTGGTGGAGTTGACACACTGGCTATCTTGATGTGCAGGCTTCATCATGATGTTTTCCTCCACTGTTAGCACATGTTAATTATAATAATATACACATTAGGTCAGAAAACTATTTTAATAGTGCATGCTTTCCAGCCAGGATTTGAGTTTGGGATGCATTCGCTAACCAAAAGCTACCACGGCTTTATTGGCTACCATAGTTATTGTAAAATATGTTACCTGTCAATTATCATTTCTAGGCTCAATATGGCATGGAAGAAGATGATGAGGAGGGCTACACGAATCGTGCTACAAACAGTCTTAAGCGAGCCGTGTACAGTGGAGCCCTATCGGTGGCTGGCTATTATGAACGGAGTGTCGGTTTGAGGAAAGCTTCGGCTACTGGAAGAGACACCGGCTCATCTAGAACTAATGGTATTATTTTTTCTTTAATTAAGTTATTCCCAAGTTCAGCAAATTATGGTTGTTTTGTGGGTCATACCTTTTACCCATAATAATACACATTACTGTGGGTAGCTTTGCGAATGTCCTTTACAATAGTACATTGCTTAGAAGGAATTAATCCTTGTGTTAATCATGTTACTAGCTGACCCGGCAAACTTCGTACCGCCTCAGAACGGTAGGAATAGTTTCTAAAGGAAAGCGAAATTGTTGTTTTTACTACACTCCAAGCATTTTTTTCATATTTATTCACATTTTAAACCAACAAAATAATTCAAAACCAAAATTATCCAAATCAGTCCAAGTTTTTATTCTGTAGTGGAACACTTACAAGCCAATAGATGGCGCTGTGCAATAATTGATGTCACAAACGTTTCCCGAAACATACAAGGAATATATACTAAATTTCAACTATAACAGAAGGGCCTAGGCCTGCGAGGAACAACATTAGCCTCGCAGGAAGATCTTCCTTTGAGACGGAGGAGCATTCCGTTCTCGCTCCTCCACCCTATACGGGTCACCCCCTACAATTCAAAATAAGTTCCACTGGAGAACATTTTTTGAAGGCCATATATATAACACTGCTTCGCAACGTGTTATTGCTGTCAAGGAGAAGAAACTCCCCAGCAACACGTCTTGCTAAAAATTGTTTTTCTTTTTTTTATACCTTTTTTCTATAAGTATTATACAGAAATATGTTACAGAATTACTTTTCGAAGAATTAATGGAGTTGTAGCAAACAGTGCATGCTTAGTGAGACAAAGAAACAGTAAGAGGAAAGAAGATTATTATTATTGTTATAATAATGATGATACATACTAAAAGTTTGTACTGCTATATATCTCCATAAATTCCTTACATATTATTCTATTCTGTCAGTTTTTCTTTGCTCTCTCTTGTCGTATGTCTGTCCTATCTATTGTGACTTCAGCTGTCTAACATTCAGTATTATATCTTCCACTTTGGTTGCAGTACTACTCACTTGTAAAAATGATATGGTCTCCATGAAGGAAAATTATCCTATCTCAAATATTTAAAGTATTTGACCTCTGTGTCCCACAGCCATGGGGCTCTCTGTACAGTCCACTTATGGGTTTCTATTAATTTTCTCCAGGTATCCTGGAAAGGATAGCTCAACTGAATGCTCAGAACCCGAGTATAGTGAAGACTTATTTATGTAGTGCTGTGGATCACTATGCGAGCACATATGGAGACAGAGGCTGGGGATGCGGATATAGGTAGTGTTATATATTTAAAATTTATTTTCAAAGATAGATACTTTTTTATTCATTTTATCAATTTATTTCACATATCTTACATTCATATATAATGTTAGTTAGCTTAAAACTACATTATATTACTTAACAACTAATAAGGGTTTAGATTTTTGGGATTTCATGGTAAAAAAGGAACTTATGTTTTCGTAATGTTTAACTGTTAATTTATTAACTTAATAATAATAACAGCTCATAAACGTCCTACTCTTGGGGTTCTCTAAATTAATCTCACTATAGGGGATTAATTTACTAAATAAGAAATATTTAGTTAAGATCAGATTTTATACAAGACTGAAGATGAACTTAAGAGGTTATCAAACTAAGTAAATATGTGTTAATATTTATAACCAATAGAAAAGTAGACGTTTCTGCAGAGATATTTAGTTTTTTTAATTTTATAATTTATTTAAACTAAAATTAAAATATTATTATGTATCAATAATGTTTGAATACATAAATATATTTGTTTTAAATTCAGGAACATGCAAATGGTGCTTTCGTCTTTAATGAAACACCCTCAATATTCAGTTCTGCTCAACTGTACGAGGGAGAAGGAGTGTGAGTGCGTGCCTTCGATTCCTAGATTACAACTCCTCGTGGAGAGGGCCTGGCAGCTAGGCTTCGATACGCAAGTGAGGATACATTATCAAGTTGTGGAATGAGTAAGCGATTAAGAATACAAATGAGTGAATGAGTAAGAGTACAAGGGCGTGAGTGAGTAAAAGTACAAGTGAGTTAGTGAGTAAGAGTACAAGTGAGTGAGTGAGTAAGTGAGCAAAAGTATGTGTCACTGTCAGTGAGTGAGCAAAAGTACTTGTGACTGTGAATGAGGTAAGTATGTATCACTGTGAGTTAGTGAGTGAGCTGATTCAAGTAAATATAAACTATTAGATTGCTATACACCTTTTCCTCTTTTCTAAGAAAGATTTAAAAAATTGTTTGTAAATACTCAACTCACTGACTACATTGTTGTTGTGAAGCACCTTTGTAATATCTTGGCTACTGTAGCACTATGACTTGTAGCACTGGTTTATATTATTACTACTATACAGTACTGGCTGCTATATAAGTAATAAGCATATTTTTATGACTTTGAAGCGCCACAGTCTATAGGTCTAATACTGCAAATCAATTTAAAAAAAACTCCTTCTAGAAGAATGTTTAAGTTAATTAATTTATTTCTTCACCATTGTTTATTGAATTAACCAAAGAGAAATGATGATAATAGAAAGTATGTTAAATAACTATTGATTCGTTGGGTTTCTTCGCACACAGTGCCTCGATTCTCATCCTCAAAATGTTGCGAATCATTTACGCAAGAAAATAATATGATAGAGTTCAGTTTTTTTTTTAAATTGTTGTTTATGATATTGATAATTTATAAATATTTATTTGTGTCGAATTGCAGGGATCAGAACAACTCGGTTGTAAATTGTACAACACACGCAAATGGATCGGGGCTTGCGAAGTTGTTACTGTGCTATCGTCGTTGAGGATAAAGTGAGTATTTTAGTTCTTGACGTGGTACAGTTATGCTGGAACCATTGCCTTCATTTCAGGGGCCCAATTCTGCTATTACCATCTCGTCAAACTCGCCGGACGCTGTCCTCTCAATCGAAGGATTGATTGATTTCGGTATTTTGTTAATTCCAATGGCGTTCCCGTGGTACGCCACTCTATGTGTATAAGTACAGTATAAACTCCATGTAACGCCACTCGATTTAACGTCAAACTCCCTAAAGCGTCGAAATCACTTGGTTTTGGTTGGTTTAGCTTGTTTTCCATACAATGATACACTATAGCATTACACCCACTCTCAATAACGACAACAATTAAGTAATAAAAAGTACCTTTTATATTGCCAAAATTAGTAAAAGCTGCGCAGCTGTATATGTTCTTTTATCGCTTTACTATCCCAGTCCATAATAAACTCGACTGTCGGCATCATTCATACCGAAATTTCTAAGAAATTCCGAAATACCGAAATTTGTAAGCACTTCCTTTATCACCAAGATGCCTCAATATCGCAAGATATAAATAAAATAATTAAAAAAATACCACAAAATAACTGGTGCAGTAAAAGACGTCAGACAAAAATAACAGACTTCTCTCCATATAACGACAACTCTCTATAACGCCATAAAATGCACAATCTCTTCAGTGTCGTTATATAGAGTGTACACTGTATTTATAAGCGAAAACTCGCTAAATAAATGTTTAAAATTTTTAGTAGCTTGTCAATATTAATTTCGGCTAACGCCATTTCTGCTACGGGTAATACCAATTTTATTCTACTACTATTTTGCCGCGACAATATCTCGTGAATTTAGTTAGTAGTATACGAATTTTTGAGACTATTGCAATGGAATCATAGTTTAAATATCTTCGCAACTGCAAGATATTGAAATAGCAGAATTGTGCCCCTATTCTTAGGGCCGACTCGATCAGTATGATACCACACTCTCGTAGAATATCGATGTCAACATACCCTTGAGCTAATCGTGTACGCGTACGTTGAATCGTAGTTCCCAGTGACCCACTTCCACTCTCCTTTATCCTATCCCACCTATCTCATCTATCCTATCTTATCTACTCTATCTCATCTACCCTATCTCATTTACTTTATCTCGATTACCCTATCTCATCTATCCTATCTCGATTACCCTATCTCGATTTCCCTATCTCATCTACCCTATCTCATCTATCCTATCTCATTTATTCTATCTCGATTACCCTATCTCGATTTCCCTATCTCATCTACCCTATCTCATCTATCCTATCTCATCTATCCTATCTCGATTACCCTATCTCAATTTCCCTATCTCATCTACCCTATCTCATCTATCCTATCTCATCTATCCTATCTCGATCACCCTATCTCGATTACCCTATCTCGATTTCCCTATCTCATCTACCCTATCTCGATTACTCTATCTCATCTTCCCTACCCCGTCCTCTCTGCCCCATCCTAGAGGCTAGCAACGCGTTAGCTTCATCCCTTCATGCCGCAAACGTTCATAGGCGACATGATCTTTAGTTGTGCACTGTTAATGTAATTTAAAAATAAATGTTAGAAGTTTAGTTTAAAGTAAACCGTAGTTGTAGAATTTCATTAGCCAAAAACATGTTTTTGTGTTAACAATCTGGACTATTTAGTGAAATATAACTTTTCGAATTTCTAGAAATCAAGGTTGTTTAGCCGCAAGTCAAGAACCTACAATTTGTCTGAGGCACTTCCTTGACGATAATAATTAAGTAAAACTTGAATATTCACAGATACTTGACACTAGTAATATATAACACAAGCTCCGTCAAGTTCCCGCCACAAACTTTGTTATTTTTTTAATTTTCGAAATAATTTTCTTTTAATATGCTTCAGGTGTCAACTAATAGATTTCCATAAGCCGACGAGTGCGGACGGCGGCCACCCCGCCCTATTTGACTGGGTCCAAAGATATTTCACCGATGACCCCAATGGGTTCAAAGCACCATTGTATCTACAACATCAAGGTGAATTCTTTTGCATTTTTCAAAAAAAAAATATTTGTAAAAAATGGCCTTAATTTATTATTCGGTTATTGTATTTTATAGTGAAACCTTTTAATAATATGTGCACTTTCGACTCCCCCAAAAGCCTTTCGGCTACATATGGGTCAGCGTGGTTTGTATTTTTAGCGAATGTAAATTATTTGTAAATATTAAAGCTTTGCATTTCAAAGAAAACAAAAGTTTATATTTCAAACCGTATTCAAGGGGTAAACGGGTAACCGTCAGTCCCCGTTTACACACATCAGTCCCCATTAACCCACACCAGTCTCCGTTCACACACATCAGTCCCCATTCGCACTCATCAGTCCCCATTCGCACTCATTAGTCCCCATTCGCACTCATCAGTCCCCATTCGCACTCATCAGTCCCCAATTGCACTCATCAGTCCTCATGAAACCACACCAGTCCCCGTTCACACACATCAGTCCCCGTTCGCACTCATCAGTCCCCAATTGCACTCATCAGTCCCCATTCGCGCACACATCAGTCCCCAATTGCACTCATCAGTCCCCATTCGCACTCATCAGTCCCCAATTGCACTCATCAGTCCCCATTCGTACTCATCAGTCCCCAATTCCACTCATCAGTCCCCATTCGCACTCATCAGTCCCCAATTCCACTCATCAGTCCCCAATTGCACTCATCAGTCCCCAATTGCACTCATCAGTCCCCATTCGCACACATCAGTCCCTATTCATCTCATTTTATCATAATCTTTTTATGTTTTAGGAATTTGTTAAATGGTATAAATATGTTTCAGGTCATTCAAGAACGATAATCGGTTACGAGAAGCACAAAGATGGAAAAGCAACATTATTAGTTTTGGATCCTTCCCACTCCCCCGCTCAAGTAAGTATTTTTTGTATTTTGTTTATGTACTAGGATTTGCCCGCGACTTCGCCCACGCTCGACCTGAAATTCCTGCGGGATTCCCAGGATACCAAGTATCACAGCGTTTAAAAAAAAAAGTAAGCTAGTTATTTGGTAGAAACTGTATCGGAATAAGATCATTTTTATGCATCTGAACAACTTCAAACCGTCCCCGAGAAATTCCCGCGGGATTCCCAGGGTAAAGAGTAGCGCAGAGTTTAAATCTAAGAATTAGCTGTCGATCAACGAAAACCGCATCGAAATCGGCCCAATAGTTTTCACGTGAATCCGGAACAAACAGACAAAACGACCGAAAGACAAATCTAAAAAAAATTGCATCGTGTTCTCCATCGTTTATATAGTCTATTCCAGTTGGTTTTTTTTTAATAGGTTCAATCTACAGACACGACATGGTTAGAATTTTAATGTTATAGATGTGATAAATTTTCCTGCGGCCGGGCGGCCTGTCGTAAGAGGCGACTTAACAACCCACAGCCAGGTGGTAAGGCATTTGCCCGACTGGATGGCTACCACCCCTGGTCTAAAGTATGTCGCCATAACAACTTTGAGTTGTGTTCCGGCATTAGTGACCAGGTTCCAGTCTCCCTTAAGAGAGAAGCAGCGCATTTGTAGCACCTTTGGTGTTGCAAATGTCCATAGGCGATGGTAACCGCTTTCCATCAAGTGGGTCGTCTGCCTGTCTGCTGATCTCCTACAATAAAAAATAAATATATATATATATATATAAAAAATATATAAAAATCTGAATAACGAGTATCTATCGCCAGTGATCTAGTGTTGTGGGTTAAAGAGTTTAGACACAAAACTGATTTTCAGTGCAAACCTTCCTTTTGGCTTAACACTAAAACGACCCGAATATTGTCTTTATGAGTTTAATTTAAAAACTATTTAATTTGTAAATAATAAAATATACTTGGATAGAATAAACGGTATAAATATTTTGTTAACTTTATGATTTAAATAAAATATATATCGAGGGCTTCATAACAAATGGGTGTACAGACAAAAGTGCAATTTTATACACGGGACAAAATTGTGAATAAAACAAAACTAGTTGATTGTATAAGGCTGAAATTTGGAATACCCTTCTATTTGGGTAGTACAACTTGCATACTGGTATAACTTTCTAAATTGTAACATTTCATAGATTTTAGTAAACAACAAAAAATGCAATTTTTGCGTATACGCCCATCTGTTATGAAGCCCTCGATATTTATATTTATATATATAACTCATGCTTGTCTATGTTTTAACATAGTTGTCTTACGAGTGCCTCTCCGTCCCATCTATGGCTGGCACTACGTTGGCTTCGCCTCTAGTATTTCAAACGTATGTAGGCAACGGGAATAAATTAGCATTACGTGGGTTCGTTCGTTTCTAGGTGTTAAGACAGATAGATTAGATTTATTTGCCTATAGGTGCGTCAGGTGCTGTGCGGAAATTTGGCCGCGTGCTCGACGGCGTTGCGGTTGCTCCGCCGCGGTTCGTCCGCGTTGCGCGCTCGCCAATACCAGCTGCTGTGCGTCACGGGCGTCATGGTCGATGACGCCGAATACGAGGTATAAAAAATTTGTTAGGTGTCTATGGGAAAAGTCTTACAAATTCTCGAAACGTCTCAAAAATTATTAATGAATATAGAAAAATAAACAAATATTTTTAAAATATAGTCAACATTGTAAAAACTGGAAATTGAATGAAGTCGTATTCGGTTAAAAATAGTAAATTATATAAATACATGTGCAAGTGCGTTCACTTGTGCACGCGCCGACAGCGCCCAAATGCGGCCGAATAACAACAAACAACTAATGGATATTATTTTAGATCTTATTTTATTGCATTAAAGTTCGAAATTGTATAATAATATACAGCAGTCTAAGCTTTTATTTTATTTTTGATAGCTCGATGACGGATCAATTAGTAATGTCCTAATGTGTTACCGACTCTATTTGTTATAAAAATCGACCTCATTTATAAATAAATTTTAATCAATTTAACTTATCTATATTTTTGCTTAAAATACTATATCGTGTGATGAATGGGTATATTCAATATCAATTCAATACATTTCAATGAACATATATTAAATAAGTAAAATAAAACGGCACTTCTAATAATTGCGGTATTATTTCTCTTTAAAAAAAGAACATTTTTTATATTCAAATCGATTACATTCGATTGTTAACGTATAGTGTCCATGGTTTAATAGTCAGTGCATTACATGACTCACAGAACATCACTATTACGTCACCCACAACAATAAAGTACGAAAAATATGTCATTTATTTCATGTCGGGAGTTTTTCGCGGGAACTAAATGGGAACGTTGTGCTGTGCAGTTTAATTTTCTAAAAATGTATAAAATTACTCTAAAATGAACAATAGTTGTAGGATATTGATAGTTTTCCCTTAAGAGAAACGACCTTTTGCCAGGTGGTAGGGCATTTGCACAACTGGATGACTACCACCCCTGGTCTAAAGTATGTCGCCATAACAACCTTGAGTTGTGTTCCGGCATTAGTGACCAGGTTCCAGTTTCCCTTAAGAGAGCAGCAGCGCATTTGTAACAACTTTGCTGTTGCAAATGTCCATAGGCGATGGTAACCGCTTTCCATCAAGTGGGCCGTCTGCCTGTCTGCTGATCTCCTGCAAAAAAAAAAGAGCAGCAGTGCATTTGTAGCAACTTTGGTGTTGCAAAGATCCATAGGCGATGGTAATCGCTTTCCATCAAGTGGGCCGTCTGCCTGTCTGCTGATCTCCTGCAATAAAAAAAAAAAAGAGAGCAGCAGCGCATTTGTAGCAACTTTGGTGTTGCAAAGATCCATAGGCGATGGTAATCGCTTTCCATCAAGTGGGCCGTCTGCCTGTCTGCTGATCTCCTGCAAAAAAAAAAGAGCAGCAGTGCATTTGTAGCAACTTTGGTGTTGCAAAGATCCATAGGCGATGGTAATCGCTTTCCATCAAGTGGGCCGTCTGCCTGTCTGCTGATCTCCTGCAATAAAAAAAAAAAGAGAGCAGCAGCGCATTTGTAGCAACTTTGGTGTTGCAAAGATCCATAGGCGATGGTAATCGCTTTCCATCAAGTGGGCCGTCTGCCAGTCTGCTGATCTCCTGCAATAAAAAAAAAAGAGAGCAGCAGCGCATTTGTAGCAACTTTGGTGTTGCAAAGATCCATAGGCGATGGTAATCGCTTTCCATCAAGTGGGCCGTCTGCCTGTCTGCTGATCTCCTGCAATAAAAACAAAAGAGAGCAGCAGCGCATTTGTAGCAACTTTGGTGTTGCAAAGATCCATAGGCGATGGTAACCGCTTTCCATCAAGTGGGCCGTCTGCCTGTCTGCTGATCTCCTGCAATAAAAAAAATAAAAAAGTTTTTGAGTAGTAATTATGTGTTTTTGTAGGAAATGTGAACTGTATAGTCAAATGTGGCCTTTCGAGTTTTCACAAGAACTCTTTTGAATGGCGTTAGTTGTAGTCTACAATACAACTGCTCTACTATACGAAGACTTATACATCAGAATTGGCTGTATGGACTAAAGATTCCTTTGCCTACCTTTGTGGCGAATTCCACTACTACTAATTTCATGTCGGCTCTACTGTCAAAATATATGTAACTTGATCACTGAAGTAGGAAACCTATGGAAATGAAACGTCAATAAAAAATGCGTGCCACTGTGACGTCATCTGGCCACTAAACATGGCGGTTTTAGTGCTGCCCAGAAGATTTTAATGTTATTAGGTTTTATCGATAAACGTCCTTGGCTCATTGTATTTTCAATATTATTGAGTATTAATTATTTGTAGAATTTATACTTTAATAAGAAGTAAGTATATTGTTATGTTCAAAGTATCTTTTGATTTAGATGTGTGAAATCTAAGACAAGTTCGTGTTTCAAATTTATCAAGTAAACGATATGATGATTTTTAAAAGTTGCTACACTGATTTGATAAAGTTGTCGTTTGACAACACAGTGACCACAAAACATAAACATATGGCGTAGTACAGTGCCATCTGCCCATCTCTAGCATGCTAAATTTTATCGTCGTTTCGTATGTTGCCGTGTCGCTCGCACTTGCGTATATGCCGGAAAGGGATGGAAGCTTTATGTCGGCGATAAAACGTTAGCATGCTAGCTAGCTATGCTGTTTTGGATATCAAAATAAGAGTACGTGTTTTTCCTATGAAAAACACGTACTGTTATTTTGATATCCAAAACAGATTAATTAGATTGTAATAGAGAGGTAAGTAGTCTAAACTACTTACCTCTCTATTACAATCTATTTTAATTGTGTTGCTGACTCTAAAGTCCGTAACACATTACCGCAACGCACTTCAAGATAGGTGCGCTGCACCATAAGTGAGAGCGATTCAAATTTTAAACTTATTAAGAGCCGCGTGATAAAAAAAACAAAACACCTACAGAACATTTATTTAATTACAAACGTCATTCCTTATGACTTCCGCTCTAAAATCACTTAATTATTAAAAATTTAACGAATTTACAATAGTTTTTATTAAAGTAAAACTAATACAGGCATAAGTTTATAATATGAGTTTTATTTGTACCTTAGATGTTTTACATGGAATACAAAATTCAAAGAAGTGACACCATCAGTTTTGGTTTATTCCTCTAAAGATGACAAAGCATATTACTTTTATCTAAGTAGGTTCAATAGCTTCACTATAAAGAGTCTGTATATACAAAATCTAACATCTCTTGAAGCTAAAGAACAGCAGAGTCCTTAAATGTGCAGCTAATACCAAGGTAGAGGTGTCAGGACCGGCCAAAACAGGAATTGTTTCCAACTGGTTTTCTTTTAATATGCCAGTTTTATGTTGGCTGGCATGTCGCTGCAAAATATTGAAATATTAGTTTAGAATAATTGTGTCCACAGTATTTTTTTCATAAAATTTGCTTAAATTATGACATTATCATTCAAATTGAGCAAATACATTTCTTGGATGGAATCACAGCCACAAAACCCATAAGTTTTTCTAAAATAATTATATATAATGAGAATGACATAGACTACAACTAGTAACTAGCATGTCAGTAATAAGGTAGCAGCAACAAGTATATCAAAGGCTAAAAGTGAAAGTACAAATTTCAATTATACGAGCAGTCTCCATGAGGGTGAGAGGCACGAGAAGACATATTTAGGCCTTCGACCGCGAAGACGGAGCAGGAATGATATAATAAGCCGACAGTCCAACGACTATCCTGCTGATCATCGTCCCACCATACAAATCTTGTATATTAATTTTGATCCATTTATAGCACGTTTTGTTATAAAATAATATGTATGTATTAAAATATGTATATAATTTAAAAAAAGTATATCAATACTAACTATAAAAGTATATACAGTATTAACTTACTCTTACAAATTTGATGGGCATGGCATCATCTCGTAGTCGAGTCACATCCAGAGTTTTGTTGAAACATTTATCATCAAAATGTAGCGAGCAAATATAAATATATTTTGCATTTGGCTTTATATTTTCCATTCCAATGGCTTCAAGCCACTTTTTCTTTATACGCTCATTTCTTGGGATCCTATAAAATATGTTTTAATTATTATTTTTGTATGTTTTAAGCGGGGTAGCATGATAAAATAAGAAATTTTATATAAGCAATCATATTATATCGATATCAAAGTCGATAAATAATGTACAACCCCAGCTAATAAATTAACATTATTTAAGCGTAAAAATATAGTTAAATAGGTTAAATCCATTCATGACCTATAACTGCACATAAGAACCTTGCTAATTATAATGAAAATCTTCCTTTATTTTCCCGGAAACATTAACAATAAGCAATATTTTTAATGTTATTTACAGCGTACCTGTGTATGGTTAAAGATGACTGATTTGGTGTTTTTCTTATGCCGCACCCTATTACACTGCACACGGACATATCTGCGACGTAATTATTTATATTTGGCTTCAATTATTTTAAATCACAAGCAAAATATTGAAAGATAATTAGTTATTTTGATTTATACCACGACTTTTTGACAAGACAAGTACCGGGTGCACTGACTGATAATGACATTTGGTGCACTAAACATGGCGGATTTTCGGCCTCATTAGGTATTTACGTATATACATGTTCCACTTTGTGTACGCACTGAAATACTGTTATATTGTTTTCCTGCGAGTTACAGTGCTGAGTAAGAACGAGATAGATATATGTTTATGTGTGTGCCTTCAAAATGGATGCTATTTGTATAAGCAATTGTACGTATAGAACAATATGTCGCGTCCCTATTATAGAGGTCCATGAACTTGATAGATGTGCAAACGTCAAAAGTAAAATAAACGCTTGGAAACTGTATATAATGGCTACGTTCCATTAGAGACTCACAACGACCACGTTCACGACCGCGATTTTTCCCATTCCACTTGCTTGCCGGCGTTATAATCGTAAACCCAAGTGGAACGGTAATTCGACCCTTCTCTTGACATGGGTCGTTGTGAGCGTTGTGTGATCGAAAATGATGACGTCATTAGTGAAGTTTTCGCCACGACCCCAACGACCGCGGTCGCCTTGTGGAACGGCTAACGGAGCATTTTGGGCGTTGTGAGCTACTTTTGGAACGCGCTGAATAAGGGTCTTAAGCTGGAAATTTTACTTTTCAGGCTAGCAAAGTACTGCAATCAGTCCGAATCCCATAAGACAGGTGAACGGCCCAAAGGCCGATACAAGCATACAACGCATACATACAGGTTTATTCATATTAAATTATTTGTTGATACTTATATTATAATTACGTACAGTGATCAACAAAACGCAATTCAATTAAATATTAGCAAATTTTTTTTTTGCTAGTTTAATAGTGAATATTCTTAATTTGAATCAATCTAGCATGAAATTTCCATGATAAAACAATTTAATTTATTCTTAAATATTAAATTATCTCTGGTTAGATACTACATATATGAAAGTAGGGTAAACCATACTATTGTTGGCACATCACCCAATGATTGACAGTTGACGCTCGATGAATTATTTCAAGATTATTAAAGATCTTAATATTTTTTATTTGTACCCATAACAAAATATTATCACATATATAAAGATAGGATATTAAATATAGTCGATCTACGTTTCGATAAATAAATAAAAACCAAATAGATAATGTGCTAATATAAAAAATCAGATTATTCCAAATTACTATATAGCATCAGTAAAAATATTCTAGATCCATAGTTCCCTCTTTCTTTAAATATGAAAGAGGTTAAATTGAGAAAAAAAAATCTTTATATACTATATTAATATTATCGTCGTATGGCTACAAAATAGACAACAAATCATTAAAATTCATTAATATTTTGAATAAAGTAATAAGGTGCCAATCATTGAACTGGGGTGCCAACAATGGCATAGTTTCCCCAACTTAATAGCTTATCAGTGTTCTAAAATTTCTTGTATTTTTTGTTCAGTATTGTTAAGTCGCGTGAGTAATCACATTATTTGTGATATTCTTAATTAAATTATTTTTTTGTTTATCACTGATGAATTAGCTAGAGATAATAATTTGCTTTTGATTAGATTTCGGTTCGATTGTGATCTGTACTTATAAAATTAATTGCTTCGCGTAATAAGAACCCTTGTGATATGAAAAATATTTTAACATTTTCTGTTAAAATATTTTTCATAATTAACTTTAAATTAAGTTGTAACCTTTGATCACTCGTTAATAGCTGTCTCATCGTTATTTTGTGAACAAATCTACAGAAAAGTCGTCAAAGCCTCAGACTAAAAACGAATTACAACGCGCTTGACTTGGGAGAAATTAAATTTAGATAGTAATCTAAATAATAATGAGATAAAATTTATAGCACCTTTTTATCGAGAACTGTAATTTATTCACTTTCTATAACTATGTCAATAAATATAAACGTGAGCGACAATGAACATGAACGACTATGACAATAAACCTAAACATGAATGACAATGAACATGAACGACTATGAACATGAACAACTATGAACATGAATGACTATGACAATAAAATTAAACATGAATGACAATGAACATGAATGACTATGACAAACTTAAAGATGAATGACAATGAACATGAATGACTATGACCACTAACATGAACGTGTATGACTATGACAACAAAAATTAACGACTATAAAATTAAAGATACCATAACATTTTATAAGTACAGAAGATGCATACTTCAATAATAATTTAACCTTAATCACTACCTCATATTTATTATTTTTGTCAATTAATTTAAATTTTAGTCAATTCCATCTTGAATTTATAAATTACGAATATTAAAGGGCCTTAATATAATTGAAAATATAATATAACATAACATTCCATATGGACATAACATAAGTACTGTAACATGCTCCGTTAGAAGTACATATATCAATAGAACTCGAAAAATGTAACCAAATCCTCCTTTTAGAAAGAACGTTTTTGTTAACATATAAAAATATAGACATACAACAAAGAAAACCTTCTGTGTATATAAAATTATAAATCATGTGTTATGTTGCTTTGATATAAAAGTCATTAAAACACATAATAAAGAGATGAACTACTGGAAAAGACCTTTATCATTCCAAATTATTTGCTTTACTTACTCTGTCTTAGTACTGTTTTTAGTATTAGTAAAACAGTTTAGGGGTTAAATGTAACTGAAATATAAAGTTTAAAAAAAAGGTTAAACCACGCTTTCATGACATTGCCTTGTAATTAATTAATACATAGTAAAATAGTTTAAAACGTAATAAAATTGGAATAGTAAAAAATGCATCTTTTGCATAATTAAAATAAAAATAATTGAGTAAATGAAGTGTAACAAACAACATATTATGGGATCTTTACGCTGTATGAATGTAATCTGTTAAAAGGGACATTATTTATAAAATACATAACTATACGGATCATTCCGTTAACTAGTTAACCAGATAGGCACTTAGTTAACTAGTTAATCAGTTAGGTATCCAAACAGTTTGTTACCCTAGATTGTCATTTAGTTAACTAGAAGGTCGTCTAGTTAACTTGACAGTCTTTTAGTTAACTTGACATTTGTTTAGATAACTAGACAGCTATTTAGTTAACTAAACAGGCATTTAATTAATTAGACTGTTATATAGATAATAATAAGTTATTTACTTGACTGTATTGTGGTAATCTTAAATAAACTGTTGTTTTTTTAACCATTACCTAATAGTATTATTTTCGCATTGTATTGACGAAGTATATTAACAATATTATTGACAGTGTTAATTGTTTCTTTTAAATTAAATTCTTACTAGCCAAAATGATTATTTAACGAAATTTATATGATAGTTCCTATAGGAATTGCATTAAAGGTAGTGCTCTAATAACACATTAAAAAAATCTTAGAAATCAATATTGGTGCTTGAAAAAGTAATAATGGAATATTTTTATTAAAAATAAGCCGTACGTATGATTTGTTGTTTATTAAAATAAAAAAATACACATCACACGTACGGCTCATGCGTGCTTGGATGATTTATAATTTTAAAATTTTATTCAAAAATACTTGAAGATAATATTCAAATACGTCATAAATAAGTTATAAAAAAAAATTATAAATAAGTAAGTGGCCTTTAGGACGGTAATATATACGCCGATTCGCGAACGAATCGCGTAAAATTTTGTGTAGTTATAGTATGGACTGAAACTTAAATGCGTCCGTGAAGTTCGTCCGTGTTACTGTGCAGAACACATTCTAGAATAAACAAGACAATGTTCCTGTAAAAGAACTGGTATTATCGTTAACTTATTTATCATCATAGTTTTAAAATATCGTGTTAGAAAAGATATTAATATTATTTTTAAGCAGTAGATTAAACGATTAATAAGTCCCTATTTGACTCATTAAATTTATGACGTCATAACTTGCAGGCTTGTAGAACATCTCAGTGTTTTGTTAAATTATAAAAAATATGTTATCAGTCGGCTGAATCGCTTTGCGCATTAACCATAGTCAATGTGATTCGGTTTCTCGACATATCGGTAATATTATGTTTTTATCCCTTTACTCTTTGTACCTACTTGAAAGGCATAATACCTGATACTTTGAAAAAGATCCGAAATTTCACTTGAGCGTAGGCAAAGGTCACTGCTGAAGAATCGTACTGCAAATTATACTTGATTTGTCTATCAACTACCCTATGACTTTGAAGGGGAGTATTGCACTCCCACTCAGCCGCTATGCGGATTCGCATGTTATCTCATTCGCACTACACATTGACAGGTAATATATATGATAACATTTGACTGGGTCTATGCCATCTCACGGAGCTAGCTTCTCTCTGGACGCATTTAAGTTTTGCGCGTATTGTATGTGTATATAAGAAAGCATTTAATTAAGATTTTCTTTAATATCTATCTGTATAGTATTTTAAATAATTTATTATTACAAATTCTAAAATATTTGACAGTTAACTGTCAGTCTGTGTCAGAAGTTTTGAAAAGTACTAGTTGATTAGAACGATAACTAAAGATATAGAAACCGTGCTAAAATAAAATCTGAATAACACAGCTTTTTTATTTATATAGAGTAATATAATAAACATAAGTGTGAGTGAAACAAAATATCGTATTTATTGTTGCGCACGAGACAGAAGTGTAAACATTTTATAATTTAAAAAGTTTTACTCTAATTTAACACAAAGGTGAATACAAACTTCTTTCTTTAGGTCGATTCTGATTTAATGCAGGCTGGAACTGAATACCAGCGCTGTGACAGTTCTTGACACAGCATAACGCTGTGACAGATTCTGACACAGCATGACGCTGTGACAGTTTCTAACACAGCATGACGTTGTGACAGATTCTGACACAGCATGACGCTAATTTACCACCCTGACGCAGATTTTATGTTGTGTCTGTTTGTAACTAAAATCCTTATATTTTATTGCATGTGTATTTATTTGTGATAATAAATCATTGCAACTTTCTTTCTATTTTCTGCTGAATTAAAAATATGAACTGTCCTTCATTTTTGTTGTTCGTAAAGATCAAACTATTGAGTTTGTCACGTATTTAAAGCAAGACACTATACATATATCACTGCCTTGCTTAACCCAGTGATAACTTTTCAAGTACCAAATGAACAACTGTACACCTATCTCTTTCCAACGCGCCTCAAATGCCATAAGTGAGTATGGTTTGAATAGATGTATTTTCTAGATATTTTAATACGGTTTCTATATCTTTAGTTATTATTCTAGAGAGTTTGTTAGAACCCATCTCTTTTTAATAATTAATAAGTCCTTTATATCGTTAATTATGTCAATTAGGAAATTACAAATTTTTCTCCTTTTTAATATTAAATCTTTTTCGTGTTTCGGTGTTCGTATAAGTAAGTGTTGGTTGACCAAATTGTTGTTTTAGATGTAAAGTGATTTATTTTAACGTGTTTTTAATTTAATTAAAACCGACTTGCACTGCCTTACTAAATGCATTATTACACTCAAAATATCCTTTAAATTTCAATGAGAAATACATTGAATATGTGAGGGCCTGAAAAAATCTGTTTTGATTGCTTTGATGGTTAATAGTTATCCTGCCAATGAAACTGTGTATCAGAGATATTTAAAGTCAGTTTGAGAAAAGAGTAAATATAAAATATATCGATGACCACAAAAGTTCTTGTAGTCAAAGCTATATTAATAATAATGTAGGATGAACTGTAATATTGTTGAAACCCCCTAAATGATTGGCACCTTGTAAAATTATTTAACATATTAAGAAATTTTAAGATTTAATTTTTTTAATTTGTAACCATACCAAACCATATTATTATTTTTATTACTGTATGGCTACGAGATAAAACATATATTAAGATTTAATATCTTGAATAAATTGACAGGGTACCAATCATTGTTGTGTCAACAATTGTATAGTTTACCCTATTATATAAGCTATTGATTCCAAACTGTGGCAAAATACATTCCATACATTAGGGATGTAGGACAAATTTGTAAAATGACATATTAATATATATTGAAAATAGTCGGTTTACTTTTAAAACAGATTTATGGGTAATGCATTTAGTTACTGGTGTTACTACTCGTGCGCAGAAGGTTTACCGATAGCCTCATGATGTCACGCGTCGATGGTCAGTAGGGTTAACAAAAAAGGTTACATTAATAAATAGTTGTTGCTATAAATTTATTATGGTATATACAGTGTAAACTCCATGTAACGTCACTCGATTTAACGAAAAGATCCCTTAAGCGTCGAAATCACTTGGCTTTGGTTGGTTTAGCTTCTTCTTCCATACAATGATACACTATATAGCATTACACCCATTCTCTATAACGACAACAAACAAGTGATAAAATGTACCTTTTAAGTTGCCAAAATTAGTAAAAGCTACGCAGCTGTGTATGTTCTTTTATCGCTTTATTATCCTATCCCATAATAAACTCGACTGTCCGCATCATGCATATCGAAATTTGTAAGAAATTCCGTAATACCAAAATTTCTAAGTACGTCCTTTATCACCAAGGTGCCTCAATATCGCAAGATATGAATAAAATAAGTAAATATATACAACAAAATTACTGGTGCAACAAAAGTACCAGACTTCTCTCCATATAACGACAACTTTCTATAACGCCATAAAATGCACAGTACGTTCAGTGTCGTTATATAGAGTTTACACTGGTAGGTATATACAATAATAGTAAGTAGTCATCGCAAACCTTCTGCGCGCGGCGTATATAAACCCGATTGATGTCTCATACTCATTCTACTACCTTACCATTGGTAGAGAATTGACTTCACTTTTATGGAGGTTATGATTTTTAACCAGTAGTGAGGCAAATGAATGCTTAGTACGATATAGGAATGTGGACAAGTCGCACTGACTTAAGGTCTCTTTAACGCAAAATATTTAAAAAACATTACGAAACATTCAAACAAAAGAACAAGAGCTAGACACAAATCGTCTAAAGCCATATTTATAAAAGAAAATTCACTTGTAACTCCTCATAAATACTGTTTAAAAATTTATGTAGTGCTTGGGGGTAATTTTGACCTTTTTTAAATGGGTTGCGCTACTATGCCTGTACTTTTTTTTTCAACAAATTTAAAGTGTTTTACTGAAATATAAAGTCTAACTATTGCGATAAAAAAATCGTCTTTCTGTAAATATGATAATATTAACTTAACATTTTTTTGAAAGTGGTTAGGTATGATTCCGAATGTCCACTCAAGTAATTCCGAAAAAAAATATATAAAATAATCTAATTGAGCCGGCACTAAAAATCTGAAATTTTCTTTACAATCTTCCTTGCACCTCTGTAGAAATAAATCTAATATAATTTATGGTATACCATAAATCTAATATAACTATCTTCTGCCCGCGACTTCGTCCGCGTGGAATAGTTAAAAAAAACCCCGATTTTGAAACATTCTTCATTGGTGCTCCGTTCTTATTGGTCTTAGCGTGATGATAGTAGTCTATAGACTTCTTCGATAAATGGGCTGGACGCTGAAAGATTTTTTCAAATCAGACCAGTATTTCCTGAGATTAGCGCGTTCAAGCAAACAAACAAAAAAACTCTTCAGCTTTATATATTAGTATAAGATTATAATATAATTATAAGAGATTTATGATATACCATAAATTATATTAGATCGATGGTATACCATAAATTATATTTGATTATTTATTTCTACAGAGGTGTAAGGAAGATTGTAAAGAAAATTTCAGATTTTTACTCCTGGCTCAATTGACGGCCTCTGTGGTTGAGCGGGCTAAGCCTTTGCCGGCGTACCTCACTGCAACGCAGAGGTTCCGGGTTCGATTCCTGGTATAGTAAATTTCGGAAACGTATTTTCTCCGTTATTTACTATGGTCTGGGTGTCTGGGATCGGCCCCAGAGTAGTCCGTTGTATATTACCCATAACACAAGCGTAACTTGCTTAATTTGGGGATATACAATGTGTGTGTTTGTCTGCCGATTTAAAAAGATTAACATTTTTTTTTCGGAATTACTAAGTGGAAGTTACATACACACAATTCTTACTAATTTAACTTTGAGAAACTCATTTATTTACGATTAGTTGGTTGTGTATACACACAACCATAAGTGAAGTGAGGAAGGATATAAAGCGTCTAAATTAGCAAAAATATTGCTTACTGTTTAGTAGTAAATCGTAATTTTCGGAATATCCCTTTCTTCGGAATTACCCCAAAGTACTATAATAATGTCATTGTTTATTTTGGATAGTACCGAATTATTAGTACTACAATTTTCACCGTAGCGATATATATTAGTGCAAGTCAGTGTTAATATTACATTTTAAAAGTTATTATGAATTAAATAATTGATATTGAAATATAATGATTATGTATTGTTTTATAATGTTGGGAACAATAAGGAAACAAATGGACATGGGGTAAACGCGATTGTTGTTATGGTAAAGTTATTGGCGTTAATTAATTTTCGAAATTAATCATGTTGCTTATTAATAATTAAATATTTAATTCTTGATGATTAAAAAAAATAATCTTGTCTTATCGCCTATATTAATGCCGTGTGCTCACTTAAGGAATGATCTCAATGAAGAGTATTGTTAGATTGATCATTTTTTTTATATATGATATTTACTTGGAGATAGCCAAGTTTGAAAAAAATGCTGACTAGTTTCATTTCTATTTTCGTAAGGTTTTTTTTATTGCTCGAGTACAACATACAACCTGACGGTCCGCTTGGTGGAAAGTGGTTACCGTCGCCCAAAAGTGCTACTATTGTGTTGCCCTCCTCAAAAAGGAGGCTGGACCTGGCCGGAACATAAATCAGTTTTATTCTGGCAACATACCCTACACCAGGGGTGGTAGCCATCCAGACGGGCAAATACCCTACCACATGACTGTGGGTTGTTTTATCTTGGAAATTAATCTTCTTTCTTCCTGCATGAATAGGGTTGTAGAGATGGCGATGACTTGTAAGTAATGGTTTGGCAGATTTTTTTTTTAATCAAAACCTAGAAAAAATGTATTGAAGAAGATGACCACATTTGATTTTTGCTGTCGTACATATCGCACCCTTAAAATTATACAGACCTAAATCAAAATTGTGAGTAATTGGATTTTGATATCTAATACATAAAAATAAGGTATAACATTGAAGAACTTGATATTTTTAATTAGGTCTGTATAATTCTAAGGGTGCGATATGCTATATTTTACAGAGATATTCATTCTCAAGTGTAAACGCGGCTTTATAAGGTATTAAAGTATGTAGAGTAAAATGGCGAGACAATGCTTTAGTACAAAACGCTACTGTAAGTGAGATCAAGTTCATTTATTTAGTCATAGAATAATTCTAGTCGTAGTTAAGTAATAAGGGTTTGTTATTGGAATAATTGTAAATTCCAATTCAAAGTTTTTATTCAAAGTAAGTTCCACTTGAGAACACTTTTTGAAGGTCGTAATTTTACTTCCTGGTCTATGTACACCGCTTCGCGACGTGTTATTGCTGTTAAGGAGAAGCGGCAAGAAACTCCCCAGCAATACATCTAGCTAAATATTGTTTTTCTTTATATTTATATATTATTATATTTATATATTCTATATATCTCAAGTTCTCTCTTTTTTTAAATAAGTTTTATACAGAAGTATGTTACAGAATTACTTTTTGAAGAATTAATGGAGTTGTAGCAAACAATGCATACTCAAGACCAATACATAATAAAAGAGAAGACAGTTCTTTCATCCCTTAATTACTTGCATGATTACATACTGCTTGTGTTAACTATCTAACTTAAAGCCTTATATACTTCTGCATTAGGTGATTCTCTCAAAGTCCCATAATTCATATTGTTTCTCATTTAAGAAGCTTGTAAAATCCTATTTCCCGGCTTCGTCTAGGATGATGTTATAATTAAAGGCTACTTCACACATGTAGCAATGGGTTTAATGCGTTAGTTGTGACGCGATATTGTTATTAATTGTTAAATATTGACAGATGACGTATACATACTAATGATTGGCGGCGTTATTTTTAAGACGTATTTGGCCACAGTCGTTAACATTATCCCACATGGTACAAGGGATATAATATCAATATTTTAAAAAATAATTTAAATTGATAATATAATTTTCAATAATTATTCCAATAATATAACCAAAAATATAATATATTAAAATACAATTTATTCGTAATATGCACTCATTCATGTGATATTTAATAATATGCGGCAGTTCACTGTTTTAGATATTAAAGTATAATTTTGTACATTTTGCCAATTCTCTATAGGATGATATTGGCATATGTTATACCCGTTTGAAATGTACAAAGTTCGCCATAACCGCTTGAATTTCACTGTTAAACATTAATTTAATAAAAAAAAAACCTGTGATAGGACAAGAGCGTATTCAAGTAAATCACTTTGAAGATCACTGTAATATAAAACCTTTTTGGGGAATAGACAAAAGTATACAGTTCCGAAGCGAAAGAACAATCCGTTTTGTTTAAACAAGACTTTGGGAATATAGGGGGAGCTGTGCCATTATTGACATTGGTACCCTGTCAATTTATTCAAGATATTAAAACTTCTTAGTATCTTTTATCTTGTAGCCGTACATTAATATTATTATCATTGTATGGCTAATGAAAATAAATGCAAATTTATTCATCATTTGAATAAATTAATATGAATTGCATTGAGGGGGAGGTCAATTATGGTAAAGTTTACCCTACTATAGTTACGATTTGGAGAAAAAATTCACTGTAACAATATTTTTAATTTTATTGCCAAAGATGCCAGGTGGTAGGGCATTTGCCTGACTGGATGGCGACCACCCCTGGTCTACTGTATGCCGCCATAACAACCTTGAGTGGTGTTCCGGCATTAGTGACCAGGTTCCAGTCTCCCTTAAGAGAGTAGCAGCGCATTTGTAGCATTTGGTGTTGCAAATGTCCATAGGCGATGGTAACCGCTCTCCATCGAGTGGACCGTCTGCCTATCTGCTAACCTCATGCAGTAAAATAAAGATTTCTTATAAATGTATAAAATGTTTATTTTTCAAAGTTAATATACATACTATTTTCTCAATGTACGACAGTTACACACAGTGAAACACATAATTAATAAATAAAAATAGCCTTTATTACTTGATCATTATACATATTATTGATTATTATACAAAGTTATATTTATTTTTTCCAATTTCTCAATTTCTGTCCTTGTCCTTGTGTGAAACGCACAAATTTTAATGGTCTTTTTAAGCGTAAAAATATTCATATTAAATACAAATCAAATTATAATCGCGCTAATTAACAATGGAACTTTGTTTTATGTCATAGAAAAGAATACCTGTATCTATCTCTTTCACTCGCGTACAATTGTATTTCTGTCTCCCTTGCACAGCAGCAGAGCAAGCGCGTTGAAGACGGACACTTATGTGCGAATGACAGTGGAGCTTATATTATGTGAATATTGTTTTGGAAGTGATAAATAATTCTAAGATAGTCTCGCCTAAAAAATATGTATGTATTTAGTTAAATACTACTGTATGCGAAACGTTTGTTTATTTCCCAAAGAGATAGTCATCGCACGTCCGCCATATTGGAGATGTAATCAGTCACATTGCCTTGTAATCGGTAGATGGAGCGAAGGCTTCTTAGGGACAGCTAGGCTGTGGTGACATATAATGTTTCTTCAATAAAGTATTACTAAGTTATTATATGTTTTTTCTTATTACCGACCTCCCTTAGGTACTTACAATTTTTACTTTGGATTAACTTTGCATTCAAGGCGTCCACTTCGGAGTCCAGAGTCCATTTGCCCAGTTTTTCTTCTCCAATTCGCGAGGTCTTCGGCGTTTATTGTTAGACCATCGTCATACTTCGACATAAACGCATGTGCTGAAGATGAGGAAAAACATCGCGATGAAATGTGCACATTGAGATAACCAATGTGACAAATCCGCAGTCGCCCTGGACACGAGTAGCGGATATAATTGCAGATCCTCCTTCATAAATTAGGAGGCACGACCCCAAACTATGGGTGGTATTAGAGTTTTATTATTTACTAAAGTTTGACACGAAACCCTACGCAGTAGCTTTATTTTACATACATACATAACTTCACGCCAGTTCCCTTGCGGGGTAGGCACGAACAACAGAGTGCCATTTAGGCTTATTCTTACACACCTCACTTGCCTCTTTGACATTCATAACTCTTGTTATGCAAGCTTTATTTTACTTTCACAAAAACTTAATTCTGTTTTTTCACATACAATAATAACAACGTGTACTAGCGGAGGGTGATGTCAGGAGCCTTAAGAACAGACGAGTGTGCGTGACAAGAGTTATGAATGTCAAAGAAGCAAGTGAGGTGTGTAAGAATGGGCCTAAATGGCGCTCTGTTGTTCGTGCCTACCCCGTAAAGTTATGTATGTAATAATAACAAAAAACTAAGTTGATATGTTATAGTCGACACAACTGCCGAGCAATACATAGTGGCGACTAGAAGCCAACCTGATTTGAAATGACACAACGAATGACATCTTGTTTATGACAACGTAGGTATTTGTTAGTGAATTGAAGAAACACGATTGCAGCGCCATCTATTTTGCTAATCCGTATATTCTAGGGGAACGGCTTCATTTATTGAGATAAAATTTATCTCGAGTTATACCTAAGCCACCACTATGTCAAGTGTCCTTTATATAGGTTCAGTATTTTCCAAAAAAGATGCGATCGCAAAGCCATCTTTTACTCTATTTTCGTCTATTCCAAGAAAACGACATTATTTATCTGGATAAAAAGTATCCTAAGTTACGCCCCGGAAGAAAAGCTAGGCTCTATGTCGAGTTTCTTTTAAACCGCTCAGTCGTTTTGAGGTGATGCTCTAACAGACAGACAGACAAAGTTTCTAAAAATTGCATTATCGGAATCTCCTGGTGCGAATTATTCCCCCTGATTTTTCACATTTTTAAACGCATTGTACAAACTCGAACCATTTGTACATTTATTATAGTATAGTTTTAATAACATTTCCTTTGTCAAAAGATTTATATTATTATCTTACATACATACATAACTTCACGCCAGCTCCCTTGCGGGGTAGGCACAAGCAACAGAACGCCACTTAGGCTTATTCTTACACACCTCACTTGCTTCTTTGACATTCATAACTCTTGTCATGCACTATTATTATCTTGTTAGTACATATGTATTTTTATACATTTAAATATGTATATTATTATAGATTGACAACAAATTATGGTAGGCTCTTAAAAACCAAAATACATAATGTTTTATTGTAAAATATTTATTTTCAAAAAATTGTTCGCAATACAGAGCTATCAAAGACACTAACAAATATTGTTAAAGTAGTACACAAGTCTATACGTACCTACATAAATATATTATTAATATTATAATAATATTTTCATAAAATTAGACTGACCATATACGTCATACATACTTGGCGTCATATAGGTGCTGTTCAATATTTATGCCCTTAAAAACTAATTATATTTTTTCAAACATTTAATGTCTGCCGCAGTCAAGACCTTCATTCGGACAAAGCTACATATAAATGAACTGTAAGTTTAGATTATATCAATACATTTTGCAAAAGTAATACATATTATAATCAACGTTTAAAATAGAAGCAATAATTTGTAAATACATGTATAATATGAAGAAATTATTGGCTTAAAAAAGAGGATAGTACAGTAATACCTTGACTTACGCGAACTCGGAGTTACGCGTTTTGCAAATCTTTTCGATGAACTTCGTTTAACCGTAATACAATACAACACTATGTTCTTCACTCCCTCCACACTATATAGTATGATACCCCATTTTCTGGAAAACGGCTTTACAATCGCTGGTGAAGACTTAACTCGCTAATTTCGTAATTCTTAGGCTTTACGCGAATTCAACTTCCGCAATTATCGCGTAAGTTCGGGGTATTATTGTATTATTATATAGTCCGAGCAAATGCTGCCAAATATTGCGTGAACGATAATCATTTTTCTTCGAATTACCTGCAATTTTAATTCAGGTAAACGCGCTAATTACTGACCAGATTATTTATCGGTGTCAATTAAGTTTTTTTTTATCGAATTCTATGAACTCCGAAAATAAATTCTCCATCTTTATGAACTTTTTCAAACATTCAAAGCGCTTTGCTAACCGGATGTTTTCCCACTCGATTATAAAAAAAATTAATGTATCGAATAAGACATTTAGACGTTAGTATAAAAGTTTTGTTATGATATCGTTAACGAGTTTACAACTAGTGTGCTCTTTTACAACCGTACTTATTATTTCATTCATACTCTAATACTAAATCAAAAGAGATTGTTTATTCGAATACACCATTGAGACGGTTGCATTAATACAAGAGCCTAAACACTATAATATAAAACTTAAATAAGTTATCATTATTTCGAAATATGTTGATGGATTACTACATAAGTAATCATTAAGAACATAAGTAGGGTAAACTATACCATTGTTGGCACCTCCAATGACCAGTCAATTTATTCGAGATATTAAAAAATCTTAATATTTTTTATTTTGTAGCCATACAATGGAACTCAATGCCACTCAACATCAGACAAGCTAAGTCAGTATCCTGTTTTAAAATCATGGTTTTTAATTATTTTACGTCCTCTCAGGTGCTGCTTATTCTGTATGTATTATGATATGTTTATATAGTATATAATAAAGATTTTTATTTCCTCCTTCCTTCCACTTTCATGTTTAAATATTTTTCTTAGTTTAGGGGGTTGCCTGGAAGAGATCGCTTTAAGCGATAAGGCAGCCCTTTTTTCAACATTTATAAGTATCTAGTTTTAAGAACGTAGTTTTACTTTTGGTGAACAATAAAGTGTTTTCATTCATTCAATTATATTACAATTATCGATCGTTACAAAATAAGTAAAAAAAGAATTATGTCTTGAATAAATTAATAATATGCTGAAGATAGGAATGGGGGCCAACAACAGCATAGTTTCCCCTATATATTTGAGTTTCAGTTGCCGAATACATTATCAATTTTTATTTGTTGATGGTACACAATCATTTTAAAATGGCATCAGATTTACAATAGTATTATAAATTTAACTTAAAACATTAACTTAAACCATACATATATAAACACAACGTATAAGCGTAAGGCCTAGCCAAGAGCGAGAGAGGGTAGCGAGGCAGGAAGAGCGTTTACTTTACGTAAATTATTGTAAATCCCAAGAGACGCCTTATTCTAGATATTCTTTCTATATAGTGATTTCGGTCAAACTCTTCAAAGTGTATGGGTTTATCCAGATGGGAAGCGTGTTCTATGAACAGTCCAACTACGTAGCATTGTTTTCTTCCCGCAGATAGTTTCATACATGTCGATCCGTATTAAATGCGAAATAGGATTAGTAAAGTTTATCTACGTATTGAAGCATTGGTATTTCGTATCTGAAAATCTCTTATATTTTTGGCTACATGGTAAATGTACGTACGCAGTAAGTGTAGTAACAAAAACATTATTCAAAATCAACACAAACAAACTAATTAGTACAGAAAAAAAATCTGCCTGTTTTTTGTTAATTTCAATGTAAGATTACAAGAAAATAACTAATTACCTTCACGAAACTTTATTTTCTAATAAATATATTAATGAGGACTATTTATTTAAAAAATACGTGGATACTTTTTGGTATCTTTGACATCCCAAAATAAAGACCCAAAGCTAGGTTGACAAAGGGAGACCCATTTATACGCACCCCGCTGCCCGCTCTCAGCTGGACCATACACTAATAACCTTAACTTACATTGAAATTCCACAGACATTCTTTAAATGGTGTATATTTTATGCTAACACCCTGCAAATTGCACGAAAAGTAAGTTTAGTAATGTCTATGGTAAAAAAAATCCAAAGACACTGTGATACTTAGTTTTGTGGTTTTTTATTTGACCGAAGAAAATTAGTTCATTTTAGTAACGCCACTAAAAATGGTTAAATCTAAAAATTCATCAAGAATAGTTTTTAAACTAAGTATCGTCTAAACTGCTTTGAATATATCGGATAGTCGTAGGTAATCGAGTAGACGTAAAATTAGGTACTTTAAAAAAATAATAGTTTATTTTTTATGTTAGTCCATACCAAAATTATTATCCTATATTGCGTAACTTCAGAAGGTCGCGCAGTGATTAATTTTGTATAAAAAAATGTCTGCTGCGCACTAAGAATGGCCATCTAATTTAGAGTGGATTAAACCTAAGCCACACATTAAACCATATTCATTTAAATAAAATAATAAAAAAACAATATTACGAAATACTGATTGTAATTTAGGAACTACAATTAGCCGTTTCAGAAGATTCTCGTAATAAATTCAAAATTTCAAGAGCGAACTAAAGACAACTAGCGTATATTATACAGGCCATAGACAAACCTCTTTATCACAGTTGTCGAAATGCACAATTACGCAATGCATTGTCCCTTGTATTATAATATAGAGGAGTGGTCACATCTAATGAGAGTAGGAGGATCAATTCATGCAATAATATTTTGCAGAACATTTCTCAATAAATTTGAAAGGACATTAGAACAAAATGCGTCCATAACAATTCGAAGTTTAAATGAAAAACGCTCTTACAAAATCTAGAATCTCCTTTTTTCAAAGATAAACCTTTTAAATTATCTTAAATAGCATCTTTAACTTCAACCGATAGCCTGAGTAGTATTAGAATTCGCCACAAATGCAGGCAAAGGAATCTTAGTCCATACAGCCAATTCTGATGTATAAGCTTTCGTATAGTAGCGCAGTTGTATTGTAGGCTACAATCGAGGCCATTCAACGGAGTTCTTGTGAAAACTCGAAAGGCCACATTTGACTATACGGTTCACATTTCTCACAAAAACACATAATTACTACTCAAAAACTATCAATATCCTGCTACAACTATCGTCCATTTTAGAGTAATTTTACATATTTTTAGAAAATAAAACTGCACAGCACAACGTCACCTTTCCGTTCCCGCCAAAAACTCCTGATGAATGACTATATGTGACTACTGTTATCGGCGTTTCACATCTTTGTTTCTCGCGACGTTTTGCGAGGATGTAGAATGCTCATGTAAGGATAAGAATAATTTTCCACACTAACCTTTTAAATAAAAGATTACGAAGATTTAGAATTTCCACTTACCCGCATTATTTTGTGATAGCTCCTCAAGTGCGAACATGGCTTAATCTTATTATCTATGTCTTACGGTAAAAAAAAGTAACGAGATATGTCTATGGTCGTGTTATTCGAATTCACTGGTAAAAACTAAGAATGGCTCTGAATTTTCCTAAATACTTCGCGCGTTTTATGTAAAAATAAATAAAACATTGTTGACACTTATTGTATACAATACTTATAATCAAATATATAACATTATTCTAGGTTATACGTGTCTATGATTAAACAATTTTATTTTTCAATTGCATTACTGTCTCTGAATCAAAATAGTTGTAACAATTTGCTCACAGTATTATAATCTAATTAATCATTAACAAATGTTCTTTTTTTCAAATAACGATTGTATTAAAAATGTGTGTTGCCACCCTAAATAATATGGCTATAAAAAATATATATAAAAAATAATTTCTTAAGTGACAGTGCCATCGACGATATAGTTTACCCTATTTACTTTTACAAATATATCAAAATGGACGATCATTGACATCATAATTATTAATTACGCAGGGTATAGTAGATACTAGATTATTAAAATTAGCAAAATTAAAAAATTACAAAGTCAACGATAGACTATTCTAACAATTGTAATATGAGTCTAAGTCTAACCGTGAAAACAATTATCATGATGCCTGACGCCTGTCATAGTCACTCATTAGTACAATGTAAAAGAAGACAATTTTCTAACCATAATAATAGATGTATTAAGCTTTCGAAATATCAAAATAAAAAAAATGAATAATTAAATTAAACGAGTACGTCAAGATGCATACAACTTTTGAAATCATTTAACCATAGACACTCGAGTAGATTTTGATGTCATCAAGTTTGGTCCCATATTTACAAAATTCCTATTTCACATTACGTCTAAATTGTTAACATGGACGATATTAAATTTTAAACATTTTAGGACTGACTTTAAAACAGCGTTAATATTAAATCTGGCCACAATAAAACGCGTGTACCCATATCGGACATTTAAATTTCACATTTGATTTGAATACAGTTCGTTAACGGGAACTTGACGCGCAGGGGTACCAATTACCAAAAATATTACACCAAAAAGCCAAAGTCAAAAACCCGTAAAATCGCCACAAATTATTTGAACACTTATAAAAGTATCAATTTACGGTTTGAACACTTCTTTATGGTTTTTAAAGAAGCGTTCAAACTTACTCTAATTCTCTATGAATAAAATCGTTTATTTATAATCTGTTTTATTCCTCGATATAAGTAATGTCAATTTTTTGGTGTTGGCAACTCTACGCATCGAGTTATAGTGAACGCACAGTAAATGCTTACTTTTTAAATTAATGATCCAAATTGGAGTCCTAAAGCCAATATTTACTAACAATCATTTTATTCAGTGTGGAACTTTTCAAAGGCACGATATTTCATCAGAAATTTTTACTTTTAGGAATACTTGATAGACAAACAAAACTACATAAAAATATCTAAAACTAGGTTTGTTAATAATAATATTCACAAATTGAAAATATGTTCAACCGCTCATCAGACCCTGACTTGGTGACAATGGGACCACCTCAGGAGTACTTTCGAATTAAAAAAAAAATTGAAAATCGGTCCTCAAAAAAACACATTGTCGAATCGAAAACAACAACTTTTTAAAGTCAAAAATGTAAAAAGCAACAATGTGAACTCTGACTTTAAAAAAAAACTTAGGCCCAAACTAGTATAAAACGCTTCGATAATGCAGGAGAACCAGACAGCAATTTCAATTGTGAATAGTATTATTTCAGTGCTTGATACCCTTAAAATCGTCGAGTTAAACAAACCCATCAACCGGCTATTTTACAAGGCAGATAGATAATTATTTTGCATAAATATTCAAATTTTAAACTCGTCAATAATAATCAAAAATATTTTTTTAAATTTTTTTATTGCAGGAGTTCAGCAGACAGGCAGAAAGCGGTTACCATCGCCTATGGACATTTGCAACACCAAAGGTGCTACATATGCGCTGCTGCTCTCTTAAGGGAGACTGGAACCTGGTCACTAATGCCGGAACACAACTCAAGGTTGTTATGGCGACATACTTTAGACCAGGGATGGTAGCCATCCAGTCGGGCAAATGCCCTACCACCTGGCTGTGGGTTGTTTGGTCGCCTCTTACGTCAGGCCGCCCCGCCGCAGGAAATTGTATTCTTTCTCCGTTGCTGTACGGATAAAAATATGTTCATATTTTCTCAGCAGTTTGTGTTATTTGAATAATTGTATACACCGCACCAATTAATGGACGCTTATTGCTGACAGCAAATATTTGCGCAGTAACAATTTCTCAAATAACTTACTGCGCCGATTTTGCAACTTGCTAAAAGGCCAATAAGATTGGCATAAATCTGAAGACTCGTTGTCTAATTTAAAGAAAATTGCTGCCCAACCATAATTATCGACATTATTAAATAGTAACAGTAACTATTTGGTTATATATGTCGGCCTCTGTGGTTAAGCGAGCTAAGCCTTTGCCGGCCTACCTCACTGCAACGTAAAGGCTCTGGGTTCGATTCCTGGTATAGTAAATTTCGGAAACGTATTTTCTCCGTTATTTACTATGGTCTGGGTGTCTGGGATCGGCCCCAGAGTAGTCCGTTGTATATTACCCATAATACAAGCGTAACTTGCTTAATTTGGGGATATACAATGTGTGTGTTTGTCTGCCGATTATATTATATATATCATATTTGATATAGTGAAATATTTGTTTTGTTTTTTAAGTCACAATATTAAAGGTATCAAACAGTTAAGTTGTGTGATTTTTTTTGACTTACAACTAGATATAACAATGAGTCGGGTTTCGTGCAACCAGCCACCGTTATAATCATTGGTACTATGACGTCCGCTTAAAGAATAGAAAAAAAATGCATATCAATAGAAGATTATAATACTATGATTTTCCTGCAAGAGCAGCTTATGTTAATTGAAAACGGCTTATCTCTTTGGAAAGGATAGTGTATTTATACATTTCAATAATTAAAATAAACGGATCAGTGTGACTATCCAGCGAGGAAACGTAGCCAGCCTTCTGGGCACCCTACCCATAGAAGACGGTGATCTAGGCTCAGGTATTCTACTTATAGCCTTGAGGGACTATGGGTAGAATACAATACAAATAAGTTAAGTTTTCTTTTATTGTATTCGATTATTTATAAATTTCTTCAGCTTATTGTCAATTATATACCGTCTGTCATTATAAGAAAAACTATATTTAATAATAATAAATACAATCGCACGTGAGCAGTTGAGAACTTGCATCAATATTAGGTATTATGAGATTAATTCAACAACAATATTTCAGAAGTGCATTACCCAAAGATTTAACAAACAGTACATATTACGTTTTTAACTTTAAATATCGCAATTATACAATAATTACAATAAATAAATAGTTGCAGATTCGATCCTGAAAGCGTATTTATTTGGAAGATTTTTCATTTTTTTTTACCTTTCCTTTAAGCGGACGATATACATACCTTCTCAAGGGTCCGTTGCGCGCGCCGGTAGTTTTATAAACAAATCACATTTAAAATTACACTAAACAGCCTTTTTTTGAGTTTTTTTCTAGTTTTTTTTCTTTCGACTCGTTTACGAAGTAACCTTTCAATATATCAATCGAAAAGTTACTACGTAAACTGATTAATAAATTAATTTGTTTTATGAGCCGTGTAATATTCGTTTACGATAATACAAATACAATAATATGGCAACAAATAATTAAATTTACGAATTATTGAACACAATTGTGTTTAAAATTGAATATTTTTTTATACCTATAGGAATGTTATACAACAGAAATCATTAATTACTTTTAATGTTTTCTTATTAATACCAGTCCTATAAAGTATAAAAGGCAAATTAAAAAAAAAAACTTCTACGCCCAAAACGACACTGTGTTTGCAAAAATGCAAACATACTTTCGTAAAAATGTTCCACCCTAACCTAACAAGTAAGTATTTACCTTATAATAATATAAGATATTTATTACCTGTAGAAGGCTAGTAGTAATGTAGCTTTCAATATCACACAGCTCATAAAATATCTATCTATAAATAAAAGAATGTTAAGAGAGTCAACGTTTTGAATAATCAAAACAGCTTTTAAATAAATTTTGGTTTTGTTAACTACACCAATAAGCAGACAATTTTCAAAATGGCGGCTTATCGTGCTATCGCGCTCACTCTCTCAACATTGCGGAGAGTGTGAGCGAAACGGGTATAGAGCGCCATTTTATCGTCCCTCTGTCGACATTGCTCATGCCAATTTTATTTGGTAATATCACTGGTCTGTCACAAAACTTCAATTTATATTATTATTTACTTAGTTGTCAGACAGTTTAAATTCTTTAATAAAACGGACTAAATAATTAAGAGTATTAAAACTCATTTTTATGTTACTGAAAATATTAGAATTCCAAAATTGAGAGTTTTTTGTCTGTGTATATAAAAAAATAAGTGCTGCTTATAGACAATATAATACGTCTAGTCTATGGTTTTAGATATTTTGAATCTGTCTCCTTATTGAAGCCATATCTCATGCCTCGTTACACTAAATCCCCTTCTATGGCAGGTAGTAGGAAAGAGTCGCGTGTTCAACGTGGCTTACTTGCGCTGCCCATTTCACTCTCCACTTTCCTGCTTGCTGCATAGAAGTGGGCATCGTATAAACAAGGAGTTGAACAATAATACCTGTCTGACAACGTCACCTCGATGTATCTTCGAGAGGAATCTTCAAACCTTTTCCTCGTTCAAAGGTTGCTCTTCGTGTTTCTCTTCAACTGGATTCTGTTTCGGTGAGTTCCAAGGTTGGAGTTCACCAGATCCGAACACCACGAAGCACAAGGCACCCACGATGTAAGTGCAGGCCAATATGAAGAAAACAATCTTCCACTGCCCCGGTGTGTTCTGTATAGGAATATTTAGGTATTTAATATACCTATTCTAGTATTTACAGTGATATATAAAAACCAGGACATGCCCGCGACTACGTCCCCGCTTGACTGGAACTTTCCGCGGGATTCACGGGACACAAAGTACCACAAGAATAAGCTAATTTTTATGCAGCCGAATAACTACAAATGGCTCTTGGGAAAATTCTTTTTTTTATTGCAGGAGTTCAGCAGACAGGCAGACGGCCCACTTGATGGAGAGCGGTTACCATCGCCTATGGACATTTGCAACACCAAAGGTGCTACAAATGCGCTGCTGCTCTTTTAAGGGGGACTGGAACTTGGTCACTAATGCCAGAACACAACACAAGGTTGTTATGGCGGCAAACTCTAGACCAAGGGTGGTCGCCATCCAGTCGAGCAAATACCCTACCACCTGGCGTACGGGATTTTACGGGATTCCCAGGTAAAAAATACCACACATAAAATTCGCTATCGATTAGTGCAACAATTCACTTTGGAATTCGCATTTTTTTATTATTCTGACTATATTAAATAATTCCCAGAAAAAATCCCGCGGGATTCCGAGAATAGAAATAATGCAGATTTTAAGTCTAAGAATATGCTGTCGATCAGCAAAAATGCATCGAGATCGACCCACTAGTTTTTACATGAATTCCGAACAAACAGACAAGAAATCTTAAAATATGGGCATCATGTTCTCCAGCGTTTATATAGTCTATTCCAGTTTTTATAAATAGCGGCTAAATGCTAATTGACGGCTTCTATGGTTGAGCGAGCTAAGCCTTTGCCGGCCTACCTCACTGCAACGCAGAAGCTCCGGGTTCGATTCCTGGTATAGTAAATTTCGAAAACGTATTTTCTCCGTTATTTACTATGGTCTGGGTGTCTGGGTTCGGCCCTAGAGTAGTCCGTTGTATATTACCCATAACACAAGCGTAACTTGCTTAATTTGGGGATATACAATGTGTGTGTTTGTCAGCCGAATTAAAAAAAAAAAAAAAGAATTAGCTTCAATGTACAGACACGGCATATTTAGAATTTTATAACATTATAGACGATAAGGGCCAGATACAGAAGGCGAGCAGTACACGGCACGAATTGTCAGGAGGTTCCTGTCTCTGGAGCCCTCACCATCGGTAGCTTGGACTCAAGACCCCGTTGCTGACGGAAGTCAGGCTTGTATATTTTTTAAATTCATATATTGGAAGTTTTTTGTAAAAGAATATTATTTTTGACATGATATTTTAAAAATATTATGATAAGATTGTAATTTGCGCCTTTTTTATTATGAAAGTACATAATGTTAGTGTTTGTTGCGTCATGTAAAATGTAAGTGTTCAAGTCACGTGCAATAGCTAGTATAGCTCTAACTGCATTAGTGTTAATGACTGTGATAAAATGTGACTTACTTATAGCGTTAACATTAATGTATATACATGAGTTATCTGTCTATGTTTAACGTCATTAACAATGTCGCATCTCAAATAACCCTAAAACCCTTGGTTTTTTTTAAAGTTTAAGGCTTGGCAACTAGGCCTTTAAGTCAGGCGCCGTTGTATTGTAGGCTACAATCGACGTCATTCAACGGAGTTCTTGTGAAAACTCGAAAGGCCACATTTGGCTATATAGTTCGCATTTCTCGCAAAAACACATAATTACTACTCAAAAACTATCAACATCCTACAACTATTGTTCATTTTAGAGTAATTTTACACATTTTTAGAAAATAAAACTGCACAGCACAACATCTTCTTTCAGTTCCCGCCAAAAACTCCAGAACCCTTGGCTATTTCTGCGTAGACTACACTAAGGCTACGTTCCATTAGGGACTCGCAACGACCACGTTCACGACCGCGATTTTTCCCGTTCCACTTGCTTGCCGGCGTTGCAATCGTAAACGCAAGTGGAACCAAGTGGTTATTCGACCCACCTCGTGACTTGGGTCGTTGTGACAGTTGTGTGATCGAAAATGATGACGTCATTAGTGACGTTTTCGCCACGAACCCAACGACCGCGGTCGCCTTGTGCAACGGCTAACGGAGCATTTTGGGCGTTGTGAGCTACTTTTGGAACGCGCTGAATAAGGGTCTTAAAGCTGGAAATTTTATTTTTCAGGCTAGCAAAGTACTGCAATCAGTCCGAATTCCATAAGACAGGTGAACGGCCCAAAGGCCGATACAAGCATACAACGCATACGTACAGGTTTATTCATATTCAATTATTTGTAGATATTTATATTATAATTACGTACAGTGATCAACAAAACGCAATTCAATTAACGTATTTTTTGAGCTACTAGTGGAACGCGCTGTGAGACTAACATAGTGGTGTAACATGAGGAATACTCACATTGCCATGTGTGAGTTCCCCGACCATAAAGGTGGAGAGCCATCCACCGAACGATGACAGCGTGTTGGCCATGCCGAAGATTGTGCCTGAAACATTAAGTGAATCATATGCAAAATGAAAAAGACATGACATTTTGATCTCAGCCAAAATCACGAAAAGCGATAGAAAGATGTCAGAAAAAAATAGTAGGCGTTACGTGAAGTAAGATAGCAAACACAAGAAATTGCTTGAAAATGTTGGAATAGGCTTAAGGCTGATTTACACGTACTAAATATAAGTAAATAACAAAAATTTTAATGACTTAATGCATGTAAACAATGACTTTAGTTAGGAGTTACAAAAAGGTACAGCTTTAACATTTACTTGATACGAGTAAACCAGCCTTTACAATCTAAAGACACTCTGAATATGTAAATAAAATCAAACGTGACCAAAAGGCTGGCCTGCACCTAAAGCAACGCATCAGCGTAGCCATCCAACGTGGAAATGCGGCCAGCATTTTGGGCACTCTCCCCGCCGACGGCGACCTGGAGTCTATTTTTTACTTATAGTTTGTTATTTTGTAAGTCTAGTTATATTTATATTGTAGTTTAATTTAAGAGACCGGAAGGCTGGAGCTTACCTCGCTCAAAGGATTAGCCTCTGTATCCAGCGAGGCAATGCTGCCAGCCTTCTAGGTACAATGCCCAGCGACAGTGGTCTGGTGGGGCTGGACGGGCCTTGATACAGGTTTTTTTTTTTTTTTTTTTTTTTAAGCTAGGTTTATTTATATTATGAATTATGCCCTCCTTTTTTATTTAGTTCTAGTTTTTAATTTTAGGTTTATTTTTCATACTGTAGTTTAGTTTTAGTATTTAATTGTATTTTTTTATTCATGTTGAGTTTAATAAACATTTACGTTTAATTTTAGTTTATATTCTTAAATCAAACAAAATGTATTTTAGGCAAGTTTATACTTGAACTAATAACCGAAAATCTGTAATACAATAAATCTGTAAAGGTTTGTACAATACCTTTCAAAACGAAAAAAAAAACAGGGGGGAGTAGCTAATAGCGAGAATACAACTTTTATAATTTTTGTCGGTTGTCTGTTAGAGCGTCACCTCCAACTAAACTGAATTCTATGAAACTTGACACAGAGCTAGCTCATATCTTCGATCAACACTTATAATATTTCCCTAGAAATGAATATAATAGAATTTATTGCATAATATTATAATACAGTTCAAGAAGTTTAAGTACAGAAAACAATAGGCGGTCTTATCAGTAAAAGGAATTTTTTGCAGGCAACCTTATGATGGATTAAAAAAACTTGCGTAACATGTTCGTTTTGTAATATATATAAAATTTTATTTTAGTAGAGGGTAGACACAGAAATACGACAAGAATATACATATAATGTAAAAATGACGTCGTTTTCGTGGAACAGAAGGTGGCGCTGCGGTCGTACGAATACGTCGCCACGATGGCAACGCGAACGAAGTTTCGCTGGCACATGTTAGTGATTACACAGAAAATGAGTTTAAAATACGTACCACTGAAATTAGGCGCAATGTCGAGGCCGTTCCCGAGATATCCCGCGGTGACTGCACCATTGATGGTCAGAGCTATCGTGAATATCGCGATGGACCAAACCCTGTCCTCTCCGAAGTAGGCCTGGGCGAACATGAGGATGCCTGAACATAAAATGGACGGCAAGGGTAAACAACCAACGGTTACAGCAGAATACTTAACAGCCAAATCGACTGAGATACTTTTTAGCGTTCATACTCTTCACCCATATATGATATTCTGCCACATGATATCCCTCGCCCAATTAACCTTTAAGACGGAACCACCACGGACTTGTTGCCCGAACTGTCACACGCGGCTAATTGGAAAGCACCACAATCTGGTCAAATATAGATAATTGAATCGAACGTTCAACTGATGCTTTCTCCCTCTAACTACATACAATTTGTATTAGAATAAAAGATACGATATAATTCTCTTGGATTTGGCGCGGCAATTTTGATGGCAGCTTGTGGTAAAAAAAAATTTGGTCCCTCAAAGGGGTTAATCTTAGTTTCCTTCTGACTTTATTTTATAGTAAGCATAATATATTGATTCTATATGTTGCGGACAGAGAGCACCCCCCTGACCCGTCCGCCGGAGCACACCAACTCTCCGCGCCCCGCATACCGCCGACGCCCATAGCTGGCGCAATTAGCAACTAGGCGTCGGACGAGATGCGCGATATAGGAGGCAAAAATTGGCCATTAAAATATAATCCATTATATAATTCTTCACAATTCACAGTTCTACTATAATTCTCAACGACGACTCTCTTGCATAATTTGTGCTTATTCTATGTATATTTCGATTCATGTAAAAAAATCAATAATAATAATAATCATACAGTCCGTTACATCGAGTTTAATTTCAAAACAAGAAGCAACTGCCACCAATACTATATAAATTTTTATCACTTAACAATATATCCCTATAAAGTAGTTAGACTAACATAACTGTTTGTGCTGTCTTGTTCTCAGGTTTCTGGAAAAGATAACCGATTAACAAAATTTCTTAATTTTTCCAGCTATACTAGCGTCTATTAACACCTACCTCTTTTACTTTGCAATTGGAAAAATGAATGACAAAGACGTTGGAGCCAGCAACAACAAAGATAGAATAGAATGTCATTGATACAAAACGTCATATCCGCCTTTATTTTCTACGGGTGTATTGTATTAATGTTCATGACGACATAGTTCTAATTAGTCAAATAGCTTCTTGATTACACCGGCCCACAAAAAACGTGGTCTGTACTTTTGAACAGACCCGTCTATAGATGTACCTACACATCGAGATAAGCCGCCTTGGACAAGCGTGGCGGGTATACTGTCCGTTCCCCCTATAATGGGAGGCCCGAGCCCAGCAGTGGGACATTTATGGGCTATATAGACTATATTATTTTAGTCTTATAGAAATCTTTGTTTTTTCTTTCTTTCTTCGACCTAACATTTCATTGACTCTTTCGGTAAGCCTTCTGGGACCAGTTTTATCTGTATTCCCTCAAAATTCTGAGGGTGTATGGACTAAACTGATCCCAGATTCGGATTCAGAGCTGTACAATACATAAATAGACGGGTCTGGTCAAAAGTACCAGTTTTATTTTTTTGTGGGTCAATGTTATATATTCTTTAAACAATAAAGCCGATAATCAAAGGGTTCTTTTCTGCCTTTCAATTTGGTTGAATCAACCAAAGTGATTCATATAAATATAAACTTGATTCTGTTGTTCGTGCCTACCCAGCAAGGGAACTGGCGTGAAGTTATGTATGTATGTGTATGTATAAACTTGATTCATCAATGTTATTGAATAGCAGTTCTATGCCTTTCAAATTTATTCAACTTGATTGATCCAACTAACATGAGCATTATAAAGGTTATTTACTTTGACAGCAAGATGACAGTTCTTCACATATGTAATTGTATATTTTTAGAAATTCTGGTCAGAAAAATAAAACATTCTTAAAAGCAATCAGACAAATACACGATTACTACGAATGTTGAAACCGATTAGTTTGAAATACGAACCTGGCAACCCGACAGCGAATCCGGTGAACAGTTTCCTCGCAGTGGTGGTTGATAGTTTTCCATTTCTTCTAAGAGAGTCGGCCAGAATTGATGACGCCAGCGCACAAAGGTACTTGCCCAAGTACGGCAAAGAAGACAACAGGCCATTCTGTTAACAAAATTCTACAATTAAGAGTCGAGTTACAAACGCGGCCAACGTCAAGCAGTAATTAGGACACTTTTTATCGCGATAAATGATATATTTTCCGTGAAAGAAGGATGAGCAAAATAAATGGCGCTGCAATCGCGTTTTAAGATTCCACCGCATAATAGTCATAGGCAATAGGTTGGCTTCGACTCATCTCTATGGTCTGCTGTGCATTAAATGAAAAATAGCAAGATCTCTGCGTTTTTGTGTAAAATGGTGAGCCAAGTATATATATATATCGATGACCGATTATTAATCGTAACTCTTAGCACGCGTTAGATCACAATTGGCGTCATCAGTCCGTTAATTTCATGAAATTGAAAAGGACATAACTAGTTCTTTCATTTTATGACTGTTTTAAGTTTAAAACGTTAAGCCTATAAGATTATAGGTAAAATACAATATCATTGTTAGTAAATTAGATTAGGCTCCCATAGAGTAAATAATAACCATATACAAAATTAAAATTAACAAGTTGGCGGTAGGCTAAATAAAACTTTAACAATACTCGTTGACACTTGACATCTTTGTCTTCCGTGATCACGGCCACTGAAAAGTGGCCGAAACGTCGGAAAAACCAAAATCAAATAAAATTACCGCGCTTAAAACCGTTAAAACGTAGTTTTATTAAATATCATTGTTGTTATAACTTATGTTTTTTTTTAAATGTATGTATAGGTTTGCCTTTGACCACTGTCTCACCTGATGTTGAGTGATGACTCTGTCTAGAATGGAGCACGCTTACATCTAACATACCTATTCGTGACTTGAAGATTTCAAATTGTATTTGTCAGGAAAAACAGACTCCGGCAAATTATTCCACTCTTCGGCAGTGCGCACCATAGAAGATGAAGCGAAGCGGTTCGTCCTGACTAGTGGTGTTTCCACCATGTAACGATGGCGCAAACAGGTGCGTCTGGTTATTCTATGATAAAATGGGGTTAGAGGAACCAGCTCGTGCATTATTAAGGAATACTCCTCGAGATGTATTCAATAGAAAACAGATAGCACCGCGACCTTGCGTCGGGCAAGATGGCCATTGCCGACCAGATTCCTGTATGTATTATAATAACAGCCCATAAACGTGCCACTGCTAGGCTCAGGCCTCCCACTATAGAAGACGGAGAGTATACCCGCCACGCTTGTCCAAAATGGCTTGGCATGTTTGACACATCACTTAAAACGCATGCACCACTTAGGCACTTTTCTGACCTAATGTGCATATTGTTACAATTACCATCTGCTAACAACGATGAAGGCAAACATCGTGATGAATTTATGTATATCTTGACGTCAATAAATGAATTTATAAGCATGTTTTATATATTATAACTAGCTGATACCCGCCCGCTTCGCGTGCCGTAAAATCCGTTCTTAGCTGACCTCTACTTGGCGAAAGGAAGGTCCATGTCAAATTTCAAGTCTATAGGTATTATAGTTCCTGAGATATCGTGATGAGTCACTATATACGTGGATTTTAATTATATAATTATATAGATAAGTTGTTGATTGAAAGTTTTAATTGAATTTTTTCTATAAATACAACAAGCTTTTACTTGGCGATTGGCTTTATTTAGTATTGTTCCGTGGTTATACCTATCATACCCTCCCACACCATTTAATACCATAAAATGTATAAAAGTTGCAAGGAAATCGCATTCCTCTTGGTTATTTACGTATTGCTGCAAAATTGCATACTTAGTCACATAAATATAGTTGACAGCAACACTTTTAAAATAGCACTATAATTATAGAGTTATTATAGCTACACAGCGTCTATTTTTAACACCAAGAACGCAGTATATCCAGTTAGAAAGACAGTTGCAGTGAAATGTCTACAGAATTACGCGTATAATTATCATGCACTTATTTATCGCCAGCAACAATATACCGTGAAAGAGAAATGACTTGTAACAAGATATGACAATCTGGATAGTCAGAGGCAGGGCTTGAAATACAGGTAAAAATGTGGTATCATTATTTATGCTAATTTCTGATAACGGTAAAAAATAAATATCGTTATAAAATTTACCGTTATTGCCAGCCATTTTACCGGTAAAAAATATAACGTTAATACTATTCTTATCGGTAATTTTAGCGTTATAACTATGTTTTGTTACTGTTGTGGATCGAGAGGATGTTTTTGACAATAAATTATGGCGATTATTCGAGATAACTTTTATTTCTATTACACAATTTACACCACATGAAATTACACAGAACCTTTTTAACAGGCAGAAGAGAGAAGAGAAAGGGGGGACGTAAAACGTCTTAAGCCGCTGTCGTCTCATCGTATGACGGTGACATTTCCTTTGACAGGCAAAGGGTGCTGAAGCCAGGGCTACTCCAACAGTTACCATCGTCGCTCTCTTTCACTTGCAAAGATTGCCAAACAGCACTGTGGTAAGAGCGCGCGTAATATTTAGAGTTATGTTTGTCTATTGTTTCGGTAACATGTAGTCGTAATAAAGCCAATTCTTAAAAATTGCAACGTCGCTTGAAAAAACGTTAAAATTACCGGTACGTATAACATTACACATACGATTTTTAACGATATATTATAACGTTAAAATCATAAAAGTTACCAAGTAACGGTAAAAAATATACCGATATGGCAGTACCTTTTTCGAAAATACCGGTAATACCTATATTTTTAAAGGTAATTGATAACGTTTTCCAGCCCTGATCAAAGGCATAGAAAAACATAATATTTTGAGCAAAGCTTATTTTATTAGTCGTTTAGATATTGAATTATTTTGTATAAGAAACGTTTTAAAAACTTATAACCAGAGGGCAGTTTCGTAATCAAACACAAGTTGTAGATACATCAAAGTAGAGGCGTCATTAATAAATTATGGGGGTAGACAAGGGTGTGTTTGTCGGGGTCAGAGCGATACTGGACATGTCATGACCTCAATCATAATAACATACAAAGCACTCGAGCAATACAAATTGTGTGTACACGCCAGTGGTATATATTAACCTCGATCCACGGTGCAGTGCCCTGTAGTGTGGTTTAAATTCTAGCAGGGGAAATAATATTAGGAGTGATAATATAATCTTAATACCTTCTTTATAGTGCTGCCTTGCTTGATAGGTGTCGCTTATATCGGTTCTTTATTATTTTATGCATATAGTTAACACGTGTGGAACAGGCAATTGCAATGAAACTTAAATAAGACTCCATTTTGGATTGATTTCATCCAAAAAAGATATTTTAAACAATAAAAAATATAGGTGATACTTTAGTGTTTTTCTGTAACAAGACGCGAGGAAGCAATGACTTGACGTGCCCTTTAAAAATGTAGGACAGTTAGGGATTTTATAAGATTTACATTTTTATGAGATTTTTATGCATTCTTAAAAAAAATACCTATTATATATTTTCAGGTCAATGCGAAATATACATCCATATTTAAGAATCACGCGCAGCAAACATATCGGAGATCTGTAGGGTTATTCACAAATCCTGTCGGAAACACATTCTCGAATGTGTTCGTTCCGTAGGATGGCGAACTGATTGGATCGGGAGCGTTCCGTTCTTTCACAGAAGAAACGTTTCCGACGTTTGTGAATAACCCCGCTGATACACCACGGTTAGAGGATAGAAGTTTTTAAATAAACTTAGACGTACTTTGAATATATTTTATAGGCATGTTACCTTATGAGACCTTTGACTTTTAATAATTTATACAAAAATATTTTTCCTTTTTCTGGTTAACCTTTGATTTGCTATCATCGTAAATCTAAAGGGAAACAAACGTTGAGTGAAAAGGACACGTTCTTTGACAGGCTTATATGCAAACTAAGTTGCCGAAACAATGTAGGGATAATTAAATGTAAATCTTTTATTGCCAGCCGTGAAAGAGGTCAATCATTTTCCTTACTTAATTCACACTTGTTATATAAATGTGCATAGATACCTATTTTAAATAATCTTGTTTATTAAGAATATAAAAATAATTATGCATGTAAAATGCTTGAGAAGTGCCATAATATTCATAATCAAGGATAGTAATTCAGATGGTAGGTATAGTACCAAGGAAAGTATAATAATTTACATAATTTATATCTTTGTGCGATTCAAAAAGCTTTACGTACCTAGTTATTATAACAAAATGATATATTATGACCGTTACTGAAATGTACTGAATATTGCTGCTGTACTTCGTAAAAGCACAATGTAGAGCTAATTTTGCATCCATGTTCCACTGTATCACAAGTCTTTTCAAAATTGTATCATTTTCTTTTTAGCATACTTGGGGCGACCAGTCGGTCGACGACCGGTTGGTCGTCCCAAGTATCGATGGAAGGATAGAGTGGAAGCTGACCTGACCGCACTAGAAGCCCACAATTGGCAAGACACTGCGCAGGATAGATGAAAGTGGCGTACTCTCGTTTCGGAGGCCAAGACTCACTTTGGGTCGCTGAGCCAACGGAGTTAGTTAGTTAGTTTAGTTATCATTTTCTTTTCTAAAATCTATTATTAACTGTATATTGTGAAGCATATACGTAAATGGCAGCCGCTTTGCTAAGCCTGATTTTAAATTTGCATCATTTACTACTTACTTGGTTAAAAATAAGTCCTTATCGCTGTTTGGATAGACATCTAATTAAACGACAACTTCTTCTTACTAACTAAACTGCTATGTCAGCAATTACACATAATGTCGTCTATGGTATGTACGCATACAAAACATAACAAGATGTCAGTTGCGATCGAAATTGCTTACAATTCTCATCAATTACTTTAAGTTACCGCATCCTGTGTGTTACATGAGACATTTCCGACGGCAATCGACACCGGTTTTCACTAGATGATTGTAGTCTGTTCATACGATAATAATCCCTAATCCTTTCTATTCCTACTGACATTCTAAGGAAACCTAAATACGATTAACAAAATGTGCAGGGTATTGAAATCTACCTTCATAACAAAGATAACTAAAGAAAATTTAATCACTCCTAACTTGCTAAAGAAAATTGTGAACATTAACTATATTAATGTTTTATTAAAATTAATAGTCGCACGTTGCAATTTAAAACCCGTAGTCTTGAGCTGAGTGCCTAAGACCTACATTTAATTTGCAAAGGCACGTTTGGCTGTCCATCAAGGGGTGTTGATGTCAACACAAATATAAGGCAGTGAAAGTTGGGTGTGGCAGAAGAAGCATGAAAGTAGAATAAATGCAGTTGAAATGAGAGCTTTGAGAAGTAAATGTGAGGTATGTATGAATGATATGATACGGAATAATGTAAAAGGGAACGTTGTGGATTGAAAGATGTTGACAAAGGAATGTTAAGGGGATTTGGGTAAGTAGAGAGGATGGATGAAAATAGAATCACAAAACAAGTGTATGTCAGTATTGTCAATGGTAGAGTTGGTACCGGTAGACCACGATGTACACACCATGACCAAATAACAGAAGTATTAAAACGTGGTCAGGTAAAAAGCATATCAAATAAACGTGTATGTATGCACATATTATTGCAATAACCACGTGCTGATGTGCGCGGAAACTGACAAAACTTGCACATTGCGATTCATTACAACAACACCTTGAATTAGGCTTGGGCTGTTCCCCCCATGGGACCTGGACCCCCCATGGGACCTGGAAGCCAGGGTCCTGGCGTCACTGTATGTGTGGCGCAAAGAGGCCCTGGCTAGGGGCACCAGACCCGCGTCTCGAGAAATCGAGGCGTGCCGGTCGGAGCTCCGCCAGGTAGCCGTGGGGGTCTGGGAAGAACGCCTAAGACGCCCCAGCGCGGGCCCCGCCACAATTGAGGCGGTGAGGCCCGTCCTGCAAGAATGGATTGGACGACGTCACGGCACCCTGACGTTCAGGCTGACGCAGGTCCTGACGGGGCATGGTTGCTTCGGAAGGTACCTGTGTCGCCTCGGCCGCGAGGCCACGTCAGGGTGCCATCATTGTGACACGGGCGACGAGGACACGGCGTTGCACACACTCCGGGAGTGTCCAGCCTGGACGGAGCAGCGCCGGGAGCTCGTCGCCCATACCGGATTTGACACCTCGCTCCCGGCCGTGGTACGCACCATGGTCGGGAGCTCCACCGGATGGGACGCCGTCTCCTCCTTTTGCGAGCAGGTTATGTTTGCGAAGGAGGAGGCGGAACGGGAGCGTGAGCGTAATTCCCTGCTCCGCTCCCGCCAAAGGAGGACGCGCCGACGTCGGAGGTCGGATAGTGACCTTCGGCCGCCGTAAGCGGGCGGCGCGGGTGGGGCCCCTAGGGGTATAGGGGTTCTCACTCACCCGCACATGCCGTCGAGATGAGAGCGCGAGTGTGAGGGGACACGTCCCCTGGCATAGGAAGAGGCCCAGTGAGGGGGGCCCACGCCTGCCAGGGCACGCGGAGTTGGGAAACCCGCATTCACGTAGCCCTGGCATAAGGCGCAGGACGGAACACCCAGGGGTTTTAGTGGGTATCCCTAACTGGGGCGTGGCAATAGCGTGGCACCGGTTCTGACCGGGCACGCTAGTGCCACCCCCGATCTGGCGAATCCCACACACTCACACGGGTCGCGAACATCCCCCCAGGCTTCTGTGCCTGTCGCGGCTTAGTCCTCAAACGGATTTCCCCTGGCCAAAAAAAAAAAAAAAAAAAAAGGCTTGGGCTGTTGTTTGACGAATTTGTTTCATCGACGTTTGTTTATTACCGCATTTCGGTATTATGTCCAAATATAAAATACATATCAACAATCTCTGAAAATAGTTACTATGTCGTTATCAGCAGACACTTCCGTCAGTATAGAGGTAAATTTAGACAGATAATGCTATCTGCTTATCAATTACGTAAAACTACTTGTCGGTTGTTACCGATTACATTAGATAAGGTGATATGAATGATTTATTCGCAGATTTCTTATCTATCGCTTATGATAACCAAAATCCAGTGGACGCCGATCGAATTACTGATAACGTCAAAGCTTATATATCTAATGAACTACCGGCAGTTGAAATAGTTCCAAGTCTATGTCAACATAATACATTGAAATAACAGTACTTTTAACAGTCTAAGAATATAATACAATGATTATAAAAGACACCCAAAATAAATAAAAATAATTAATAACACCTGAAAAAAGTGAGTTGCTTTTAATTTCAACTTTATTCTGGAACTCTACGAGATAATGCTCATTTTGAGGATATAAAAATAATAATGATGACTTTTATCCAAACTGTAAGTTTTATAAAAGTTACTGTTAGGAGCTCCACAGGGTATTATTCTGGATCCAAGATTACTACGTTTATATTGAATGAAAGTTCTTTTATGATAATAAATTAATAAATTGTCAAAAATCTCAAATTGGTTTAACTTACATTTTTAAATCTTCGCCTAAATATTATTTTGCTTTAGCGAAATGTTTCAACTCGAAGTTATACTACTTTCCGTTCCAATTTAGGTGTCCTACCTTAGACGTAGTAGTAAAGTTTTTATAGATAAATTTATATGTCATAAAATACCCAATAAACTTCGCCCTATTTGATCTTATGAAATTGCTCTCTAGACGTCCAGACGTAATAAAACTACTGACAGCGTTAACCGATAGTAAATTGCACTTTCTCTTCATATTACTGCCAGTAAATACTTTCATTAATACAAAATTAATGGTATGTTTGGCTATTATTATTTTTAGATTAGGTTCGAAGCTTTTATTACTCGTACAAGTTATAAAAGCATCTAATTTATACCAGTCATGATCTCATGATAGATGAGCATCGATATATCTTTTTACTTACATTTATAAATGATCAATGCATGCATTAACTTAGCAATACTCTTTATTTATTATTTTAAACACACTATACTATAAATAAAACTAACTCAAAATATAACATATACAATATTTAAAAAAACCTAAACTAAAACTCGTCCAACCCTATCAGACATTGTCATTGGGCAGTGAACATTACCCAAGGAGCTCGTCTACAGAATTAACCATCGTACCTCACTACTTCGTACTTAGTAACTCACATTCGAAGGCTAATTCTTTGAGCGACGTAAGCTCCAACCTTCCAGTTTCCTGTTGCATTTTTTTTTATTGCAGGAGTTCATCAGACAGGCAGACGGCCCACTTGATGGAAAGCGGTTACCATCGCCTATGGACATTTACAACACCAAAGGTGCTACAAATGCGCTGCTGCTCTCTTAAGGGTAAGGTGCATAGACCAGTCTTATTTCAACAAACATTTTTTTTTATAATATCAGACCACAAACCTCCCACCCTACTATAATCTTGTTGGTTCTATCTGTGGGCTCAGCCTTTCCCATTTTAAGGGAGTGGACAGTATACTCACCACACTGACAAAACTGTCAAAGCGGTACATTTGCCTCGGCCAAGATTCGAATCCACATTATCACGATTACCTTTCCCACTGAACAAACATGACTTACACTAGTATATTAGGGAATTTGCTATTTATTATAATATCTTACTTAAATTTGCAGTAACATTCATAACTTATTTTCAGTTTGATATTAACTTAACAAGAATAATTTTAATAAGCGAAAACTGCAGTTCAACATTATTTAACATTAATGGAGCATTACTTGTATTGTCGATAATTTTATAATGTAAACACTTAATAGCGAAATCCTAGCAAATAAAATTCGCTTCTATCTAAAGCATATATTTTGACTTGCTCTTACAGAAAATTTTCACAAGTGACATATTTAAAAACAAGAGTTATAACATTACATGAAATTTTAATTTTGAAAAAAAAAACACATTCTAGAACTTTCCAACAATCTAACTCTCAGTTCAGCTGGAATATCTAGATGTTTCTATTTTAAAACAGCGTCGCGTGTGGCACTTGATAGTTTTTTTAAAACAAATATTAAAGCTAAAAAGTGATACATTTTATTACGTTACAAGCGCTATTGTCGCTGTAAAAAACATGATCATTTTTTTTGCATTAAGTAAAGTGACCACGCAGTAAACATGTTTTAGGACAGTCCGTGATATATCTTTATTTGAGTTATATGTTCTTAATTAATTACTTATTTTGAATGATTATTACTGAATACATACCATATTTTCATAAACTTGTAGAATAGAATAGAATAATTTAATGTACACATCGCACCCTTAACACTATAGAGACCCAAATCAAAATTTTGAGTCATTGAACTGAAATATCTATTACATAAAAAATAAGGTACAAAATTGAATAACTTGATATTTTTAATTAGGCCTATAATTCTAAGGGTGCGACATTCAGTGGTAGTTGTATAAAAAAATGTTTTGGTAAAAGTTACAGTAGGCGGTTTTGTTACTAGTAGTAATTTCTTCCACGTAACATTAAGGGAATGATAACCACAAAACTACTTGATTTTCTGTATTGCTAATATATTTCTACATTTGTTTGGATGAACAAATTATTTCCTATAAAAATACATTGTTAACCTAAAATACAGTCTTAGTCAGAAACTTTCAATCTCTTATTTAAAAGTGCAGTTTTGATCTAAAAGTAACTTAGAAATACCTAGTAACAAGATCCTAACCTAACCTAACCTAACATTAAAATAAATTAACACTTTTTTAATATCATGCTGCAAACTCGTGTTGCAATATTTTCAAGTATTATAATTTGTTTTTACTATTATGTATTTAAATATTTCATAATGGTTAGAGTAATTGACTGGAATATATTTCCATGTAAATTTTAATGTCTGCAATAAATATATAAACTCAAAATTATGGTACAATAATGATTAATAACAACAATTATTAATAAGGCTCTAGTAAGCATTTTTTTTATATGACTAACGAGAGCTATAAATAGATAACACGTACCCACATAATTATGCATTAAATACAAAATACTTTTTTTCACATTTGTGTCCACTGGAGTTACATACATACATACATACATACATAACTTCACGCCAGTTCCCTTGCGGAGTAGGCACGAACAACAGAGTGCCATTTAGGCTTATTCTTACACACCTCACTTGCCTCTTTGACATTCATTTTCATTCATTCATTCATTCACCACTGGAGTTAATCATAATAATTTCAGTAAATACATACTTATACACACATATATTTTCCAAATCAACCTAACGACAAAAAACAGATTTTATATCTCTTGACCTAACATAATACTTATCGTAACGATATGTCATTCCCATATATTTCCTGTTCTATTGGTTTAGCGCTAATGCCACTTGTCTACTGGGCCAGGTCGTGGTAAGTGAAGTTCTTTATGAAGAAGCATAACCTTTATTTTATAAGAGACATAATGCTTGTTGGTCATTCAATATCTAAGTAATTATCTTTTATTTTTAAATGTGTCATTATAATTAATTTTACCTAAAAATGGTTACAATGTAGAAGTTAAAACATTAAACGTTTATTTATTATGTTAAAAGTAATTTGGCAATAACATAACCTTATGTTTCTTTGAAAGGCGGTCAAATCACACATTTTTGGCTCGCGCCCGATCCATAGAGCTCCCCGACATACAAAAATGGTTATGATTGTTAAATATACCAATAAGGACATATTTATGTGCTTGGTAAAAGTCATAACCTACTTACATAAATTGCGGTTGCTTAAATTGAGGGTATTTTAAGTACATTTCGTTACAAAGACATTGAAAAATATATTATTACTTGGTATATTTCTATAACACATGTGCAGATTTACCTAATGGATATGTTTACGTTACCTTAAAGAACTTATTTAACATTATTGCCCTCAGTTTAGTAGAGAAAAACAGCAAATCTATATGTTGTCATTAATTTAATCAAAGAATTTTCAGGAAAGAGTACCAAAATTGGTTTCAGCTTCCGTTAGTAACTAATGCAGCGCATTATAGTCTTTTTGTAGATGTTTGCTTCACCGACAAGGTGCGGCAAGTTGCCCAGTACCGCTATAAAACCAACCAGAGGTTGTCCACTTATCGGCTGATGCAATAGGGTGAGAGAGTTGCGTGATGCTTGTTTATCCTTTGCATTTCAAAAGTCGCCAAGCAAGAATTGGAGCTTGTTTCACTTTTCAAAAAAATAGAACGATGTAATTAACCTTCAAATTTATAATGAAATTATAATGTTATTTATCGCTTCAAAGTTGTGCAAGTTTCAAATATTAAAAAAATATTCGCTTGAAATTATAAACTGATAATAACTTTTATTTTATTTCTATTTTTAAGTCTATTTATTAGTCATTATTCATTAACTTTAGTTTAAACGACTAACAAGCCGACAATATCAATTACAGATGAGTAAACTCGCCTTTTTTCTGCAATGTACAAATAAAGTTATTATATAATATTTAGTTATAAGTTTGAATATATTAATAACTACATATTTTACTTTAGTTTATTCACAACAATGATTACTCAATTATACGGCCACCTCAGGGCCAGTCTATTTACCTTATACATCTCCTTAATATCTTTCTTAGTATTCGTTGATTTAATTGAAGTACCAGTAAATTTTTATCATAATATTAAAAAACAATTTAAGGATCATACTATTGTTTACCTCGGTTATTAATGATTAAAACTACTTTTTAATACATAATTCGGCGATTATTTAGATTTGTTATTTAACTTTTAACTAAAAATATAACATTAAACAAATGCGTTTGTTCTAGAAAAAATCTAGATTAACTAGTTCATCTTAAACTCAATCCGGCATAAAAGATAACAACTGTGGGGTAACACTTGCAATTCCAGTAGTGTCATGATTCAGAGAATGTTACATTTTACGCTGACTGAGTAGAGTTCCACGGTTTATAAAAAACAGCGTTATGCAATAAAGATCTGAATAGATCTAAAAATACATTGAAATAAACCCAAAAAACTCACTGCTCACGATTGAAGAGAAAAAGCATGCTCTAGACTCTTTTTTTGTCAACGGACTGCATTTTATAATGTTGTAAATAACTCAGACGACAATAATTTACGATCACACACGACAAAAGTATTACATACAAAACACTAAAGATAGATAGGCCAAAAATTGGTAAATTTAATTTGTTTTTGGGTAACAGTTTTAAAAAGTTATAAAAACAAGATGAAGACAATGATGTTATCCAACTCGTCATAACTATTTACGTTAATCGTATTTCATCAACTAAGTTCAAAAGTTATTTGACATGGTGTAAAATATTACTGACAACAAAACAGTACCTAAACAAACACCTCGCTGAACATTATGATAATAAGTTTCACGTTCTGTTATAAATCAATTAAATAACGGTACGGGGAAAATTACAAAGTACAGGAATAAGTGTTCCATCATAATAATAATTGCACGCGTGTCATGAATATCAATACACAGTATTAATTAAACGGTTGTTTCTTTATGACAGAATGCATCATAGAGTATCATAATGTGCAATATGTGAATCAACGCATTAACAAATGTTCAGTAAGTTAGCTTAAACTAGCAGTCATACTTTAGTTATGTAATGAGTATGACGATGTCTACGAGTTATATTTTATATGCATGTATACATACTATTATTTCAATGGTAGTAAAACGAACTTTCAATAAACATAATTATGTCGTAGTATAGATTGAATAATTTTGGTGGGAAAATCTGTGTAGATTAAACCTTTGATGTCTAATCTATAGACTTAATATCGATAAATATCACTCCTAATTTGAATGACAAATACCGAAACGATATTCAATGTATAATAAAAGAAAAGAGAAAATGTCCTCAAAAAATACTAACTCTTGGCAGTCAGAACAACATTCCAAAAAGCAACTGTTCTTTTGAATGCCGGTTTGGGCAATGCAGCAACTGTTTGCGAAAACAGGAACCATTTGGCAAATCCTACGAAACGTTCACTCTTTATGGTCGCCTTACTGATGTTTTATTACGTCTTCGATAATGTTAAGTATTTTACACGATTTTGAACCTTATATTTAAAAGCGCTAAGCTTCTAATGTCTAAACGGTTAGAGTTAAAGTTTGCGAATTATTCAAATAGCTAATAAAGCTGGCAATTTTAGAACATAAACCAAAGACATTAAAGTCTATATTTTAGTTAAGGCTTAAGATTGCTAATAATACTTTTTTGCATGGTGTTCGACTTTTTATGAAGTTACATCACGCATTTGTTTGTATCTCATTTCCGATTGAACATGTTTGTTAAAGGAGTAGTCTGATCGCAATATTAACTTGATACAATTCGTTTTAAAGAGGATACACAATAAGGTCATAATGTTGTATTCTTGCTTCCATACAAAATATTATAACGTTAAAGCAAGTCCAAAATTAAGCTGGAACTATTTATGATAATTGTCCCAAGCTGATGGAATATATTCTTTTTATATGATTTGATTCTTTAAGTCTTCTTTGTTTTATTTTTTATGTTACGATAAACTATCAAAGAAAATATATTATGTATTAATATCTTAAAGTACTTTTAATTCAATCTCTATATTCAAAAATAGTCTGCTAGCTGTAACGTTTATACAATAATAATTATATATATATAATTTTTTTTAAATTATATATATATATATATATATATATATATATATATATATATATAGACAAAGAGAGTGTCGCGGTGAAGGTAAGGAAAGGAATGCTCCGGTGGTTCGGGCATGTGGAAAGAATGCATGATGAAAGAATGACTAAACAGATATACAATGCAAAAGTGGATGGATGCAGAAGTCGTGGAAGGCCACGACACACCTTCCATGATCAAATTGATCGTGTACTAGCAGAAGGTGATGTCAGGAGCCTTAAGAACAGACGAGCTTGCATGACAAGAGTTATGAATGTCAAAGAGGCAAGTGAGGTGTGTAAGAATAAGCCTAAATGGCACTCTGTTGTTCGTGCCTACCCCGCAAGGGAACTGGCGTGAAGTTATGTATGTATGTATGTATGTAATTTTTTTTTATTGAAGGAGTTCAGCAGACAGGCAGACGGCCCATTTGATGGAAAGCGGTTACCATCGCCTATAGACATTTGCAACACCAAAGGTGCTACAAATGCACTGCTGTTCTCGTAATGGAGACTGGAACCTGGTCACTAATGCCGGAACACAACTCAAGGTTGTTATGGCGACATACTTTAGACCAGCGGTGGTAGCCATCCAGTCGAGCAAATGCCCTACCACCTGGCAAAATTTCGGTTGGCTTTGTGGGGAAGCCTTAGGTGAGTAGCGACACCTCGGACCTGACTCCAGTGGGTCAAGGCAAGAGACCTCCGGCTCCGTGCTTGCCCTAACCAATCGGCACGAAGTGGAGATCAGTAGAGCTTAGATCCATGAAGCTCCAGTGGTGAACTTGCAGCCCACCTCTCCACACCCATTAGCTACTCACACCCATATTGCCCCTCGCTAATTTTGTACGGCACTTTTAGTGGCCCATGCAGTGAGTGACGAGTCCCCGTCTACCCATTTTATCAATGTTCCCCGAACATTGCGACGGGCAAACGCCATAGTCCCTATAGTCCCAGATCCCTAATTCCACTAGCAGTTCATCCCAATAGCCCGGTACCTTTTGTTCTTATTCCCTACAAAAGTCTTACAATTTGGGATTGGGTGTATTATTATATGGTGCAGACAGGGATAATCGCCGGTCAGTGTCACGCCACATTTACATTAAATTTGTCAAGGAGCCTCTACTTGTTGGCGTTCCCATGGCCCCACGCAATCCCTCCAAAACTCCGGGCCATTTTTATGGTCCCTGGTCTGTAGAGACATACAAATATAATAATCTTTATATTTTTTATTAAATTAACAAAGAAAAATCTAAAAAGAATAATTAAATAAACATGTAATAATAAGCCAAACACACTTATTGCATGTCCCCGAAAGTTAAGCAAGTTTCACTTGTGTTATAGGTAAAACGGAGCACTCTGGAGCCGTCTCAGACACCCAGACCTTAGTAAATAACGAGAGTTCGTTTACAATTCACCATTAATATCCTTATATGTATATTATTATAATTGGCCTTAACTGAGGAGGAACCTCTATCCGTGCAGGAACGGAGAAAGAATACAATTTCCTGCGGCCGGGCGGCCTGTCGTAAGAGGCGAGTTAACAACCCACAGCCAGGTGGTAGGGCATTTGCCCGACTGGATGGCTACCACCCCTGGTCTAAAGTATGTCGCCATAACAACCTTGAGTTGTGGTCCGGCATTAGTGACCAGGTTCCAGTGTCCCTTAAGAGAGCAGCAGCGCATTTGTAGCAACTTTGGTGTAGCAAATGTCCATAGGCGATGGTAATCACTTTCCATCAAGTGGGCCGTCTGCCTATCTGCTGATCTCTTGCAATAAAAACACAAAAAAAACACTGAACAGTAATACACAACAATTAAAATAATACTTAAGCCTTAAGAACAGACGAGCGTGCATGACAAGAGTTATCAATGTCAAAGAAGCAAGTGAGGTGTGTAAGAATAAGCCTAAATGGCGCTCTGTTGTTCGTGCCTACCACGTAAGGGAACTGGCGTGAAGTTATGTATGTATGTATATAAAATAATACTTACATGTTTGATGTGATAATGCAGGATGCTTTCAATGTAGGTCGGCAGCTGGTTGACTACAGTGAAGTAGCCGAAGACCGAAGCACCGTGGGTCACAATGATGGCCCAAACCGGCGGGGAAGTGAACAAACTCCTCCACGGCACTGGCATATGCTGCATAGAAGAAGGTTTTAGTTTAATAATTGTTTAGCATCTTTTTGGATGTTTAATAATAAAATTGTAGCATGCTGACAGACGGCCCCCCTAATGGAAAGTGGTCACTGCTCGCGTCGCCTCTAGATGTTTGCAACGTAAGGGGTAAAGCCATCGCGTTGCCAACCTTTAGAATGTGCTAGAGAGAGGATGGCATTGAAGGAGGGGACAATGGGTCATCGGAACTTTCAATCATTATACGAAACACGACTAGCTCAAGGCTAATCGTTTCACGCCAATATTCTGTGAAAGCGTGGTATCGCGCCGATCAAGCCGACCCAGCGGGCTATAATCAAGATAACGATTCCAGCATGACTCTACCACGTCTAAAAGGTAGGTGCAGAAAGATGCATCAAACCGCCAACAAGCAGAAGAAATACAATTATAGAGAAAATATACATATGTCAATCTATCTATATATTAATACGTAAAGCAAAAACTTTGTACCCCTTTTTACTAAAATTGCGCGGACGGAGGAGTGTGAAATTTCACACACATAGTTTATATAGAGAAGAACCGACGAATGCTAATATTTTTTAAAAATTATACATAAAAATACATAAAATCAATAGAAGAAACATTACACACACTACCATGTATTTGACACACACACGCATATTATATACTCTTTTGTTTATTCGTCAAGTCAAATTAACAGTGCAGCCTTGGCGAAACCTGTGATTACAGAAGTCATAGATGATACACTATATATAAGTATAGAAGTATAGTCTTTGACATTAATTATTATGGTCGAATTTCGAGCACGGGCGACCACTAGTAATCTGAATATATATAAATTACGTGTCACGTTGTTTGTCCGCGATGGACACCTAAACTACTTGACCGATTTTAATCAAATTTGCACACCGTGTGCAGTTTGATCCGATTTGAAAGATAGGATAGCACACATTTGGACCCGGTAGGTGGCGCTGGAATCGGGTTCTAAATTTTATTTCTTCAGGGCAGAACAACGTCTGCCGGGACAGCTAGTATATATATTAATAAAAAGTAAACCCATAAAAAAATTCTAAGTACTAAGGTAACTTACGCTAATTACCAACCGCATCTACAATTCGTACCTGAAGCCTAACATTATAAATTTCCTTTGAATATGAGAAGGAAAACCGCAATCTTAACCCTTCCAAGGGAATAATGGCCCAAGGCGGTCACTTAAAATTCGCACATGCAAAATCAACCTAAAGGTGAATACAAATCACACGGAACATATTCAAGGCTAGCTTTATTCGAATATAATTAATAGTGTGACGGTTTTATACGTTTTTAATTTAGTTTGTGTACATTATGTTAAGTTAATATTTTTAGGGTTTTATAGCCCTCTCGGCAAGCTAGAAACCTTTTTAAATACTCGGCAAAGATATAGAAGATCAAAACCGACCAAAACATTGAATGAATGAATAAATGTTCTTTATTGCATACATAAGTTACACATTCATATACAATAGAAGGTCTTATCGCCGCCGGCCATATATCTTCCAGACCAGCTTTACAATAATTAAGACTAATTTAAATAATATATATATATATATATATATATATTAACAACCCACGCCGTAATTTTATCAGTGCAGTAACGGAGAAAGAATACAATTTCCTGCGGCCGGGCGGCCTGTCGTAAGAGGCGACAGAACAACCCACAGCCAGGTGGTAGGGCATTTGCCCGACTGGATGGCTACCACCCCTGGTCTAGAGTATGTCGCCATAACAACCTTGAGTTGTGTTCCGGCATTAGTGACCAAGTTCCAGTTTCCCTTAAGAGAGCAGCAGCGCAGTTGTAGCATCTTTGGTGTTGCAAATATCCATAGGCGAAGGTAACCGCTTTCCATCAAGAGGACCGTCTGCCTGTCTGCTGATCTCCTGCAATAGAGAAAACACTAGCATGTCTAGCATTAAACATAAAAGATATTACGAATGTTAGAGCATCACGTGAAAACTACTGAAGGGATGCAAATTAAACTCGATACAGAGTTAACTTACATCCGGGGTCAATATTTAGGGTCATTTTTATCTCGAAAAATAATCTAGTTTCTGTGGGATAGGTGAATATAGACAAAAAGATGACGCTGCGCTCGCTATTCTGGGTGCCACCGATATTATTCGCTAAGAAACACATGGTTATGGCAACGTGGACGAAGTTTCGTTGATACTACCAGTTTTTAATTAAAATTTGAAGAAATATCTGGTTTTTCTACTTTATATTCTGAGTACTTTTCTATTATCTAAATAATAAACAATGTTTGACTATAATTAGTAATTTCGTCACAATTCAATGAAAAATTATAAAAAAAAATCCACATTTAATAATATCAAAATGTGTTATTATTAAACTATAAACAAAAGTTGCAATTATGTCTCCTAAAATAACAAACGACCTATTGAATAACACAGCTGTTGTAATATTTAACCCATTTTCACGTGAATTGTTTTGTGTTATCAACGTACAGTAATTAAACTAAGAGTGTTTAGTCATTTTCAACAAATTCATATTGTTACGACCGAAGTGCCGACAAAGGCAAAATTCACACCTGCAGAAATATTTTTTATTACTTTTTTGGCATTTGGACTTATTTTGTTTACCTTGTGTTTAAAATTTGTGATTATAAAAACAGCCCATTGTGTATTGTACTCTTTTATGGCAGTCATTAGCCAAGTTTGATTCTAGGAAATTCGGTCACGCGACCGAGCAGATATATTGCATCCGTGCAGTAGTAGATTGATGGACGAGGCAGTCTAGCAATAACCACGAGTGAAGCTAGACGTGTGTACTACATTCGGTAATCTATTTAGTGACGGATTTTGCGCGTTTTATGTAATTACGATCTTCTGCATTACGTTTCGCTTTGTTGTGTTCGGTTATATTTGTACCTGTGTTATACGTGTTTGTATAGTTCTAATAAAGTCTATAATAATTCCAACGGCATTTTAATTCGAGTCCTGCAACTCGTAACAATATGTATGTAATTTCTGGCTCATTTCCGACACACACGCGCTTCCTTTTATATAACAAGTTGTTGTCATTCTAAATGCCTAATTATCTATTTAAATTCGTTAAGAACTGCAAACATAAGATATCAATACATATATGACGTAAAATAAATCTTATTAAACTGGCTATTTATCAGAACTAGTGAGAACTATGGGAATGATCATCTATCCACCTCACTCTAACATTCGCGTATGCTATGCTTTACTCTTTAAGATTATTTATTTATTTAATTTAATATAAACCGTGCAGGAACGGAGAAAGAATAAATTTCATGCGGTCGGGTGACCTTTCGTAAGAGCCGACAAAATAATCCACAGCCAGGTGGTAGGGTATTTGCCTGGATGGCTACTACCCCTGGTCTAAAGAATGCCGCCATAACAACCTTGAGTTGTGTTCCGGTATCAGCGGCCGGGTTCCAGTCTCCCTTTAGAGAGCTACAGCACATTGGTAGCGACTTCGTTGTTACAAATGTCCATAGGCGATGGTAACCGCTTTCCATCAGGTGGGTCATATGCCTATCTGCTGAACTCAGGCAATAAAAAAAAACTATTATAAAAAATCTTTCTGAACTTCTTCTCCATATAAAATTTTATTTTGCCAAATCTCGCACTCCTCCGTGGCGTGCAACGCCAAGAGATGTCTGAAGATATGTCTCTATACCCCTTTATAACCGATAAAGAGGTATAGAGACATATCTTCAGGTTTAATTTATATCATATTATTCATTTACAAAAAAACAGAATTTATTTGATATTTTTAATCCAAAACGAATTGGCGTGTTTTAAACATCGGTAATCTCAATGCGTACTTCGGCTCAGAGAAACTGCTAGGATTCAAACATAACTCATTAGAACAACAAATAAAAATTAGTACATGCAGTTTACCTAATACAATTTAAAAAAGTAAGGTTTTTTTGTAACTTACCTTCTTGTTTCCAGAGTCTTGTGGAAGGGCTTTCAGGAGATAATTCCTCTCTGTCTCTGATATGCGAGGATGTAAACCTGGAGAGTCGTACACCATGGCAAACCATGCGACTGACCACATCACGCCGATTATGCCTGAACATTCATAATACATTATTATTAAACTGGCTTGATATGTAGGGAACAAAATAGCGATGGGTAACCGACCGAAATTTAAAAATCCGGCTAATAGTGGTCCGATAGGCGGCTAAAAAACCGGTTAGTGGCTATTTGGCTAATCGGTACTCGCTGATAGTCGACAGCTGACGGCTAATAGCCGGTTCTTATATCTTACTATTCATTCACTTACTTTATCATCGTTTGAATTTTGACATTACTTGTAAGGAGCTTATGTCAAGTTTTAACCGATAATAATGAACTGTCGGTAAGATGTAAGAACCAGCCGCCATAAACCGTCAACTTGTCGGTTGTCGGTGTTCGATTTTATTCGACAATCATTAGCCAAATCGCGAGTTGATGGACAACATAGTCTCGACTATTGTGTGAACAAACGTTATTTGGCTGGTTTTTATAATAGCTACCTACCTATCTCTAGAACAAACGTCTAGCCAAGAAATGCTGGCTTGAGGTCGTAAAGATAACATAAGTACCAATGGTCTCAAAGCAAGGTTTGCTGAAAATTGCACGAAGTGGAGTGCAGAAATTAGGAAAGCGACCGAGTTTCCAGTCTCCGAAGCGAAAGCTCCGAACGCAACTGGGATTTAAATCTCAGATAATTATTCAATTAGGAGGTTACCTAAATGGTGTTCGCTGTATTGCTCAAGCATTATCACTTTTTTGGAAATATAAGTGGACAGAAGTTACTACAAATCTGACGAACGTACGAATGTCAATGAGTGATGATGAACAACTTGGAATTTTTACTTATTTTTCTCATGACGTGACGCGGAATCGTGAAACCTTAGAAATAAATAATTATATTTTTATACAGTGTAGGTATCGTCCATATATGTAGTAGCGTAATAATGTTAATCGAGCTCATTTACATATATTTACTTATATAAAATACAAAATTCTCGTATTGTCCTCAGTCCACACGTAGTTACGTAAGGTGGTAGGAATGTTACGCGGCCATAGCAACAAGTAAAAGTGCGCAGTACATACCTGTGAAATAGAAAGCAGACTCCCAACCGAAGTGGGCGATGAGGAATCCGCAGATCGGCATTGTCATCGCGGCACCCAGAGACGACGCTGCAACAATAATGAACAAACAAAACTTAATTTTCTGCTTTTCTATTATAATATTTTATTTATGAACCAATCTTATTAGGTAGTAGTAAAACTAAAACTAGCTTTAAATAATAAAACTAAATTATAAACTAAACCATCTTAAAAATTAAACAACACTACAAAAACAAAATACTATTATAAACATATTTACAAGTAAAGGATATAGTCCAGATCGCTGTCAGTGGGGAGCGTTCCCACGTTGTATGGCAACGCTAATCCGTTGCCCTAAAAACAGGCCAGCTCTTTGGTCACGCGAGACTTCTTCCAATCGCCTTGAAAGGTCTCGATAAAGTTGATAAGCCTCACATCCCCATGACCCCAAAGTTAGCTAGCATTGTGAATGGTAGAGTTCGTGCCGGTAGACCGCGACGTACACACCATAATCAAATAGCACCTCAAATAAATCTGCATGTATGAAGAGATTAACAAAAGTAAATTAAGAGAAAATAACTTGCCAAGATCTTTGCAAGTGGAAATCCAACGTCTCTGCCTAACTCCATGGGAAACAGGCTTGATAATATATATGTAAATACGATAAAGCTAATGAGCGATTGAATAAGGATTTCATGAATTGCGGCATAACACTTTTAAATACGATGGCGGCCTCTTTAGTTAAGTAGGCTAAGTCTTTGCCGGCCATGCTCACGGGAGCGCATAAGCTCCGGGTTCGATTACTAACATGGTAAGTTTCGTAAACGAAGTTTCCACTGTTTACTATGGTCTAGATGTATGGGATTGGCCCCAGAGTGGTCTGTTGTATATTACTCATAACACAAGTGGAACTTGCTTACCCTTGAAATATACTATTTGCTTGTCTGCAGGTTATTTAAAGCAAGTGCCCTACTTGGTCAAACTAATTATAGTTGAAATTCTTAACACGTATCGCTTGCACCCGTGACTGAGAAATTAAGAGGAAAAAGACTAAAGTGATATGGGCATGCATGAGGAGAGGAAGAAGACTAAATTGGTATGAGCGTGCAATGAGCTGAGATGGTAGTCACGTGACAAAAAGAATGTACTAGAAGATTGGCGGGTACAAATGTAGAGGTAGATCAAAAAGGAGATGGGTGGATTGTGTGAAGAGTGACATGATAATTTGTGGCGTAAATGAAGAAGAAAAACATATTATACTCAATTCAAACAATGGAGAAAAGGTTAAAAAAAAGAGAAAAAGACAGTGGGAACTCTAAATATGTTTTGCTTCATTAATTTTATATATACAATGTGTATCGCCTTTTACAAATACGTTTTCTCTCATTGTTTCAACCACAGAGGTCCATTACATCACACTTTTAAGTTAGTTAAAATTCCATTTTACAACATTAAATTTCCATTTACATCCAAGCATACTCAATAATCTTGTAACAGCGATCATTTTCTGGAAAGCTATAAAAGCTTACATGTAATCATATTCTTGGCACACTTAATATTAATTCCGGAACATAAACCTTGCATAATAAAATATGTTCTAAGAACAATAAATGCCAGCATCATTTCCTGAGTGCCTGGAAATCTAGATAGCAACTTCCCTCGGCTTGATTATTTTTGCGTGGGTGTCAACCAGCCTAATGGTACTAGGCGAACATAATCAGAGTGTAGGTAGCAAATGAACACTTGAGCTAAAGTTAACTTACTACCTTACTCTGCTGTAGAATCTCAAAAGCTGCGTTACATTGACAGCTAACGGAGGGAAAGTGTAATATACACAGGTCCAGTCTATGTATTTAAGCGCCATCTTTTGACTAAAGACTACAAGACCAAGCCCCGCTGGAACAAAATGGCGACACAGCTCAGCTATACAATTTCAAAACCATTGTTTTTTAAGTCAATGTTTAAATCAAAGAGTACATTGTATATATAAAAAGTTTGTGTATTCATCGTCTTGATAGACATTTGTGAATATTGTGCTTACTAAAACATATAAAAACAGTATCAGGATATGTTATTCCACCAGATAGGCTTAAAAATGGTTTAGGAGCTTACTTGAAGTTCATGTAATTTTTTTGGTTACTGTTGTAAAATTTCTTGAGAATCACTGGCTAGGTTTTGAAATATTGTTAGCTATAATAAGTTCTAACTGAATATGATCTTGTTAATCGCGTCTATACTAATATTATAAAGAGAAAAGATTTCTATTTTTGTATGTGAGTAATAAATTCAAAAACTACTGGACCGATTTCAAAAATTCTTTCACCATTCGAATGCTACATTATCCCTGATTAATATAGGCTATATAAAAATTAGGGATCTCTACTAAAACTTCAATAATGTAATCCATCAATCTAAACAAAATAATTTGCGCTAGAATCGGGTTCTACAATTTTGATGAAGTTTTATGTGTGTTTGAGTGGTTGGTGGTTTTTTAGATTCACAATTAGACTCGGTAGGTGGCACTGGAATCGGGTTCAGGGCAGGACAACGTCTGGCAAGGCCGCTAGTAATACATAAAATATGTTTCGTAGATCAGTCATTGACTCACCCGCTATAAAACATTTTTTTATTTTATTTTTTTATTGCAGGAGTTCAGCAAACAGGCAGACGGCCCACTTAAAGGAAAGCGGTTACCATCGCTTATGGACATATGCAACACCAAAGGTGCTACAAATGCGCTGCTGCTCTCTTAAGGGTCACTGGAACCTGGTCACTAATGCCGGAACACAACTCAAGGTTGTTATGGCGACATACTCTAGACGAAGGGTGGTAGCCATCCAGTCGGGCAAATGCCCTACCACCTGGCTGTGCCCGAAATAATACCCGAATTGCAATAATAAAGTACTAGGACAACATAAAGGGAACGCCGGTTATTGCTCTCATAACACGTCCTCAGAGTTAGGAAAGTTCCGAGTAACCGGGTCAATGCATTTGCATGACGCACGGATCGGGCGAGACGGGACGTAGGGGATTGCTGTTCCACAAAATGTACACATTGTGCCGCTGTGTGCTTTAATGTTTGTTCAAATTAAGCAAACTCCAACGACGATTTTACAGACGCTTTTGAGGTTTTACGCAAACCGACTAATTATGTGATGTGTATACCTAAGCATGTCGCCTCCTAAGAAGTGCTGGCTGGCGCTAGCTTGAATCTCGTGACAGAAGCCATTGCCAATGGTTTCACAATAGGAATGCGGGCACACGTCACACTAAATTCTAATATTTCTACCTATAAAAGAACAGGCGTTAAAATAACATCTTATCATCCAACTTTGAACATGTCATGATGGAAATAATTTTGATTACTTTTCGAACAATAATTAATGTCCTTATAGTTACACCTACTTATAAGGTCATAAGGGTCTAAATGCGCTTCTATAAAATCTACGAGGCTACAACGTTTCGTAAGTCAATAAAAAGTATCTGATTTGATTTGACTGAATATCACGCGAGGTGGAGAAGAAAATTAGGAAAAAAACCCTGAATTTCAACTCCAAACACAATCAGGATTTAACGCTAGAACTTTATAGACAATTGTTGATAACTGAGTACCATAACTTTCTGCTTGCTACTTGGAAGTGGGCATAATGTAAACGAGGCATAAGCTAAACGGTTAATGTTTTCCGCACATATACCTACCTAGACCTCAATGATTAAGGACAAAGGGATTACGTGATAAAACACTTACTTCCTCACATAGTATAGATAGCATAGTGAGTTTGGTTTTTACTCCACACCTCTTTGGGAAAGAATCCGCTGCCTGCAGCACCTGATTTGGATGTGTATGTGCCCGGATTTCCACAGAATACTGAAGGAATGTATCCGGGCATCCGAATAAAACCGCTGGTTAGCAAATAGCTCAACTTTGCGCGTCCGTTGTTGTGTATTCAAAAAGTAGGTAATAAATATGAATACATATAACTTACATAGCACGTAGTTTACGTCCGCTAGCACGCTGCACTTTACACAATCACAGAAATATAAGTTAAAGTTCACTGGGCCGGCCTTTGATATTGTTATTATATAAAAAGTATGTTGAGAAGTTTAGTGTCCCAGGGTTCGAAGTGAAGTCTTGCAGCCGCGCTGTCGCCGCTGCATTTCGCGCGTACTCGGTGTTGGGGGGAGAGAGATAGACATATATACACATTACTATAGTAGAGAGAGAGAGAAGAGTATACTATGTAATGTATGGAAGTGTAATCTGGCAACCATGCTTGATTTTCCCGCTTAAATAATAAACAATTGGAATCGAGATTTTTCTTTGCCATAGACATACTTTTTATATCAATAGGTTTCAATGCAACGGTGAGACGATATGTACTATTTCTACATACTCTTTATATTAATATTATCTTAATATTAGTGATCATGGTCTTGACTGTGTTCGAAAATCCTCTAGCATAGCTGTTGCCGAAATACTAACTTCTGTTTTTAGTCATAATAAATCCACATTTTTGTAGAATCAGAAATACAAGTCGTGGTAGCGTAATGGCTGCTAGCATGCGATCCAAACTGAAAAGGCGCGGGTTCGAATCCTAGCCGGAGCGCATGCACCACTTGGGCAGTTTTCTGTCCTAATGTGCTATAACAACGCTGAATGAAAACATCGTGACGAAACTTGCAACATTGAAATAACCGATGTGTCGAACCTGCCAAGCCGCCTTGGACTATAGCGGTGGGTATTCTGTCCGTTCCCCTATAGTGGGAGACCTGAGCCCAGCAATGGGGGGACGTTTATGGGCTGTTATTTTTTTAAAATATATTTACACCACGACTAATTATGACCATTTTAGAATTTTTGTATCTCAGTCTGAAAGTCTGAATGAAGTTCTTAAATAACCTCCGAAACGTCTTAATGTAATTGATTGCAAATGCAATTGTTTATAAAAAAATATCTTCTAAAGAAAAACGATCTCTTCTTGGCCATCGAGTTGTCTGGTAGAGGTCTTTTTTTTATTGCAGGAGTTCAGCAGACAGGCAGACGGCCCACTGGAAAGCGGTTACCATCGCCTATGGACATTTACAACACCAAAGGTGCTACAAATGCGCTGCTGCTCTCTTAAGTGAGTCTGGAACCTGGGCACTAATGCCGGAACACAATTCAAAGTTGTTATGGCGGCATGCTCTAGACCAGGGGTGGTAGCCATCCAGTCGGGCAAATGCCCTACCACCTGGCTGTGGGTTGTTTAGTCGCCTCTTACGACAGGCCGCCCGGCCGCAGGAAACTGTATTCTTTCTCCGTTCCTGCACGGATAAAGATATTATAAATGACAGCCTATAAATGTCCCACTACTGGGCTCGGGCCTCATATTAGAGAAGACAGTATACCCGCCATGCTTGTCCAAGGCGGCTTGGCAGGTTTGACACATCGGTTATTTCGATGTGCAGGTTGCATCACGTTGTTGTAATTATGACAATATGTATATTAGGTCAGAAAACTGCCTAAGTAGTGCATGCGTTCCGGCCAGGATCGAACCCGTGCCCTTTGAGTCGGGGACGCATGCGCTAGCCATTACGCTACCACGACTTTCACTTCACATTAATTGTTTAAGTTTATGGTGAACAATAAATAGTTTTCACTCATTAATTGATTTATTCAACAAAATATAGGTAGTTGTAGAATAAATGACATCAAATCACTCTATTGTATTCGTTCTATAGGTGACTATTATGTTTAAATTAACATTGTTAATGCGTGCATACATATGTGTTTTTGTGGGTAAATTGTATGCAAATGTTTGTTCGCGTTGCCAAGACTAATTTCAATGCATAAAATCTATAGAACAAATGGATTGACGTCAAAACAATTAGCATTTTGCTATATTCACGCTAGTGGTCAAAGTTACACATTCTTGAATTTAATTAGTACAAAACATTCAATTGCTTGTCAGTTCACGAAGTATAAAAGATTCTGTAGTGATGACAAAATCTGTCCGCAGTTTTCGCTATTTGACTCTCTCGTCTTTAAACTTATCCTAATAAGTTGGAGTCCGCACAATATATCGTTTCTTTCCATACTGCTGTATTTGGGCATACCGCCCGTTGTCACACCACAAATTATTATCTCATCCTTCAAACAATTCATCGCTGTTTTTCAAGAAAGTACTGCATTTGCGTGGCAACTCGGTTTTGTTTTAATAAGTCGTCAAATTCCGTTCGACTGATTTTCCAGGTTAAAGCATTTTCATGAACTTTGGTTTTTTTAAACTGCTCGAGTGCAGTAGACAGGTTGCCGGCCTATTTGATGGAAAGTTGTTACTATTACCTGTAGATATTGGCCTGACGGGACTAGAACCCGGCTACTAATGCCAGAACACATCACAAAATTGTTATAGCGGCATACTCTAGATAAGTACTTCGTAGTCATCCTGTTTATTATTTAAGCGGGAAAATCAAGCATGGTTGCCAGATTACACTTCCATACATTACATAGTATACTCTTCTCTCTCTCTCTACTATAGTAATGTGTATATATGTCTATCTCTCTCCCCCCAACACCGAGTACGCGCGAAATGCAGCGGCGACAGCGCGGCTGCAAGACTTCACTTCGAACCCTGGGACACTAAACTTCTCAACATACTTTTTATATAATAACAATATCAAAGGCCGGCCCAGTGAACTTTAACTTATATTTCTGTGATTGTGTAAAGTGCAGCGTGCTAGCGGACGTAAACTACGTGCTATGTAAGTTATATGTATTCATATTTATTACCTACTTTTTGAATACACAACAACGGACGCGCAAAGTTGAGCTATTTGCTAACCAGCGGTTTTATTCGGATGCCCGGATACATTCCTTCAGTATTCTGTGGAAATCCGGGCACATACATTGGTCCTTCGGCACGGATTGCTTTAAAATTGGCTATAAACATACAATTTCATAGCAAATAGTTTAATTTTGTTGTTGGAAGTTGTTACATAGACGAGTTTACGCGGCAGTTTTTTGGCGGTAAAACTGCTTCACTATACACTTTACTCATCCTTTATAATATATCTCAACATTATTTATGTATTAAACTTCCCCAAACTTATATTAACTTTCTATATTGATATAATTATTTATGTATGATGACAAGCATAATTCAATTCACATTCATTCATTAAGCGGCCATCTTGAGATTCATTGTTCGCGCGCTCTGATATTGTTATAATTTATTCGGGATAGGGCCACCTAGCGAATATTTGCGGAAATACGACCATTTTGCTTACCTCAGGGTTCATGGTTCAATAATTTGCGCGGGCATTTATTGTACTTGTAATTACCACCTAGCGGATTTATTCGTAACTATTTATCCAGTTTGTTATCTTTGGCGGTTGATACGAATTGGATAAAAGCGGCTAGTTTCGTTTAGAAATAAAAGGTGGAATTATATTATTGACTTTACTTTCGTTTGTTTGGGTACTACTTATATAAACTGTAACTTAAGATGGCGCCTACTCATAAAGGTGTTAAGGGAAGTTCGATGAATAAATTGCGATATGATATGGTTATTAATTATTTGGAAACCGGTTATGCCCTTTGTCAGGGTGACTTAGTGACATTTGAACAAAAACAAATGTTTAAATTACGGTGTGCGGATTTAGACAGTAATTACGAGCAGTTTGTCGAATTGCATCTTTTAATGGAGGCTGAGTCGTCGGATGACTTTAATTCTGATGAACATAAAGTAAAGTTTAATTCGGTTACGGATATTTATTATGCCGTAAAATTGAAATATTTGTCATTATTTCCACAAAATGTTATTAAACAGGAATGCCCAGAGATGTCTGTCAATTTTAACCATCATACTTTATTACCAAAGGTGCAAATACCTACTTTTACCGGAAAAATAGAAAACTATGCACACTTTATCGATTTGTTTGAATCGATCATTGGAAGTCAAAACACTTTATCCGATACTCAAAAAATGTATTATTTATTTGGTGCATTAGGTGGGGAGGCAAAATCATTGGGACAACACTTATCGATTACTGGGGATAATTATTCGGTACTTTTGGACATTCTTAAGTCCAGATATGGTAATAAAAGATTACAGGCAGATCGTTTATTACATACTCTGTTATCGATTACGAGTGTAAACAAATCTTTATCTTCTTTAAAAAACTTTTTAAATATCTTGCTTGAAACTACTAAAGGGTTAGAAAAATTACAGTTTCCGGTACAACATTGGTCTTACTTATTATTACACATTAATTTAAATAAATTGGATACCTCTTTAAAACGAGACTTTGAAGATAAATATAGCGAAAAAGATCTTCCAACTTTTGATAATTTTATTGCCTTTTTAACACGTCATGTTCAAATTTTGGAGACTGCAAATGTCAATAGACCAACCGTTTCAACTAAGTTGCACTCCTCGCATGTAGCCACCACGAACCAGGGTGACCATGCTTTTGGGCGTAAATGTTTTTATTGTAAAAACTTACAACATCATTTAAGTAAATGTGAAAAATTTATTAAATTAAAACCTTTTTATAGAAAGCAGTTAGTCAGTAATAACCATTTATGTTTCCGATGTTTAAATAAACATAATATTAACGAGTGTCGGAGTACTATGATTTGTAACAAATGTCAATCGGATAAACATCACTTTCTTTTACATTTTGATTTTCGTCGATCTGAAAATCAATTTGGATCTCAGGCAAGAGGTCACACGGAGGTCACACCAGCTTTAGTGCCAGCGGTAGCGGGTCCATCGGGACAAAGTAG